>CM053033.1:147680298-148280298 GCA_028564925.1 Lithobates sylvaticus
TCTCTGGGGACCCTGATGTAAGGAGGGGCTCTCTGGGGACCCTGATGTAAGGAGGGGCTCTCTGGGGACCCTGATGCAAGGAGGGGCTCTCTGGGGACCCTGATGTAAGGAGTGTCTCTCTGGGGACCCTGATGTAAGGAGGGGCTCTCTGGGGACCCTGATGTAAGGAGGGGCTCTCTGGGGACCCTGATATAAGGAGGGTCTCTCTGGGGACCCTGATATAAGGAGGGTCTCTCTGGGGACCCTGATGTAAGGAGGGGCTCTCTGGGGACCCTGATGCAAGGAGGGTCTCTCTGGGGAACCTGATGCAAGGAGGGGCTCTCTGGGGACCCTGATGTAAGGAGGGGCTCTCTGGGGACCCTGATGTAAGGAGGGGCTCTCTGGGGACCCTGATATAAGGAGGGGCTCTCTGGGACCCTGATATAAGGTGGGTCTCTCTGGGGACCCTGATGTAAGGAGGGGCTCTCTGGGGACCCTGATATAAGGAGGGGCTCTCTGGGGACCCTGATATAAGGAGGGGCTCTCTGGGGACCCTTATATAAGGAGGGGCTCTCTGGGGACCCTGATGTAAGGAGGGGCTCTCTGGGGACCCTGATGCAAGGAGGGGCTCTCTGGGGACCCTGATGTAAGGAGGGGCTCTCTGGGGACCCTGATATAAGGAGGGTCTCTCTGGGGACCCTGATATAAGGAGGGTCTCTCTGGGGACCCTGATGTAAGGAGGGGCTCTCTGGGGACCCTGTTGCAAGGAGGGGCTCTCTGGGGAGCCTGTTGCAAGGAGGGGCTCTCTGGGGACCCTGTTGCAAGGATGGGCTCTCTGGGGACCCTGTTGCAAGGAGGGGCTCTCTGGGGACCCTGATGTAAGGAGGGGCTCTCTGGGGACCCTGATGTAAGGAGCAAAAAATGTGTAACTGAACACACAAAGTAAAAATAATACTAAAAAACATATGGGTTAATACATAGTATGGGGGTATGGAGTCCAAAAATGAAGGTGAATATATATAGTCCAAACTGAAAGAATAGACTTCAATATTTCTTCTAGTGAGGCAGTCCACATGAAATACAAATGTATAAATTGAAGTCTTCCTGTGGGGTGACACCAAACAGGAGTGAAGACAGCGGTAACAGCAGAAATGGACAAAAGTTGTCTGAAGTTACATCAACAATCGACCTTTCATGGACAAAAATATAGGTACTCTTACCTGTTGCTAGGCAGAAAGGGGACATGCTTGTTTACTTTAGCATCTCCCCGTTCTTCCTCTCTGTGAGGCGATTCGACTCATGGAGCTTCCCGCGCGCAATGTACAGGTACGTGATTCTGCCTGTACGTGCCCTTCTGCCACAGTATATATGCATGAGGCGGTCGGAAAGCGGTTAAAAATAACAAACATATTATACTTACCTGCTCTGTGCAGTGGTTATACACAGAGGAGCCCAGATCCTCCTCTTCTTGGGTCCTCAGCTGGCACTCCTGGCCCCTCTCTCCTTCCGTGTGCCCCCACAGCAAGCAGCTTGCTATAGGGGCACCTGAGCAGAACTGCTGCTCTGTGTGTCCATTCAGACACTGAGTCACAGCTCGGTCCCGCCCCCCCCTCTCTCTCTCTCCTCATTGGCTTACTGCCTTTGATTGCAGCGGGAGCCAATGGCACCTGCTGCTGTCTCAGCCAATGAGGGAGAGTCCCCGGACAGCCAAGGCTCTTGTGCAACATCGCTGGTAGATGGTGCTCAGGTTAGTATTAGGGGGGGCTGCTGCACACAGAAGTTTTTTTTTTATCTTAATGCATAGAATTTATTAAGATAAAAAACCTTCTGCCTTTAGAACCACTTCAAGCAACACAGAATTATAAGAGGCTCAGGTGACTAAGGCTGCAGGTAAATTACCTGCAGTGGTATAAACTTCATCCAAAAGGGTAGAGACCCAGCCACATCCAATGAAACCAAAAGGGAGTCCTATGCAGTAAGATACTCTAAAACCAGAGGCTAAGATACAAATAGCTGGGGGAACTCGGCACATTGGGACTGCCCCCCCCCCCCCCATGTCTACTACAAAATGTTGTAACTGCAGATCTGTATGCAAAACATAGGCTTAAGGTCACAGGTAGGACCTTGAGTACTCACAAAACCTATACAGCTGTACAGCAGGTGACAAACACGTGACCAAAAGGTTGGGTAGCTGAAGATTACCAAAGTCACCACAGACAGACAGCTACACAGAATGAAGATAAAAGTTCAATCTTGCAGAAGGAGCAACAGCAGGGAGATGCTTCCTCAACACTGTTCGGTGGGAATAAGAGTGCACATGAGACACGTTCCCAGCGGAATGATAACGGGACTCTGTGTTAACCCCTTCCACATCAAAGCTGTTGGGAAACGGGGGAAACAATGGCAAACAGTAGCTAATAAAATCAAGGGAACTCCTAGTGCCAGCCCAAATTGCTTTCTCATTAACTGAGTCTTCAGAGACAGGGCAAACACAGAGGGAATGCCAGTGGCTATGGACCTGGAAAGAGTACTGCAGCTAACTTTACCAGAACTAGTCTAGAAATCCCCTAAGCAGAGCCCAGGGTCCAAGGGTCACTTCTTGGCTCACCCCACAATCATGGCTCCAGGCTAAAGACAACCATGCCAGATAGCTATGAGTCAGTGGGGAATACCAGCAGCTGTAGAGTCTTGACCGAAGAAGAAAAAATATTTTGCCAGAAAAATCACAAGCTGATCTTTAAAACAGCAGAACTAACAATAAGTTGAGCTATGTTTGTAAGAGGAGGCATTACACCCTGAGCCAGCATTTAGGTTTATTGCTTTCCCATGTCCAGTCCTCCTGTCATCTTGTATCGCACACAATTTAAGACTTCCTGTGTCCCTTAATGAATGATAAAAGGGAAAAAAATAATTCTGCATAAATTATTAGTCACTGTTCAAACTCAGAGACCATACAAAGGTATACTATCCCATTTCTCACCTATGGATCGAGAGTGTGTCAAAAGCTGAGCAATATCCCTGTTGATTTTTCGTAGGTGCTCCTGACACTTGTCCCAAAGGCCTTTGCGCATACTGGAAAGGCCAGAGATGAACAGGAAAGCCATCAGTGGGTTATTTAAAAACAGGGTAAAAAGACTCCCACGTTCAGAGAGGTCTGCAAGAGAAAAGGAAACAAGTTACAATTTTATACTGATCTACAATAAAAAGAAAACTAATCGAACAACAAAAGACCATTCACACATATTGTGTCCCCTCAGAACTCAATGGACTAATGCACAGAATGGACTAAACCAGGGATATGCAATTAGCGGACCTCCAGGTGTAGCAGAACTTCAACTCCCATGAGGCATAGCAAGATTCCGACAGCCACAAGCATGACACCCAGAGGCAGAGGCATTATGAGAGTTGTAGTTTTGCAACAGCTGGAGGTCCGCTAATTGCATATCCCTGCATTAAACAATGGTTATGCAGCATCTCTGACACGTATTGTGGTATGGTGTAATGCATGTGTGTCAGCGTATTGTTGCCTCAGTATGTCGAGTGCCATTTAAAATGATTAGGGGATGCAGTCCACATAAGGTACTGGCACTCTGTGGGTGCCGGTGAGCCAACTTTATTTTATTTATTTTTTCCTTTTTATGTTGCACATTGTGGTCAAACAGGGAGAAGCTGTACTGTAGTACTATATCATTATAGGCATGGCAGTGCTGCTTCTGCCTGTGACAGCAGCTGTTCAAAGCCAATGGAAGGCTCCTCCTTGTCTCTAGTCACATGACACAGCTGAGAGGAGATGAAGAAAATAAGAGGGTGCCAACCCCAACTCAGTATGTGCCTATTAATCTTATTCAGGCTGCTGCTCAATAACACTTACAAGTATATAAACACAGACAAGAGTAGGAGCTAGCCTAATGAAGTAAAAGTGAAATCACAAACATGCGGCCAAGCATAAAAATGCATACCTCCCAACCGTTCCAGATTTGAAGGAACTGTCCCAAGATTTGATCCAAGTCTTTGTGAATCAAGGCTTTGTCCTGGAGTGGAGCACTTGGCTCCAGTGGCTTGCCCGAAGCGGTTGCACACCAAAGGTTTTAATAAAAAGACATTAAAACATTCGAAATACGCATATTAGATGGCAGGTCTAATGCGTAAGCCACTGGGTTGACAGACAGACCCTGTCCCTAACCTGATAGGAAGGCGCAGGTAGGCATGGGCGGTCAGCATGGAGTCTGTACCTCTCACTGGCACATTGCAAGGACTCTTGGACCTACACTCGAGTACAACGAAGATAGCGGAGATGCTCCTCTAACGCAGGAATTCTTTGAGGAACAAATGAGTCAGGCAACATGGATGGTTCAAAACCATAATTCGCCATAAACGGAGACATCGGGAAGGAGTATTGACGGCACTATTGTGAGTAAACTCTGCCCAGGGTAGGAGGTCTGACCAGTTGTTACGGTGGTCAGAAATATAGCAGCATAGAAACTGCTCCAAGGCTTGGTTGGCTCGTTCTGCGGCCCCATTGGACTGCGGGTGATACAGAGAGGAGAAGGAAAGCTCAATTTCTAACTGAAATAAATTCTAAATTTCTAACACAAAAGGCTTGCCAAAACCTGGAGACAAACTGGCTACCCCTGTCAGAGATGATAACCTTGGGTAGCCCATGTAACCGAAAGATCTCCAGAGCAAAAATGGATGCCAGTTGCTTGGATGTGGGCACATTACTTAGTGGAATAAAATGTGACATTTTCAAGAACCAGTCAACCACCATAAGAATAACTGTGTTGCCCTGGGAGTTGGGTAACTTCACAATAAAATCTATAGACAGGTGGGTCCAAGGCCATTGGGTATGGGTTGTAGGAGGCCCACTGGAAGGTGTCGTGGTGTCTTACTCTGTGCACACACGGAACAAGCGGCTACAAAGGCGGTTACATCAGCGCAGAGACTAGGCCACCAGAATTGTTGAGAAATAGCCCAAATGTGTTGATTCTTCCCTGGGTGGCCAGCCGCCTTGGGAGAATGGTAAATCTGGACAAAGCAGTGCAGAGATTCTCAGGGACAAAGCAGCGGTCGCCAGGTTTGCGGGAGGACACTGGATCTGAGTGGCACAAATTTTCTCACCCAAAGGCAAGGTGAGACTGGTGCGTACAGTAGCCAGAATGCGATCTGGAGGTATTACAGGAACAGGCACCAACTCAATCTTGGACGCGGAAAAAAACCGTTGCGACAATGCGTCTGCCCTTACATTCTTAGTACCGGGTAAGAATGAGACTTTGTAATTGAATCTTGACAGAAAAAGAGCCCACAGCACTCTTCTGGGAGATAAGCGTTTAGACTCAGACAAGAATGTAAGATTCTTAGGGTCCGTCAAAATGAGGACCGGCACAGTGGTTCCTTCAAGGAGATGCCTCCATTATTTAAAGTGGATGGCAGCGTGAACTTCCATGCGAGTCGGATGCGATGTGGGAACTCGCAGTGGATTTGCAGGGTTCCCGCATCGCACCAGTGTTAACGGAGCCTCAAAGCATACAGCCTACAAATGTCACCTGACTGCTCCCACCAAGGCTGCGATTCGGGAACCCTGCGAATCCACTTCGGGTTCCCGTATCGCATCTGACTCGCATGGCAGTTCACGCTGCCATATGCAAACTGCTGGGGAGTGTCATACAATGTTAACGACACCCCAATTTCAGCTTGCATATCGCACTGTGAACTGACAGTTAGGATATGAATCGGATTGCATAGGTGTGAACACCCATGCCATTCTGGTGCGGACCAAAAAATGGGTCCTGTACGAGTTTGGTCGGAATGTGATGCGATATCACACATACTATCTGCATGGCTGAAATCGCACTGCACGGACATCGCATGTGATTTGCACTGCAGTCAAGTCAAGATTTCTCTAACTGAATAATAAAAGAGGATTGCTCAGGCCTCGAGTAAATCTGTGTGGCAAGACTGGTCTCAAATGAAAGGAAATCTTATTCTCTACATTATGACATAAAAAAAAAAAAAAAAAACATTTCGGGTTTACATCCACTTTAAGCGCTAAAATGATGGCTAACAATTCTCTGTCCCCAATTTCGTAATTGCATTCTGCAGGAGACAATTTCTTAGAAAAGTAGCCATAAGGATGCATAGCGCTCTCAGAGGTAGGACGTTGAGACAAAAGGGTGCCTACTCCAGTCTCAGGTGCATCAACCTCAAGAATGAAGGGTAGCGTAGGATCAGGATGTGCCAACACAGGAGCTAAAACAAAGGCAGTCTTGAGAGACTCAAAGGTTTTAATAGAATCCGGAGTCAATTCTGTGGGTTACCGTCCTTTCTGGTCAGTCAGGGGTTTGACCAGAGAAGAGAAGTTCCGAATAAATTTCCGATAATAATTGGCAAAGCCAAGAAAAATGGTGTAACGGACGTAGACCTACAGGTCGAGGCCACTGTAGAACTGCAGATAATTTCTCTAGGTCCATCAAAAAACCGCCAGTAGAAATGTCATAACCCAAAAATGTAACCTTTTCACGATGAAACTCGCACTTCAACTTACAATACAGGTTATTATCTCTCAGCCTTTGTAGCAGACGGGAGACATCTGTGTGGTAGCTCTCTAGGAATTTGGAATATATGAGAATATCGTCGATATAATCCACCACACTTAGCTGCAACATCGGAGGACATCGTTGATGAACTCCTGAAAAACTGCAGAAGCGTTGCAAAGACCAAACGGCATTACGAGGTATTTGTAATGTCCTGTCCTGGTGTTAAATGCAGTTTTCCATTTGTCGCAGTCCTTGATCCTCACAAGATTGTACGCCCCTCTCAGATCCAGCTTTGTGAAAACCGTTGCTCCCTTGAGGCGGTCAAATAATTCTGTAGTCAAGGGAATCGGGTAGGCATTCTTAATCATGATGCGATTGAGACCCCTATAATCAATACAAGGTCTCAGTTCACCACTCTTCTTTTTCACAAAGCCAGCACCAGCAGGAGACGAGGATTTGTGGATGAACCCCCGAAAGTGCCTCAGCAACATAGTCCTCCATAGCTTTATCCTCCAAGACAGACAAAAGGGTAAACCCGGCCACGGGGAAACAGCACCAGGTTGAAGGTCAATTGCGCAATCATACGACCGATGTGGAGGCAAACTACTGGCTTGACCCTTCCCTTGTCAAGGACCTCATTTGCGGTACTCCTCTGGCAAGGAGAGGGAAGAGGTGCACAAGACCTTAGCCACTTTCTGAAAACATGTCTTACTGCATTGTGGCAACCAGGAAAGAACCTCAGCACGAAGCTGATCAAAAGAGGGGTTGTGCCTCTGTAACCAAGGATAACCAATAACCACCAGATAATGGGGAGAGGAAATGACTAGAAATTGGATTATCTCATGGTGAAGAGCCCATACAGCCATGGTCAATGGAGCAGTCTCATAAGTCACATGGGTAGGCTGTAGAGGTCTCCCATCAATAGCCTCAATAGCAGGTGGAGTGGCATGAAGCTGCAGTGGAATTGAGTGCTTAGACACAAAGGCACTGTCTTTGGACAGGTCTGCAGCCCCAGAGTCGATTAGAGCCTGTGTATCAATGGAAGACTCAGACCACGAAAGGGTAACCGAAACTAGAGGCTTATTCTTCAAGGTAACTGGGGACGTAACAACACTACCTAAGGTCTGTCCCCTACAGGACCTCAGGTGCAAGCGTTTCCCGGATGGGTAGGACAAGACTTCAAGAAGTGACCTGCCTGGCCACAATAAAGGCACAATCTCTCCCTCCTCCTAAAGGCCCTCTCATCAGCAGAGAGACGTGAAGCCCAACCGCATGGGTTCTACTTCACTGGCAGACTCGGTATCAGAAGGCACGGGAGGTGAGGGAGGCAAGGGTGGGACTGCAAAGCTCGGAGCCAAATATACAGGAGGCTTCCGCAATCGCTCCTTAAAGGAAGGTCTCTTTTGAAGTCTGGAGTCAATGAGAATAGCAAACGTGATCAACTTCTCCAGATCTGTAGGTATGTCTCGGGCTGCTATCTCACCTTTGATGTAATAAAAGAGACTATGAGAAAAAGCAGCCACAAGGACCTCAATGTTCCAAGCAACTTCTGCTACCAGAGTACAGAATTTAATGGCGTAATCAGCAACAGTTCTCGTACACCGTTTGATGGACATATGGCTCTTGGCAGCAGAAGGCAAACATCAAATTACCATTTTAATTCCAATTTTTCTTTTTTGAAAATTTTTCCAACAAAAACATCAGTAGTAACAAAAGTAGAAAACTGTTATCGTACAATAACATATAAGAAAATAAAGTAGACCAATGTTAACATTCAATTTCTTACATAAAGAAAGAGTAAAAATGGGTTAATATGGTATGTATTTATGCGGAATCAGAAAATAATTGAGAATCGCTGTATTTGCTATGGGCGGGGAATTAAGCGGTTCCTCCACCCCCCCAGGCATCCCATCTGGGAACAAACTGTGCCTGAGTGGGTAGAGGCCACGCCCCCCCTTGCAATTCGACCTTACAGATGCACTCAAGTATCAATTATTTGTATTTTTTTGTTTAATAAATGTTTATTGAAGAAATACACGACATACAAGCAGTATAAACCATCAAAGCAGACTATGCAACTTTGTGCTAAAGTTGTGGGTAATTTCAGAAGTCGTTTAAAACATAATACAACCATTTCTAGCCCCACAATAAACTATCGGGCCAATTTTATCTCCATTTGCTTCTAGTCCAACAAACAAAGACTAAAACCCATGGTCTTTCCTTCAATAATGGTAGTAAGTAAACATTTAAGGCAAAAAAAGTGCATAGTCTTGGCATAGATAGTTTAGAGAGAAAGGAAAGGAAAAACAGGAGAAAAGAGTAGAGGAATGCAAGGTCGAAAGGAAGAAAGACGAGGGGGGGGGGGGGTGGGGTTGGCATGCATGTTACACTGTGTACAAGAAATCTCAATATATGTTATTCCAAGAGATAGAGGTATACATTCATTCAATCTATGGTCTCAAGGGGTCGGCTTAGGATGTATGAGGCCCGGCCATTTATGTAAATTCGAACCCAGCCCTCAGTGAACAATTATCTCCTTATAGGTTGTGGTGGTTTTAAAGTCCGTCCATTGGGACCAAGTCAGGGTGTGACGTTCAGAGGTGTTCTTGTCCCGGTGAGTGATATCTTCCATAAGGGCAACTTCCGAAATTTTTTGAAACCATCTTTTCATTGATGGAGTCTCAGGCTGGCCCCACTGTGCAGGTATTAATGCCTTGGCAGTGTTGAGTAGATGAGGGACTATAGAACGTTTATACTTGGCAATTGGCTCCTTGGTAGCGTGAAAGAGGATGATCCAAGGGTCCGAGGGGAGATTTACATTGGAGATCTGCTGTATCATTTGGATAACCTTGGCCCAATATGGGCGAATGAGTGGGCACGACCACCATATGTGAGCGTGGGTTGCTTTGTTCCCACAATTCCTCCAACACAATGGGGAATTGGCGGGGAACATCTGGTGGAGCTTTGATGGGGTATAGTGCCATCTAGTTAGCAATTTGTAATTGACCTCAGTCATTGAAGAGATGTGAGTCAACTGTAGGACTTTATCCTTTTGGTTGTGTGAGAGGCATGAACCCAGATCTGCCTCCCACTTAGCAAGAAAGGTAGGTGCTTATCATCCTGGAGCTTGATGAGCGTTTTGTAAAAAAGTGAAATACAGTGATCAGGCGGGTCTGCTGGGTATAGTACTTCCTCAATACCGTTCAAGTCCTGTAACCCTCTTAGTGGCTGCTGAAGAGAACTGAGGAAGTGTTGTAATTGATAATACCTCCATTTATCTAGGAACACAAGTGGTTTGGGACCAAGGATATCCCTTAGGGGTTTGAGAGTGTTGGCTTGAAGGACATGATGTAGCAGGAGGGGTCTATCTGGGGACCAAGCCTGGAAGCCAGGATCAAGTTGACCAGGGAGGAAAAAAGCATTGCTGAGGAGCGGCAGCAAAGGTGATGTGTAAGACCATGAAAGCTTCCTATGCAGAGAGTCCCAAATATCCAAGGTGGAAGTGGTTAGCGATGAGGTAGTTGTAGCTAGGTGCCTGTAGGGACGCGGGAGCCAAGGAGCGACCGCTAGGTCTGTGTTACTTAGAGCGTTTTCAAGACTCACCCATAATTTAGAATTAGCGGCATATCTCCACTCTGAGACCCTGGACAGGACCACAGCGTTATAATATGCCTTAAAATTTGGGAGAGCCAGTCCCACGGAACCCTTGGAACGGAAAAGCACGTCCTTGGATACTCTAGGGCGGCTGTTCTTCCAAATAAAGCGGGAGACCATGGTCTGCAATAGAGAGAAGAACCCTATGGGCACACCCAATGGGATCATTTGGAAGTAGAATAACACTCTAGGTAGGATATTCATCTTGACTATGCTCACCTTGCCCAGTCATGAATGTGCAAGCGTTTTCCACTTTGTGAGGTCATTTCTGATGTTATTCAATAAAGGAATAATACTTCATGCTTCGGTGTACCCATCTAAAGGGAAAGAGGGGTTTCAGTCTTTCTGCCTCCCTGCTAGGTAGGTTAATATTTAAAATCTCGGACTTCGATAAGTTGATTTTAAAGTTGGACATTGTCTGAAAGGTAGAGAAGGCCTTCATTAGGTTGGGGAGTGAGGTGTGGGGTTGTTGTGTGAAAAATAAAATATCGTCTGCGTAAGCTGCGTATTTGTGGGTTTTATTGCCTACCCGGATCCCATGAATATTTACATCACGTCTCACGGTTGCTAGAAAAGGTTCTAGGGTGAGAGCGAATAAAAGGGGTGAAAGGGGGCATCCCTGTCTAGTCCCATTAAATAGTTGAAATGAGTCGCTCAGGGTACCATTTATGCGAATTTGGGCTGTGGGACAAGAGTAGAGAGAGGTAATGCGGTGGAACATTTTGGGCCCCAGCCCGAAATGGTGTAAGGTCATTTTTAGGTAGTCCCAGTCCACCCTATCGAACGCTTTTTCAGTGTCAGTGGATATAAGTAGGGAGGACTGGGCCGACCTTTGGGCATATTGTATTAGAGATATTGCCCAAAGGGAATTATCTTTGGCTTCTCTATGTGGCATGAAGCCCGTCTGGTCTGTGGAGACCCAACTGGGGATAAGGGGGAGTAGTCTATTGGCCATAACTTTAGAATATAATTTGATGTCGACGTTTAACAGGGAAATCGGCCTATAGCTGCTGCATTGGGTAGGGTCTTTTCCCGATTTGGTGATGACCGTAATATGAGCTGTAAGGGATTCCGGATGAAGTCCCGAGGACTGTGAGATAGAATTGGCGTAAGCCGTAAGACGGGGCAATAGAACTTCGCTAAATGTTTTGTAGTAGAGGATAGTGTACCAATCAGGCCCTGGGGCTTTACCTGTCGGGGACGATTTCAAAGCTGTCTGAAATTCCTTAACAGAGAGTTAAGACTCCAGTTTCCTGAGGGCCCCAGGTGACAGTTTTGGCAAATGAGCTTCTTTTAGATATGTGAGCATGAGCCGCCGCCTTTCTTTTACAGTCAGGGTCGGTGAGTCACATTGCACATTGTATAAGTCTGCATAATATTCCCTGAAGGCCTTCGCTATGTGTGGGGTTGCATGCACTAAGTTTCCATTAGGTAGTTTTATTTCCGGGATAAACGATCTTGTCTGCTTTTCCTTAAGGGATCTCGCTAACTGTCTACCAGGCTAGTTCCCCCATTCATATCGTTTTTGTGAGTAGCGTTGAAATTTTCTAGTAGTGTCTAAATTCAAGAGGTTTTTCAGTTCTTCCCGTTTCAGCGTAAGAGCCTCTAGATGTGTTGTGTGTAAGGTAAGTTTGTGCTGTTTATCAAGGTTTGCTATTTCTTGCAAGACCTGTTCGAGTTGTTGACCATGCTCCCTTTTTTTCCTTGCCCCCAATTCAATGAAACGACCTCTCATGGTAGCCTTGTGGGCTTCCCAGACTATTGCTAGCGAGGTCTCCGAGGGCTTGTTTTCATTAAAATATTGCGATATCTGTGTAGATATCATAGCAACTTCAGCTTCATTGGATAGGAGGGAATCATTAAGTTTCCAGTTATAGGAGTGGCGAGCCAAGGAGGGCATGGTCAAGGTGATCGAAACAGGTGCGTGGTCTGATAATGTCGCAGTGCCTATATTCGCGGATTGTAGTTGCGGGAGATGGTAGTGATCTATAAAAAATTTATCAATGCGGGAGTAAGACTGATGCGTTTTCGAAAAATGGGAGAAATCTTTGTCTTTGGGGTGAAGAATGCGCCAAGCGTCTACTAATTGTTGTTCTATGAGTCTTCTTTTAACGTAAGCCAGGCGTTTAAAGGGGATGTAAGAGCGCCCCTGGGAAGTGTCCAACACTGGGTCTAAGGGCATATTTATATCCCCCGCTAGTATAACTAGGCCCTCTGCAAACTCAGTCAATTCCATGAGAATTTGGGAGAAAAAGGTGGGTTGGTTGTGGTTCAGGGAATAAATGTTTGCCAATGTTCAATGGGTGTTGCCCAGAAAGCCCTTCAAGAAAAGAAAGCGACCATGGTCATCTGCTCGCATAGTTACTAGTCGAAAGGGTACGTCTCTACCGAAGCCCATGGCCACACCTTTAGCTTTATTTATATCTGAGAGGCTATAATACCACTGGGGGAAATAAGAGAGGTCAGTTTGACCTGTGTGGTGTGGGTTAGATGCGTTTCCTGAAGAAATGCAATGGAAGTGACTGACTTACGTAGTTCATGGGCAATCTGATGTCTTTTGACTGCCACATTCAATCCCCTGACATTGTAGGAGGTGACTTTAATTGTGGCCATTATGTCGGTAGGACGTACCCCTTAATCCTAAAATACCATGCATGCCAACCAAGGGGGGGGGGGGGGCAAAGGTGAAGAAAAGTGTAATAGTGTAAGTAAAAGTAAAAAGGGGAGAGGAGGGAAAGAATCAGATTTACAGTAACAAAAACGTCCAACTGGACACATGTGGGATATCTTAACCTGTCACGCAGAATCCTGCGGTGGTCCCTGTGGGGGGAGAGAAAGCGGGCCTCCGTCCATGGCTCCAGAGGGGGCATGGACTGAAAAAAATCGAGGGCTGTCCGCTCTCACCCACCCCAGATGGAAATGTGGGTTGGGGGGGTTGTACCGTGCGAAAGGTACATGGGAGCAGTGTGCTCCACCCGCATCCAGCAATAGTGCAAATAACATGAGAAAAAACATTTTGCTCCAAAAGCAAACAATAGTTGAATCCATTAAACCATAAAACTTTAACTGATGAGACACGAAGTATGCAACATTATGAATGGCAGGGATACTCATCCAGCTGTAGGAAGTCCTTATGTGGGGTCGTCCACTGGAGTCCTGATATGTTACCAAAAGGGGGGCCGTATCCAGCTATGTAGGCAAAAGCAGGTATATAGTCTCTGCCAGTGGACATCCCTCCCTGTAAGTGCTTCTAGGAATCAGAGTACCTACAACGAGTTAAACATAAAGCGAGATGGCAAAAACAAAAAAGAAACAAGCAGCAAATACAGCAAGCGTAGCCCTTAGGGTAATCAGCCCTTTTCTCAGCCATGCATCTGTGCAGAGCCCTGCGCAGATGAGCGCCTATTCTTTGTGGGCGATTTTTGCCATTGGGAGTCCTGAATATGTGTGAACTTAGGGACCGGATCATGCCATCCGGGCAGATCTACTGGAGGCAAATAAGGTCTTTTAGGAATTGTGACAGTTCCTCTGGGAATCTGAGGGTATGTGAGCGTCCATTTTTGGTGGCAATAAGGCAAGCCGGGAAACCCCATCTATAAATGATCCCGTTGGAGCGTAGGTGTTCCAAAAGTGGCTTAAGTGCTCTGCGGCGGTCCAGGGTTTCTTTAGATAAATCAGAAAAGATGTTTAGGATCGCTCCGTGGAAGTCAATATTAGGGGTGTTCCTCAGCTTGGCTGTAATGGCATTTTTGTCTGAAAAATAGTGAAGACGGCATATGACATTTCTGGGTTGTTCTGTGTTGGTGCTGCGAGGTCTAAGCGCACGGTGAACTTGGTCAAATTGCAGTGGGTCAGTGGGTGGTCTTCCCAATATTGTGTTAAGGACACCGCAAATTGACGCCTCAGGGAGACCTCTAATACGCAGGTTGTTTCTGCGGTTTCTGTTCTCGAGGTCTTCGAGCTTGTATAGCGAGGCGTGATGGGCAAAGGCTAGTTGTGTAACAGTATCCTGCAGTTCTCTTATGGCCGTTGCATGCGAGTCCTGCCTCTGTTCCGTGTCTTCAACTCTGTCTAGGATGTGTGCCATATCCGCTCTTACCCCCGTAATTTCCTTTTTTATAGATTTTTCTAAACCATGGAACATGCCGGCTAACTCTTTTTTAATGCCGCTCAGTAGGGATGACATTTCGGAACCCGTAGGGGACCCAGAGTCTTCCATGAGGTCCGAGCAGTAAGATGATGCAGGTGAGCTTTCCCTCACGGAGGCAGCTAGCGAAGCTGGGGATGCGCTGCGCCTCGAGGACCTGGATTGGGAGCTGCCTGCACCGGGGCCTGTTCTGCTAGTAGCTAGGAATTTCTGTATGGAGCCGGTAACAGCCTGATTTATCGACGAACCCTTGCTGGATTTCTTTGAAATTACAGAACGGGTTTTAGGTGTCTTTGCTGGCATATTTGGAGCTTAACGCTGGATGCCGGGCGGAGCGCCCCACAGTTGCATTAATTTAGCAGCATGTGTGTGCTACGGTATGCGATTTGCAATTTTGTGAGCCCATGCCCCATGCAGACTTGTTTTAATCAGAGAGTATGCAGTTGTGGGGGGTAATAAGGGTGAGTCCGCACAGTATTTTGGCAGTCTAACAATTTTCAAGGTGCTGCAATATACAGGCCGTAGTGAGTGTATGTGGAGCACCAAGATGGCCGCCGTGCTTCAGGGGTTACCAGGTAGTCGTCTAAGTGTGCCAGCCCGATGCCCAGGTGTAGAGGCAGGTATACCCTGAACGGATCTATGGGTGCAGAGTACAGGTGTGCTGGGGGTAGCAAGATGGCCGCCGGGAGGTAGGCCGGAGCCGGGGGCTCTCTTAGTGCTAACGGCCGCCGTATCTTGCACCACACTATGTGGGCCTGGTGTCTCCCCTGTCTAAATAGCCCGGCGGGGGACCGCTATTGGCATCTGGGGCAGTGGCTTCCGGGAGGTTTAGTAAAGTTACTAGAGGCCGATGGCCTGTACTCACTGTGTCCCTGGTGTATAGATGCCTGAGCCTGCAGGCCTGGGAAATGGAGCCGGGTAGCTGAGGATTGGAGCCTGATGGGGGTAGCTTCAGCTGGCTTGTCTCCCCCTCGGATGGCCTCTGATGTTATGGATGATGACCGGTCTTATTACGATGCAGTGATGGGTCCGGGATGGCTATGGCTGAAGGTCGCAGGGATTCGTCGGGCCCGTAGGTGGCAAGATGGCGCCGAGCGCCTCGTGTGCAGTGAATATCAATTATTTGTATTATTAAAAGTTCGTCAACAGTATCTCGGAAAGGAGAGAGTAGGAGAGTCAAGAAGATGAGAAATTATAGGGATACAAAAAAGAACAAAATTCACCATAACTAGCCCGGTAAAGAATGAACTCTAACCAACCATTATTCTCTGGGTACATTGTGGTGCAGTCACTTTCAAGCCAAAAGAGGATATCTTAATGAGCTTCCTTTTCATGTGTTCGCTCCAAAGAATTTAAGACCTGTGTGTTGTGGGTACCATTTGTGCCAAGCTTCCCATATCATGCGTATTTTGTTGTAGTTACCAATATTGTAGGCAAATTGGATTTCATAAGCACTATGGGTATTTATTATCTGCAGTGTTTCTGCTATGGTAGGTGGATTGGTTTCCTTCCAGTGGCGCACTATGACAAGCCTAGCAGCGATGAGTATGTTAGAAACTAACATTCTCAGCGGAGTGGAGAACTCATCCACTTCCAATGATAGGAGTGCCATGCCCGGGGAAGGGGCGACCGTGGTATCTGTGATACCTTTTATTATCTGCAAGATGAGTATCCAGAATATTTTGATACGTGGGCATGCCCACATTATATGTATTAGAGTACCCGTCATCCCACAGTTTCTCCAGCATTGCGGAGATGCTTTAGGAGCAAATTTCGATAGGCGGTATGGAGTCAGGTACCATCTTAACAGTAATTTTTGGAATAATTCCCAGAGGTTGGCACTCCTTGTGGATGTGTGTGTTTATATTTAGAGCATTCTCCCATTGAGTTGTTGAGTAACGCTCTATATGTGTGGTTTTGCTGAAAGACTGTTTGTCCTGTAGATGTTTGTATATTAGGGATGTTCCTTTGAGTTTTGTGTTGTTGCTGGTGAAGAACATCGCCACCCGCCAGGGTAGGTGGGTGATGATCCCCTCCCCTTTCTCCTTAATAAGGTGTGTTAGCTGGATGTATTGGTAGAGATCCGAGGGAGGAATAGAAAATTTAATCTGCAATGCCCTAAAAGTTTTAAGTGCAGGGCCAACAAAGAGGTCCTTATATAGGATTTCTTGGGTAGAGTTGGTGCCCCAGTTATGTAAAGATATGTCTTGGATTATGAATGACAGAGCTGTGATAGGGAGTTTAAGAGAAACAGAGGGTCCATCTGGCTTGGCGGATTTAATAAGGTGTTGCCAAGCATCAGTAGAAGCCTGGATGGTGGGCGATATGTTAGACATTTTAACGGAGTGCGAGTGTAAAGGACTAGCTATCAAGTAATCATATAAGTTCCCCCCTCTAATCTGGCAACTTTCCAGTTCCACCCATAAGTTTTTAATTTGAGCAGGGAACCAAGCCTTCACTTGAGTCAGTACTGTGGCTACATAGTAGTCTTTTATTGAAGTGTAACCTATCCCCCCAGCTTGTTTTAGTTTGATGAGTTTATGAAATGCGCAGCGCACTTTTTTACCTATCCATAACTACCTATTTATTTCTTGTTGTGCCTGTTGGAAAAAGGATTCAGGAACTTGTATGGGCAAGGTTCTGAATAGGTAAAGAAATTGTGGGAGAATCTGCATTTTAAAAGCGGCTAACCTTCCTGTCCAAGAGAGTTCACATTTTTGTAGAGCTGCTAGTTTAGCTCGTAGAGAGTTAACGAAAGGGGTGTAGTTTGCCTTGACTAGGTCTGATGTGTGAGGGGGTAAGAGTGATTCCCAGGTACGCTATGCCACTATCGTTCCAAGTATAAGGGAAGTTGGCAGTGATGTGTTGTTTTGTTGCCCAAGAAAGCCCTGAGCCTAATAGATATGACTTGGATTTGTTGACCTTATAGTAAGATACTTCATTGAACATTTGCAAAGCCTGATGGACCGAAGCCAGGGAAGTAGGGATATTGGTAAGCACCAGGATGATATCATCGGCAAATAAACTAATAGAATGCATTTTGCTTCCTGACATAACCCCTGTAATGTCAGGTTTTTTTTTTCGTATATATGCCACCATGGGTTCCATTAGTAGATTAAAAATTAAAGGCTGTCGAGTTCCGTTTGTAATGTTGAAAGGGGTGGATAACATACCTGATACGTATACCTGAGCGGATGGGGTTGTATACAATGCCATGATAGCCTGAAGCATTTGACCATGAAAACCAAACTTACAAAAGGACTTGTTTTAGATAATGCCAGTGTATTCGATCAAATGCCTTCTCCGCATCCAGTGCAAGGAGCAGAGAAGGCGTTTTGGTCTTGTTAGTAAGGTGAATGATGTTAATCAATTGCATAGTGGCGTCAGCTGTCTGGCAAACTTTTGTAAATCCAGATTGGTCAGGGTGAATTAGTGAAGGAAGCAGATCTACCAGTCTATTGGCTATTAATTTGGCGTCGATTTTCAGGTCATTGTTAAGTAAAGAAATCGGACGAAAGTTTTGTGGGGTATTGGGTTCCTTCCCTGGCTTTGGTAATGCAACTATCATTGCTTTCAGCATTTCAGATGGGAAATATGAGGAGGATGCAGCATGATTGAATATCTTAACTAGTTTAGGAGCTAAAATGTCCTTAAATGTCTTGAAGTATTCGCCTATGAAACCATCAGGTCCAGGAGATTTATTACATGGTAAGGTGTTGATTGCTTGGGAGACTTCCTGAAGTGTGAATGGGGAGTTCAGTGCAGTATTTTGTTCTTCAGTGAGTTGAGGGATGTTTACTTTATTCAGGAATTCTGTTATCTTATGGGGTAGAGGTTGTGTTGTGCTCGGGTCATCTTTTAGGTTATATAGTGAGCCGTAATAGGCACTGAATGCATTTGCGATGGCCTGGGGATGGTATAGTTTGGAGTGATGATGAGGATGGATAATATGGGCTATTTTAGTTTTGTGTCTAACTCCTCTGAGGCGAGCTGCCAGTAGTTTTCCTGCCTTGTTGCCGTTTGCATAGTACGTAATTTGAAATCTCCTGGAGGACTTTTCAAAATCCTCCAGCAGTATGAGATGTAGATCATGACGCAATTTCGCCAATTTTTCGGATAGTGGGAGGGATGAATGTGCCTTGTTCTGGGTTTCCAGTACATGAATTTGGTTGGTAATATTCAATATATGCTGCCCCCTCATTCTCTTGGCTCTAGCCCCTAGTTTTATAAAAAGACCCCGCATGAACGCCTTGTGCGTATTCCACGTCACAAAGGGGTCCGCTACGAAGTTTTCATTACATTCAAAAAATTCAAGTAATTCTTTTTGTAAAGACAACTTGGAAGGATCCTCCTGGAATAGCCGCGGGTTGGATCTCCATATATAAGTTGGGTTGTTGTTGGAAGAGTCGTCAACCCGCAGCGACACTGAGGCGTGATCCGACCAAGTTATATCATTTATATTAGATGCTTTGATCTTTGTCAGTAACCATTTGTCTGTTAAAAAAAGATCCAGTCTGGTGTATATTTTATGGCTAGAAGAAAAAAAGAGTAGTCTCTTTCCGTGGCTATAAGACATCTCCATGCATCGTATAAATCATAGCTCTTTAGGAGTGGTTGGAGTGACAGTTGTTTCCTAGTGGAGAGAGAGCTTGAGTCTACTTTAGGGTCAGGTGGTAGGTTGAAGTCCCCACACAGTAGCAGGTGGCCCTTTTTCACTTGGGATATTTTCCTCATGAGTTTGTGTAGAAAGCGGGATTGGTTGTTGTTAGGATCATAAGCATTTGCGATTGTATAGGTAGAAGAGTTTATGTCACACACCAAGATATGGTATCTACCATGTGGGTCCTGTATTTCTTTGTGGAGTTGGAAAGCCACTGTGTCTCTGATTGCTGTCCTCACCCCTCTTTTTTTAACTTCCGAACTGGCAAAAAAAACAAAAGGGAACTTGGGGTGAGAGCAATTGGGCTGGGCCTTCATTTTAAAGTGTGTTTCCTGAACACAGAGAGCGTCTCCATTGTGTTGAGTGGCCTCTTTCCACATGGATTTGCGCTTTGCAGGGTGGTTAAGCCCTTTAGCGTTAATTGTCAAGAAAGTAATGACCATTTGTAAAGTCAATCTGGTGCGTATAGTGTTGCATGTGTTGGGTAACACTTACATCTGATCCTGAAGAAATCCCGGAAGGGCTTGAGTCCTGAAGGCTTGCGGTGTGCTAGGGTGAGAGGTTGCTGTAGGAACATCATCTCGGTGGATTGGTGTTGTCTGCTACTGCGGGCATAAACATTAGTTAGGTGAAACAAAAGGAACATGAAAAAACATATGTAGAAATTAGGTAAGAGAGCAGAAAGGTCATTGTGACCTGAGTGTGAAAAATAGTCACTCAAAATTTTTTTGAGGGGTAGGCGAAAAAATAAACATAAAACATAAAGGAAAAAAAGAATAGTTCAGCTTAGCAGCAAATTTTTCCTCCTATTCAGGGAGGAGTAGGTAGTATCTTGAACTGGCTGCAGATAGGTTAGGTGTGTTTGCGGTCATTTCTTAAAGTGACCAAGTTCCAGTCTTCTTCAGTACGGTTAGTTGCTGGTCTCCAGAGTATGCTTAGGAATGATATGCCATTTTTGGAGAAGATGCATCCCTTTAGTAAGGGTGTCCACCATGTGGTCTCTCCCATCCTTAGTGATGATCAATTTTGTGGAAAACCCCCGTTTATATGAGATCTTGTGGTTTCTCAACACTTTGGAAATTGTATTGAGGTTCCTCCTTTTTTGTAAATTGAACTGGGAGAGGTCCGCAAAAAATTGCAAATCATTATATTGGGGAGGAAACTGATCCTTATTTCGCGATGCGGTCATTAAGCGTTCCTTTATGTGGAAAAAGTGGAGTCTAAGAATGACATCCGTGGGTATGTTGTCCGGCAGGTGGGACGGTTTGGGTAATCTGTGTATCCTGTCCACTGTTATGTCCAGCTCAGTCAGCTCCGGTATCATAGCCTGAAATAGCTGGGCTGCATACACCCGCAGATCTGACTGCACGACCGACTCGGGGACACCTCTGATTTTTAAATTGTTTCTTCTTGAGCGTCCTCAATGTCTGCCATTTTAGCTTTAAAGGCATCGATTTCATCTGTATGGCCATCATGTGCATCCACCAGATCATTGATGGTGGTCGCAAACTCCCCCATCTTGTGTTCTATGTGGTCTGTTCTAGATGAGATTTCTTTCAATTCCATCCCAAATTTATGGACACAGGACAGCATGTCGGCATGAAGTGAGCTCCTAAGGGAGACTAGCATGTCTTTTAAAGTTGTGTCCAGCACAGGTTGATTAGATGTGGGGAATGCATCAATCGAGTCAGGGAGATCCCTGGTGTCCTCCCCTGAATCTGGGCTCTGGGACTGGTTAAGGCTAGGATCCGTGGCATCCAGCCTTAATCTCACTTTTTCTGGGCTTCCCAATGATGGGGTATGTATGGGGGATTGTGGGCTTTTTGGCGGTGCCATTCTTTTGATAGGGTTACCTTTAGAAGGTGCAGATTGTGGAGTGCTGGAACTGCCTTGCGCTTCAGGCCCGCCGCCACCATCTTGCTTAGGCCCCAGCGGGTAGTATTCTGTGAGCTTCTGCAGCTTCCTCGCCTCCTTATTCCGCCTATTCATATTCGGTCGATGCCCCGGGCATTACCACAGCTCCGGTGTACGTTCGGAGCGGGTTGTAGCTGATAAAGCAGCCCGATGTGTGCCGGTGTATCCCTGTAAGCATCGGAGCTCCTCTATAGAGCATCCATCTCCGTCCACGGCAAGCTCCGCCCCCCCAAATTACCATTTTAAAGAAAGCCACAAACTCTGGGTAACTCAGGACAATGGGTTTTTGCATCTCCCATAGAGAGTTTCCCCAGGCCAAGGCTATATCAGAAAGTAAAGTAATGATGAAGCCTACTTTGCTTCTGTCCATGGGGAATGCCTGGGGAAGTATCGCAAAGTATATCCCAACCTGGTTGAGAAACCCTCTGCATTGAACTGCATCGCCCCCATATCACTGGGAAAGCGGAGCAGAACCAGACATACCTCTTACAGAGATAATATTCGAGGTGGGTGCCTGCACAGAGACTGGAGCAGCAGCAGTGACGGCCTGCAACACAGGTTGTCCTGGAACAGCCACAGTGAGAGGATCAAGGTGAGCAGTGCGAATCAGGAGCATCTGTAACGCTATGGCAAACTGATCCATGCGGTCATCCTGCTGATTCAACCTGGAAAAAATATTACCACTAGGCGGATTGCCTGCATCTTCTGAATTCATGGCCTTCGCCCACTGTCAGGAACCATGAAACAGACTGAGACATAAATGCAGTAAAAATCACACCTTTTAATAAAATGGTACAACTGGTACACTTAGTCAAACAACTGGTACACTTAGTCAAAACATAGCCAGGGTTCGGTAGCCAAATCAGGTAGTCAGAACAAGCCAGGAAATCAGGAAACCAGAGATTAGCGTGGTCAGAGGCAGCAGACAGGTTTAAGAACCAGAAGGGACGTCAGCTAGGCAAGTCTTCAACAGGAACACAGCAGAGAGTCTCTAGCTATGTTGACCAAGGCAAAAGGCACTGAAGAAATGAACCAGGCAGTTTAAATAACCAGAAGGGGCTTGACTGATGAGTAGACAATGATCAACAGGTGAGCTAATGTAGAATGATGAGTACTGGCAATTAACCGACAGCTGAGCAACCTAAGCACAGAGAAGGGGAGGCAAGAAAGATCTATGGGGGTGGTGGGATGGCCTACACCAATCTTCCTGTATAGCTTTCAATGAAGCAGCTGACTGCTGCTTCTCCTCCTCTCCCTCCCACAGCTTCCAGCTGCTTGATTGGATGCTATACAGAGAGATCAGTGCTTGTAACTGCCCCCACCACTGCACTTAGCATCCCTGACTGTCCCCATGTGTCCTCCTCTGGCCTCCTGTGTCCTCAGCCCCCCGTGTCTTCCTCCGACCCCCCTTTTCATCCCCCACAGCGCCGTCAGCTTCCCCTCTCTCCTGCCGGCTTCTGCAGGGAACTGTCAGGATGGAGAGTGGAGAAAGGGTCCAGTAAATATGTCATTTACTGGCCCATTCCTTTTCGGATCACTGACTGTCCATTCATAACTGAAACTGTTTTTGATGTTTCAGTTTATGAATGAACAGAAGCCTCTGTCTCCTTTTAGTTCATCTTCAGTGCAGAGGCTACAGAGAAAAGGACTGGGGAATTTCTGTCCTCAGTCCCTTTCTCTGTCTCAAAGGGGAGAGGTCGAGGGTCTGTTTAGACCCCTGATATCTCACCAAAGCCTCCAAACAGGGCTGATTAAAAAAATAATAAAACAATAAATTGTATAAAATAATTAAAAACATTAAAAAAATGAAAAAAAAAAAATGAAAAAAAAAAAATTGTAAAAAAAAATTATAATTAGTAAAAAAACAAAAACAAACTACTGACTCCATCCCCTGCTCTACTTACACCACCCACTGCCCCCCCCCCCCCCCCAGTCCCAGAGGCAGGGTGAAAAAAAATATTATTTATTAAATTAAAAAATAAATAAAATTGTAAAGAAAATAGAAAATAAAATAATAAAAACAAAAAAACTACTGACACCGTCCTATGCCCTACTGACACTGCCCAACTGTCCACTTCTCCCCCCAAAGCCTTGTGAGAAAAAGTAAAACATTTTTTTTTTTAAATAATAAACAAAAGATGCCTAAAATCCGAGGGAATGTAAGCACTAGCAGTGCTAAAGAAATGGATAAGTTCAGTCCATGTATTGAAAACACTCATCCTGAATCCGTCATAGCTGGGATAAAAAAACTGCTGGTAATCCGGGTCAGGTTAATTAGTCCCATCACCACACCTCATGGGGCTCCTCCCCCCGTGGATATTAAACTCACCAGAGATCGAAAAGAAACTGCGCCGTGGTAGTTATAAGCAAGCCTCCTTCCATCAGCGGATTCACAGCCAGACTACTACTTAGGATAGATTGCTCCCCTTCAGTGGACACTCTCAACGGGGGCTATAGCCTCCTCAAAAATAGTGTACATATGAAAAAAGCAATCTCATAGCACAAGTTTATTTCCAAAATGACACCCCAAAGAGTTGCACTTACAAAGTATAAAAATCATATTGGCATGTAACAATAGCTCAGACCACGTTTTATTCTCACCGCTGTTAGATTGCATTAGTCGCAGCAATAACCGGGTTGAGCTTCACACTCGTACATCTGAGTAGGTGGCCGTGTGGACACGCCTTAGCGCGTTTTGTCATTGACTTCGTCTGAGTTTAATATCCACGGGGTGAGAAGCACCACGAGGTGTGGTAATGGGACTAATTAACCTGACTCGGATTACCAGCAGTTTTTTATCCCAGCTTTGAAGAATTCATGATTTTTATGTGTGTTTTAAATACTAATAATAATAGGACTGAACTTATCCATTTCTTTAGCGCTGCTAGTGCTTACATTCCCTCGGATTTTAAGCATCTTTTGTTTATGTTATCTGCCTTATAGTAGCGGCTATTTTTCACACTGAAATATCAGATTTATTCCCGAGCACTGAGGGGAAGTGGACTTTTGCAATTTGTGATTTTTTACTTTCGGTTTTAGAGTGTAAAAAATGAGATAATAAATATAAAAAAACACTGCTCCACTGACACATCCACTGGCCCCCAAAAAGCATTTTGAAAAAAGTTAAAAAAATAAAATAAAAAAATACTAAAAAAAACGAATTGCAAAAAAAATATAAGAATAAAGAACTCCTGACACCATGCTGCACATACTACCCACCGCCATACACGCCGTACTCCTCTCATGCACATAATACCCACCACCATATACTCCAAACCCATCTCCTGCACATACTACCCACCGCCATACACGTCGCACTGTACATTCCCTATTTAACATTACCACATTCTGCACTATGCAAGTCATCTCAGACTCAATTTAACCACACCACCTTTAAGCCACTCCCAATATTTAGTGCAGTATAAACCATGCCCACTTTTTTGCTGCATTTAATTCTTTATCGATGCCTAGGGTCCCCTTTTTATCTTGCCCAGTTATTTTTTTGATACGCCCATAGATAGCGTATCTGGCCGTTAAGAGAAGTGACAGAGGTTGTGCTCTCCCTCTCCTGTCATTTCAGCGATCCCCCATATGGCAGGTGACACCTGATCCATAGATTGCACTGTACACAGTATGATTAGCACCCCCTATGTCCTCCAAGAGTTGCTCATCTTCCAGCAGCAGAAAATGTGAATGGGGTAGAGCGGTAACCATACAGTGTTTAATCTGATCTATGGATCGGGCCAGTGTCATGTGCTGTATGGAGGAGCGTTGGTATGACAGGGGGAGAGAGGTTTGTGGAAGGGGGGCTATTTGTGCAGAAAAGGTTATTTTGGGGAGGGGGTGTTTTCTAGGAGGAATGGGGGGGGGGGGTTTGCTTTGAGGGTGATAGGAGGATTTTGGTTAAGAGAAAGAATGGGAGGGGGTTTTGACCCCCTGTACCTTGCCCTACTGACTCCTGTGCCCTTTCCTACTGACTCCAGCTTTCATACTGCTGACCCCTGTACCCTTCTCTACCGAGTCCTGTCCACTATCCTACTAGCCCCTGTACACTGCCCTACTAACTCCTGTCCTGCTGACCCCTGTACCCTGTCCTACTGACTTCTGTCCTCCATCCCGCTGACCCCTGTCCTCTGTCCTGTTGACCCTTGTACCCTCCCCTAACTGACTCCTGTCCTCCATAGTGCTGACACTTGTACCCTTCCCCTACTGACTCCCTTTCCTCTGTCCAGCTGATCCCTGTCCTCTGACCTTGTGACCCTCCTTGTGCCATACTGACCCATGGGCCCTGCCCTGCTGACCTCTGTAGTGGTACTGGAAAGCCCGGGTTTTGTTTAACCACACTCCTTAAGCCCGTTCCACTGTTAAGTGTTTGGCCACACCCACATTTTTCCATGGCTACGTGTGCCGCAGATCACTTCCTCAATCAAGTGTCCCTCATTCTGACGTTAAAAAAAAATGGAGGTATGAAAATGCAATCACTGTGTCCATAAAAAATTGTGGCAAAATCTTCTTTAAATCACTGTGCTCCACCATGTGCAGATAAATTATGCACTCACCAGGCAATATGGTCAATAATGCAGCCCACAGATACTCAGCTATGGATGCAGACTCACAGATGCTATCAGCTGACCTTCCTTTGAGAATCCCCAATGATTCTCATACACCAGATAAGAGCAATGCAGAAAAAAACCAAAGGTGGAAAATTTATAGTGTAGTATGAAAAGAAACTCTGCGCTATAAAACTATTACTTATTTATAATAAAAAGAATTAAAAAGTATTTAAATCACAAATCAAGTGGAAAAATACATGTGTATCAATGTAAATGGGTTTCACTGCTGCCACCATATAATGCACATATACAAACATATAAAGCTTTAGTGATTCACTTTAAAAGTAGCGCTGTGAAAATACAAATAAAAAATAATATTTCTATAAAATTATCTAAAAAAAAGGCCATATAAAATACCACACCCAGTGTTCCTTGTGATAGTACACCCATGTACCACTGCTCCTTAACAAAAATTCAGTGCATTCCTCCTTTATATAAATCTCCACTCCTTCCAAACACCTCTTCGTGTGCATTCAGTGATCCCTCTCCCTTTCAGATGGAAAATCACAAACTTCAAATGCCTCCCATTCTCATGGTTGATAAAACAGCTTTTACAGTTGAGCCAATCAGGCAATCACTCCACAGAACAAAGTGTGTCAGGTATCATGTGGGAGAAAAAAGAAAACTTCCAATGGCATAGTAACCAAACCACCAAAAATGTATTTAACCATTTCGCTGCCAGGCCCTGCGCTCCATTTTTACACTCAGGTGGCCAAGCCATTTTTTCCATTGCCTTTTTATTTTTCCCTTACAGCTTTTAGAGTTTGTTAAAGACCCACCAAACCATATATTTTCGGAAAGCACATGACCAGTGGAATACAAATAAGGTGCGCTATGGATTTTGAGGGCACAATGATGTGACAGAACGTCCCTACACTCCTCTTGAGTGCGTTCGTCATATATAAACTTCCTTCCAGTCTGGATATAGATATCAGATATTCCAACCGCTCCCAAGCACTAAACGAGACGACACTTGCTTAGTTGCTCAACATGCACTGTTTTATTACAAAGCCAAACCTACATTTATATACAATAGGAGAGGATGTCCCCCCTCCTGCTCATATTACTCTAACAATACACTTGTAACAACTTAACATAAACTAATTAACTAATCCCTTTAAGCAGCCGATGTGACTCATCAGGATTTCACTACAAGTGAGACTTGTTGTCACCGAGCTAAACACAGTTGATTATAAATTATCATAATTACCACCACAAGACATTTCATCACAATAGCAGGAGACCACCAGTAACAGACGGACCGTCTCCTGCATTGTACAGAAGACAATTAACATCTCTTTTAACATCTCGATTAATTGAGCTCTCTCAATTAACATCTTCAGTTCATGACACTAGCATCTGAGAGTGTATGTCCCGACAGCATGAGACCACACACATTATATATACACATATATACAGCATTGAATCTGACTGGGGTTTGGGGTTCTCCTTCACCCTGTGCCCCTTAAAATCCAGGGCCCATAATCGGTTGGCAGGAGGCTCACATTTAGTCCTCTCAAAAAGCCTGTGTCCCGGTTAGGTCTTTCACATTTCTCCCCTTTCGGCAGGAGACTAACACAGGAGGAGACCCCAGACGGGTTGACTCCGAAGTTAGTCCATAGTTCCAGTCCTCTAATGCCTGTACCCACACAGTATCCCAAACAAATTGTTTCAAACAGAGCACTCACCCAGCCAACCTCTGCCTCTCTCAAAGAACATATCTGCCGCTGGGGAGAGGCCTGGACTGGCCCTCCTCCCTGGAGTCTTTTTAGACGCTGGAGAGAAGACAGGGTGACTGGGCTCAGTCTGTCATGCTGTTGGGCATATGGGCCTACTGCCCAGCATCCCTGGGGTATACAGGTGGAGACTGAATTCCCATCCAACTTTACAGGAAATCTGTCCTGTGTCAGTTGAGGGCAGAGGCCAGCAGCGCTCTGTTCCGTTGCCAGCAGTTCAGCTGGGCATAGGAGCTTCCCTACATCATCTTCTCCAGCTAACTGTTGGGGAGAGAGGCCGACTGCCCCAGCTCCCTGGAACTCCGCAGCTGTTACCGGTGCTGGGCAGAGGTTGGTAGCACTCTGCCCGGTTGCCAGCACTTCTGCTGGTTTTCTGTTAGTGGAGACCACAGGCCCATCCACTGACACCAGATCAAGCTGCAGTTGTGAAGTGCAGATTGCATTCTCCCCTTGGGTCCTGAGCTGCTGCTCGGGAGTGACCACCACCTCCTCACCCTGGGCCTCCAGAACTGCCACAGGTGTGGGACAGAGGTCTTGGACCCTCTGTTCAGTTACCAGATCTTCAGCTGGAGAAGTTGGTTGTAGCTCCATAGATGCTGCTGGCAGAAAATCACATGTCCCTGTCAGTGTTGTGGGAGAAAGGCCGACTACCTCTTCTCTCAAGAAGGGCGAAGCCACTGTTGGTGCTGGGCAGAAATTAGCAGAGTTCTGCCCTGTTGTCAGCACTTCAGGTTTGGGGACGACAATCTCCAGAGTTTCCACTGCCGATTCTCTGGCATGCTGCTGAACGTGTTCTAGTAGTTTCCTGTATGCCCTTTCCAGATGCTGTTCCTTCCTTAGCAAATGGCCCAGATCTGATTTAAGCTCTGAGACCCCTGCAAGACCGAGCATAGCCTTTTATATTCTCGCAGGTCCTCAAGGGTAGGTTCCCCTTCATCGCCAAACACAAAACAATCTGTAAGGCTCTCCCACAGCAATCCAGGGCCTCCAAAGTCATATCCCTCCGGAGAGCATTCTGTTGTCTCGCCTAAATATCCCTGCTCTGCGTGCCATTGCAGAGCCTGATAATTATTGTCCAGCTCTATCTCCTGCTGGACCAGCCTGTCCAACTTAGTCACCCATTGCTGCTGGGGCCGCTCTCCCAGGAATGCCATCCGCAATGCCCGTTGGTCACTGGCCCGTTGCTCTTGGGTTGGAAAGCACTTGCCCTGTTTTATACCAGCGAGCTGGAGGGCTTCAATCCAGAGCTCCACCCGAATCTGCTGCCTGAGCTCTAGGTATTCCTCCTCAGACACAGTCCTTGTATATGCTGCAAGGATGATCCGCAGCAGCCCCGGGAACTCTGATGCCAGGTCCATATCTCCGCTGGGGTGACCGAAGTCTGCTATCCTGATCTTGGATCCGGTGGAGGTTTGGATGTCCCAGACTGCAGGAAGCATCCCACTGCTTGCCAACAATGTGACGGAATGTCCCTACACTCCTCTTGAGTGCGTTCGTCATATATAACTTCCTTCCAGTCTGGATATAGATATCAGATATTCCAACCGCTCCCAAGCACTAAACGAGACGACGACACTTGCTTAGTTGCTCAACATGCACTGTTTTATTACAAAGCCAAACTCACATTTATATACAATAGGAGAGGAGGTCCCCCCTCCTGCTCATATTACTCTAACAATACACTTGTAACAACTTAACATAAACTAATTAACTAATCCCTTTAAGCAGCGATGTGACTCATCAGGATTTCACTAAAAGTGAGACTTGTTGTCACCGAGATAAACACAGTTGATTATAAATTATCATAATTACCACCACAAGACATTTCATCACAATAGCAGGAGACCACCAGTAACAGACGGACCGTCTCCTGCATTGCACAGAGGACAATTAACATCTCTTTTAACATCTCAATTAATTGAGCTCTCTCAATTAACATCTTCAGTTCATGACACTAGCATCTGAGAGTGTATGTCCCAACAGCATGAGACCACACACATTATATATACACATATATACAGCATTGAATCTGACTGGGGTTTGGGGTTCTCCTTCACCCTGTGCCCCTTAAAATCCAGGGCCCATAATCGGTTGGCAGGAGGCTCGCATTTAGTCCTCTCAAAAAGCCTGTGTCCCGGCTAGGTCTGTCACAAGTGATATCTGCACAAATGTTTATCAAACCAATATTTCCGTTAAAAATACACTAAAATCATTATTAGCAGATAAAAACACGGCACATTTTACAAAATGCCTGCTAAATATAAAAGCTTAACCTGTATTAAGGTAATAAATACCAAATATTTGTAAATTTTAAATTGCGCCTTTTTTAGAAATAGTGAAAATCGGACGTACGCAAAGGTTTATTAGAAAATCTGTAGGTTTTCCTTTTTCACTTACAGCTTTCAGAATTTTCAAAAGACCCCCCAAACCATACATTTTCTGAAATAACATGGCCAGTAGAATAAAAAGAAGATGCTACTGATTTTTAAGGCAGCGCACTATTTGCGCAAATGTTTATCAAAACAATATTTTCGCAAAAAATACACTAAAATCATTAATAGTGGAGTATAATTATACAGGCCAATATGTACAAAATTCCTGCTAAATTCCTAGTAAATATAAAAGTTAAAACTGTATTGAGTTAATAAATAACATATATTTGTATGTTTTAAATTGCACTTTTTTGTGAAATGGTGAAAACTGAAGGTACGCAACTGTAACTGAAAATAAAAACTATTTTACTCAAAAAATCCGTAGGTTACCATTTTTTACTTACAGCTTTCAGAAAGCACATGACCTGTAGAATAAAAAAAAGTGCTAGTGATTTTTAAGGCAGAGCGATATTTGCGCAAATGTTTATCAAAACAATATTTTCGCTAATAATACACTTAAATAAAATAGTGCACATAAACACAACATAACAAAATTCCTGCTAAATTGCTACTAAAACATTGTTCACATGTGGCATACTAAAGTGTACGCCCATGTTTACCTGCACAGCGATGCACAGGTGTTCTGTGCTTACCCATACAGGCAGTCCCATTTATTTCAATTGGGGTGCAACTGCTGCTCAGGCAAAGCTGCTGTTCCCAATCTGACATCTGTGTGGGTGTGGGTATATGAACCCGAACTCAGGCAGTGTGAGCTCAGGGACATGCATGCAAACCTACATGGATGTAAAATTGGGAGCAATGGCTCTGTTCCTGCAGTTGCTACATCCCAAATTACATCAATAGGACTGTCTGCACAGAGATGCACGTAACACCTGTGCATCCCTATAAAGATACACTGTGTATGCCCTGTGTGAACAAGGCTTTAGGCCCCTTTCGCACAAGCTGTAAGAGTCCACCGCTTACTACGCATGCACCAATGGTGCCTTGCCGCAAGAGGAAATCCGTGCCAACTGAGCATGCGCCAAAGACGCCTCAGGGCGCCAATCCGTACCTGCACAGAAGACTTGATGGAAAAGGGCAGGAAAATGCCCAGCACGTGTACAGGAAGTGACCTCAACCTGATGGAAAAAAGGCAGGAAAATACCCAGGAGGCGCACTGGAAGTGACATCAACCTGATGGAAAAAGGCGGGAAAATGCCCAGGAGGCGCACAGGAAGTGACCTCAAACTTCCCTATATAAGCCCAGCCCAGACACTGCCAAATTGCTGGATTATCTTCAGTCCCCCCTTGTTCCTGTGCGAGTGTGTGATCTGTCTGAACCTGTTGTGACCTGGAAACCTGTTTGACTACTCTTGATTGCTGCTTGTCTTTTGACCTCGGATTTGTACCTTAACAATTCTACTTCTTTGCCCCTTTTGTACTCAGCTGCCAGATTGGAACCGACCTGGGCTTGGATCTCGACTATTCTTCTTCTGATTAACCCTTTTATGCTTCGTTGCCCAAATGGACTTGACCTCGGCTCGGATCCCGGTTAAGGCTTGCACGGTGCTCCGCACCCTTGGCACCCCTGCCACTCAGTGTCCCCACCAAGTCTCTTTCTCCATCTCCAGAGGCTTTAAGGACCTGAGGTGCAAGCGAGGCCTCCCCACTACTTCGCTCTCACATCAGGTACGTGGCACTCGTGACACAAGCACACCAATCGGGTCTGCCTGTCCATCTTTCAGGTGGGCCCAATCGGACCACCCATTGTTCTCTATGGAGAGGCTGACACCCGCCTGCATCCGATCCGATCCAGTCCACTAAAATGAGATGGATGGGGATTCAATCCCCCAGCCATCTAGCAGATCGGATTGGATGCTATCCGATGCAAATAGACAGGCGGTCTGTTTCCATGCGCCCGCCCCATAAAGAACAGCGGGCTGTGTCTGTCCGCTCTGCATCAAAATCGGTAGCTTTTTCTTTTGTTCTACAGCTAATGTGCTTTAAGAAAATCTATGGTTTGAGGGGTCTTTTACAAATCCTAAAAAGTTGTAAGGAAAAAATGGTAACCCTTCAGCTTTTTAGAGTAAATCTTTTTAATTCCAGTTTTGCGCACCTACAGTTTTCACCATTTCACAAAAAGGTGCAATTTAAAATGTACAAATATTTGTTATTTATTAACTCAATACAGTTTTAACTTTTATATTTAGTAGGAATTTAGCAGGAATTGTGTACATTTTGCCATGTATGAATCTAATGATGATTTTAGTGTATTTTTAGCGAAAATTTTGATTTAATAAACACTTGCGCAAACATCGCGGTACGATAGCACTTTTTTTTTATTCTACCGGCCATGTGTTTCAGAAAATATGGTTTGGGGGTCTTTTACCAAATCTAAAATCTGTAAGTGAACAATGAAACCTCCAGATTTTTGGAGAAATTTTTGCTTATGTCCGTTTTTTACCATTTTTCAAAAAGGCGCAAATTTAAAATTTACAAATATTTGTTATTTATTAACTCAATACAGGTTTAGCTTTTATATTTAGAAGAAATTTAGCATGGATTTTGTAATATTTTGGTAAACATTTGTGCAAATATGGTAGGGCCTTCCTTATATTCTACTAGTCCTATGCTTTCAGAAAATGTATGGTTTGGGGGGTATTTTACAAAATCTAAAAGCTGTAAGTGAAAAATTAAAACCTCCAGATGTTTTGAGAAATTTGGTTATTTACATTTTTGCGCACGTTCAATTTTCACCATTTTGCAAAAAGGCATAATTTAAAATTTACCAATATTTGTTATTTATTAACTCGAAACAGGTTAAGCTTTTATATTAAGTAAAAATTTTGCAGGAATTTTGTCACATTTGCTATGTTTAAATCTGCTAATAATGACTTCAGTAGCACCTTCTTTTTATATTCTACAGGTCATGCGCATTAAATATATGGTTTGGGGGGACTTAAACTATGAAAGCTGTAAGTGAAAAATTAAAACTTAGATATTTTAGTTCTATACATTTTTGTGTATGTTCGTTTTTCACCATTTTGCTAAAAGGCACAATTTAAAATTTACAAATATTTGTTATTTATTAACTCATTACAGGTTAGCTTTTATATTTCGTGGGAATTTTGAAAAATGTGGTGTTTTTATCTGCTAATGATGATTTCCATGTAACTTTAGCAAAAATATTGATTTTTAAAAACATTTGCACAATATCATTGTGCCTTAAAAATCAGAAGCGCCTTATTTTTATTCTACTGGTCATATGCTTTCAGAAAATATATAGTTTGGGGGGGTCTTTTACATATTGTAGAAGCTGTATGGGAAAAATAAAAAAAGCAATGGAAAAATTAAAAAAAATTATCCGGCCAGCAAGTGTAAATGTGGAGCGCAGGGCCTGGCAGCGAAAAGGTTAAACAAGCAGATCTGGCCTTAAAATACCTAGGTACCTTTTATCCATGCTGATCTTTCACGTGACCTTAACTTTCCTCCACTCTTACATAGAGTATGCACCCTGTTCAGTGGCGGCTGGTGCTCAAAATGTTTGGGCGGGGGCGCAAACAAAAAAACCCCATCAATTGCAGTCTCACTGTGCCCATCAAACGCAGCCACTGTGCCCATCAAACGCAGCCACGGTGCCCATCAAACGCAGCCACGGTGCCATAACTAACCTTAAAATATTTTTGGGAGATTACAAATCCGATATATTTTTTAGCTGGCAAAAACAGAATGAGAAAGATGAAGAGAAGCACACACAGGATAGGAATAGAAGAGTAAAAGAGGATTTGAGGAGGAATGACAGTAGATCTCCCAGGGTGGCAGACCTTTTTAAAAACCCAATTGAAAGAAGGGAGAGAAGAAGGTTCTCGCCTTCTTTTGAAAGAATCCCTGAATACAGGAGAGAAAACAACATCTACGTCTAATAGGTTTTTCCCAATAAGAGCTGGTGATCAGGGGAACGGTGACTATCCCTATATCAAAAATGACCACAATTACTATAATGTCACTCCCTTTAACTACAACCAGGATCACCCTATTAGATATAATTTGGGGGGTTTTCCCAGGGAGACCCAAGGAATGAAACGAAGTGGCAGGACAAAAAGAGGCACCCAAGGAGGGAGGAAACTACAACGGAAAAAGAAGGAAAAAATTGAGTAAAGTTGAAGCAGGAATTTTCAACCTCCGTAAAGGAGAAAAATACATCAGATAAGTTGTCTTAAGTTTGTTCCTCCAAAAAAAACTTGATACATTTCATACATTCATGGGTGCTCAAAAAGATATTCAAAAACTGTACAAAGGTATCTTATTACAAATCCAGTGGTAAATAGAAAAAGAGGGGACTCTTCAGGAGTAGTACACTCAGAGAAGGAGGACTTTGAACATTTAGGATATGTGTTGGATACAATCCTAAAAGCCACATAGAACCAACAGGACAGAAGTGCTCAGATACAAGGCAGCTGATAATGCCACAGTAAGTGTGGTTAGTCTTTTCTATGGATAGGCAAAAGTTTTATTGTTTAGAATGATATCAGGTAAAAGTGATAATGAATGAAGAATCTTAAATGCTATGGGAGCAATTCGTTTTTTTTTCCGGTGAGTTGTAAGAGCTAACGATAATTGGGTTTGGTTTATTACTCAGTACAGTGTTGGAACGTTAGTACAAATAGAAGTGTATATTGTGTGCTTGTGAAAATGGAACTGGTGTATACATATGTTAAAAAGTACGCCTCTGCCAGTTATCATTCATGTGCAGATGAACCTCTTAAAAGCCAGTGTAATGTTCTAGTGTCTCAGTGTCAGCAACATAATAGCAGATTATTGGGTAAACAACTAAAAAAGAAAGTGAAGAAAGAAAAGTTGGCTAATGAGATTGTAGTGTTGCTCAGAATTAAATTTATATCTGAGCAAATGGGGGGGAAGTGGGAAGCAGAAAGGAGACGTCTTGGGGAAGACATAGAGAAAGTCAGTGGAAACCTTCTAAAGATTGCAACAGCCTCCAGTAGTGAGATGGATGAATTGCGGGCAAAAGCCGGCGATTTGTCAGGTAAAAACAGTGAGCTACAAGAACAGCTTCAGAGGTGCAGCATGGACTGTGATATGAAGAGCAAACTTTTAGAGTCATTGCGAATAAGGTTGTCAGAGATGGAAGAATTGGTTATGTCTTTAGAAAGAAAATTAGCAAACGCACGCTCCCAACTTCTTATTAAAGAACAGTGTATAATATCGCTCAATGAGCACAAAACAGAATGCCAATTGGCCGATATCTGCACAGTCAGTGAGGAGAAGAGCCGTGATGAAACACAGTCTACTATTGCGCCTATAGTGTCAAAGCAGAATAACAGTTTGATTACAATCCAAGAGAGACTCCTGTTATGCCATATTCTGGGTGAATTTAATGCCCTGGAGTCGCCAGTGAGTCTGTCCAATAAGTTTGAAGCTCTAGTCCTTAAATTCCATTTGAGTAATGAGGATGCATGCTCTCTTCTAAAAGCATGGCTACCAGGACCTTTGATAGGCCAGTTATCGGCACAGGTTAATGATAACTTAGCAGATGCAGAGGGGCGGAGAAAAGAGTTGCAGCGTATTGTGGACAGTCGTGATAATGGTATGAGTGATTTTCAACGAATGAAATTTAAGAGAGGAGTTGACCCAATATTTTTCTGCAGTGAGTATCTTGCATTGTATACGAGAGTCTTCAACTGTCCTGACTTATTGGAGGATGATGCAAGTTTCATGTACTCGATAGCCAATAAGTGTTATGTAAGCTATCCCACTAGAATGGCTCTGAGGAATGCTAGGTCCTACCAAAATGTTGTCAATATCCTGCGAGATTTCTGTCAAAAGTCCAGTGATAGCGAATATGGGTCAAAGGCAGGTGTATCGGTAATAAGCAGAAATACAGGAAGGCGGAGAGAGTTCAGACATTCTAAATGGAATAGACATAGATTTCATTAAGCCCTTAAAATTGCTAGCGGGGAGCTGGAAACCCCAGAAATACAATGGGGTGCTGAAAGAAAGCAATTCATGCAACAGCTACAAAGTATAACAAAAAATATATTAATTAGGGTTGAAAACGCAGATGCACAAGCGCGCAGTCCGATTGAAGAATTAGTGATGGAAAAATGCGAATTGGAACAGAGATAAGATGAATTAGGGGAAAAGTGTGAGTTAAGAGAAGGTTGCATCGCCTTTTTGAATCAAAGGGAGGCTGAAAATTTGCAAGTTATCACACTGCTTAACCGGTTCCCGACCGGCGCACAACGATATACGTCGGCAGAATGGCACGTACAGGCAGGAGGGCGTATATATAAGTCCCTCCTTAATGCCTGCCGTGCCATCGGGAGTGGCGCGCTCCCGCGCCGGTCGGGACCCCCGTGAGTCCGGTCACGGGTCCAGCGGACTCGATCGCCGCGGGGGACACCCGCGATCATCTCACGGGAAGGTAGAAAGGGGGAGATGCGGAAGTACACAGCATCTCCCCGTTCTGCCTAGCAACTAGTGACGCAGATCTCTGCTCCCTGTGATTGGAGCAGAGATCAGCATTCACTAGCTGACAGCCACCCCCCCACAGTAAGAAACACACCCCTAGGCATACTTAACCCCTACACTGCCCCCTTGTGGTTAACCCCTTCACTGCCAGTGTCATTTATACAGGAATCAATGCATTTAAATAGCATTGATTGCTGTATAAATGACAATGGTCCCAAAAATGTGTCAAAAATGTGTCAAAAATGTCCGATGTGTCCGCCATAATGTCGCAGTCACAATAAAAATCGCTGATCGCCGCCATTACTAATAAAAAAAAATTATTAATAAAAATGCTATAAAACTATCCCCTATCTTGTAAACGCTATAACTTCTGCGCAAACCAATCAATAATCGCTTATTGTGATTTTTTTTACCAAAAATATGTAGAAGAATACGTATCGGCCTAAACTGAGGAAAAAAACGTTTTTTTATATATTTTTGGGGGATATTTATTATAGCAAAAAATAAAAAATAATGCGTTTTTTTTTTTCAAAATTGTCGCTCTTTTTTGTTTATAGCGCAAAAAATAAAAACCGCAGGGGCGATCAAATACTACCAAAAGAAAGCTCTATTTGTGGGGAAAAGAAAGGACGTCAATTTTGTTTGGGAGCCACGTCGCACCACCGCGCAATTGTCAGTTAAAGCAACGCAGTGCCGAATCGCAAAAAGGGGCCTGGTCATTTGGCTGCAAATTGGTCCGGTCTGAAAGGAGGAATTACAGGGTGCACAGGCAGCCATAATGGATTTATCCTCCAAACATGCAATAGCCGAATGTGCAATGGTGGAGGTACCCACCGCACATGCTCAGTGTACAAAAATAGAAGTGGAACATGAAGAAAACCCGTATGCTATTGTTGCTGCAAATCATATTACTATGATGGGAATCAATGTTGGAGACGTAAATACAAACGTGATAACTGCGCTTGAAATTGATTCAGGAGTTGAAATGGAAACTTCTGATGACTCCTCAGACGATGAAAGTCTATTCATTCCAATCATAGTAATATTATCCAGCAATGTGAATTTCCAGCACCAGATGTTCAAAAAAGGGCCTATGCAGGGAAACCAGAGCTAAAATGTTGTTTGTGTAAAAGGGGAGGTCACATCGCAAAGTATTGTTGGGCGAATAACGATATCAAAAGAAGATCATACCCGAAAACGACCCCAAGGCATTATGAATGTTATTCGGCCAGGTGGGGTAGCAATCCAAAGCATGGAGCCCATAGTAAGCAAACCCAGTTCCCGGTTAAGACCCAATTACGGAGTCTACAAACTGAAAAGCAATATGTAGGACAGTTGCGTAAAATCAAAATGGAGGTAGCCGCATGGTTATTCAAACATAGCACTGGGGGAAGCAATGTTAGCAGCACTTAGTCAGCTGCAAGTATGTTAAAAATATTCTGATCAAAGTTTCCTTTCTATGAATAAGGTTTGATGTGAGTTTCAGATTTGGAATAGGATAGAGGACCTTGATATATAGTTTTATTATTTTCAAGGATGAGCCTCTGAATTGAATAACACTGTTATGATTATTGTTTTTTTTTTCCCTCTTATTTTTAAGTATTTTTGTAATTATTTTTTTTACATTTTTTCTATTATTTTTTATTAATTTTTTTTTTTAATTTTCTTTTTTTATAATTTTTTTTAATTTTAATATTACATTTTTTTTTTTTTAGTTTAGTGGTTTATTCTACCATTCTGGCTTGTGTGTGTTCCCCTAGCAGTACAATTAATGGGAAAAGGCTTGGGGCACCTAAAAGATCAATTGTCATGATAATCATGTGTAATCATTGTCTTTGTGTTCCTTTTTCAGAGACCAGGGAAGAGTAAACAGGTTTGGATGCTAAACTTTTGTGTTTTGTTTGCAGGTCCGTCAAAGTGAGACCAACACGGGGGGTTAGGTTATTGTAAATGCATAATCGATTATCACATGCTACCATGAGCTCATTAATTAGTAATTGTTTGCAAACAATGAAAACATTTAAACAATAGTCTGACATTAATGCACTAAAGAGTTACAAATGAGGTAGCAAATGTTGTGATGGAGGTAAAAAATGGTTTGTTTGTGTTGTTTTTCCCATTAACTAATTGTCTTTCAGATCAAAGGAGCATGCACTCTTCTCAGGAGAAAAATCCATGGATGTCTTTAATTAAAAGTTGAGTGTTTGTCATTGTTGTATGGTGGTTGTCTTGTCATGTTGTTCTTGGGTGATAATGGCCAGACTTTTAATTTTTTTGGGGTATTGGTTTAGTCAGCTATTTTATTGTTGTTTTGTTCAGGTGCAAAAAGCTCCAAAATGTTTAGGCTTTGTCCACCTGAAAGGGGGTTAGCGCATACATCTTAAAGATAAAGATAAATGCATTGTTTTTTTTAGTGTTTTTAATTTGAGAATTTTTGAGAAACAACATTGACGTCCGTTTTGAAATTTTGGATCATACCATGAGGGTCCATTTTAGAGTGGGTTCTGCCTAAAGATGTCATGGTTGTTTTGATAGTTTGGTCAAAGTTGCAGAAGCCAGGAATACTAAGTGTAGTAAAACAAATAGAACCGCGCTTCCCAAAAACATAGGTAGGCTGCTATTCGAAGTGGGATACACACACTATGGTAATAATGGAAGAAGGGAGGAACAGCGCCAGGTAAACACAAGGGGAGGGAGAAATGTTAGAAAATAATAAAAAAATTTAAAATGATATAACAAATAGCTGGATGTGACCCAAAATTATTAATAGGTTGAGCCTGCATCAGCCACCTCGTATTAGGAAGTGCCTAGAGTGGGATATCCTGAACACCTAATCGCTTACCAGGAGAACATTAATTCCATGAGAGCTGGCGTTTTCCCAGGGTTATCTATGGCCTTTTGAGGATCCTTCAATACTAAGAGCCTGATTTGCTCTGCCTTCTGGTAAGGGCATATTATTTACATGGTGGAGGGTCTGTTTTTTTATATACACGTTATTGAGTGCTCATCACGGTGCATCCCTCTAAGGTTATTTGGATAAAGACTATTCCATGCTGGCTTCTAGATCTTCTCACCCCCCTGGAGGTTTCAACAGACTTTTTTTACCTAGGGTGTTAACCCTTTACAAACTATTGGCTTCTTTGTTTTGGTTCTCATATGGTCTTAATAATTTTGGGTCACATCCAGCTATTTGTTATATCATTTTTTATTTTTTTATTATTTTCTAACATTTCTCCCTCCCCTTGTGTTTACCTGGCCTGTTCCTCCCTTCTTCCAGGAATACCAAGTTCCTGGGTTCCAAGGAGGGAAATATGAGTAAATATAGTAAGCGGGCAGATATTATGGATAAGAATTTGATTCTGCTCTTGTTTTTCAATTCCAGAATCCTGGTGGAGCGAGATTGGAAAGGTTTCTGGAAAATGGATGACAGATGATCATCTGGTTGGCAGTTTGTCTGTGCCATACCACGCCCCAAATTTGTTCTAATAAATATCAGGAGAGACGGGACAAACAAAAAGATTCATTTTAATACTTTTTCTTTTCCTATGGACGATCCAGTGCTGAATCTGAAAGACTGTGCCTATCAACAAGACTTTAAACATTTTTTTGCTGGACTCTCTCCTGATGAATGCAAACGTGTTATTAATATACGTACAATGGGTTGGAGGTTGGGGGAAGGAATATAACACATCCAATCCATCAGAACATGAAAATGTAAAATATATATGTTTTTTTGTGGGAGGGAGGAGTTGAAAGAAAAAAAGTTGTGTAATGTATGACATGTATTGACGTAACGGAATTTATATGGTGCAGGTACCCAGGAGGCGGGCACTTATGCATAATAAGGTGTCTGTTGGCCAGACTAGAGGGAGCCAGGTGACACATCAATGGGGTGAACATTTCCTTGTATGGGGGAGATACGCCTGGTTGAGGTTTTACCTGAGAAGTTGAAACCCTGCACAGGGAATGCCAGTGAATACACACAGGAGCATGCTCCGGTAGATAAAGGGAACAAACGCTGACTACCAGGGAACAGTATGCCTTTACCACATGGCGCTGCAACATCTCACAGTGGTTGATAAAACCTATTACCCTATATGTGCTGAGTATACGCTGAATCAAGTGCGGTCATTGTACCAGTGACTTACTCCCAGAGATGTGTGGACACAGAATCAGGATGCTTATCTCTGAGGAGTAACCAGAAGAGGAGGCATGTATTCAGCACTATATTGGGGGAATAGGCGCTGGGAGGGGTGTTGTTAATGGAGTAGACATCGGTATCCTGAGGAACAAACCCTCAGCCATAGCTTAAGCGAGACTTTGTTACTCAGAGAGATGGGTGGCATCCTTAATAACATTCTACAAAGTCACATAAATACCCAGGGTAAAGTGGCTCCAGATTTGGTGAACCATGTTGTGAGGTTGGTGGAGAGTGTGATGGTACAGGACAGAAATCTGTCATGGGCTCAGTGGCAGGAAGTGTCAACCAGCATCAAGCTGATTGTACAGTCTCCGCATGATTGGCAGTGGCCTGATGAGTTAGCATCACCGCTCAGTAAGACTCTGCCAAAACACGTCGCTTACACTAATCCAAAGTGGTGGTCTAATGCCTGGATGGGCTGTACCAGTTTGGATTGTGAATGGTGTTAGGCTGTATGATCCCAGATACAGAACTGCGGACTTGGTCAGTATATTTGGTGGCATCAATGGGCTTACTGATTGGGGATTCTATCTCGTCGCATTCGAGGCTAAATCACCCACATGTGATCAGAGGAGATGGAAGCAGGTTGATACTTCCCTCGGTCAGAAGCATGACCAGGATGTCCTTTGTATGCCAGGTCAATACATGTTGGTGAACATAAAAATGTTGGGAAGTTATTTCAGGGATCATTGCTGGGAAGGAAGCACTTGGGTATCATTTGGGACATAGACGAGTTTGTTTCTTTGTCCTAAAGAATACCGATGTAACGCTAGTCATAAAACTAGAAGGTTCCTTGAAGCTAACCATAGGTAGAGGTGCATGGTATACCCTGGGCATGGTCTCTGAAATACAGGCACAGGGATGGAATTGTGTGTTTTTTGTAATTTTTGTGTGATTAATGTGTGATTAGACTTGATATTTATATAGAAGGGTCTCCCATTTGTCTATGCAAATTGAGGGACGAACTGACGGTAGGGTCTCTGTGTACAAATTAGAGACTTTGCTGCCAAGTCAGAGCCCTGCAATACCGCTGTGAGCAAGCCTGCCGAATCCCGACCCATATTTACAGTAAAGGGTTATAGGGTTGGAAGCGGGGTGTGTAAATGGATGGGATACATATATATGTACATAGTATGGTAATAAGTTGATTTATGTTATGGTATAGTGTGACCTATGGGTATTGTAGGTTAATAATATGGGTGAATAAGGCCCTCCTCGAGACTTATCTAAATACTAGATCGGTATTCGAGAGCTGTTTGCTATGTTGCTCTGAATGTGTGCTGGCGAATGGTGAATGAATGGACACCCCTTGCCTGTACTGCATCCGTCCTGAAGATACCGGAAGGGAGAAGATACCGAAGATACATAATGGTGACATGGAAGCTGTCGCTGAAGAAGGATGGTGGTGGCAAACCGGCACGTGTTGGGAAGCACAACACGGTAAGACCATTATGGACTGTTCCATAGGAGCTGTTTCTGTACATGTTGTAAAAACACAACACGCTAAGATGTTTAAGGACTGTTCTATAGGTACTGGTTCGGAAACACATGCCTTTTAGGCGCAAAGCGGCATATGTTGGATACAAAATATGGTTTAGTATCCCACGGGTATTTCACTTACTGATTGAAACAGCCAGGTTGGAAAACACATCAAAGCTTTGTAGCGTATCAAGATAACAATGGCTTGGCTCAAGCCCACCTGCTGTGATATGTGTGATAACAAGCTTCAAAGAGACCACTGCTATGGATATCTATTGGATGGAAGGCAGATGGGGGTGGCTATGAGTGGGCATGTATGTCTGAATTAAAGGTTCACACACACAGGAAATACTCTCTCTGTGTCTTTAGGCTTGTTGAGGAAAGCATGTCATGAGAGTGTCTCTCTGCCTTTCTCTCGGATCACAGCTGATGGTGATCTATGCAAACCTCATGGCTTGGCGGCCATCTTGAGGCCTTCCCTTAGGGATCATGGCGATGGCCTTCTCTCGGTCATCTGAGTCTAGCCGATGCTACAAAGCCTCACGGAGGGCCTTGTGATAAGTATCTTTGATATTCTTGTACTATATATTTTGATTGTAAGCTCTGTGATATTGTAATGTCTTTTAATACCTTATGTTAGCGTTCCTGATTTCTTGGGAAATAAATAAGATAGTGTATTACTAGCAGCAGTGTGTGTATTTTCATAACTAACTTTATATCAGTGTGCCTAGCAGGGTTTAATAGACCAGCTAACTATGGGAATAGATATGTTGTGTTGCTATGGGCATTTGTATAGTGACTTTATTGCAATAATATAGAGTTTAGATTTAGTAACAGCATGTCTACAGAAGCTTTTTCCCCCTCCATTGATATGTAAATAAACCAGATAGAAGATGAGCAGAGGAAGTTGGTGTTTACAGGATGTGGGTGGGAGGGGCATGGAGAGGGTTTGAAAGAGACATGTGTTTTGGGACAGTTGTGTTTTGGAAGGACAAAGGACAAGATGGCTTCCATGAGCTGGATAACGTTGGAGACGCTTTTGTGAGCTGGACTTTGAACAAGGAACTATGAAGGACATCTTAACCCCTAAGTTGAGTAACTGTTTTAGTTTACTTAATGTGTACATATTATACATGCTTATATGTGAAGCTATAAGTTGTGTTGTATTGTATTGTTGATCCTACAGTTTGTATGTGCAGATTTTTCCTTGTTTAGTAAAGCATTGATACACTTCAGAAGTCTAAGCGTCCTTGGTTTTACCACAAGAACCTAATAGAAACAGTTGGGGGCTCGGCCGTGACTGTGCTATAGTTCAATTGAAGCAGAGCTGTTTTTTCTGTAGTGTGTAGCTTGTGCTAGGTAAAATGCTGCGTAAGCTGTTTAGGAAAGGAAAGGCTGCAGAGGGTCCTGGTGACCAGAAGGAAGTGTGCAGCTTACCTATCTGGGCCAGAGACAATGAGTGGGAGCCTCTTGCTAAAGAATTTGTGAAGTATGCTTCTCCCTTGAAGCTGACTTGGGGTGATAAAGTCTCAGATCATTTTGTCGATTTTAGCCTTAAGGGATTGGATTTAAGTAAAAAAGAGAAGAGGACAGTGTTCAAATTCGGATGGTATTTTCTTCATGCATTTTACTGAATCACATAGAAGGGAGAAGGCAGAGGCAGAAGTTAAGGTATTAAAAGACCAGCTAGCAGTTGCTTCAGAGTGTGTACGTTCAACTGCTAGTCGGGCTGATGATTTGCAAGAGCGGTGTGCAGCCCTCATGACCAAATCAATTAATGCCTTAAGGAAAAGGAAGGGCCGTAAACCTGTTAGTAAAGCCAGGGTACGTGCCATTGTCACATCCCAAAACTGGGATTGTGAGGATGTGCTCTCCTCAAATGATAGTGAAGATGAGGAGATAGAGTTTGATATTTTGCATAATGATCTGCTAGTGCGAAAGAAAAAGTATGCCAGACCTCTCATTACTAAGCATAGGAAACGGCAACATGATAGAGAGGATATGGCAGATGGGGAGGTGCATTATCGCAACCCCAGAGATGTTGAATTTGAAGAAGTACGGGAGTTTACACAAACTGAACTCCATGAGCTGGCAAAACAATACAAACAAAGGTCTGGGGAGCCTCTAGTGAGTTATGGGATGAAGGGGCGGACAGTGTTGTTTTGTCAGGTAAGGAAGCAGTGACTATGGGAGTGTTAACCCATGATCCACAATTGCGTCAGGCAATGCGAAAAGCCAGAGAGTTTAGCGTGAATTTTTCACTGTTAGACCTCGTGAGAGATGGAATAGTCCGAGTATACTCTAGTCCTACTGACCTGGAAAATACCTACTCCTGGAGATCAATAGCAGAGGGTATTTACAGGTTACGTGAGATGGGTTGTATAACCGGATTAAATACGTTTCCAGAATGGATGGGTCCAGATATGGAACCCTTTACGTCTGCTCTGCGCTCTAAGCTGATGAAGTCTGCGCCATTTAATCTCAGGGCTCCCTTATTGTCCTTTTTGGGAGGGCTGGGATTAAACAGCAAGATTCATGAAGCTACAACCCTTTTAAGCCAGTTGGGGGAGCTAGAGGAGACTAAAACAAAACCTGTCAGGGCAGTAGATAAGGCCAAGGCCAGACAGGAAGAATACAAGCAGAAAAGAACAGAGAAGAAAGGGAATGGGGTAGAGAAGACAGGAGGTGAAGAGAAAACCAGGCTAGTTATTTCTAGGAAAGAAATGTGGGTGGACCTATTAAAGGCAGGAGTACCTACAGATGAGATAGATGGCATTTCTACTGCAGAAATGCTGAAGAGGTGGAAAGATTTTGTGGGTAAAACTGTCAGGGTTAGAAACACTACTCCTAGTGAAGATAACATCAGCCTAGACTTAGAGGAAACAGAACAGACACCTCCTGTTAGCCCCAAACCAATTTCCAAAACTGAACGTGAACACAAACCCAAATCCCTTTATCCTGGGGAGGAGTTAGAGAGAATCAGAAAAGGGGATTGGGAGGTTCCTTATCCTTTATGAAGGGAAGGTGAGTCTCCTGTAATAGCCGTGAGGGCAGTGACAGCAGGAGACCGACGCCCATATGCACCTGTCACTGTATGGTGGGGGAAGTCATCTTCTCCTACACATGTAATGGCTTTAGTTGATAGCGGAGCCGAAGTTACACTTTTGCAAGGAAATCCTTCCCATCACAAAGGAGAATTGGTTTATGTAGAAGGTTTGGGAGGGCAAACTACACCAGCAGTTAGGATACGGGTGAAATTGGCTATTGGCAAGGGATCAGGATTTATGACAAATGTTTTGGTATCAGAGATACCCGAAAATATTCTGGGGATGGATGTACTTCAAGGTCAGTCAATTCAGACTGAAAGAGGTACATTCACATTCGGGTATCCTGATAAAGCGTATCTGGTAAGGGCGGTGAAGGCTGTGGTCAGAGGTCATGCAAAATGGACCCCTGTCTACATTCCTCCACCAGAGAAGCCAGTCTGTCTCAAGCAGTACAGACTTCCTGGAGGCCACAAAGAAATTGGGGAGACTATTCAAGAACTGTTGAGAGTAGGGATCCTTAGACCTGCTGTAAGTCCTTTCTCGTCTCCAGTGTTCCCAGTAAAAAAGCCTGATGGGACATATAGAATGACTGTGGATTACAGAGGTCTAAACAAAGTGGCACCTCCATTGAAGTCAGCTGTACCAGATATGATCTCAATTGTTGAAAAAATTGCTAAAGATGCAGGAGAATATTATGCTGTGATAGACCTGGCTAATGCTTTCTTTTCGATTTTAATAGACCCAGAGTGTCAAGACCAGTTTGCTATGGTGTGGGACGGCCGCCAGTACACATTCACCGTGCTCCCTGAAGACTATGTTCTTTCTCCAACGATTTGTCATGGACCGATTGCCCAAGATTTAAGTACCCTGAGTTTGAAAGTCACTGTGTTCCACTAAATTGATGACATCATGATCTCTGGAACAAAAGAAGATGTAACTGAAGCACTGCACCTGCTGATACATCACATGGAGAACAGAGGGTGGGCTATCGACAAAGACAAAGTCCAAGGACCTGCAACAGAAGTGAAATTCCTGGGAATGATGTGGACTGGGCAACAGAGTAAAAATTCCAGAGACAGTTGTGCAAACTATCCAGGCTCTGTCGCCCCCTACTACCAAAGAGGAGGCACAGAAGTTTATTGGAGTTGTGGGGTTCTGGAGATCGTTCATCCCACATCTTGGACTGATTCTGAGGCCTATATATAATGTCACCCGGAAAAAGACTGAGTTCTCATGGGGTTCAGAGCAGCGGACTGCATTCCTGGCTGCTAAAGAAGCTATTTTGCAGCATCAGGGATTAGGACCCGTGAGACAAGGAGTACCATTTCAGCTGGATGTAGTGGAGCAGAATAGTACCATATCTTGGAGTCTGTGGCAGCCAAATGAAAAGAAAGGACTGAGAGCAATACCCATTGGATTTTGGTCCAAACAACTGACAGGGGCACAGAAGAGATACACGCCCCTAGAGAAGTACCTGTTTGGGGCTTACACAGCAATTCAACATGTAGAGACTATTACAGGAAAGGACACAGTCACCATCCACACTGCATTGCCAATAGCAGGATGGGTGAGAGATAATGGACTGATCACTAGGGCAGCTGTAGCCCAGAACCAGACACTGATGAAATGAAAGTGGTACCTTCAAGAAAGAGTGGGTATTGCAGCTGGGGATGTTAGAGACATTTCAAAACAGTTGGCAGGGCTTGTTACTTTTACCAGCACCTGGCCAGAAGAAGAAATTCCTGTGCTGCAGTCATCCCCCATTCAAGAGGCTCCACCCTTTGAGTCTCTGTGAGAAGACATGAAGCAGTCAGCGTGGTTCACTGATGGTTCAGCCATAGTCGCCTCGTCTGGGCGTAAATGGACAGCAGCAGCCTACAACCCAAGTACAGACACAGTCCTGCAGGAGACCGGAATTGGAGGGTCCAGCCAGTATGCAGAGTTGAAAGCTGTAGTGATGACTCTTCAGGAGGATCCTTCTTCCCATGTCACTATCTACACTGACAGCTCGGCGGTTTTTAAAGGACTGACAACTTGGATGCCCACATGGAAGTCCAATGAATAGATGATTCATGGAAGGTGATGTGGGGAGGCAAGGAAGTCTGGGACTACATCTGGAAGGAAGCTCACTCGCGCACCATAAAAGTGGGGCATGTTGATGCACATGTGCCCCTAGTCCCAGACTTTGAGAACTATTACAGAGTTGCAGATGAAATCCCCAAAGTGAAGGCAGTTGTGCCAATTGATCCTGTCTTAAAGAACTTGGCCAACTGGGCCCACAAGCAATCTGGACATTTGGGGCAGAAAGCAACATATAAATGGGCACAGCAGAGAGGCTTGCCTATATCCATGGACATGATAAAGACTGTAATAGGGAACTGTACAGTGTGTGGAGAAGTGCGACAATGGCCATTACAAAAGTACTCCACCGGGTCGATTAAGAGGGGTGAGAGGCCTGCAGAGATATGGCAGATTGACTTCATCGGTCCCCTGTCCCGGGGAAACAATGGACCGAGATATTGTTGCACTGCAGTGGACACCTATTCAGGACTTATGCTTGTTCATCCGTGCAAACGTGCAGATCAAGCCGCAACGCTTCAACTGCTACAGAAACTTGTCGTTGCTTATAGTTGTCCCAAGCAAGTCCAAAGTGATCAACAGTACAGCAGCGGGCCAAAGATTCTGGAGTGTACTGGTTGTGCCACATCCCATACCATCCACAGGCAGCTGGTTTGATTGAAAGATACAACGGGCTATTGAAGGACCAGATACGCAAACTTACACCCCCACATACACTAAGGGGGTGGGATCGGGTCCTCACACACGCAGTCATGTTGTTAAATTCTAGGCCAATAGCCAAAAGCACACCATATGAGAGGATGGTAGGGGCTGGGGCACAGATTCCACAGCTGGAGTGCAGAGTTCAGTATTTATGTAAGGTTCCTGAAAAAACAGAGCTTAACAGATACCATGTTACTGCTTCTCATGACATAGAAAACAAGAGTGACGTATCTGAAGCTGAAGCCTATCTAGGAATGAGAGGGAATCTGGCAGGAAGGTTTGAAGTTATATTTGCGCTAAAAAAATAGTGAATAATCATAAATAAATAATAAATCGTGACATTAAACAATATACCAGTGAAAAATATATGAGTGAAAATTGTTGTCACGAATACTTGTCACGAATACTTATTAAGTACTTAAGTATTCGTGACAACAATTTTCACTCATATATTTTTCACTGGTATATTGTTTAATGTCACGATTTATTATTTATTTATGATTATTCACTATTTTTTTTAGCGCAACTTTTTACAATTTTCTTTTTACAATTTCCTTTTATGTTTGTGTTATATCGCACTTGTTGTTGCTGCTTAATGTGTTAGGTTTTTGAGTCCAGCGCAATTTTTTTTTGTACTTATTGAAGTTATATTTGCATTGGCAGATGAGCTTCAAGACGGTGGCTGGGACTCTGACTGGTTAGTGGATACTTCTCAGCAACAGTGGAAAGTGAGGCTACATAACATAAAACCTTCCAAAATAAACAGCAGTGATCTTCTGGGAAATATCAGTATATTTCCTCTCCTCCCTATTGATGTTCTTTGGGAGGGTCAGAAGTGGGTACAGGCAGGGGGCAAAGTGTTAGTCAGATATCCAGGCAAGAAGCCATTTAGAGGAGAGATTGTAGCTGAAGGGCCTGGATCTACTGTTTATGTATTATTAGAGGGAACAGGTAATCCGCTTTGTTTTCCACTCCACAGGCTGTCTCGGATTTGATCCATAGGAAGACCAGAGAAAAGTGATTACAAGATGGAAAGAATAAGGGAAGATCGCAAGAGCTGTGGAGAGCAAGGCCTTTGATGTATTACAAGCCCGGACTTGTTTCTACAGAACTTTAGAATGGACTTTCTAATGAACTTTTTTAAGTTAAAAGACTGAAACATCTTCTCAATGACAGAAATTGGAGGTGTTGCATTCAAGGAAAATTAATGTTTAGAATGAGTTTTATTAGTAATGAAGTGATTTTCTATATGGAGTCTGAAAGAAAAAGAAATCTAGGGCGGAATGTTTTGCGTTTGTTAAAATATGATTTTTTAAACATCAGACCTAACATTACATGGGAGAATATTACAAGTTTTTTGATCAGATTACAAACAAGCCTCTGGTATGAGTAGAATTCTCAAACAAATGCTGTTTTCATACAATGGTGTTAGATAACATTCTTGTATTCAAATTGACAGTTTGAAGAGGCTATTGTCTCGTCAGCTACAGTAAACAGGTTGAGAGTGTCTGTCAGACTGAAAATAATGACTGTTGTATTGATGACAGGATTTGGTTTGAGGAGACAATGGGTAGCCAGCAACAGTCCATTGTCTTTTCAGCTACAGTAAACAGGTTGAGAGGGTGTCTCAACCTGAAAAGAATGACTGTTAGTCGGTTGTTATGGAAACAAGTCTATAAACATTAACTTTGGTCAACAAACTGGGACAAATAAAATGGAGAAGTAGAGACACAGAGGGAAGACTGGAACACATCATGCTGTAACATCAGGGCACACATCATCATGCTGTAAGATCAGAAGCCGCCCATGATACAAGAACAGAACCTGGTCTCCAAGAAGAAATATTGCCAATGGAGATCATGAACATACAGTAACAGAAGTGAAGTAACCCTTTAAATGTATTTGTACTGTTAGACCATAGGCTGTTCATTTGCTTGTTATAGATATCTGTCAGTCTTGTATTGTATTCCTAAGATTGTAATAGTTTTGTACAGCAGCTTTGTATAGTAAAAAGCACATCTATACACTGCAGAAGTCTCAGCTTCCTTGTTATATCACAGAGTAATCTTGCTAGATAAACGCAAGCAAAACATATGTTAATAGTAATTGTATACTGCAGCGATTTCTACAATATGTTTAAGGCAGCACTTGGCTTATGCCTTGCTATTTTTCTTTTTTTTTTCTCTCCCCCCTGTTGGAGGCTGGTTATATAGTTTAGATATCTTTTCCATACTGGCAAACAGTTTTTTGTGTTCCTTGTTGTTCAATGCAAATATTGATTGAGCTCTTTGATATTGATTTTTGTTATTTATATATGCGTACGTTTTGATTAACCACTTCCGGACCGCCCACCGTCGTTATATGTCGGCTGTTTGAAGAGGAAAATCGTTGTTATGGCAGCAGCTAGCTGCCATAAACCTGGTATCATCTTCTTCAGTGAGCGGTCCGGTTTAAGATAAAAGTGGTCTCTGCGGCGCAAGATCCCTTTTATCAGCCCCCCTCCCGCCGCGCTCCAGTGCCCTCCGCCGCTTACAAGAGCCATCTGCATCGGCGGAGGCAATCGGATCTTCACCCTTTCTGGGCATGGAGACAAGTGAGGGGAAGATGGCCTCCACCGGTCTCCATAACAATGCAGGGCGGAAGCGACGTCAAAATGTCACTTCCGCCTATAGCTCTTAAAGGGCCTTTTTTTTTAGTTCTTTTTGACGCTTTTTTTTCTATTACAAGGGATGTTTACATTCCTTGTAATAGGAATAAAAGTGACAATTTTTTTTTTAAACGGTGTAAAAATAAAGAATTAAAAGGTAAAATAAATAAGAAAAAATAAAAATAAAAATTTAAGCATACGTGAGTAGCGCCCGCATATGAAAACTGTGTTCAAACCACACGTGAGGTATCGCCACGATCGGTAGAGTGAGAGCAATAATTCTAGCCCTAGACCTCCTCTGTAACTGAAAACATGCAACCTATAGAATTTTTAAAACGTTGCCTATGGAGATTTTTAAGGGTAAAAGTTTGTCGCCATTCCACGAGTGGGCGTAATTTTCAAGCACGACATGTTGGGTATCAATTTACTCGGCGTAACATTATCTTTCACAATATAAAAAAAATTTTTAATTCAAAAAAGTATATTTTTTCCAAAAAAAGCGCGCTTGTAAGATCACTGCGCAAATACGGTATGACAGAAAGTATTGCAACGACTGCCATTTTATTCTCTAGGGTGTTAGAAAAATAATTATAATGTTTGGGGTTCTAAGTAATTTTCTAGCAAAAAAAATGTTTTTAACTTGTAAACAAATCTCAGAAAGAGACTCGGTCCTTAAGTGGTTAAACAATGCGAAGAAGCCTGGAGCTTTCCTTGTCTTATAGGTGCATAAGTAATGCTGCGATTTGACCTTTTAATATACATGATGTGGAGACACTCAACAGAGGGTAACTACTATATAGATGCATATTTGATGTACATGTGCATATCTTAAAACATAAACCTGCTTGGTTCTACATATACTCTTTTATTGTAGGTGATGGGTGCTTGATGATATTTTCTACAATACACCATCATGTTTTGTGACACTTTTTGAGTTTACAACCTATATTACCAATAAAATCTCTTTCTCCCTCCTACGAGATAAAAACACTTTAAACCACTTAAGGACCGGGCCTTTTTGACAGACTTTTTTTCAGAGTGTTTACAAGTTAAAATCTTTATTTTTTGCTAGAAAATTACTTAGAACCGCCAAACATTATATATATTTTCTTTCAGACACCCTAGAGAACAAATTGGCAGTCGCTGCAATACTTTGTCACAACGTATTTGCGCAGCGGTCTTACAAGCGCAATTGTTTTGAAAAAAAAAAACTTTTTGGAATTAAAAAATAAGACAACAGTAAAATTAGCCTAATTTCTTTTATATTGTGAAAGATGTTACGCTGAGTAAATTGATACCCAACATTTCATGCTTCAAAATTGCACCCGCTCGTGGAATGGCAACAAACTTTTACCCTTAAAAATCTCCATAGGCAACGTTTAAAAATTTCTGTAGATTATCAGTTTTGAGTTAGAGGATGTCTAGTGCTAGAATTATTGCTCTTGCTCTAACAATCACAGAGATACCTCACATGTGTGGTTTGAATACCGTTTTTTCATATGCGTGCGCGTGTGAGATCTTATTTATTTTACATTTTATTTTGACACTGTCCTTTAACCGCTTGCCGACCAGCCGCCGCAGTTGTACTGCGGCAACATGGCTCGGCTGCGCGAATCGCCATCATGTTACGTTGGTAACATATTCGGCCACCTCCAGGTGACTAATATATCTCTTACAGAATGAACTTAAATGGATATTCCATCTTAAAGCTACCACAGCACCTGGCCTCAATAAGGCCTTCAACTTCAGGCCCTATCTCGCGGGATTTGAATCAGGAGTCTGCGAACTAGATCTTTGAAGTACATTACAGTAACTTTTTCATGTAATTCCTAGTTAATTTTCAATTGTGGACATTAGGGTGTACTACACCATCTATTTCTTGTTTACAAACTTTTATTGAAGGATTGTACAAGAATATACAGGAGAAAATGTGCAATAGAAAATACATAGATATGCAAACAACATGTCGGATGAAGTCGCAGACTCTCATCCAAGATAAGCCAACGATAAAGTGCAACAGTGTTGAACAGAGTCTGTGGTTCATCGGTGACAAGTATGAGTATAAATCCATCACTAGGACAAGTAGTTCTATTGATACTCGAAACTTGAGAATCCTATTTTTATTAAAAGGAAAAATATACAAACAAAAATAAAACAAAAATAAATAAAAAAGGTTGAAGCGTACTGCTGTCGTAGACATTGTGTAAGCATAGAGCAAGTTCCGGTCATTGTCAGAGGTTTGTCAATATTAGTGTTCAAGGTTACAGGTAGTGTGATCCAACATATGGGCATGGCTACCAGCCTACCCAGATGAGGGCCATGAGTCCCATTTCTTCTCAAAAATCTGCATGGAGTCCATAAGCGTGTGGTGAATGCGTTCCATCAATTTTATTGACTCCATGCGATAAAGAACCCGTGGCCAAGGGACCGACACTTTACGCCAATTCAAGGCAATCGCCCAATGCACCGCGCTAAACAGTGTATGAATCAATTTCTGCTCTGTGGGCATGGCCCCTGGGATATCTGCAAAGAGAAGGCATATTCGTGCTGTCAGGGTAACATTGTTCCCAGTGATCTGCTGTATCTTATCAGACACCTTTTGCCACAAGGGGCCCAAGGCCTTACAGCTCCAGAAGGTGTGGAGGAGAGAACCCCTCTCCCCACAGTTTCTGAAGCAGGTGTCCGGGATCAGGGGGAACATTTTATGGATCTTAACCGGGGTGTAGTACCATCTGGTGTGTAATTTTACCACTGTCTCCTTAATTGCTACTGAGCGGGTGCACTTATGCATATTATCAATCATATCGCTCCAGTCTTCTTCAGAGACTGTCTCTCCTAGATCAGTTTCCCATACTATCATACCCTGGGACTTAGGTTCTGAATTGTAGTCATTCAGGTGGCAGTAAATTGTGGAAATCACCCCCCTATCCCTGGACCCCTCAAGACAAAGTGCTTCAAAAGTAGTTTTAGGGTTCGCCCTCCAAAGTGTGATGGCGTTCTGGAAAAAATGGCGTATCTGCAAATACTTAAAGAACTCAGAGCGGGGAATACCCCAGTTCTGGTTCAGGTCTTCAAAGGACCAGAAGCCTGTCCCTTTAATTAGTGAACGCAAGGTTACCAGGCCTCGAGAGGACCAGTGTATAAAGTCCATTCCCGTCCCAAAGGCCCCCGGAAAGCCAGGGTCCCCCAGGAATGAGGACAGGGGAGCTGGTTTAGAGGATAGACCAAACCTGTCCCTGTAGAGGGTCCAGAGATAGAGAGATTTCCCTACCACCCCGTTGAGTGCTGCAACATCCTTTTGATGGATCGAACCAGACCATAAAATCCCCGGGAGATAATAAGGCCTAACGGAGTCTCTCTCGAAGCGTAACCAGGGGGTCCGAGGAGATGGGATATGCCATTGGGCAAGCTGAACCAATCTGGCAGCCAGAAAATATTTCCATAAATCCGAGCAACTCAGTCCCCCTCTATTTCTAGTTATAAACACCAAAAGTCTATTAAGTCTGGGTCTCTTGTCTCTCCAAATGAATTTTAGCAGTTCCGACTGCATGGTCCTAAAAGTAGAACAGGACACATACAGAGGGAGGGCTCTAAAGTAAAACAGTAGTTTGGGGAGAATAGACATCTTGACTGCCTGAATATTGATAGTAAGACTTAAACAGATGTAGGACTTCTTTGGGATGAGTTGTGAGGTCACCCTTACTATTCCGTAGTCTATAGGTGTGCGTGGGTTGAATAGATTGTTTCAGATTGTTTCAGATTGTTTCAGATTGTTTCAGCTTTCTCGCAAACATGGTCGATGAAGAGTTACTGTACAAGAGAAATTTGGCTTTAGACCATCTCAAAGATTTTTCAGTTTGCTCAGTGAGGACAGCATCCAGTGCTTTCCTCTTCTGATCAATCTGTACCAATAACTCAGGTTCCTGAGTAAGACCATGCCTGCGATACAGCCGATCCAAATCTCCTGTGAGGGTCTCGATGGCCTGAAGCAGGGGTCTCAAACTGGCGGCCCTCCAGCTGTTGCGAAACTACAAGTTCCATCATGCCTCTGGGTGTCATGCTTGTGGCTTGTCTTGAGGCGGTCTTGCTATGCCTCATGGGACTTGTAGTTCTGCAACAGCTGGAGGGCCACCAGTTTGAGACCCCTGGCCTGAAGTCTCTGTTTTTTACGGTCAGAGGCCAAGTGCATTAGTCTACCTCTCAGAACTGCCTTATGCGCGCCCCACAGCGACGCCGGGGAGATCTCCCCGACCTCATTATGTGCAAAGTATTCTGAGATGTAGCCAGCAATCTGGGATAAAGCTATTGGATCTGTGAGCATGGAATCATTGAGTCTCCAGGTCCCCAGAGCCCTCGGGAGGCCTATACAGACAAAAGAACATGAAACAATCTGGTGGTCTGACCACGGGCAAGAGTGAATACTGGCAGAGGTAGAGTTAGCTGTCATGATTGTCGTGGAGAGAATGTAGTCCAGCCTGGAGTAGCTGTCATGTGGGTGGGAATAAAAGGTGTATTCCCTAGCTCCCACATTGTGGGCCCTCCAGGTGTCTATCAGCTGGTTAGATTTGATAAGGTGCTGTAGGGACCTAGGGAAGGTGTTAGAGGCATGTCCAGTCCTACTCCTGTCTAGGATATATGAGGAGTGGAGTTTATCTAGGGCAGAGAAAAAATGTTTAAAAAACGTAGCTTGGGCGTCATTCTGGGCATACACTGATGCTATAGTAATAGTTTTTCCCTGAATAATGCCTTTAACTATTAGAAAACGTCTGTCAGGGTCTTTGTACTCTTGCTGTAACTCAAATTTTACATTATTCCTAAAAAAAAATAGCTGCTCCGCAGGTCCTGGACTCACATGTGGTGAAATACCCTTGGTGGTAGGCCTTATCAAAAAAATGTGGGTGGTTTTGGGTGGAAAAATGCGTCTCCTGGAGAAGCAAAATGTCAGCACCCAATCTCTTATATGCCTTAAAGGTCTTCCTCCTTTTAATCGGAGAGTTAAAGCCCTTAAGGTTATGTGAAATTACTGTAGTACCCATTAGGCTGAATTAAAAGGCAGTGTACCAACTAGTAGATGCAATACGAGTCCAGAATCCGCAAGAACCTCACATGCAGGGTGAGTCAAACCCCAGCACCTGTAAAGTGACCAATACAATGACAAATATATTATCAGACCTAGGTCAAAGGTTGAAACCGCCAACCCCCGGAGGAGCCAGGGGCAGCGCCCAGGAGCATCAACCAGTGAGGCGAAAAAACATTGGGTTAGAAGCAGTACAACACTTGTAGAGCAAAAAAAGACAACAAAAAGAAAAAACAAACGAGCTACCCTATACCGATTGCAAGCGCTGCGATAGCAACAGATGCAGGCTTGGTGTCAGTTGAAGCGGCATCAATGCCAAGGGGGTCAGGTGTAAAACAGACACCCTGACCAAAAAAACAAAAGGCATGAGAAAGAGACAGGAAAGGGCAAAAAAAAAAAAAATGCCCCTTCCCCTCTCCCTCTGCCATAACTGCAATAGTGAACTCGGACCGGTTGGTCCAAACCTCCAAGCAAGGAGAGGGAGCCGATCTGTCCGATTGATTAGAGCGGGATCTCCAGGTGTAGCTTCCAGGGACGTCAGGGTCTCCATCTGACTTGCTCGGAGTGGGGGGTAGTTCAGACGGACGCGACTGGACGTCAGTTCAAGGGTGAGACAAATCTTCTACATATTTGCATGTAGGCCCTCGTAAGTGTCCATCAGAGAAATTGGGAACAGTGAAGGTCAATGGACCGTACAGCGGTCCCTCCTGGGAGGTGGAGTGGCCCAGATGGCTGGCGAACGGGGGGAAGATGGCATCCTAGGGTGGTCAGCTGCATTCAGGAGGCCCAATTTTTACCAGAAGATCTTTCCCCTCTGAGATTGTGGTGACCATATATGTGGTACCATTATGCGGGACTTGTAGCTTAAAGGGGAAGCCCCAACGGTACCTGATCCTGGCTGATTGAAGGACAGATGTGACTTCTTTCATCCTCCTGTGTTTATCAAGGGTTGTAGGTGAAATGTCAGGGTAGATTTGCACAGTAATACCATCCAGTTGAATGTTAGGAGTATTGCGTGAGGCCCTGAGAATTTCCTCCTTGATAAGGTAGTCCTTGAGACATAGTACAATGTCCCGTGGGGGTCTATCAGCCGGGGGCTTTGGGCGCAGAGCTCTGTGCAGCCTGTCGCAGGTGAAAGCCGCCATTGGGGTCTCTGGGAGCAGGGAGTGGAAGAGCTTCTGTACAGCTTGTGGCAGGTCAGTGACCGTTTCAGGGACACTTCTCACCCTCAAATTGTTTCTCCTGTTTCTATTATCGAGATTCTCGAGGTGGGCTTGCAGGATCTGGACAGTCTCTGTGAGGGTCTCGTGGTCTTTCCTCTGGTCAGAGTGAGATAGGCACTGTTCATCATGTTTAGTCTCCAGCATGTCAGTTCTGGTGCCCAGGGCCGCAATCTCAATAGACAATGTGCTGGTGGATTTATGTAGTTCCGACTGAAACTTCCTAGCAAGCTTATCGTACATTGAGGAGAGGCTATCCTCCAAGTCAGCTTTTGTGAGCTGGTTTGAATACTCACAGTCCCCCATTGAGTGTTTCGGGGATGAGGCTGAGGCCTACGAGCATGCCGGAGCAGGCCCAGCCTGGGCGCCATCTTGTGCTGTTCCCTCATGCGGAGTAAATAGTTTGTCAGGGATCTCTGGGCCGGTTTACCACGGCGACTCTTAGGGCCCGGCATGCGCTGGGTGTTCCGCCAAGGGTGTTGTATGATTCGGTGTTCGGATTGTGGTCGTAAGGCCCCGGGGAATCCGCTTTTGTCTCCGTTCCTTGCGGAGCTCCTAGCCTTTACTTCCATCCAGGATTGCGCCGCGCATGCGCCCCCCCTACACCATCCATTTCTAATAGTCTAACAGAGTTTTCTTGTTTGTCTTTTTTCTCTCACTGTATATATTGAATCAAATGCTATATATTACTATAAGATGTCAAGCTAATTGGGGATTATATTGTCTAGATTGCCTGTTAGGTTAATTTGCTCTGTTTATGTGTCATTCCCATTCCGATCGGGTCTGCCTGTCCATTGTTCAGGTGGGCCCAATCGGACCACGCATTGTTCTCTATCGGGAGGCTGATGTAAATGGACATGTGTACGTTTACACCCGCTTGCATCCGATCCAGTCCAGTCCGCTAAAAACAGACGGATGGGGATTCCATTCCTCATCCATCTAGCACAGGGGTCTTCAAACTATGGCCCTCCAGTTGTTCAGGAACTACAATTTCCATCATGCCTAGTCATGTCTGTGAATGTCAGAGTTTTACAATGCCTCATGGGATGTGTAGTTCTGCAACAGTTGGAGGGCCGTAGTTTGAGGTTCCCTGATCTAGCAGATCGTATTGGATGGTATCGAATGGAAATGGACATGTCCCCCCATGTTCTCCCCATAGAGAACAGCGTCTGTGTTTGTGTCTGCTCTGCATCAGCGGAGTGGACATGGACCAGTCATCCGCCTGCTCAGTGGGGCTCAGCAGACAGATCCCCCGCTAAGCAGGCGGATCTGCTTGACAGAGTCCGCTCCACGTGAAAGGGGTCTTACCAAGAGCGGCCGGTCCATTAGGGGCACCGCCCTCCTGCAGGGCGCTGGACTCATACATTTGTATGAGGTTTTTTTTCAAGCCACATGATTAGTGCCTGAGGCTCTTATTGGCTTGAAAAAGGTTGGGCTCGGGGAGCAGAGCATCGCACCCCAAACCCACCTGCTTGTGACAATAGCAAATTAATATTTGCTATTGTCTCCTGGCCAATCAGGATGGATCTGGTTGGCCGGGAGGAGAAGCTGAGGAAGCCGTGGAGAGGTGGGGGACCGTCACCATGGAGGGGTGAGTGTGTGTGGGCCTGGGGGGGGGGGGGGGGGGGGGGTCTTATTATGTTTGTGTTTCTTATTAAAAAAAATATAAATATATCGTTAGAAGGAAGAGAACGGGTTAAACAGATGTGGGCCCCATGGGAGGAATACCTTAAAACAGAAGAGGGTAAGAAGTTGATGGGGGAGGAAACAGGAGAATAGAAAAAGAGGGGGTAGTGAAGGGAGATCGGGGGGGTTGGGGGGGGGAGGAGAGAGAGAGAGAGAGAGAGAGAAAGGGAGGGACAGGAATAGAAGAATATAAAAACAATTTTTTTTTTTTTTGTGTGTTGTTTTGTCGTCCAGGGGCAAGGGAGGCCTCTAGGGTACCTTAGGAATCAAGGACCATAGATCAACAAGAGGCAAAGGGGAACCGGGTTAGGGGGAGAATGTAAATAAAGGAAAAGAAAAGGGATAAGAATAAATCGATATATGAAATCGGACAGAAATATGATTTAATGAAATTAAATAACAGTCAAGCTGAATGTTTGAAGAAATGTATATTTTGTTTGTAATGAATCCCTTTGCAGAAATAAATAAAGAATTAAAAAAAAAAAAATATATATAAAAATATATTTTTAAAAAATTTGGTTACATTTAGTTTTTTTGGGGGGCGTCTTTGGTGAGATATAAGAGGTCTAAACAGACCCTCATATCTTTTTTTGAGACAGAGAAAGGGAAAGGGAATGAAGATAATCCCTTTCTCTGTAGCTCTTTACTTGAATGAATGAGGAATCTTTATAGAGATTTCATTCATAAAATTACAGTTACTATAGTTAAGCGGTCAGTGGATATACGAGCGATCGCTACCTATATCCACTTTACTGTACTACAGGGGGGCGCTTGGTAAACACATATTTACCAAGCCCAAACTTCACCCCCACCTGCACCACTTTCTCCCCCCCCCGCGATCCCCAGCCTGTCAGATTGCCAGAGATCAAAGTGGCCAGCATCTGCAGGCGGGGAAGGAGGGATACCGACGGAGCGGTGAGGGATCGGGGGTGCGGGGGCCAGTACTGGGGGTGATATGACTGGAGGGGGGGGGACACATCTGGACCCCCCTATGCAGCACCTGAACCTGGCGGGGGCGACAGTGGAGGGATTCCGGCTTCTAAAGGTAGCTGCAGTGGATCCCTTTGTGGGGGGGGGGATCGGATCAGGTGGAGGGGTAAATAGTGCTGGGGGAGAAGGGGGTGAAGGGGACATGAAAGGAGAGTGGGGGGTGTAGTTATGGATGGAAGGGAGCGGCGGGGGGTGGAAAGGCTGGAGACAGGGAAACAGCGGCATTGGGTGGGGGGAGCGGTCATATTTAGGGTTAATAACTGTAATTTGCTAAATATAGTTATAGAAATTGTTCAGCAGAGTTTGCTGAACAGTTCTTCATATATATACGGACTTGGCAACGAAAGGGTTAATTGCCCAATGGTGACGGGAAAAGGTAGTAAAAAAAGCAGAACTAGAGTCATCTGAGTTACCACCCCAATGAGGATTGTCACCTATCAGTTGCTGACGATCCCTGCTACCAACTTCTTGTATAAGGGAATCTATAACCCTTGGTCAGGAACCTAGTTTTAAGAATAGATGCTTCCCTTAAGTACTCATCCAAATGGGTACAATTGCATTTTAAAACGCAAAAAAAAACAGGAGGGATGGTGACAAGAGTCTAATGGAATGTACCCATTCCTGTCTGTCTGTTTAAAAAAAGTGAAGGTAACAATTCCATCCTTTTGTTTTGAAATTCTCAAATCCAGGAAATGGATAGCAGTAGGGCTCACCTCATGGCTAAGGACTATGCACCTATTGTTCGCGTTAAAAAAAAAAAAACAAACACATCTACCGACTGACGATCACAGTCCTATATAAAAAGAGGACATCCATGAATCTTTTCATAGAATTAAAGTGGCTGTTAAGCCTCTCTAAACTATATACACCATAAGCACTGCCTCCTATTGTAGTATCCCCCTCTGTGTATGATTTATAAAAATAAATGCTGCAAAATACCTAGCTTTCTCTTTTTCTCCTCTGGGAGATGCAGCGCACTGGTCTGAGATTCCTCTGCTGATGTTAGTTCGGAGGGGAGGAGGAGAGAGCTGGTTGGTCATGTGATCTCAATCTCGGCTTTTAAATTAGGTAAATGATTATTAAATTATTACAAAAATAGAAAATGGATTATAAAGTTTATTCAAAAATTCATCGTAGAAGCACATTTCATGTTTAGCGAAATACATGGTACAGAATAAAAATTGACTGATGAACATGATTGAGAGCTGACATATGGCATATGATTATTAAAATAAATTCATAAAAAAACAATACACGGTACAATAGAATAGACAAATGCATGATAGATATAAAATGTAAGGATCAGACTGTCTTGATATATAGTAACTACGCGTTTCGTGGCTCATGTCCACTCAGGAGTATGTTGCCAAAATTCTCTGTGAACTTAAGTAATAAATATAAGATGTGTAGGGGTAAAGATACCTATATGGGTAACCAAAAATAATATAACAGATGCCAGAAGTCTGATACTCACATGTCAGCTCAGAGTAAAAATCCAGTCTACAAGATGTGAGGGTTGCCAATGACAAAGGCTGACATATATTGGGTGGAAGACATCCTGGTCTCTTGTTAACTGCAACATCACCATTATATGTCTTTCATTATACATTATATCATTGTTTTTGTTTGTTATATATTTTCCCTCATGCTGGTTTAGATTTTATGTATTTTCATAGAGCCCATGATCCAGTTTTTCCAGCTTTGTTTAACATCTCTCAGCTCCACGATGGATGGGGGTTTGTCATGTCCTTGCATGGCTTCCCCTCCCGTCCTACCTTTTAGGGCGTGGGCAGGGATTGCCCGCCTGTGCATCTGCACAATGCAGACAAGCCCCAATCGCGATGTCTTTTGATGCCTCAATGCTGGTGCGGTTGTGTACCATTGACGCCTGGGATGGGTGAATGTGCGTCAGGGCTGGGCTCAGCCCTTCCTTCTCAAAGCTGGCCGGTCAGCTGACGGCTAATTGCCAGCTCCTATCTCTCCACAGTGACTCACCTGTTGATATCATGCTCGTCAGTCCTGCATACTTAAGCCGTCCAGTCCAGATGCCTTTGCCTTGGTCACATCTCTGTGACGCTCTCCTGTGTTCCTGTTAAAGACTTGCTTGGCTGACATTCCTTCTGGCTCCAGATCCTGCTTGCTGTACTACTACGCTCATCTCTGGCTCCCTGGCATTTTGGCTTGTCTGACTATCCGTTCTGGTTCCTGGACTCTGGCTATGTTTTAACTACGTTTACCTTTTTTTATATTATTATTAAACAAGTGTGATTTAACTGTACTTCCGTCTCAGTCTGATTCATGGTTTCTGATAATGTGGACGTATTCTTGCCTGATCCTCTTTGGCGCCCAGCATGACACTGGGGGGGGCCTGCCCAATTTCTTGGGTATTCAGCCAGACCTGGCCAGCACACTTGTCTCTGCACTTGCTGGTGGGGCCCAGCCCGGTCTCAGCGGTATTTAGCTAGACCTGGTCAGCACATTTGTCTCTGCACTCTCCACCAGACAGACATGTCTATCCAGTTCCCACACGGAGTCACAACAGTATGATTTTTGTTTGGGTGAGTAATGCATTTTTTACACATATGCCTACACAATCTTTTTTCACACCATGTCAGTGGTCTTGACTTTTGTGATTCTAAATCTTTATTTTTATTTATTTATATTTCACATTCACTTTACTATAACTCCCAAGATGTCCAGTGATGGCGCTCTTTATCCGTTTTCTTTTTTCTTTCTTTTTCACCCCTATTTACACCTTCACGACTGTCCTTGGTCAGTTGGAGCACATTTATTAGACATTTATAAACTGTTCGTTATACCTACCTATACTCAATCACATTTTTTACCATGTTTTTTAAAACCAGTGTTGGTCAGATGTGCTATTCTGCTTTCAATACATGGATCAATTCTTCCCCCTGGCTGGGTCCTGTGCTGTTCTCCTGGTCCAGATGGGATGTCCATGCCTCAGCCCCGGGTCAAACTTTGTCATTGGCAACCCTCACATCCATCTTGTAGACTGAATTTTTACTCTGAGCTGATATGCGAGTATCAAACTTCTGGCCTCTGTTATATTATTTTTGGTTATCCATATAGGGATCTTTACCAGTACACAGCTTTTATTTATTACTTATATTCACATAGAATTTTGGCAACATACTCTTGATGAGTGAACATGAGCCACAAAACACGTAGGGTTACATTTTATATCATGCATTTGTTTATTCTATTGTATGATGTAATGTTTATGAATTTATTATAATAATCATGTGCCATATGTCAGCTCTCAGTCATGTTCAATCAATAAATTTTTATTCTGTACCATGTATTTTGCTGAACATGAAATGTGCTTCTACAATGAATTTGACTAATCTTTATAATACATTTTCTATTTTTGTAATTTAATTTGGTGATCTGCCTCATTCAAAGTCCCATGACCAGAATTTTTGCTTGCATGTACATATTAGAGATGGAGGCATGTTACAGTGCACCTCTAGTTTCATTATTAAACACAAATTTTAAGCCAGGGAAAGAAGATTATTTGTATTTTGTTAGATTGGCAAAAAAAGAGGTTATACATGTAGCGCCGGTACTTTTCCAAAGTACGCGCTATGCATGTAAATTTTAGTTTTGCCCAAAACTGTAGTTGAGTTTTGGGGTTAATTATTCTAAATTATGCTTTGGCATCAGTTCGGCTGGGCTGTATTGAAGTTCTGCCTGGTCATAGGTGGGTGAGCACCTGTGACAGGCCTGAGAACGCAGTCTGGTTGGAAGCATTGGGTACCAATCTCTGCTGGGAGCCAATCAGTGGGCGCATTTGTCCCGCTGTGTATTCTGGGAGAGGGTACTTAATAGGGGTGCCACTGTCACTGATCCGTGATCCGAACGGGTCACCCTGTTCGGATCGGCACACTCCGCGGCCTCGGCCTTAGGAAAGGCCGCAGCTTCGGCCTAGCTCCGGAACAGCGGCCATCTACAATGTGATCGCTCCGTCACTGGTAAACAAACCAGCGTCATGATGACGCCGGTTCCCCTCTCCCCTCTGTGTACAGATCTGTACAGTGAAGGGGAGAGATCGGATGGCAGCAGCGCTGTGGCCTGGATCTGTAGTGCCCACAGCGCTGCTCTGTGACAATTGCAGTCACAGCCATCCCTCCATACCCTGCCAATACCCTGCCAATATTACAGCAGGGAAGATGACGTGGATATTACAGTGGGGAGATTGTGGATATTACAGTGGGGACTATATGGTGGTGGAACTTTCACAGGTTTTTGCAAATTATTTGCTGATCCGAAAAATTATCCGATCCGTGACTCTGAACCGAGGAACGATCCGATCTGTGAGTTTTTTGATCCATTGCACCCCTAGTACTTAAGGTGCTGAAGTCACGTGGGTTTGTGGTTCCGTTACGGTCCAGGAGTGTCTGCTGACTCCATGGTCCTGGTCCTCCTGACCAGCCCCAGAGGCTCTCATGGCCTGGGGTGTGGATCCATCCATTTCCGAGCCTCTGAACTAGCTAGTTCAAGGCGCAGTAACTGAAGGAGGATTCTGAAGTGGTCCGGTGCCGTCTCAGGATTGGAGAGGCCCAGTAACTCTACATGCAACCAGGGGAGGACTCTTCGGAGGAGGGCCACGCACGAGGCTGGCTGCTCGGTAAGAGCCTGGAAGCTGAGCTGTAAGGACACTAATTGAATCTGCATTTCTTACGGTATCGCCAGACCGGCTGCAAGATACAGGTGCTGTAAGAAAAGTTCCTAACCTTATCCTTCAGTTACAACTAAGTTCCTGTGTGAGACTTTTGTGTTCATTTAAAGTTTCCCAATCAAGTCTGTGGCAGAGACTTTGCTAATCTAAAATCACTTGTTGTCTGCTAAATCTACAAGCAAGGATTTATCCAACAGTCGAGTTATCCAGTTGCGAGTGGCTACTCCCTGGATCATCTAGAGACATTATTGATTGTCCGCAGTTCTAAAGTACCTGAGCTAAACTTCATCCTGTACCCACTATTCCCAACTAAGAGACTGTGTTCTGTTCAACGTTTTACGCAAATAAAAATCCTAAACAGGAATTCAAGTGGCAGTCTCCGCAATTACTGGGTATCAACCCTGGGAACCCCTAGAGAAGAACGACAAGCTACAAGGCGGAGGAGGTAATCGTAAGCCTAGGAAAATTCAGCTGCCCCCAGTTATGGCGCTACATACAGTTAAAGGATGTGATGAAGGGGAATAGAATTTGCACGTTTTTTGAAATGAGAGAAAAATGGGGAAGGGTAAGGGGTAGTGGAATGTTGTCTAGAAGTGCTTTTTTAGATGGATTCAAGTGTATGTAATGGATTTTGATAAAAGAATATTTGAACAATAATAAAAATAAAAAGATAAAATACAAGTATGGAGACCACCCCAAAAAACAAAACAAACAGAATGACATCCATCACGACAGAGCTCCCTGAGGTACTTTGTTTTTGGAAATTGACAAATGTAATCAACCCTATGGAGAGGTGGTTCCATTAGAAGAGGGATTTACCAGCTAGCGAACCACATTAAAATATGACATTACAATACCAATAGCTTGAATATTTATATAAAACATTTTCATTGTCTTTTCATTATAGTATGGCTGTCAGTCATAAAAGGTGATGTAACTGCCTACAAATCTAAATACTTTTAAACATTTCAACAAGAACCCTGGGTGTGCCTAACATAAAAATTCCAACACTTTCCAGGTATAAAGAGGTGGACAGCCCCTACCGCAAATTGACTATTTTTAAATTGACTAAAGCCTGCCTATCATACTGATGTGCCCAAAAGTTGGTTCAGGAATTTGCATAACAGAATGCCCTCAGGTTTAGAGCTCTCAAGGCATTATAAGTGGTTCTAAAGTCATTTTTTTTATGTTTCTGCATTAAGGTAAACAAAGCACCCCACTGTTTCACCCCCCTCATCCCAAGACATTTACCTGGCTCCTCTCATCACCTCCAACATTGTCTCAGCTGCAGCACCACTCCTCTTTCTTCATGGATTCAAAGTAGACTTATGACAGAAAGCAGAAGAAACCACAGGCTCTTGCTGCTGTCATGCAAACTTCTGTGAGGAGGGAGCAGGGGGCATGGCTTACAAATCTTTATTACTAACAGGTATACAGTACATTTTTTTTTTAAATACTTCCCTTCTGACAGGTATACCTTAAAGCATATGCAGAGTGTGTGTGTGTATTTTATATATATCACATAAATTAAAAAATGTGGGGTAGGCATACCTTGCAAAGCCTTTGGATATGCTGTAGGTGAAAGCAAGCAAACCAGGGGCTGTCCAAACAAATTGGTGAAATTCTGTAACAACAGGGCAAGTAGAGTCAATTCCAGAGCATAAGTTCATTATTTCAGCAGAGAAAACAATCTTTAAATTCTAGAGAATATTGAAACTCACCTGAAGTTTTTACAAAATATTTCTAACGTGAACTAATGGTAGAACTCCAAACAAAGTACAGTAAAAAATGTAGGTATAATATAAATAAATATTTTTTTTTAGCTGTTGGGTTTTAACAACAAACCAGCCCTTACACAAAGTTCAATTACATTCAGCACAACATTGATAGGCACAGCTGTGGGAAAGCAAATTTGAAAAAGTCAGTTTTCAATATGCAAGTGCTACTTCAGCTAACCTTTAAAATTATGCATAACATGAAATTATGTTGGCTTACTGGTAGTTTTTATTGTTAATTAAGGTCTCTTTTTACAGCACAAGAAGATAATTTTTGCACAATTCAGATCTTTTTTCCAAGTAGTTTATTGGATACACAACAGACGTCTGAATCTATGCTCTTCCAACATTTCCCTCTGCATCTAGGTATATTCTATGCTCTGCTTCAAGGAGGTGAGACTTTAGGCAAATAAAAAGGCACAGCTCTTAGTGCCTACACATATCAGGTTTGTAAAGAAACAACAAAAACTTCCAAAAATCCACTCTTAACTCAAAACATACCCAACAAACTGAAAAACAAACAAATGACTACTGTTGAAACTACCAAGATAATTTTTTTTGCAGTGAAAACAATAATCCATGTTTTAACTACTAGGCGTCCTCGCTATAGCCGAAAGACAGCTACAGCGTGTCCAATTGCAGAGAGGGTGTCCCTGGACGTCCTCCTGTTTACTTCCCCGATGTGCGCCGCCGCGGGCGCACATAAGGGAAATTCTGTGTTGGCTGTGTCCCTTGGACACAGCCAATCACAGATCGTGCCAAATGGCTAATCACATCGGCCACTTAGCACTCGATCTGAGTGTCCAATGAGAGATGATCTCATATGTAAACATATGAGATCATCTCTCATCGCCAGCTCTCCCTCCTCACACAGAGACAGCGTGTGAGGAGGGAGAGCGACCTGCTGCAGCTTGAGTGTCCCTGGACGTCCTCCTGTTTACTTCCCCGATGTGCGCCGCCGCGGGCGCACATCAGGGAAATTCTGTGTTGGCTGTGTCCCTTGGACACAGCCAATCACAGATCGTGCCAAATGGCTAATCACATCGGCCACTTAGCACTCGATCTGAGTGTCCAATGAGAGATGATCTCATATGTAAACATATGAGATCATCTCTCATCGCCAGCTCTCCCTCCTCACACAGAGACAGCGTGTGAGGAGGGAGAGCGACCTGCTGCAGCTTGAGTGTAATTTTTTTTTTTAAATACAGTGCCCACAGTACCTGTCAGTTCCATCTGTCCCCAGTGCCAACTGTCCCCAGTGCCACATCAGTGTCATGTGTCATCAGTGCCACCTATTAGTGCCATCTGTCATCAGTGCCATGTATTAGTGCAATCTGTCATCAGTGCCACGTGTCATCAGTGCCACATATTAGTGCCATCTGTCATTAATGTCACGTGTCATTGTGGGAAAAAAAAATGACAACATCAAAAACCTCACCATGCATCTTACTAAATACCTTGGAATGTCTACTTTCAAAAAGGGGTCATTTGGGGGGTATTTGTACTGTCCTGGCTTGTTAAGGTAGCAAGAAATGAGATATGCCACCAGTTGTGATCAATTTGTTATGATTTGCACCACAGCTTGTAGACTCTATAACTTTCACACAGACCAAACAATATCCACTAATTTGGGTTATTTTTTTTACCAAAGATATGTAGCAGTATAAATTGTGGAAAAAGAGACATTTTAGGTCTTTTTTCATTTATAGCACAAAAAATAAAAAACACAGTGTAGTGATATAATATGTAGTGGGTAGATGATTAGTAGTTATTATAAGTACTCCTCCGCAGCAACCCAATTCTTCCAGAGAGATGCACTTTATTGACTTCCCACACAGAACAAAGTCTTGTAACAGATGATAAAATCCAACAGAGTATAATTACGACAATGCTAGTAAATATCTAGAGCCCCATGTTTCCTAGACCTTGGTGCCTTCATAACCACACACCCTCTGAGTAGATTAGACTGAACGCAAGGTTATATTCAGCTGCAGTCATAAACTGCCCTAATTTGCATTCTTGCATATTAACATCAACAAGTCCCCTTTGATATGTGTGACTACTGATTAGATTAAGAGATGCCACCTGAACACCCTTTTGAGGTGTAGAATAGACTTGTATGAAATCCCCAATCTATATTCTTGCATATTAACATCAACCAGTATGCGCAATTAGATTACCAGACCATAACTCACACACCTAGGTAGACTTGCATAAGATTGCACAACACCCAGGAGGTGATCAAATACCACCAAAAGAAAGCTCTATTTGTATGAAAAAAGGGATAAACAATTAATTTGTGTACAGTATTACATGACTGAGTAATTGTCATTCAAAGTGTGAGAGCACTGAAAGCTGAAAATTGGGCTGGTCACGAGGGGGGTTTAAGTGCCCAGTAGAAAAGTGGATAATCATCCTTTCTTGGGGGACACACCAGATGTTTAAAAACAGATGAGATTTTCAAAAACAGTCATAGAGGGCTGATTATGCCTTCAGTGTCATGGATGTCCTGCTAAATCAGTCATCTGAAAAGCTTTATGCCCATAACTGGTATTAACCAATGATGCAAAATCCACACTATTGAACTTGAAAACTGTGTAATCTGGGATCTCAGCAGCCTGAGATGGAAAGGGTCCCAGTGAACCAAATGTGCAACAGCGGCTAGAGAACCCTTGGGGGACCCTTCGGGATTACAAGGAGCAAGTCTGCTTTATGGATAGAAATAACAAAAATACATTTAGTCTATAGGGTCTATGCCACTGCTTCCAGCCTGTTATTGTTCAGTGAGTGAACTGCAGTCATAAGTCAGTAAACATTTTTATTATGTCCCACTATCACCCTCCATGAAATAAATCAAAATACACTGCTGTTCTCCACAATAAACATGTCATTGGTTGACTCTGCATATACAGTGCCTTGCCTTGCTTCGGCCCCCTTGAACTTTTCAACCTTTTGCCACATTTCAGGCTTCAAACATAAAGATATAAAATTTTAATTTTTTGTGAAGAATCACCAACAAGTGGGACACAATTGTGAAGTGGGACGAAATCTATTGGATTGTTGAAACTTTTTTAACTAATAAAAAAATGAAAAGTGGGGCGTGCAAAATTATTTGGCCCCCTTGCGTTAATACTTTGTAGAGCCACCTTTTGCTGCGATTACAGCTGCAAGTCGCTTGGGGTATGTCTCTATCAGTTTTGCACATCGAGAGACTGAAATTCTTGCCCATTCTTCCTTGCAAAACAGCTCGAGCTCAGTGAGGTTGGATGGAGAGCGTTTGTGAACAGCAGTTTTCAGCTCTTTCCACAGATTCTCGCTTGGATTCAGGTCTGGGCTTTGACTTGGCCATTCTAACACCTGGATACGTTTATTTGTGAACCATTCCTTTGTAGATTTTGCTGTATGTTTGGGATCATTGTCTTGTTGGAAGATAAATCTCCGTCCCACTTTCAGGTCTATTGCAGACTCCAACAGGTTTTCATCCAAAATGGTCCTGTATTTGGCTGCATCCATCTTCCCCTCAATTTTAACCATCTTCCCTGTCCCTGCTGAAGAAAAGCAGGCCCAAACCATGATGCTGCCACCACCATGTTTGACAGTGGGGATGGTGTGTTGAGGGTGATGAGCGGTGTTGCTTTTACGCCAAACATATCGTTTTGCATTGTGGCCAAAAAGTTCGATTTTGGTTTCATCGGGCCAGAGCACCTTCTTCCACATGTTTGGTGTGTCTCCCAGGTGGCTTGTGGCAAACTTTAGACGAGACTTTTTATGGATATCTTTGAGAAATGGCTTTCTTCTTGCCACTCTTCCATAAAGGCCAGATTTGTGCAGTGTACGACTGATTGTTGTCCTGTGGACAGACTCTCCCACCTCAGCTGTAGTTCTCTGCAGTTCATCCAGAGTGATCATGGGCCTCTTGGCTGCATCTCTGATCAGTCTTCTCCTTGTCTGAGCTGAAAGTTTAGAGCGACAGCCAGGTCTTGGTAGATTTGCAGTGGTCTGATACTCCTTCCATTTCAAAATGATCGCTTGCACAGTGCTCCTTGGGATGTTTAAAGCTTGGGAAATCTTTTTGTATCCAAATCCGGCTTTAAACTTCTCCACAACAGTATTACGGACCTGCCTGGTGTGTTCCTTGGTCTTCATGATGCTCTCTGAGCTTTCAACAGAACCCTGAGACTATCACAGAGCAGGTGCATTTATACAGAGACTTGATTACACACAGGTGGATTCTATTTATCACCATCAGTCATTTAGGACAACATTGGATCATTCAGAAATCCTCGCTGAACTTCTGAAGTGAGTTTGCTGCACTGAAAGTAAAGGGGCCGAATAATTTTGCACGCACCACTTTTCAGTTTTTTATTTGCTAAAAAAGTTTAAAATATCCAATAGATTTCGTTCCACTTCACAATTGTGTCCTACTTGTTGGTGATTCTTCACAAAAAATTAAAATTTTATATCTTTATGTTTGAAGCCTGAAATGTGGCAAAAGGTTGAAAAGTTCAAGGGGGCCGAATACTTTCGCAAGGCACTGTAGATACCTCTGTGGAGCCTCTGTCAATGGGGCATAGTCTGCGTTTGAAATGCAGTCAGATCTCCTTAGTTTCACCTGACGGGTTCATGCACATACGTACATTCTCTAGTTATATCTCCTCTGAGAATTCACATATTGGAGTGCCAGAAGCTCCCCTTGAAGAGATTGGATGCTGGCAAACAAAGCTTTAGGGCAGCCCTGTATAATTCCTCCTTCTCCTTTAATGCCTCAATTTACTAAGAAACAATAAAAGGAGTGGATTATGAGAAAACAAACTAGGCAACCATGTCCTTTAATGTTCTCAAAGAAAATAATTTTATAGTAAGACAAAAAATTTTTGCCATACCAGTAAATTCCATATCTTGAAGTACTGTCCATGGGTTATAACTTATTTATACACCATGGATTATAGGCTTATACCTTCAGGTGATTGGACACTGGCAAGCTTTTGAGGACTTGCCCCCTGAGACCTCCGTGGGTTTTGTAGCAAGCAATGTAAAGCAGCAAGGAGAATTAGCCTGCCTCATGTACTGTACTCACAGATATGTAATTTACAGGTAAATCAAAATTGCTCCTATTTTAATTGTACAGTACATGACAGAGGCAACTATTCACACACAATGGGATGTCCCTAAGCAATGAATATAAGGTTGGGCAATGACTAGGCAAACGTAACTGTGCCAACAGTCAAAAGAACCAAGTTCAGATTGATGCTGAAAGAACATCGTGGCCAAAAGTGCATTTGCATAAAAATGGACAGCCATCTGATTAAACTTAAACCTGAGAAAGTTAGAACAGAAGACTAGGTGGTGGCTTTACCAAGTTGGACATCAGAGGCTTGGTGCTTAGGCCCAGAATACTCCTACAGATCTGGTGGAGTGGTAGTGCAACGGGACAGCAGGAGGTTTCTGCTTAACATAAAAAAACTTGTGTAATCAAGTTGCTGATCCACTGTGCAGTGGAGGATTTTAAAGCAGGGTGCCCCTTGTGGGTCCCAAAGAAAAGGACAAACAACAAATCCATTTGTCTAATGGAGACAGTAGCTTTCAGGTACATACAAAACAAATGATATCTGTGCTTTGGCTAAAAGATAGAACGAATAAAAATAAGAATGACCACAGCAGCCAGCACAAAGGGTTATGATTGTAGAACCACTAAAAGCATATATATAAGGGTGCAGAGCCAATAAAAAATTGCAATTTAAACTCTGTTGTGAACAGTCCTATCCAAAATTGCCAACAATGATGGACGATAGTTTGGTGAAAAAGTACCAGCACCAGCAGTGTAAAAGAGGGATTGAATACACTCATCACCACCACTGTGTAGACTGCTATCCTATCCTTTCTTCCTTCCTGCTACCAGAGGAAGTAGACTCTCAGATAATAAAGAGTCAGGGAACACATGTGATATAAAGATGAACATCCCTAACTGCATCACTCCAGCTCCTGTCATCTATGGAAGACATGATCCCAGCCCAGAAAGCACTCCAGGTAAGTGGATGTATATATGAATATACAATGGTCATTTTTCCTCAGAAAATGTAAGGGCACCACAATAGTGTAATATTGCTTAAAGAGGATCCCAACATCTTGTACTGTGGGGGGGTGTGACCAGATGCAGGTGAGAGTGAGAGAGTGAGGAGCGAGCCTAGCATCCTCTCACCTCCCTGTCTCCCATCTACACTGCACTGTTGATGCTCAGGAGATCTGGGATTCGTGCAGCGCAAACGCTGAAAGAGCGACACGTCCGCGGTGTGAGCGAGGCTGTGACCATGACAGAGTGGGCTAAGAAGCGGAATAAGATCAGCGATGAGTGCGGGGGAAGTCCTGCCGGACTCCGGCCAGTGGAGCTGTGTGGCTGGGCTGTTGAGAGAGGAGTGAGAGACTCCAGCCATCCCCCCTCCTGACCCCTCCTGACCCCCCCCCCCTCCCCTGATCGAGACACACCCGGATGTCTGATAGAGTGGAAAGAGGTGACTCAGCTGCTTTACCCAGCGACGAATTGAAGTAAGGGGGAAAAGTGAGGTTTCCTCCTGCCATTGCCAGAGGGGGTGTGAGTGTTCTCCCCCCCACATTCCTGCTTAATCAGACGGCAGGTAATACAAAGAAAGCAAGCTCTGTGGAAGACGTTGCTGGGCCAGTGCCAAAGCTCTATTTGGATGTTTTTCCATTTACTACACCCTTACACTTATACCTACAGCACAGCACAGGACGGCAGGAATTGATCAACCCTTCCGCTGGAAATTTAACGCTCTGGACTGGGGAGAAACAACCAATACTCTGCTCTCTCTCTTTATACATAAAAGGAAAGTAAAAGGGGGAAAACTGCATTTTTTGGGGTACATGAGAAGGAAGGATGTGGGTTTGATGGACTGTGTTATTGATTTAATTGCCCTCCCCCCCCCCCCGGACACCCTCTGTTACTGAACTAATACAATCAAGATCTCCTGTTGGGGTCAGTACAGACAAGCAGAAGGACTGAAACAGCTGTACACTCTGCATTTCTAGATCTTGATTGATTGATTGTAATATCATGCCATCACAGCGTACCACAAAGGCAAGCCAAGCGGCAGCCAAGCAAGTCAAGCGACAGCAAAACTTGAAAAATATGCCCATAATCCAGGTCAGGCACCAGGCCAGACACCCCCTAAGAATACCCTACAGATTCAGCAGGTCCAGTCTAATCGACATGCTGGGGCTCAGGGGTAAGAAAAAGCCAAGGGCAGAGTCAAACACCAATGCAAGCGGAAGGGAGTGAGCCAGTGGGGAGGTCCCAGGGTCAGGTAGTGGAGGGGGCCCCGGGATTACTGTCTGGGGTTGGTGTAGCAGTGGACCCTGAGCCAAAATTAAAAGAGGTGTTGCAGGCAGTTAATTCCTGTAGAGCTTCACTGAACGAAATGACTACCCAACTTAAAACAAATCAAGAAGAACTTTCTTTTGTCAGGCATGATTTACAAAAAGTTCAGGAGAGGACTACAGCCCTGGAGGGTAGAGTGGGCCTGGTGGAGGACGATCTGGCTCCCCTTAAATGGGAGATGAGAGCTATAAAAGAACAGCTTATCAAACAAGAAAGTAAAATGGATGAAATGGAAAATAGGAAAATAAGTAGGCCTCCCAGAACACAGTGAAGGTGCAGACCCTGCCACTTTCCTAGAAAAATGGCTCAGTGATACATTTCGACAGGAGTCCTTTTCATCATTTCTCGCAATAGAGAGAGCACAGAGTTCCTTCTAGGCCCTCCCAATCTGGAGCCCCTCCAAGGCCTCTCTTGGCAAAACTACTATATTACAAGGACAAAGTGACTATAATAAGTAAGGCAAGAGAAATGGGCAACATACTTTACAATGGCACTAGAGTGTTTATTTACCCTGATTTTTCACCAGACCTCCAGAAGAAAATAGCTAAATTTGGGGAAGTAAAATGCAGGCTACATCAAGCTAATCTAACATACGCATTACTATACCCAGCAAAATTACAATTTACTGCTTTTGGGGGGGGACTATATTTTTGACACTCCTGAGGGGGTGGAGGAGTGGCTGCCATCCCATAATGAGAGACTTTAGAGGACTTGGACTGCTATATTGCTTTACCTGGGTGAGTGAACACATCATAAAATCTCACTAGGGAGAGGGAGGAGGAGAGATTTGTGATTTTTTTTCCCTTTTTTTTGTTTTGTTTTTTGCTTCTCCCCCTCCCTCTCTCTTGAGGGAGAAGGGGTGGGTGGGGGTGAGGTGTATGGAAGGAGGAGAACAAAAAGCATGGTACCCCCTTTTGAAAGTGGTGCAGAAAAGTGTTCTCTTCTATTGTGTGTTGTGCTTGTTTTTTAGTTTTTTTCTTTTTTTGGGGGGGGGGGGTGTTATTTTGTGACAGGGGGGGGCTAGGATATAACACAAAAAAAATTCACAATGACAATATTCCAGATAAGGTGTGTATGGGTAGGTCACAATAGAAGGCCCCCAGCCAAACCAAGTGAGGCGATGAGAGATGGAAACATGAGAAGAGGAGGGTGTGATACGTTTGTATGTTACGCAGGGTAAAGTATGTATTAAAGGTTTAGGGAAGAATGTAAGATATACACTCAAAAAAAATTAAGATAAAAATTACCTCCACAAATTACACTCGATCAGTAAGATATCACAAGCACAAAGTATGAATAAAAGAGGGCACGTATTAATGAGTAAATGAATAGTACACAAAGTCACAAAACTAACAATTTTTTTTTAGCACTAATGTCTAGAGATAAACTGGTTAATAGAAAAAGCATTACTTTATGCTCTTGGAATGTTAGGGGCTTAGGAGACCCAGGAAAAAAGCTGCAGTCTTGTCAATGGCAAAAATGTATGGGGCCACAATTTTATGTTTGCAGGAGACACACCTCACTAATATTTCCATACCTCAAATGGGATGGGGAGAGTTTGGCCTACAATTTCACTCGGTCCACACTTCTTTTTCTAGAGGAGGGAGTATTTTGATTAAAGCAGGGGTCACGTTTAACTGCATGCAAAGCAAGATTGATGAACAAGGGCGGTACATTTTCTTATATTGTAAGATAGAGAATAGAATACTTCTACTGGCTAATGTGTATATACCACCTCCTTTTGACATTGAGATCCTGCTTGACTTAGTGGAGTTTGTGTTGGATAAGCCAGGTCTTCCTGTTTTGGTTGTAGGAGACTTTAACATGGTCATTGACCAGACAGTAGATAGGCTCCCCCATGGGATACAACGGGGAGGGTTAACGGATGGCCGACTATCCCAGTTCATAGGAGAGATGGGCCTGAAGGATATTTGGCGAATACGGAATCCAAAATCCCGGAGCTACTCTTGCTTCTCCAGCACACACTCTACACTATCAAGGATTGATATGATGCTTGGCAATGATGAGGTGATCACTATGATGAATAGCCTTAATTATATGCCAAGAAGTCTTTCGGACCACTCACCAATGACAGCTTCACTGGAAGTAGGGGAGGGAAGTCACCATGGAGAATTAGTCTTTCCTGTTTGGAACTTATGGGAGAACCACAGGCGGTATTAACGGCCTTAAGAGAATGCGTAGAGTTGAATACTGGCTCAGCCCCCCAGGGGTTAGTCTGGGACATAATTAAGGCCTTCCTCCAAGGCTTACTGATCCAGCAAATCTCAAAAATAAAAAAAAACAATCAAAGGAAGGGGAAGAACTTGCAGCAGGAAAAGCATCATCATCATCAGAACAATATATTAATGACCCGACGCCTGGGAATCTTAGGGCTTGGACAGAAACACAACAGAACTATTGTCTAATACTGTTAGGAAAAGCTGAGAATAAAACATTTTTCAAAAACAAATAGCTTTTGGGGAAGGGGAAAGCATAGGCCGGATGCTGGCCTATCTAGTTTGAACAAATTCACCATCATCGGTAGTACCTATGATCACCATTAGTGAGGGTAGGACATCCACATATACATCGGAGATAGTGGACAGATTCAGAAATTACTATGAGGACCTATATAGGTCCAATCAGGAGGAAAAGGGGGAAGAAATGACCTGACGATCCCCTGTCTCCCCGAGGAGGACAGGGCTACACTTGACAGTCCTGTCACGCTAGAGGAGATACAGCAGACCGTCCAGGAAATGGCGGGACGGAAGTCCCCAGGACCGGATGGCCTGCCTATTGAAATTTACCGACATTATGGCGAGGTGCTTCTTCCTGAACTGCTGAAAGTTTTTAACTTGTCGACGGCGAAGGGAGCACTCCCCTTATCCATGATGGAGTCTACAATAATAGTGATCCCTAAAGAAAATTAAGATTCACTTAACCCTGCCTCATATAGACCCATCTCTTTACTGAACTCAGATACAATAATTTTGGCAAAGGTCTTGGCGGCCAGACTAAACAGAATGGTACAGAAACTTGTTCATCCTGATCAATCAGGATTTATACCCAGCAGGTCTACCATTATAAATATAAGACGGTTATACCTAAATCTTCAAATTCCTACGGATGAGGCAGGCCATTGGGCCATCCTCTCTTTGGACGCCGCCAAGGCCTTTGATACCTTAGAGTGGAAGTTTCTCTGGAGAACCCTGAGAGAATTCCAGATAGGACCGAATTTTGTTAATTGGGTGAAATTATATGGGTCACCTGAGGCGAGGGTAAAAGTGAACAATGAGCATTCTGCCAGGTTTCGATTGCTGAGGGGGACGAGACAGGGGTTCCCTTTGTCCCCCCTCTTCTACGCCCTCCTGATCGAGCCTTTGGCTGTGTCTTTTAGATCTTCCCCAGGGATAAAAGGATAAAAAGTAAAATTATTTGTGGATGATCTCCTCTTATTGCTTAGAGACACACAGGACTCACTGAGGGAGACTATGTGCAAAATTAGAAACTTTGGTAATTTCTCAGGATTGAGGATAAATTGGGAGAAATCCACTTTACTGCCAATTGACCCAATCAAGAGGCGGAACGGCTACAAATGGCAACCAAATAAAATATCTTGGTATAAACATCTCCAGAGACCCCAAACAATTTATCGTAAACAACTTTGTTCCATTATTAAATAAATTTAAAGGTAAAATTTAAATCTGGAAAAAACTCCCACCATCTGTGGCAGGTCGCTGCAACTTAATTAAAATGATATTCCTGCCACAGCTTTTGTATGTCCTGCACAACTCCCCAGTATGGATCTATAAGAAATGGTTCCATAAGATCGATATTATATTTAAAGAACTAGTTTGGAAAGGGGGTCTATCACGAGTTAGACTAAGTACCTTACAACTCTCAAATAAAGAGGGAGGAGTTGCCCTCCCACATCCTTTTAGCTATTTTCTGGCGGCGCAGCTCCAACACATGGGTGGATGTGAATCTGAGGGAGAAGGCCGAGAGAGGAAGACACTCTTATGTAACTCTCACTTCTTGAGGAGGTTGCCCACTCTTGATTTGATGGCAAGAGTGTGGGAAGTGGCAAAAAAAACCTGGGATACAGAGGATTTAAAGATTACTCCCCTCTATGGGAAAATAGCAAGCTGGGTGAGGTGCAGAAACTGGGAATAATTAGAGAATGGGAAAGACGAGGTTTAAAGTTTATTTTCCAGATCTATCACAATGGAAAGTTAAAATCCTTTCAGGAATTAAGAGATCAATTTGCAATCCCCAATAAATCTTTTTTTCAGGTATTTGCAGGTAAGACATGCTTTGATAGAACAGTTCAAAGGGAGGACAATAGAATGGAGCAATACCCCGGCATTACAGAATATCATCAAGGCCAACTCACGGAAAGGTTTAATATCCAAAATATACCCAAGTATACATAAAGGGAGCCGTGAAGGGCTGCAAGCAAGGTTCTACAGGAAGAAATGAGAAAAAGATGTGGGAAATATATCGGAACCACAATGGGAAAGGATTCTTGAACTTGCCCGATGGGTATCGCTCTCCCCACCCCAGAAGATGTCACACCTATTTTTACTATACATGGTTTACTATACGCCACAAAAGCTCTTCTGGTTTGGTCGAAAACAGGATGATACCTGTCCTAGATGCGGCAGGACAGGGGGGGACCTTATCCACATGTTTTTTTTTTTTTTTTTAATTTTTTATTTAAAGATGAGACACAGATACAAACATAAACATAAAGGAGACTTCGCGTTACATTTAGGCTGTGACAAACGCGTCAGATAAAATAACCAAAACAAAACAATTGCCTGTTAATGAGGGTCGCTATTCAGTCTAACCACTATTACTTGCAGAAGTCTAATATAGGGTAAACATAAACATCAGTGCCCATCACTTTTTACGTCTTTTTATATTGAAAGATAGTGGAGGAGAAGAAAAATACAGAGAAAAATAGGGGGGGGAGAGATAAAAAAAAAAAAAAAATTGTATACATACACACACACGAAAACATACAGGGAGGGAAGGGGTGGAGAGGGAGGAAAGGGAAGGGGTGGAGAGGGGGGGGCCTTGCCCCCCTGGAGCCAGGTTTGGTAATGCTGGGATGTCTATAGTGATCCTAGACAGAGGATCCTGCCGTGTATTGGAGGAATTCATCAGAGAAGCGAAAAAGGTTCCAGTGAAACCATCTGGAGCTATGTTCCTCCGACTTGTCTCGCAGCGCCGAAGTCAGATCCTCCATCTGCTCAATGTCCTTCACTCTTGCGAACCACTGGGCTACCGTTGGAGCAGACTGTTGCTTCCAAAGAGGTGGGATGCTGGCCCGGGCCGCATTAAGGAGGTGCTTGAGGAGGGATTTATGGTAACGTTTCCTTGAAAGAGGCGTAAGGTTAAGGAGGACCGCAGCTGGGTTATCCTGGAGGGAGATGTCTGTGAGTTTCTGTACGATCTTAAGGACTGCCTGCCAAAAAGTTTGGAGTACAGGGCAATCCCAAAAAATGTGTAATAGAGTGCCTGGGTGTGAATTGCAACGCCAGCAGCGGTTTGCAGAGGGAATATTTTAGCCAGTACCGAAGGAGTTCTGAACCAGCGCGTCACTATTTTATATGCGGTCTCTTGATATTTGCTGCATAGTGAAGATTTCTGCGCAAAGAACAATATGCGTTCTTTTTGTGGTTCTGTGAAGGTGACTTGCAAATCTCTCTCCCATTTTGCTAAAAATGGTGGGTCTTCAGTGGCGTGGAAGTCTAACAGAAATTTGTAGGAGGTCGACAAGGTCCTCCGGATCGGTCCCTCACCCATGCACAGTTCCTCAAAGGAGTGGAGTTTTCTGGCAAAGTGTGTTGGTTTGGGCAATGAGCCAAGAAAGTGAGATAACTGGTTGATCCTCCAGCGGTCTAATTGGAGTGGAGCCTGGCCCGAGAGCAAGCTCTCTGTAGTTAACCAACCTGAGGGACACAGGAGCGAAGAGGCTCTCATGAGTCCCTGTGGGGCTTGCGATCGGAAGGACGGGTCTGATAGGCCAGGTAGAAAATCCGGGTGGCCAATAAGTGGCGTCAGTGGGGATGGAAAGTTTTTTAAAGAGGCTAAGCGAAAAAACCTTTTCAACTCCACAAGAGTTGGTCCAATCAGGGGATGAGTGGTCAGGTGGGTGGCATGAGTCGTCCCCGCCCAGGGTAGACCCGCTATTGGGGCTCTGGCCGCCTCCTGTTCAAGTGATACCCAGAGCTTCAAATCACTGTGACGGCACCAGTCCACGACTCTGGTCATATGTGCCGCAGTATAGTATAGAGCTGGATCTGGAAAACCGAGGCCTCCTCTAATCTTTGATCGCAAAAGGAGTGTTCTGCCAAGACGTGGGTGTTTTCCACGCCAGATGAATTTGATAAAAATTGAACGGACGGCGTGGAAGAATGTCTGTGGTATCTTGACGGGCAAAGCCTGCAATAAATACAAAAGTCTGGGCATTGCGTTCATCTTAAGTATATTGCAACGGCCAAACCAGGAAAGGGCCAGAGAGTTCCACCTCTCAAGATCGGCAGCGAGCGTAGATAGAAGGGGCTGAAAGTTCAGGGTGACGATGTCTTGTAATTTGGCAGGGATTTTCGTTCCCAGGTATTGTATTGAGCGTGTAGCCCATTTGAATGGGAAGAAGGGGCATAAGTTAGAAATGGTAGAGTCTGACAGGGATACACTTAAGTCCTCTGATTTCTGTAGATTAACCTTAAAATTAGACAGGGAACCATATCGCTTCAGCTCCTGTAACAGGGAGGGAAGAGAGGTGAGGGGTTCTGTGATGTAGAATAAAAGGTCATCAGCATATGCTGCAACTTTGTGTTGATAATGACCCAATTGAATGCCTCTTATGGACTGATTACCTCTGATATGCTGTAGAAAGGGTTCCAGGGAGAGAACGAACAGTATCGGAGACAGAGGACATCCCTGTCTGGTGCCGTTCGCAATAAAGAAAGGGCTGGAGTCGCAACCGTTTACGCGTACAGTGGCTGTGGGGTTATCATAAATGGCTGCAATCCACGACAGGATGGGGTCTGGCACACCTACAAATTTAAGTGTCTCCCGTAGAAAAGACCAATCCACCCTGTCAAAAGCCTTTTCGGCATCCGTGGAGAGAAGCAGCAAGGGTATTCGGGAACGCTTTGCCTTGTCTATAATGTTCAATGTCCTGGTGGTGTTGTCCCTGGCCTCTCTAGTTTGGATGAAACCTACTTGATCTATTCCAACTAGACGTGGTAATAGAGCATTCATCCTAGAGGCAAGGATTTTTGTGAATAGTTTCATGTCACAATTCAGAAGTGAAATGGGCCTATAGCTGGCGCATAGTAGGGGGTCCTTGCCCGGCTTAGGGATCACGGATATTGAGGCACGCAGCATGTCTGCAGGGAGATTGTGTCCGTTGGTCGCAGCGTTAAAGGCTGCTAAGAAAGATGGGGCCAGTGTGTCCTGGAACAATTTGTAATATGGGAGGGTAAAACCATCCGGTCCGGGGGCTTTATCGGGCTGTGTGTCAGCTATTGCGGCTGCAAATTCCTCTTTGTTAATAGGTTTGGACAGGGCCGCACGCTCCTCTGTCGTCAGCATAGGAAGGTCAACTTCTTGGAGGTAATTACGAATATCCAGAACCTTTTGGGGTAACATCTGTGGGGTGGAAATTGGATCCAAATTATACAATTTGGAGTAAAAAGCACGGAAGGTATCTGCAAGTTCTGGAGAGGAGTGAACCCTGGAGCCTGATGGCGAGAGAAGTGCGGGTATATATGTTCGAGAGCGCTTTGCGCGTAGGGCGTTGGCCAGTAATCGACCACATTTGTCACCATACTCGTAAAAAGAACGGCGGGCCTTCAGTAATACATGCTTCGCCTCGTACAAAGAGTGGTCTCGTATCGCTTCCCGAAGACGGAGCAGTTCTGTTTCGGTGGCATTGTTTGGCCGGTTCTTATGTTGGCGTTCCAAAGTGTGGAGTTGCGTTAAAAGGTCAGATAAGGTTTTGGCGCGACGTTGTTTGGCCGCATGACCGTGTTTAATTAGAATACCTCTGATGAAGCACTTATGCGCTGACCACACAGTGGCTGGGTTGTCTACTGAGTCTATATTGACTGAAAGATAGGACTTAAGTTCCCTGAGGACATCTGCTGCAATATCTTGGTCTTTTAGGAGCGCCTCGTTGAGTCGCCACGTGGTTGTTCTGGGGGACGCTTGCGTAATAGCCAGCTCCAACAGAATCGGGGCATGGTCGGACAGTGCTATATGACCTATATCCGCCTTGGTAACAATAGGGATGGCTGAGTGTTTTAGGAAGAAAAGGTAGATTCTGGAGTAGGACCCATGAACGGTAGAATAGAAGGTATAGTCCCGCTCTTGTGGGTGGACTATTCTCCAGATATCAACTAGTTGGTGCGAGTGTAAAAGATCTTTTAGGCGTAGTCGGGTTCCCCTAGGAAGCGACGACAGGTTCGAGGAGGAGTCCTTATGAGGGTCTAGTGTTAGGTTGAAATCCCCTCCTAAAACCAGAGTTCCCTCAAGGAATGAGTCGAGGGTGGATAGGAAAGCCTCGAGAGTGGGGAGCGGGTTGGAGTTCGGGAGGTAGATGTTCGCAAGAGTGAAGGTCTGAGAGCAAATTTTACCCTTTATGAGCAGGAATCTGCCCTCTTGGTCATGATACTCGTCGAGGAATTGCCAGTGGAGGGACTTCGAAATAAGTATACTAGTCCCTTTAGATTTAGAGGATGATGACGGGCTATGGTATGCCGTCGAAAAATGTTTGTTTGTCAGCTTAGGAACCTTGTCTGCCCTAAAGTGAGTCTCTTGGAGAAATGCAATATGGGCTTTGTCTCCAGAGCTCGGCAAGACAACTGGTGCGTTTCTCTGGGGAATTCAGCCCCTTTACATTCCAAGAAAGGATCCTGACCGTCATGTTGCCTGAGACTATGTCAACCTGTGTCGGTTCCCGGGGTACAAGGGAAGGGGGGGGGGTGGGAGAGCGGAAGGAAGAGAGAGAAAAAAAAAGGGGGGAAGGAAGAGGGGGGAGAAAGAAGAAGATGCAAGAGAAAGAAGGATGTAGGATAAGAAGAGAAATAGAGATCAAAAAAAAAAAAGTGAACTCCGCAGAGAAAAACTACTGCCACCAGGGCAGAGTGTGCCTAGTGGGAGGAGTGGTAAGGCACAGCTAAGTTCCGGGCCCTGGCCACGTGGACCCCCATAGCCTATGTGGTCTTGCCGTTAAGGCACTCCTGTTAAAACCCGGCTGAGGAAGAGAAAAAAAAAAAATACTCTTATATAATAAAAAAAAAAAAAAAAAAAAAAAAACAGTAACCAAGTTGTAGAACCTGTAAATATAAAGGTAGCAGTTAGGTGAGCAGGTACATCCTAACATTTGCACACAGATAGCCAGAAATGCCCTCGCTGGTACATACAAAACCCTAAGCAATTACATATCTGTGAGTGCATCATCGTAAGGGGTAGTATAACCATTACATTGAGTCTCTATGGTAAGAGCTATGTTGAGTGACCACAATACCACCAACCGGCAGCCGCAGCCTCCTCGTTGGTCTTATACTCTAAGTCTGTGTGCGGTCATTGTGGAAGAAAAAATACAATAAAAAAATATAATAAAAAAAAAAACAAGGTTAGAGATATGCCCTCGGTTATGTGGGGTCAATGGAGCCTTTGTTCACCCTTGGACCAGAGTGGGCTGAGTAGTACACTGGAAGTCCTTCAGTACGCAGACCTTGCATACATTGTTTTGGGCATTATTCCCGTAAGTGGCGATAAAAGAGTTATGCTCAAACTCCAACTTGGGAAACAAGAAAAAAGGAATACTGAACTGTATACGTGTTTGGTATTTGGGTATGTAGAATCATCACGCCACTTCTTCATTATTCAGTGGTTGTGGGCGGGAGTTCCTTCCTCGTCTAGCTTGCGAGTGATTCCCCCGACCGCGTCGGCTGTAGTGGGCCCTTTGTGGTCTACCTGAGGGAGCTTGACGCAACGGATCTTTAGCGATAACAGCCAGCAGCCAGTTGGGTACTGGTATCGGATCCATGGCGGCAAAGGAGAACAGGTCTGTAAGCTCTGAAGGATGCCGCAAAGGAAAGGTATCTGGGCCTTTGCGGACTATGAGGTGGAACGGGTGACCCCACTTGTATGTGAGACCCTTCTCTCCAAGGCCATCTAGTAGAGGCTTCAGCGATCGTCTCATGAGGAGGGTCTTTCTGGAAACATCTGGTAGGAGGTGGACAGCTGTGCTATCAAATTCCAGGACTCCCACCCGCCAGGCCTGCTGTAATATAGCTTCCTTGAGGGTGAAGGAGTGTAAACAGCATAGGACGTCCCTTGGTCTGTCGGATGGCTCTGATCGTGGGCCCAGAGTTCTATGTACTCTGTCGATGGTAATCTCAGAATCTGGTGGGCGGTCCAGGTAACGGTTAAAAACATTAACCACTGTCGCACGTAAATCTGAATTTGGCACACTTTCGGGCAATCCCCTCAGCCTGATATTCTGCCTGCGGCTGCGATTCTCCAGGTCGTCTTGGAGAAGGTGCAGCTGAATGATCTGGTCAGTCAGTTCAGATTGAGAAGTCTGCAGGGCTTGCACAGATTGGGACTGTATAACCTGTTCCTGCTCTACGACATTAATGCGGGAGTCCAGGACAGCTGTGTCCTGCCTGATAGATTGTATCTCGCTCTTCATGGCTGTCTCCATTCTCTGAACAATTGATTTCAAGTCAGATCTAGTGGGTAATTTCTGCAGGAAATCCCACAGTCTTTGTTCAGAGGATGCATGGAGAGGGATACCCTGTGATTGCTGTGTGCAGTAAAGAGTACTCACTGTGCTCAGATGTGTGGGAAGCTGCCTCTGTTCCTCCCTTCCTCCTGGGCTGTAATACAGAGCGCTGGGTGGGATGGGAGCTGAGGGTGACGCTGGAAGCAGGCTGCCATCTCTGTCAGGTGAGGCTGCCAGTGATCTGGGAAGGCAGGGTGAGAGGTCGCTGGGTGGTGAGAAGGGCGGCATGGTGTGATCATCCGCCGTCTGAAGAGGTGGTTCAGCTATGCTGTGAACCTCCGCAGCGTCCTGAGCTGCAGGACGGGCCGGCGCCATCTTGGCGGCTGCTGGTGTGGAGGCCGCCGGCTGCAGAGAGCGGAGGTAACGGTCCATAGCGGTCCCTGGAGCGGGCAAACGGCGCTTGGGGTTCCCCGGGGGTCTGGGAAGGCGGGTGGATGCCGGTTAGATGCCGGTAATGTGGGGTAATTTGCCGCTTGGGATTCACTGGCTGGGAGCCCTGGAGAAATGCGTCTTTACGCCGCCATGCCTAGGCCACGCCCCCATCCACATGTTTTGGAGATGTCCAAAACTATTTCGATACTGGAGGGAGGTGGTGGATATTATTGCCCAGGTGTTCAAAGTGCGTATCGACATGGATCCCATGCTTTGTGTGCTGGGGTGGATAGAAGGAGAGGGTAGACCAAAAGATACCTAATTGGCAATCCTGAGATGCCTTTTCCAGGCAAGGAAACTTATTTATCAGAAGTGGCAATCCTCCGCCCCCCCCCCCCCCCATCTAGTAGGGAATGGGAACAGAGTATGGAGGTGGTGATTCTCAAGGAAAGGACGTCATACATTAAACAAGGAGTTTTTAAGAAATTTGATATGATCTGGAAGATGTGGAACGAGAAATAGTAATGTGGACGAACAATCATATGTAAGGGAAAGGCTTGACATACTTGTAGGGAATAAGGAAAAGTAATCTGCTGAGTGATGAATGGAGTGGTAAATGTTAGAGGTGTTGGAAGCATGGAAGTGTGGTATGAGAGATTGGTGGAGTAGGTGTGTGTGACAGATCCTGTACTCAAGGTGTCCGCCGTAAATGCTTCCTAAGTCCTGGAACATGAGTCCAATGGATCTGGCTATAGGAGCCCCCAAGAACTAGACAACACCAGTCTTGGAGTACATCAGGAATAACCTTTATTTGACATGTCACACAAATTTATACAGCCAGATGACTAAAACCTAACCTAATTAGCATGAGCTAATTATCTTAATCAACACTGGACTCCTTAATTCAATTGCAGGGTTAATTAGCACATACAACAATAGGTGAAATACTCCCTAGAATCTGTGTCAAGCCAGACCAGCCTCATTTACATTACACAAGACAACAGACAGGCTGGCTGAAGTTGATGACATTAGCATTTGACAGCTTGTGTTCCAACAGTGTGACCAGTCTATTGCTGATATGGCATATACATATCCAGAGTCTATGTGTCTTGGGGGGCCAGCATGGACCTAAATCCAAGTAAAACCAGCTCAGCGGTCCCCAGGCATACAGCTCACAAAGAGCACCGTTCCCCCAAATGCCAGGGCCCGTAATCACAAGGTAAGAGGCTCACATTCCATCCCCTCCAACAGCCAATGCCCCGGCTAGGTCTGTCACATTTCTCCCCTTTCGGCAGGAGACTAACACAGGAGGAGACCCCAGACAGGTTGACTCCGAAGTTAGTCAGTGGTTCCAGTCCTCTAATGCTGGGATCCACACAGTACCCCAAAAAAGTAGTTCCAAACGGAGTATTCCTCACCCAGTCAACCTCTGCCTCTCTCAGAGAACATATCCGCCGCTGGTGAGAGGCCCGGACTGGTCCTTCTCCCTGGAGTCTTTTCAGCTGCTGGAGAGAAGACAGGGTGACTGGGATCACTCCGTCATGCTGTTGGGGATTTGGGCCGACCGCCCAGCATCCCGGGAGTATACAAGCGGGGACTGCAGTCCCATCCCCCTTTACAGGAAATCTGTCCTCTGTTAGTTGTAGGCAGAAGCCAGCAGCACTTTGTTCTGTTGCCAGCAGTTCAGCTGGGCGTAGGAGCTTCCCTACATCTTCTCCTCCAGCTAACTGTTGGGGAGAGAGGCCGACTGCCCCAGCTCCCTGGAACTCTGCAGCTGTTACCGGTGCTGGGCAGAGGTTGGTAGCACTCTGCCCGGTTTCCAGCACTTCTGCTGGGGGTTTGCTAGGTGGTTCCTCCTCTACAGAAACGCCTATTAAATCTCCAGTCTCTGGAATTGCTAAACGTGTGGGACAGAGGTCTTGGACCCTTTGTTCAGTTACCAGATCTTCAGCTGGAGAAGTTTGTTGTAACTCCATAGATGCTGCTGGCAGAAAATCACATGTCACTGTTGTGGGAGAAAGGCCAACTACCTCTTCCCTCAAGAAGGCCGAAGCCACTGTTGGTGCTGGGCAGAAGTTAGCAGAGCTCTGCCCAATTGTCAGCACTTCTGCTTTGGGAACGACAATCTCTGGAGTTTCCACTGCCGATTCTCTGGCATGCTGCTGAACGTGTTCTAGCAGTTTCCTGTATGCCCTTTCCAGATGCTGTTCCTTCCTTAACAAATGGTCCAGATCAGGTTTAAGCTCGGAGACCCCTGCAAGACCGAGCATAGCCTCTCTATATTCTCGCAGGTCCTCAAGGGTAGGTTCCCCTTCATCGCCAAACACAAAACGATCTGTAAGGCTCTCCCACAGCAATCCAGGGCCTCCAAAGTCATATCCCTCCGGAGAGCATTCTGTTGTCTCCCCTAAATATCCCTGCTCTGCCTGCCATTGCAGAGCCCGATAATGATTGTCCAGCTCTATCTCCTGCTGGACAAGCCTGTCCAACTCAGTCACCCATTGCTCCTGGGGCTGCTCTCCCAGGAATGCCATCCGCAATGCCCATTGCTCTTGGGTTGGAAAGCACTTGCCCTGTTTTATACCAGCGAGCTGGAGGGCTCCAATCCACAGCTCCACCCGAATCTGCTGCCTATACATCCTCAGACACAGTCCTGGTGTATGCTGAAAGGATGATCCGCAGCAGCCCCGGGAACTCTGATGCCAGATCCATATCTCCGCTGGGGTGACCGAAGTCTGCTATCCTGATCTTGGATCCCGGTGGAGGTTTGGATGTCCCAGACTGCAGGAAGCACGATCCCACTGCTGTCCAACAATGTGACAGATCCTATACTCAAGGTGTCCGCCGTAAATGCTTCCTAAGTCCTAGAACATGAGTCCAATGGATCTGGCTATAGGAGCCCCCAAGAACTAGACAACACCAGTCTTGGAGTACATCAGGAATAACCTTTGACATGTCACACAAATTTATACAGCCAGATGACTAAAACCTAACCTAATTAGCATGAGCTGATTATCTTAATCAACACTGGACTCCTTCATTCAATTGCAGGGTTAATTATCACATACAACAATAGGTGAAATACTCCCTAGAATCTGTGTCAAGGCAGACCAGCCTCATTTACATTACACAAGACAACAGACAGGCTGGCTGGAGTTGATGACATTAGCATCTGACAGCTTGTGTCCCAACAGTGTGACCAGTCTATTGCTGATATGGCATATACATATCCAGAGTCTATGTGTCTTGGGGGGCAAGTAAAACCAGCTCAGCGGTCCCCAGGCATACAGCTCACAAAGAGCACGGTTCCCCCAAATGCCAGGGCCCGTAATCACAAGGCAAGAGGCTCGCATTCCGTCCCCTCCAACAGCCTCTGTCCCGGATAGGTCTGTCACAGTGTGATCAAGGGATATAATACATACAAATGCAGTTGTTTATGCAGGGGGAGTTCAGACCCTTCCTCTATATTTTCCCTTTCATAATTTTAAAATGTATGAGGTTTATGATTGTTTTGTAAAATTGAAAAGAAATGAATAAAGATTAAAAAAATATTGCTTAAAAAAAAAAACACAATTTTAATTAAAAAAATATATAGTACACTCACATTTATGTAAATGGATAATAGACAAGGAATATCATAAAATGTCCATAGATCGTGGCGTGCTTACATCGCCCGGTACTGCCTTACATGTTTCGCAATCATATTGCGTCAGAGGCGTAGCAGGCAAACACAAGCATGTCCTAATAAAATAAAATAGCCGGAAATTACACACCGGATGTGGTCAGTCTGCTCCCGAACCTGAAGTGACACACCGGAAGTGATCAGTCCGCTCTCAAACCGAAAGTGGCCCACAGGAAGTGGTCAATCTGCTCTTATGCGGTTCACCATGCGGTCCAAGGACCGGAAGTAATTCAAAAATGATACCTCTGCTCTCAGAGTGCATGGAGAGTGTGTTAATAAAAAATTACAAAAAAACAAGGAGGGAAGTTCTCTCCTTATTAAATACAGCATTGCAGAGATTATGTTGCACTGCCTTTTGGATCAAAAAAAGTAATTGCATAAAACTCCACTAATCAATATTTTGAAAGGCAAGCAAGGTCAGTGGACATAATGTATAATTGACCCAAATACCTATACAGATACATTTACGATTTATAAAGAGTGCATAACTTTATATTTCCTTAAAAAGAGAAAGAAGGATAAACAGGAAAAAACGTTTTAAACAATGATCAGTATATTAACGGAAAAATAATCTATATCCAATATCGCAAGAGTCATTTAACCATTGTTGATAATTGTTTTAACATCCCATTCTATATTCATTCCGAATGGTGAACAACACTTAAGGCCATATATCTAGCGGGTCTCTATTCTCTAGATTTCCCGTCGGATATTACTACCCCTCCAATGTGGGGAGAATCTATCAATCCCCAAAACCAGTGTCCCTTTGTGTTCTTTGCATGACAAAGCTCGTAATGCTTGGACACACTGTGTTTAGGAAAACCGCACTGTATATTGCCGAAATGTTCATTGACTCTAATTTGCATAGTTTAGATTGTCCGGCCCACATATTGTAGGCCACATGGGAACTGTAAGAGATAGACAATATTTTTTGACGAGCAGGTAATGCATGATTTGATATCATATGTTCTGGAAGTTACTGCAGGACGAAAACTTCATACCCTTCTCTCTTATGCCCCGTACACATGATCGTAAATCTGGCCAGCAAAAGACCAATGAGAGCTTTTGGTCAGAAAATGCGACGTGTGTATGCTCCATTGGACTTTTGCTGGTGGAATTCCCGCCAGCAAAAGATTGAAAGCAGGTTCTCTAAAGTTCCTATCCGAAAATGCGTTTGTATACAATTCCGAAGCGCAAAATTCCTACGCATGCTCTTAAACAATTTGACGCATGCTCGGAAGCATTGAACTTTATTTTCTTGGCTCGTTGTAGTGTTCTACGTCACCGCGTTCTTGACGGTCGAAAGTTCAGAGAACTTGTGTGATCATGTGTATGCAAGCCAAGCTTGAGCGGAATTTCGTTGGAAAAACCATCCAAATTCCGCTCGTGTGTACGGGCATTAACACTGCACACAGCACATTTTCCACAGGGAAAAGAACCATTAAGATTTTGAAAGAACAAGATTTTCCTAGGGTTATCCACAAAATTAGGGGCCACATATTGCCATACAGATAAGTACACAGAGGGGAGAGAGGATCCTCTCTCCCCTCTGTGTACTTATCTGTACAGTGGAGGGGAGAGATCGGATGGCAGCAGCGCTGTGGGCTGGATCTGTAGTGGCCACAGCGCTGCTCTGTGACAATTGCAATCACATCCATGGATTCATCCATCCATGCTCAGCCATCCCTCCATACTCTGCAATACCCAGCCATACTCTGCCAATGCCCAGCCATACTCTGCCAATGCCCAGCCATACTCAGTGATACCCAGCCATACTCGGTGATACCCAGTCATACTCTGCAATACTCGGTGATACCCAGCCATACTCTGCAATACTCGGTGATACCCAGCCATACTCTGCAATACTTGGTGATACCCAGCCATACTCTGCAATACTCGGTGATACCCAGCCATACTCTGCAATACTCGGTGATACCCAGCCATACTCTGCAATACTCGGTGATACCCAGCCATACTCTGCAATACTCAGTGATACCCAGCCATACTCTGCAATACTCAGTGATATATCAAAACAGATGCAGCGCTAATAACAAACTCATATATAAATGTGACTAAATATACAAAAAAAGTGACAAAATGTAAAAAGAAAAAATGTGAAAAAAAAGAAAAAAATAATAATAGGTGTATAAAGTTCAAAAGATCCTCCAGAAAATCTTTAAAGAATTAAATGTCCACAGAAATCAATGGAGATATAGTTGTGACATCCGTGATATAAATCCTGAAACGAAGCGAAGTGCATCCACATCACCACCAGAAGTGTATGAATTGCCTGCTTACCAGATGGCGATGACCGCCACAGCAGTCTCATCCAGCCTAGGGAAGTAAGGTCTCCCTCAACCCTATGGACACTCCGGAACACCCGTAATGTATGAGGGATACTCAAAAATGTAAAACAAAAAGAACTTCCGTAGTGTAGTAGGTATTAAAATGGATGTTTAATAAAAGATAAGTTTACACAAGATAGCAGTCATCTTAACAGCCAAATGGAATAATGGAAAGGATAAGCCTCAGATGTGGTATCGCCATTAATCTCGCTCTACTTCCTCTGCTTTAGTTTTTCTTTTTTTTCAAATTTTTTCTTTTTACATTTTTTCGTATATTTACTCACATTTATATATGAGTTTATTATTAGTGCTGCATCTGTTTTTATATTGCACGTTTATTTAGAAGTTTCCTGTACTGGACTTTTTTGATGTTAGCTGCGTAGTCACTCATTATTATTTCATGTAATAATTTCCCTTTTTATTGTTATAGTGCAGCGTTTGCCCTAGGGCTTCACAATTTATTCAATACTCGATAATACCCAGCCATACTCGGCAATACCCAGCCATGCTCGGCCATGCTCAGCCATGCTCGGCCTCTGTATGTGGCCAGGCTGTGGAAGTCTCACACACATGGTATCGCCGTACTCAGGAGGAGTAGGAAAATCTATTTTGGGATGTAATTTTTGGTATGTAAATGCTATGTGTTAGAAGTATTGTATAAATAGACAACTTTGTGTTAAAAAAAAAGCATTTTAACCACTTCCATATGACGTCCTTGACTTTGTGCAGGGATATCGGAATGATGCCTGCAGCTCCAGGCATCATTCAGATATCAGCTTTTTCAGCCGGCAATTCCCTACACCATAAGAATGATCATAGCAGCTCATTCTTACGGTAGGCGAGAGAGATGTCCCCCCCTCCTGCCGCCCTCCGGTGCTTCTACTGACTCGCCAATATGATCAAAGCCAGGATCGTTTTTTTATTTTTATTTCAGGCTTCCCAGCCTAGAGGTGAGATGTGGGGTCTTAATGACCCCATATCTCACTGTAAAGAGGACCTGGCCTGCCATATTCCGATTACAAGGAATGTTTACATTTATGATGACAGATACAGATATGATGACAGATACAGATGACACTTATGTACCCAGGCTGTGGTACTATGGCAGGCTGCATTTTCTGGCAGAACAAAGGGAAACCAGGTCAGCACTCTTTAATCTTCCTTCAAGGCTTCCCCCCCCCCCCCCCCCAGCTGAGGCTTCCGATGTCCAACCTTGGCCTTCCAGGCAGGAAGATGTGGAGGAGCCCAGCTTGAATTCGGAAATTTAATGATGTTAACTAGATGTTATTATTGATCAGTAAGTTCTGATTTAACAAAGTGTTGGACATATCAACAGTAGTGTGACCAAAAATGATTGGGACAAGAAGGAAAAATGCTGGGCTCAGAATGATAGTCTGTTCTATTTGTATATTTCAATCGTTCGTAGTAAACATCGTTCGTTTGCCCACTTCAAATACGATGTTTTGTGAAGTTTCAGTTAACTACATTTGTTCAGGCCTAGTTCTAGTCAAAAATGATTGGGACGAGAAGGAAAAATGCTGGGCTCAGAATGATAGTCTGTTCTATTTGTTAACATTCAATTTGCAACAGTCATGAGCTGAAAATTGTGTGATTGATGAACACAAAACTAAAACCATGTCCTATTTTCATACACAGGAAGACCTCAGCCGGGAGGAGGCTGTGGCAAGTGGCAGCCAGGAGGTGACAGGGGTAAGTGGCAGCCAGGAGGTCGACCATCACCCTCCTCCTCCACCTCCTGCCACAAATACAACAGCAGAGCCACAGCCTGGAAGGAAGCCTGGAAGAAAGTGTCTAAGGAACACCAGAGAGTGATGACCTGGGTTCAGTCTGGTCTGACAAAAGATGCAGGCCGTTATATGACCACAGCCTGGGGACATAGATGTCATCTGTTGCTGTTCCTGATCTCTTGGAATCCTGGACCAAACTGTACTCCCTTAGATATGGACTCCTCGGGCCACCAATTTTGGCTTTAACCACTTCAATACAGGGCTTTTAAACACCCTTCCTTACCAGAGCACTTTTTGCGATTCGGCACTGCGTCGCTTTAACTAACAATTGCGCGGTCGTGCGACGTTACACCCAAACAAAATTGACGTCCTTTTTTTCCCACAAATAGAGCTTTCTTTTGGTGGTATTTGATCGCCCCTGCGGTTTTTATTATTTGCGCTATAAACAAAAGAAGAGCGACAATTTTGAAAAAAAACACAATATTTTTTTACTTTTTGCTATAATAAATATCCCATTTTTTAAAAAAAAAACTATTTTTTCCCTCAGTTTAGGCCGATACGTATTCTTCTACATATTTTTGGTAAAAAAAATCGCAATAAGCGTATATTGATCGGTTTGCGCAAAAGTTATAGCGTCTACAAAATAGGGGATAGATTTATTGAATTTTTTATTTATTTTTTTTTTTTTACTAGTAATGGCGGGGATCTGCGATTTTTTTTTCGTGACTGCGACATTGCGGCGGACACTTCGGACACTTTTGACACATTTTTGGAACCATTCACATTTACACAGCGATCGTTGCTATAAAATTGCAATGATTACTGTGTAAATGTGGCTGGCAGGGAAGGGGTTAACACTAGAGGGCGCTGGAGGGGTTAATGTGTGTCCCTAATAGGAGTGATTCTAACTGTAGGGGGAGGGGACTTAAGGGGAGGAGACCGATCATGTGATCCTCCGTACTGGGATCACATGATCGGTCTCCTCCCCACTGACAGGACGTGGAGCTGTGTGTTTACACACACAGCTCCACGGTCCCGCCCGGTCCAGTTGTTTTAACGGGCAATCGCGGGTGCCCGGCGGACATCGCGGGTGCCAGGCAGCCGGGAATCCGAGGACGTCATATGACGCCCACCCAGGATGGTAGATCCACCTTGTGGGCGTCATATGACTATGGCCGGGTATTGAAGCGGTTAAATAATTGATGTCTGCTTCGCCAATTTCAGCATTTTCTCCAGCGTTGCCTTCCTCTTTATTTTCTTATGACCCCCTAATAAAGGTATATTTATTTTTCAGAAATACTTGCCTATGTGTTTTTTTACTTCAAAAAGCCCAGTTAATTTGTGAGTAGGCAGGTACATTTCCTAAATACAATGTTAAAATAACAAGGGACACTAACCAACCTCCTTGAGGTTTCAAAATACAAGATAATAATGGTGTTGTGGAAACTTGAAAAAAAAAGGAGATCGTGAATAAAAAAATAAAAAATAAAATAATAAAAACATAAAACTAAAATAATTATTCGGGAGATCTGACGAATAAAAATATTCTATTCATGAAATCAGGAGAAAGAAGAAAGAAGTCTGTGTGAATATGAGTAGCAAAACTTCATTCTTCTAGCACTATAAAGAAAAAGAGAAACAATTTTTAACATTGCAGCGTGACAAATGTGCTATATCCATTATGAACGCTAGTTTTACCAGACCCATCGCTTCCGTCTCGTAATTTATTCTGAGCATGCATGGAACTTTGTGCGTCGGACTAGGCTACACATGATTGGAATTTACGCAATCAGATTTTGTTGTCGGAAAATTTGAGATCCAGCTCTCAAACTTTGTGCGTCGTAAATTCCGATGGAAAAAGTCAGATGGAGCCCACACACGGTTGGATTTTCCGACAACATGATCCGGTCGCACATTTTCCGTCGGAAAATCCGACCGTGTGTATGGGGCATAAGAGTTAATATGGGAAAAACATGTCTTCTCTCCACTGATGCTTTATTACCAATCCTTGTTTCACTTAAAACCCCAAATTTTCAAAAAACATTTGTCATTGGGACAGAAAGTGAGGTGAAATCTTCTGAAGAGGTGCACAGACAGCAAAACAAATGTTACAGGGGTGATAACCCTTGCCCGTTTTCCAAAAAGCTTAAAAATAGTTTTTGTTGGCTGGAGCTACACTTTAAAAATGTACCAGTTCAAAATTACAAACAGATTCTACTTAACAACAAACCTACAGTCCCTGTCTTGTTTGCACCGCCTGTATACTGCTGTTCAGAGTATAAAGGGCCTGGGGGCCCCACGCCTTTCCTTTTTTTAATTTGGGTGCAGGGTTTCCCTTAATATCCAACGGGGGTGGTAATGGGCTGGGGGAGGTACCCATGCCACGTTTTTCAATAATTTTTATCCATATTGCCGGGACCAGACATTACATTAAAGCCGCAAGCAGTTTTAAATGACTTTTTTTCCTTTAGAAATGTCATTTTGTGCAGGAACAGTTCTAAACACGGGAAACACGTGCCACTTTACAGGCATACTATAGACACCCCCCAGGTACGATATTTAAAGGAATATTTCACTTTAAGCATCATTAAAATCATTGCTCCTGAAAAAATGTCAATTTTTAAAACTTTTTTTGCACTGATACATGTCCCCTGGTGCAGGACCCGGGTCTGCAAACCCTTTTTTAGGACAATAACTTGCAATAACTTGCAATAACTTACTTAAAATTAGCACTTTTGATTCTGAACGTTCGAGTCCCATAGACTTTAACAGGGTTCTAAAGTACACGCAAACTTTCGGTCCGTTCGTAGGTTCTGGTGCGAACCGGGGGGTGTTCGACTCACTTACTACTTTTGATGTGTATTATATTTCTATTGACATGATCCTCTGTGAGTATGATGTATTCCCATGTCTTGCGAATAGATATCTTGCTGTTTACTTGCTGTATTTATATACATTTATATTTTCTCTAGCATTATATGTATTTATGTGTTTTTTTTCTATGTACACTTTTTTGAATAAAACAAACAGCTTGAAAAAAAAAAGACCCTGAAGAAGGAATTGACCACTTACACTCCATCTCTGAAACATGTTGGGATCATCTGTGACCACACATTTACTGTAACCTCTATTTTTGAGGCTAGTGTGTTCCAGTATTTAGTTTAGTTGCTGTTCTATTCGATCATGTTAAATGCATTGTTTTTAGGTGTACCTACTTGTGCATTTTTAATTTATATGTATATTCAATACATTTATACTTTTTTATGATATTTACTCTCTGTTATTCTGGCTTACCTTCCTTGCCGAAAAAATCCCTGAGGCACCTCTTTTCAAAGTTTCTCTTTATTTGGGACGTGGCAAGGATTGCCAGCTATATACTTATGATTGGTTTCTCTCTCTATAGTAGGGGTGCAACGGATCAAAAAACTCACGGATCGGATCGATCCTCGGATCAGGAGTCACGGATCGGATCATTTTTCGGATCAGCAAATAATAATTGAATTTGCAAAAACCTGTGAAAATTCCGCCACCATATAGTCCCCACTGTAATATCCACGTCATCTCCCCCACTGTAATATCCACGTCATCTCCCCCACTGTAATATCTACGTCCTCTCCCCCACTGTAATATCTACGTCATCTCCCCCACTGTAATATCCACGTCATCTCCCCCACTGTAATATCCACGTCATCTCCCCCACTGTAATATCCACGTCATCTCCCCCACTGTAATATCCACGTCATCTCCCCCACTGTAATATCCACGTCCTCTCCCCACTGTAATATTGGCTGGGTATCGCAGAGTATTGGCTGGGTATCACAGAGTATTGGCTGGGTATCGCAAAGTATTGGCTGGGTATCGCAGAGTGTTGGCTGGGTATCGCAGAGTGTTGGCTGGGTATCGCAGAGTATTGGCTGGGTATCGCAGAGTATTGGCTGGGTATCGCAGAGTATTGGCTGGGTAATGCAGAGTATCGCAGAGTATTGGCTGGGTAATGCAGAGTATCGCAGAGTATTGGCTGGGTAATGCAGAGTATCGCAGAGTATTGGCTGGGTATCGCAGAGTATTGGCTGGGTATCGTTATTGGCTGGGTTAGTATTGGCTGGGTTAGTATTGGCTGGGTTAGTATTGGCTGGGTATCGCAGAGTATTGGCTGGGTATCGCAGAGTATTGGCTGGGTAATGCAGAGTATCGCAGAGTATTGGCTGGGTAATGCAGAGTATCGCAGAGTATTGGCTGGGTAATGCAGAGTATCGCAGAGTATATGCAGGGTAATGCAGAGTATATGCAGGGTAATGCAGAGTATATGCAGGGTAATGCAGGGTAATGCAGAGTAATGCAGAGTATGTTTACAAGTGATCGCTCCGTCATTTGACGGAGCGATCACATTGTAAACAGTGGCCGGGTGTACCAAGATGGCCGCCGCTCTGGAGCTAGGCCGAAGCCGCAGCCTTTCCTAAGGCCGCCAGGTGTACAAAGATGGCCGCCCGTGCTCCGGAGCTAGGCCGAAGCCGCGGCCTTTCCTAAGGCCGAGGCCGCGGAGCGCTCCGCGGATCGCGGGGTGTGCCGATCCGAACGGGGTGCACCCCTACTCTATAGTTTTTTTTGTAGTCTCCGCCCCGGGCCCGACGGCCGAACTGTAATGACGGCCGGCCAGCCAGCCAGCCGGAGAGGCCGAGTGAGTGGTGGGGGCTCAAGGAGCAGCTCAGCTGCCTTGGCCCCACAAGCACATGCGGCCCCACTGGGCCTGACAACAGGCACACGCCCTTGTAGATCTCATGATGCTGAAAGACTGATGGCAAGTCTCAGGATGGCTATCTGTGGGACCAGGGCCAGCCCAAGACAATGTGCTACCTGGGCCCAAGAATGAAAATAAAATCCCAAAAAATAAAATCACGCCCACCACAAAGCCCCCACATTCATTATTTTATATCATGATAACTAAAATTAAATTTATCAGGAAATCTGATTAATGCCATAAATCTATTCCCTATTTTGTAGATGCTATAACTTTCACACAAACCAATATACACTTATTGCAATTTTTTTTAACCAAAAATATGTAGCAGAATACATATTGGCCTAAACTGATGAAGACATTTTTTTAAAGCCAATATCTATAGGAGGGGTTTCATGCCAAGTTTAATTTTATACATGTAGCGGCCATAAACCACAGAGGGGCGGCCTTGATTTTTGGGCTTACCAGTTACGTCCGCTTGGCTTGTCTGTGAATGTCCAGGGGTTCCCAGGGTTAGTACCCAACAACTTTGGATGCTGACACAATAAAAGTCTTTTTGAAGGTTTTTAATCTTGCAGTGGTAACATCCAACATAACACAGTCTCACATAGGAACAGAGGGCAAGGGTGAAGAAAACTCAGGCACCTTGAACCACTGACATCCGCAAATGTCTTTAATCAAACCCAGAGAGTAGCCACTCGCAGCTGGGTACTTCAATGCTGGACAGACCTCTAGCCAGAGGTATGGCAGCCAACAATGTGATCCGGAAACTTGATAAAAGTCTCCGACACAGAATAAACTTGCAACCAAAGGTGTATAGGAACTTTTCCCCAGTACCTGGAACTTTCTCTGCCTGTCTTTTCTTTAGTGTCCATGCAACTCAGCTTCCAGGCTCTTCCTGATTACCAGCTTAATGGCCCTCCTCCGAAGAGTCCTCCCCCCACTTGTATGAGCTGTGGTGCCCCTCCAATAATGAGAGCACACCGGGACGCCTCAAATCCTCCTTCAGTTACCGGGCCTCGGGCTAACCGGCTCCGAGACTCGGGAACAGACGGATCCTTGCCCCAGACCATGCGGGTCTGTGGGGCTAGTCAAACTGACCATGTTGCGGGATGGCAAACGCTCCCAGGCCCGGGACCCCTCGTGGGGCTACCCCAGTCCAGAACCAGGAAACAGGACTGCGGCCAAACCCCAAACACGTGACTTCAGCACCTTAAGTACCCTTCCCCAGACTAAACAGCGGGGCCAGGCACACCCACTGATTGGCTCCGGGAAAGACTGATAACTAAAACGTCCAACCAGGCCTGGTTCTAGGCCTGTCATGTGTGCCTCACTGCACCCATGATCAGGCAGAACCCTAGTACAGCCCAGCCAATCTGATGCCAAAGTTAACCTGCACAATTAACCCTCAGAACCCCATTACTGTTCTGAGGGAAAAAAATTAATTTCCACATATAGCGCACACTTGTGAAAGTGTGCCCGCTACATAGAGTATGTTTTATTTTCAGTTTGATGTGTATTATATGTGAAGTTGCATATCAGTGACCGGTATTGTCGTAATATTGAAGCCTATTGAGATTTCCATACATTAGAGGATTCCACCATTATTGTTAAGTTATTTATCAGTAAGTTCGTTTTTTTGTGGTTTGGGAACACATAACAGTGCTTAGCGGCAGGCCTTTTACTGACACTTTTTTTTATTTTACCTTTTATTGTAAAATAGTAGTGTGGTGATTACCTAAAATACTAAAGATCGGCATGTGGAATTAAACATCAACAAATTTCAGTTGTGCCCCCCCATGATCAATGTTCCTGGCTGCTGAGTTCATCGCCCTATCCCTGCACTCAGTGCACTGATTGGCAGCACTGACAGGCAGCAATCATTGGCACTGATAGGCGGCACAGATTGTCACTAATAGAAAGCACTGATTGGCAGCACTGATGGGTGCTGATAGGTGGCACTCATGGGCATTGATTGGTAGGACTGATGGGCACTGATTGGCACTGATGGGTGGCATTGGTTGGCATTGATATAAGGTGACACTGATTGGCACTGACAGGTGGCACTGATTAGCACTGACTGATGGCACTGATTGGAAGCACTGATTGGCACTGACAGGTGGCACTGATTGGAAACACTGGCACTGGCAGGGGGCACTGATTGGCATTGATTGGCACTGAGCAATATTTGTTTTTTTAATACCTCAGATCAGGACATTTTTTTTACAATTAAACAAAATAATTATATAACACAAGAATATAGCAAGTATGGTTGGTGTTATGCAGATGTTTGTCACATTCTTTCATCAAACTTTTTATATACTGTGTTGCTATGGTAATTTTAGTGACTTTTTATAGCACAAATAAGGAAACACATTTTAAGACCATGTATTGGTTTAGAAGCTAGGCCTCTTCTATTGATATGCAAATTAACTAATTAGACTGGTTCATGAGCTCAGGACAGGATTTATGCAGGCAGGAATTGAGGGGGGAGGGGAAAGGACTTAAACGGAATAAACCATGTGCTCAAGACAAAGGAGCACTAAGAACAGCCATTTGCAGGATTTTGGAGAAGCAAGAGGCAGTCTGGAAGATCCTGGAAGATGACTCCATAATAAAGACTGAAAATGTAAACTTTACCTGGGGATGACACTAAATCTACAACTCAAGTTAAGTCATTTTCATGCTAATTTGCTGGGAAAGTTAGATAGCGTGGGTATATTGTATGCATATTTTGTAATACTTTGTATGCAGTGAATTGTTTTTTCTGCAGCCTGTTTAGTAAAACAAACATTCATACCCTATGGAAGTTTTTTTTTATGCTTCCTTGCTTATACCGCAAAGCGACCTAAATCGATGCAATATATTACTAGATAACTAAAGCACCTGTATTTATAAAAAAAAAAAAAAAAGGCTACTTTTATAACTCTTACTAACTGGTTCTATAGACCTGACAATTACATATTACAGGAGCTATTTCTATTTTGTGAGGGAAGATGTTACATAGTTGCATAGTTAGTCGGATTGAAAAAAGACACGGGCGTGGTCTGACTCCGGTCCAAGATGGACGTCTGAACCCTCTACTCCCGCACACAGGAGCAGCTTAAATCAGCTTCAGGGACCAATATTTGACCCATCATCATGGGAAAGGGAGATCGGAGCTCCTCTAACTCCCGCGGACCGCAGGACATTATCCCGCAGAAAATCCCCAATATACCGGCGATGTTCCGGACATCGCAAGGGGAAGGCCTCACAGCCTCGACCTCTCCTAAACCCACCATCCCACTAGGGCGGATCGGGCCCCATAGCAGATGGCGCTCAAGCACCCCAGGCGCTGCAAACCTCTATGCCTATCAGACCTGCAAGCTGTTACTCACGATATCAAAGCAGCAATCATGGACCTCAAGAGTGATATTTGGGGCATAGCAGCAAGGATGGGATCGGTGGAGCAGGCCACAGCACCCCATGCGGATGCCATTAAGCAGGTACAGAAATCATCTGACGTGCATATCTCACACATAATAGACATGCATCGTCACTAAGAAGACCTCGAGAATCGAGGTAGACACCATAATATAAGATTAAGAGGAATCCCAGAAAGCGCAGATCAAAACCCACTAGAGAAAACTGCTGCATCGATCTTTAATTATCTGCTTGACAGACCCCCTGACTCTCCCATTGATTTTGAGAGAATACATAGAGCTCTCAGGCCAAGAAGAAGTGACACAGAACCCCCTAGAGACATTATTTGCTGCCTGGTCAACTTCCCCTTAAAGGAAGCCATCCTTAAAAAAGCAAGAGAGAGAAACAGAGTCCTCTTTAATGGCAACAAAATAAAACTCTACCAAGACCTATCTAACATTACACTGCAACAACGCAGAGCACTGCGCCCAATCCTTGATCAATTGCGCACCAGAGGCATTCCTTACAGATGGAAGTTTCCATTCTGTCTCCCAGCTACATGGAGAGGCCACACAGCATTGCTTTGCATGTCTGATGATCTCAATTCATTTTTTGAATCACTGAACATCCCCCCCGATCAAAGTTCCAGATTGGTACAGCTCCTTCATGTTGAATGAAGCATTGATAGAAGTATCCAACAACTATACACCAAGAGCCCAGAGAAATAGAGACCATCGTCGCAGATCTCCATCTGCTCAGCATAACAGAAGACCACCAAATGGAAGCCCTGGATTTTCCCCACCCAGACCCAGAGACCGTATGGATCACCCTGATCAGATGGACACTTGAATCTCACAAACAACTTTTATCTACTTTTCGCAACCACCATTCTGTGAACCCTCTCAAACAGTCATTTACGCCACAAACTGACATCACTTAAGGAAGAGAGGGAGCAAAGAAAACAGAAAAAAAAGAGAAGAGAAAGAAAATCCAAAAGTGCATAATGCAGCGCAAAAGTTGGCCAACAAGTTCTTCCACAATTGCTGAGTTTAAAAGTTTTGTTCTTTAAGGCAACTGTTTGTTTTTATCTCCCCTATTAGCCCTTCTTTCTTCTCTTCTTTCCGTTTTCATTCACAGGTATAACTCACCCATCCAATATGACACGAAGGCCATGCTCAAAATCTTATCATCTACTAATCCTCCTTCTCATGCCATCATCTCATATCTATGCACAATGAACCTAAAATATGGTAAACTGACTGTACCTCACCTGTTTACACTAACAGACTTGTGGTTATTCAGGAACTAAAGCCACAATCCGCATAACCATAACTGTCCAAGCTATTTTATTTTATTTTTTTTAGCTTTCTTATACCTTACATTTGATTGTTATACAAGAGACGCCATAATCTCCTAGATAGCAAAGCAAATCTGCTTTATAAAAGAACTTATACTACACGTTGTGGCTCCGTATTAGAGTTTAAAATGGTTATAGTGCAAACTTATCACTGTTGTCCATGACATAATATATACACATTGTTCACTGTTGTGTATCTCAATAACTTATAGTATCCGAAATTAGGCAAAAAGACATGGTGGATCACAGTAAATTAAATATAATAACCAACATATTAAGTAAAAACTTGTACACCTCTTCTTGTACATTTAACCTCAAAACTTGAATTCCCATGACATCAAGAGGGTCTCCCTCAAGATATCATAAGAAAACATGACTCAGTGTCCACCATGATGCCACATTTCGTATTGCCCGATACCTCTGAAGACGTTTTCCAAGGATGATCTATATAAGAACGTAATATGTTAATCACTAGGCCAACTAGCTGCATTGAAAGTATGATTTTTTTTTTCACTTAGCGATGAACAGATCCACAATCTCTCTTATATGATCTGCTATTTAACAGGAGTTTTAACTTCCTTACACACAGGCTCCCTCTAGTGGCCGAACTGCACAAGTGCCTAAGATGCAATAATCAGCCTGTTTACCGCATCGATTAATTCTGTTCGGTTTACAAATAATAGTATTCTATGGCAAGACTTAATGCACCAGCATAACATTACATAGAATCCCCTATACGTAAACACCATTAAACACCATATCATAAAAGGTCTGGAAGACCATATCGGTGACCTATCCCTTAACACACACTATTCACTCCAACCCTGACCCAGTTAGAAACCCATATTCTAGCTGCTCCATAGTGCTAATAAATATAGATTGAAGAGGAGGTAAGAGGAATCGTCCCTCTTCTTCTATCTGTGTTCTAGATACAACATAAAAGACCCCATCTGGACTTAATTAGACCTCGAACCCACACAAAGGGCAGAACTTTTCCCTGCCATTTGAACTTCCAGACCTTATAAATAGGGTAGACTAGCAGATCTAAACCTACCTCTGGATCACATTAACCCCTCACACCCCCCCCCCCCCCCACTTATAATCACATCTAATCTATCGTCTTTTTTTCCCCTATGTCTCCTTCCCTCACTCCCCCACATTTCCCCCTCATAATAACCAGACCATCAGTGAAACAAGCCGAATAGCCTCTACCCAATCTTTCAACATCCAACAATCACCATGCCCCCTCACACTAGCCAATCCACCCCATTATCACTAAAGTTATTTTCAATAAAGGCAAAAGGACTCAACATCCCTGAAAAAAGATAAAAATTTCTTAACGAATTCCAAAAACAAAAACATAATTTGCATACAGGAAACCCACTTTAAGACCGACAAGAACCCAAAACTTAAGGATAACAGATTTCCGTTAGCATTTCACGCAACTAACTCTGAAGGGAAAACCAAATGTGTCTCTATATTGATTTCAAAACAGACCCCATTTAATCTCCTAGATTCTATTCATGATCCTGAAGGGAGATACCTATTCCTTAAAGGAAAATTGGGACCTCACCCCATAACCATAGCAAATATTTATGCCCCAAATACAAAACAAGTAACATTCTTTTGTAAAATGAAAGACTTACTAACCACTTTTGCTTCAGGGATTCTCCTTTTGGGAGGGGATTTCAATATCCCCCTAAACCCAATCATTGACACATCGAATGGTACATCGAGCCTTCCTTATAGAGCATTGAAACAAATTAAATTACAATTGCAAGAATTAATGCTGTATGACGCGTGGAGAACTTTGAACCCTCAAACAAAATACTTTACCTACTTCTCTTCTTTCCATCAGAAATATTCTAGAATTGACTATTTCTTTTTATCCCAGACTGATCTCAAATTATTAGACAAAACAGCAATTGAATCCATAACCTTATCTGATCACCATCCCATCTCCATGACTCTAACATTCCCAGATAAAATTACTAAAACTAAGTCTTGGAGGCTTGACACATCAATCCTGAAAGATCCCATCAATGTTCAACACTTCAATGACACATTAAAAAACGACTTCACACAAAATGAAAATGATGAAACCTCATTACTCACCCAATGGGAAGCACATAAATGTGTCATTAGGGGAGAATTCATTGCCAAATCAGCCAAACAAAAGAAGGAACAACAATCAAAGATAAAATCCCTGATTGATCAAATCCACAGATTAGAGAAGGCACACAAGCGAACGATTGCAAAGGTGACATTAGAAGAATTAACAAATGCTAGAACACCACTATCAGAAGAACTAAGCATCAAAACAAAAAGACAATATATATACTACGCCACAAGATGTATTATGAACAAGGTAATAAAAGTGGGAAAATGCTAGCAAAAGCAGTTCAGAATAAAAAAATTGCATCCACAATACACCAAATAAAAGATAAGAGAGGCAACACACACTCATCTAATGAAGATATAGCAAAACAATTCAAACTTTACTATCAAAGCCTATATAACATACCAGCCAATCCTAAATGTCCCCACAACACAGAAAAAAGATCAAAACTCATACAAAACTTCCTACAGAAATATAGTCCACCCCAAATAGCACTAAACACAGCCCAAGAACTTGAATCCCCAATCTCAGGCCCTGAATTCAACAAAGCTATTAAAGACATGAAAATAGGCAAAGCCCCAGGTCCAGACGGACTACCCCTACAATATTATAAGGTATTCACCAACATTCTAAAACCTAGATTCTTGAAATCCTTTCACTCACTTCACTCAATACATAACCCACCAAAACAATTATTAGAAGCCCACATTTCTGTTATTCCCAAAGAAGGTAAAGATCCCAATCAGGTAACTAACTATAGGCCAATCTCCCTGATCAATGTTGATGTAAAGATATATGCAAAAAAAAATAGCAAATAGACTTCTCCCTCTATTGCCTTCCCTTATTTCCCTGGATCAAGTGGGCTTTATACCAGGGAGAGAAGGACGAGACAATATGATAAAAGCAATAAACATCAATCATTGGCTTACAGCTAAAAAGAAACAAGGCTTTTTTCTCTCCCTGGATGCGAGAAGGCGTTCAACAGAGTGGCCTGGGACTTTATTGACCCTGTCTTGGCCCATATTGGTATTCTACCTCTAATGAGAACAAAAATAAAAGCCCTATATTCTAATCCAAGTGCAAAAGTCTGCGTCAATGGCCACCTGTCGAACGCCTTCAACTTAAGCAATTGTACAAGACAGGGCTGCCCTCTTTCCCCCTCCTGTTTGTCCTTACATTGGAAACATCCTTAAACAGAATAAGATCTAATCCAGACATAAAGGGAATACAAATTCATAACCAAACATATAAGATCACAGCTTTTGCGGATGGTATGCTTCTATTTCTCTCAGACCCCCATATATCCATACCCAACCTTATTCAAGATTTAGAACAATTTCAACTAATATCAAACTTGAAGATTAACCATGCAAAATCAAATGCCCTCAACATCCCATTACCCTCACCTTCAGTTTGAATTATGCAAAACAAATTTCCCCTTCATGTGGGCCAACCACTCCATAACATATCTAGGAATAGAAATCCCTACTAACCTAAATGATCTTTTCAAACTCAATTACACACCAATACTGAAAGACTCAAAAGAGGACTTAAAGAGATGGAATTCTCTAAACATCTCTTGGTTTGGAAGAGCCTCTAATCAAAATGACAATACTGCCCCGCTTTATCTATGTCATGCAAACAATCCCCATTAAGTTACCACTATCCTTCTTCACCTCCTTTCGTAAAGCATGCACATCCTTCATCTGGAGAAGTAAACCCCCAGAATAAAATTTGCTAGACTAACACATTTGCTAGACCACATCCGGCGCAGCCACCGCTTCCGGTTTTGGAGCTTACGCGGCCGTGGAACGCACGCCGCATTCCCGGAAGAGCTGTGTTTCATACGCCGTTTTATTCACTGTATGGGCTTGCTAGCCCTTTGATCTCTGGTTACACCACTTGGTGGTTGACTGTGATTTTTAGTTTTCAAAATAAATTTCGTATCTTTTAATTATACGGAGTCACGCTATGAATCCATCCCTTTCCCCATACTTTTTCCATCTGTATCGAATGAGCACACCGGACAGCAGAGGAACAAGGATCCAGCTGGCACGAACCCCCCTAGAGAAGGAGGACACCCCCGGCCCAGACGAGAGAGACCCACGTGGATCATCACTTCTATGCCCATCACCCCTGCAGGGGTTGGGCACTCCAGTGAGTGCAATCACATTAGGGGCACAGTCGGAAGGAGGGGAGTACGGGACCCCCACAGCTGCTTATCACGTTTCTCATTATACTGCCAAGAACTATCATACAATTCACTATACTGAAAGTGTGCAGACTGCATCCATTTATTGATTTTTTGTCTGCATTTTTCCGCACTCAGTATATGGTGGACTTCCTACTGTTTGGTCACTGCTGATTGGAACATATATAATCAATCACCATTTATTGATATTAATTAACTTTCTAGTTTTTATATCAGCATACAACACTATTGGAATTTACTGGACTTTTATGTCACATTTTTATATTCACATATTTATATGCTACTGGGATTTATTGGACTTTTATTTAACATATTTATATACCATCACCTCATTTTAGCCGTTCCAGGCCTTTTCGTTTAGTATGTATAGAATACCTGCATCTAATTTATGATTTATTACTCTGAGCTTTGTAGCAATATTCATTATATAATATTGTTATATAATATCTGTATATATTTATGCACGTGCACTTTTTCAATTTTTAATAGATATTGCTCCCTATATTTATTCATCGCTGCTCATGCTCACTGAACACTTTGGTTTATTTTGGACACTCTTTAATCAGTGTGATTTTATCGTAATAATATTGCTGATTCACCTATCCAGCTTTTGCCTTTGCACCTGTTTTTACGATTTTATAGTATTTTCAATACCTACACTTTTCCCACTTTAAATAATTTAACCCCTTATATACCTTCAATTCTTGAACAGCGCCAATACCCCTTCCTTTTATTTTCATTTATTCTTGCTACATTTAGGTGTAGTCCTTTAGGGGGGCAGCAGTTCCAAACTCCTAAGCGCGGATATTTCTACTTTTAAAATTTGCTAGACTAAACCTACCAAAAAATAAAGGAGGGATTGCGCTCCCTGATCTACGCAAATATCATCAAGCTGCCCTTCTAGCAAGATTAGTAGACTGGAACATACACCATTCAGTTAAAGACTGGGTACATCTAGAACACATACAACTCTCCCAACCTACTAGATCTCTCCCATGGATACACCCAAAGCACCACCCAATAGCCGCCAAAACCCACCCTCTCATAGGTCCAACCCTAGAGATATTCAGAAATACCTTTAAACCCAGAATCCCCTTACCATGGCTTAGCCCGCTCACCCCAATAAGGAACAACCCAGATTTCCCCCCAGGAACAGAACAAAATTTCCTTGCAAGGACCTGGCCCTATACAGACATTCTGACTAAACACTTCTTCAAAAAAGGAATTCTTCTCTCTAGAGAGGAGCTAAACAAAGAAATCAGTCCTAATATTATTTCACAATGGAATTACATTCAAATAAGACATTTCCTGACCAGAAAAGAAACAGCACAATCTTGGTCTAGAAATACCACGACCCTAGAAGACCTTTGCTCAAACCCCCCCCCCCCCCCCCACAAAGACATATCATTTCTACTATACAACTCATCGTTTGAGGGTAAATCAGACTTCTCCAGTATGACTTGTCAAGCATGGAAACAGGATCTCAACATCAATCTATCACAAGCAGACTGGGAGACAATTGATATGCGTGCCCATAAAGGCTCTCTCAAAGTAGCCACTCAAGAGTGTGGTTTCAAAATTATAACAAGATAGTACAGAACTCCCTCTCTGCTGCTTAAAATTCTCACTTCAAATATAAAATAAATGTTGGAGATGTAAACAGGAAGAGGGCTCGATGTTACGCTTTGGTGGACCTGCCCACTGATCCAGACCTTCTGGAAAATGGTACATGAAACTACAACCTCAATCACATCGGAAAATCTTAGTCTTGATCCAGCACATTACTTACTGCATCACAATTCGATCCCTAGAAATCAGTATTCAAAATCACTAGCAATGGTCATGATTAATGCAGCAAGACATTGCATCCCCCCTCACTGGCGTTCAAATGCCACTCCAACAAAAAAAGAGGGGTTTCGCAGAATAAACAGAATTGAAAAAATAGAAGAACTTATCAGCATATCTTAGGAAAAAATACCAAAATTCACATCAATTTGGTACAATTGGCTAGAATTCAAAAATACCCCAGCTTCCAAAAAACACGATACATACTAGACTAAACTAGTACACAACAGCCTGTAAAAAAAGATCCTATGGTATAGTCTTCAGTTTACTTTATCAGGTTCCCCCCTTCCCTCTTCTACTGTTTTTTTTTTCTCTCTCTCCCCCTCTCTCTCCCCTTACCCCTCTCAAACCCAAAAGATTACTCCTATCTCATAATACTCACAATGCGGAAAATTTATAGCCACTTCTCTACAAAATCATACAAAGTATTCATCTTTGTCTGTTATACCAGTTATCGTATTGTTGTTATATAAATGTTATACCTCTAATGCAAAATGTATTGTATTACCATGACAATATTTAGACTTACATAAGACTATGTCACTGTAATCCTGTTTATTTTTGAATTTCTGTTCAATCAATAAAAAACTTTATGAAAAAAAGAAAAAAGTCCATCTAGTTCAACCAAAAATTTTTAAATAAAATAATAATACAATCCCATAAAATGTAGTATTCAAACACCCACATTAGGAAATCATGTGCATTCTCCAAAATATAAGAAAAAAATAAACTGTGCGGACCCATTAATTCAAGAGATTGCAGAGATCTTACCAATAGAGTCCCCAAGAACTATATGTGGCGTAGTGCCCAGCACATTCCATTCATTTTGATTGGGCTATATCGCACCACACTAAGTGCACTACTTTTTAAAACGCACTGCAACCGGATCACATGGTAAAAAAGTACCATGAGATCCAATGCGAGGAAACGCACTGCGTTTTTGACCTGTGTTTGGGGTATCAAGTTTGTATCGACACCTGCTGCAGATCGCAAATGGAGTGCGTTTCGCATGTGGTGTGAATCGCACAGGAACGCGCTCTGTGTGGGCATGGCGTGAACCTGCTCTAAAAATCCTTACCTCCAAAATTGGTGATCTCTGAGTTTGAACACTCTCAACCAACTATATAATGGAGAGACAAATGCTTTGAGAATTTACACAGAACATACCTCATTCCCAATAAAGGTTAAGATGAATTGAAGATTAAGTACTGTATCTATGTGTCAGAGTCTTGTTTGCTTTGAGATGACCTATGCAAACTTTTTACCAGGAATGTTTTTCTATAGCTCACTGGAGCACTGAAACACGCTAAAGGCATAGTGTGACTCTACTGTAGCCTTACTCAAGCTTCGACTGGAAAAGTCTCTTACGATGAAACTCTGGGAAACAGATCTAGCTCAAACATTTTCAGGAATGCAATGGCAGCAAGCAACAGAATGGCTTCTTCAATACTCTAAATGTGTAAGGCCCCTTTCACACGAGGTGGATCCGCTTCCACGGAGTCCGCCTCTGTCTGCCGGCTTAGCGGGAGATCTCTCCGTTGATCTCCGCTGAGCCGGCGGACGACAAGTCCCTCTTTGCTCATTGAGCGGGGAGGGGCTTGTCGAGCGCCACTGGTCTCTATGGAGAGATCGGATGAAAACGGACAGCATGTCCGTTTTCATCAGAACTCACCCGGTCCAATCCGCCAGCGACGGATCCGGACGTAGGGCCATCCGTCTGCTTTTGTGGCGGATCGGACCGGGTCGGATGTCACATGTCACCGCTGACATCTGTCACTCCATAGACCAGCATGGAGCGCCCGTTCAGGTCCGCTGTCAAAACTGACAGGCGGACCTGAACAGTCCGTCAGTGTGAAAGGAGCCTAACACACTGGGAATCCTATCAAGTTATCTCACAAATAAACACTCAAACAGACCCAGCACATGCACTGCTACACCTGGCCACTGAAAAATGACCATACAACTTAAAACCCTCATAGCGGCTAGAAAAACTGTAGCCGTGGCCTGGAAGCAAAAGAGTGCTCAAGATAAAACACTCTTTATATTTTAACTTAATGAACAATCCCAATTCAAACTCACATTTGGTGTTAAAAATAGAACATGGGAAGCCCTTTGAAAAAGATGGAAAAATTGGCCACTCCGAATGCACAGCTATTGTGTAAATATTTTAATGTTCTAATCACTGAAAGATGTGCATCTAAATTGCATCTCGTATTGGGACTCCTACATGTCCTTAGTAGCTTAATTTCCCTACCTATGGCCATAACAACCAAGACAGTACTAACCGAGACAGGCACTAATTGAAACTAGACTCTCTCTGTTTATTTTTCCTTTATTATTTTCCTTTCTATATATACTGTACATTTGCTACTATCAAACCAATGTCCGACTAAAGACTTATTGTATATTACTTTCGTGAGTATTTGTAACTCTTTTGAAGTCCCTTTTTCTTGTCACATGGATTGAAAATTTTTGGCTTGCAGGTTTGTGTAAAAAGCACAAAAATGTAAGTAAAAAAGCAAAACCTTCTTGTTCCAATTGTGAGCTTCAAAATGCAGATCAGAGCCAGCCCACACCTCGCGCTGCTGACCTCCACAGATATCTCATCAAACATTGGCAGTGTCTGCTAGGAGCAGTTGGCATCACAACTGTTGGTGCTGGTACACCTAACAATATCAGCTTGTGGCCAATCCCTGGAGGCCCAACAGCTGTCACCATACTCCTACTATAAAGAAAATGTAAGGACACCCTGGCTGAACAGTCTTTTAATCTACTTGCAGCTGGTAATTTAGTTAATGTACAGTAATCTGCAAAGTCCTGATAGCTATGTCATTCAGAAAAATGAAAAGCTGTAATACCTTGTATGCCACGCTGTTGGATGAATCCACAATAATAAATAAGGGCTTCCTGGTAAAGGGGTAGAGATCTCCAGGATGAAGGCTGTAAAAACAGTTTAGTAAAATTGACAGGTTAAACATCAGGATAACAGTTGTATTCTTGTCAGGTATATTGGCACAATGCTAAATAACACAGTTCAAGCTTCAGGTAAAAAAAATGGCAAATCTTCAGACATCTCATCCCAGATGATAGCAACTGCAAACCTTTCACTGGATCAGGACAAGATCATTTAATATTTATGAGCACCTTACGGCTAGCTTATACAGTAAACTAGTGAAGGAAACTATAGCCTATCCATCGTTTTTGTTGGGAGTAAACTTCCATAAAGGAGCAGTATCATCATCCCTGACATAGTAACCAACAATGTATTTAGATGAAATGGGACATTTTAATGGTACACAAACACAAAAGGGCACTGTGAGAACCAATAGGCACTGTGAGTACTAGAACGTTGTGCGTATAGAAGGGCACTGTGAGCATTGAGGAGGTGCTGTGAGTCCTGAGTGGGCACTGTGAGTGTTGAGGGGGTCACTGTGAGAGAACCAAGGGTCACTGGTTGTGACTGAGGGTCATCATGAGTACCAAAGGGTGCTATTAGAGTGACATTCTCAAATGTTTAGGGAAAAAAATTTGTGCAAAAATTTGACTTAAATAAAAGTCTATTAAAACAAAATGAATGTCCCCATTACGTTAGTGGGTAACACGTCCTACAGCAGTAGTGTACACCTTGCCCATGTATAGGTTCCTTGAACACCCATTTGAGGGCAACTACTTTTGTGCTAGATCTGAGCAAGTGGTTTGTTTGGAAGCCCAGATCCTAGGTCTAGAGAATGAGCTGGCAACACTGCAAAGCATCAGCAACCTGGATAGGAGTATACACCCTACCCATCAGGTGCTGGCTGGAGCCAGTATAGAGAAGGGTGGTGATACAGAGGTAGGTTCAGGCACCAAAGATAGGTAGTTGAGTTACAGTTAGAAAGTGGGGTAGGGAGAAAAGTGTTAGTGGCTAGTCCTGAGTTAATACATCCAAACAAATAAGCCAAGTTTTGTGATGTTGGGGATAAGAGCTCAGGAGTGCCATTCCTGGAGCAGAATACCTCCCCTAGCTGCCAGGGGAGCGATTACTCCAGTAACAATGACGGCAAAGTTATAAGCAAGGATGGACAAATCTTCTCTTTTCAAGAGGAAAGAAGAGAGACTTGAAAAAGTCAGGTGACAAAACGCTTCGAGAAAGCGATGTTAGACACATGGGACGGAACTGGGAGTTGGCCATCCACCATCTTTGATTATCCCAATTGCATGATTTATACATTCCTAAACACTGTAAGCATGTTTTTAACTTAATACAAATGGGTTATTAGATTTACTACACTATGAGCCTTTCCTGTTATTCACACTGGCCTTCGGCCGCTTTCGGCCGTTCTCAGCGGCTCTCGCAGTCGCGCGTGAGCCGGCAAAAGCCGCCGAGTACGGCCGCAAGCTGCCGAGAACGGCTGAAAGCGCCCAAAAGCCGGCGAGAACTATCGAGCGCCGCCAAGATACACAAAACATCCGGCAACACGCAAACTTGGGGTGCGTGTTATACGCCAGCATGTGTTATACACCGATAAATACGGTAGTTGTTTTTAAAGTGGTTCTAAAGGCTGAAGTTTATTTTTATTTTTTTAAACTTCATGCATTATATGCATGCACTGACTGCAGATGCTGGTGGTGGAAGATGTCAGGAAGGGGAGTGGTGGTAAGGGGGCTGGTAGATATGCGTTTACCAGCCCCCTTCCTTCCCTGAATGAAAATAGTGAGAGATCAGTACTCAGTGTTCATCACTGAAACATGGCAAACTGAATTTACTATGTATAGTACATAGTACATACAGTAGTTGGTAAGATTGAATAAAGACACCAGTCCATCTAGTCCAACTTGTGCTGTTTGTGTAAGTAAGTGTTTGTGTCAATAGTAAATTGCATATCCCTGTATGTTGTGATAGTTAAGATGCCCATCTAATATTTTTTTGAAACTATCGATGCTCCCTGCTGATACCACTGCTGGTGGAAGATAATTCCACATCCTTACCACTCTGACAGTAATGAACCCTCTAAGCAGTTTAAGGTTAAACCGCTTCTCTTCCAATTTCAATGAATGGCCATGTGTCTTTTTAAACGCCCTCCCACTGAAATGTTTTTTTCCCTATGCTAGGGTCACCAGTAAGGTATTTGAATATCGCTATTATATCTCCTCTGAAGCATTTCTTCTCCAGAGAGAGTACGTTTAATGTTTGTAGTCTTTCACCATAACTGATGTCCTCCAGGCCCTTCTTTAAACTTATTCCAGTTCCAGCACATCCTTCTTGAAGATCGATGCCCAAAACTGGACTGCATACTCAAGATGTCTTGTAGATTGACAGAATTATAGTTTTATCTTTGGAGTAAATCCCCTTTTTAATGCATGCTAATATTCTTTTGGCTTTGCTTGCAGCAGCTTGGCATTGCATGCTATTGCTAAGCCTGTCATCTACTAGGACCCCAAGATCTTTTTCCATTCTGGATTCCCCCAAAGAGTATGCTCTATACAGAGACTTCTATTCATCTACAGTGCAGCTGGGGCTGCAGAGAAATGCACTGTCTTCAGCCCATTTCTCTGTCTCAAAAAAGAGACATTACGGACCCCTGATGTCTCACCAAGCCCCCCCCCCCCCCCCCCCCCCCCCCCCCCCCCAATAAAAAAAATGTAAACAATATTAAAAATAAAATTGTACCGGTTAAATAAATAAAATTGTAAAAAGAAAAAAAAAATGTAAAATATAGTAATGCCTTGTCCACATGGGTCATACTACAGCGAGGTCAAGTTTAGCCACACAGGTGTTCTATGCATCCTCATGCAGGTAGACCCGACTGATGTAAATTGGGACACAGCAAATGCATGGGAATGCACAGGTGCTCCATGCACTCCTGTGCAGGTAGTCCCATTCATGTCAACAGCGGCTACACGGACACAGCCACAGCTCCCAACTTGTGTGGGAGCAGAAGTTGTGTATATATGGTTGGAAATGTATGGTTTGGGGATCTTTTACAAACTCTTAAAGCTGTAAGGAAAAACTAAAAAATCTAAAACAAAAACAGTCAAAACACGCAATGGTCAAAGGGGAGCACAGGGCCTTGCTGGGAATAGGTTAATAAATATAAGCCGATGGGTTATCTTCGGCATTCCAAAACTACAAACAGTCAAAAAAGAAATGCAAGAGTGCGATCAGAGCAGATAAAATAAGTTAAGACAGACAAAGGAAATTAAAATGTCAGGCAGGGACGTTTACCCTCAAACTTCTGGTTTCCACGAGCTCCGCCTGCTTCTGCTCCCAAAAAGTCAAGTCCGTAGCAGTTGCAGCACTGTGCATCCAGCATTACAGGTCTCCGAGTCCTCAGACGACCGCCCAGAGCAGCACTGTGCATTACAAACCTCCCGACGAGAGTCCCACTCAGGACGATGGCCATCCAGAGCAGAGAGCACTGTGAGTTTGTACATTACAGTTACAGGCCTGAGTCTTCCCCCTCAGACCACAGTATGTCCAGAGCACTGTGTGTGCATTACAGGCCTCCTCTGACCAATGGCATCCAGAGCACTGTGCATTACAGGCCTCCCCTCAGACCACTGTCCATCCAGAGCACTGTGCGTGCGCATTACATGCCTCCTCTGACCAGGAGCATCCAGAGCACTGTGCATTACAGGCCTCCCCTCATACCTGAGACTACCATCCAGCACTGTGCACCATTACAGGCCTCTCAGAGTCAAACCACGATCCTAGAGCACTTTGTACATTACAGGGCTCTCATACCACCATCCAGAGCACTGTGCAGCATTACAGCCCTCTTTTACCACCATCCAGAGCACTTTGCAACATTACAGACCTCATCAGAGCAGAGTGCAGCATTAAAGTGAATGTAAAAAGCTCACATTGCATGACCTACTGCTGCCTTTTGCGAAACATACTAAAACCCTCCAGAGTGACAGCATGTCCATGTCCCTGCCCTCTGATCTACTCAGCCACCTTGAGGACTTTAAAACAGAACACTGGCTACCAAGACCTTGCCACAATTGCACAGAAAATTAAAGGTAATGTAAACCAGCGTTTTGCTTCATTCTTAGATCCGACTTATGTTCTTGCCACTTGCAGCAGCTGCTTGTTTTGTCAACCTTACTGTCTGTGAAACCCTTGTTGATGTGGCGGATGAGAATATTCTGGAAGTGCTTAAAAAAGCAGAGGAGCATGCCTTAAGAAAATGCACATTGCCCCACACACAAAGAGGCTATTCAGTGTCATAGGTCACCTCTCTAGAGGCCGGCGGTATATAACCAAGGGTAATGTTGGTACAAAATGCTTTCCATAAAATAAATTAAAACAAATAGAAGTATTTTATTCTCCAGGTATTTCTATTTCTAACATAAGAAGTATACATAATACTTGTGGGTTAAAACAACAGTTTTAATTGTCAATTTATATTGATAGGAAAAATGTGCGGGCTACAAATGCCATTAGTATGTGGAACTATAATCACCGCTTTTTATTTACCTCTCTAATGAACTAATGAAAAAGAAAAATAGATCAATAACTGTCAAAAAGGACAGCCTTATGTTGGGGTCCTGCCCCTAATAGTCTTTTTAGTGTGATATTTAGCTCTATTGTCAATGGAAATGCTGAGAGAGAGAGGAGATAAAAAGTGGTGACTGTTATAACCCACACATAAATTAGAAAATGGTGCAGCGCTAACTTCAATTACAGTCCATAGATATCCAAATAGGTGATTGTTAGAGCAGACCAGAAGTAACATAGGCATAAAGATACCACCACCAACACCCAAACACACGGCCGCTTACCCTCTAATGGGATAAATAACGCATTGGATATCAATCTAATATAAGCTCCATGTCAGGACTGGGCTCTACAAGGCCCTCGTGGCTGCTTTTTCTCACGATCTCTCGGATACCATCAAGGATAAGATAGCAGCCCAAGATATACCCACTGAGCTGGAGAAGTTGATCACGTTTGCCATCCTCATTGACGGTAGACTCCGAGAAAGGCTCTCTTTTAAGGAGCGCTTGCTGAAGCCTCCTGTAGATTTGTCTTCCAAGCTTTGCAGTCCCACCCCTGGCTCCCTCACCTCCCATGCCTCCTGGTACTGAATCGGGTCAGTGAAGATGAACCCATGCACTTGGGCTTCTCGCGTCTCTCTGCGGATAAAAGAAACCTTAGGAGGAGGGATAGGTTGTGCCTTTATTATGGCCAGGCAGGCCACTTTTTGAAGTCTTGTCCTACCGTCCAGGGAACGCCCAGACCTTGAGGTCCTGTGAAGGACAGACCTTAGGTGGTGTTGTTTCGTCCCCAGTTATCCAGAAGGATAAGCCCCTGGTTTCGGTTACCCTTTCTTGGGCTGAATCGTCTGTCGAGATACAGGCTCTAATCTTCTCTGGGGCTGCAGGCCTGTTCATTGATGCTGCCTTTGTATCGAAGCACTCGATTCCGCTGCAGCTGCATAACACTCCACTTGCCATTGAGGCTCTTGACGGGAGACCTCTACAGCCTGCCCATGTGACTCATGAGACTGTTCCATTGTCTATGGCTGAAGGGGCTCTTCACCATGAGATAATCAAATTCCAAGTTATTTCCTCACCTAAGTTTCCGCTGGTTATTGGTTATCATTGGTTACAGAGGCACAACCCCTCTTTTGATTGGCTCTGTGGTGGGGTTCTCTCCTGGTCACCACAATGCAGTAAGACATGCGTCTAGAAGGTAGCCAAGGTCCTGTGCACTTATTCTCTGTCCTCCCTGCCAGAGTAATACTGCAATTTTTTGCCATGTCTTTGACAAAGGTCAAGCCGGTAGTTTGCCTCCACACCGGTAGTATGATTGCGCAATTGACCTTCAACCTGGTGCCATACCGCCTCGTGTCTGGGTTTACCCTTTGTCGATCTTGGAGGATAAGGCTATGGGAGAGCATGTTGCAGACACACTTATTATAGTTATTAGCCTGACCTCGATCTCCAGATTTTTGTTTTTTAAAATGTATTAATGGGAAAAATGTATTCTCTCTATTATTTTTTCCAATAAAAGATTTTTATTAAGCAAAAGAACTCGTCTTAACAACATTTGTTCAACAATGATACAATCATAAGAGAAATCGTACAATTTTATACATTCAGTTCACATCTGAAAAATTTGCTCCCCGTTTAATGTACACGTGCTACGTTATCCATGTTACCAAAACTATGCATATTGATGAATTTGTCCTATTTATTCATGGGTCCTCCACGTCCTGCCCTAAAATTAGGCGCAGGGACGGGAGATCACCATAAATAGTGTCATAACGTGCAGAGGCCCAGAGGAAGAAAGAAAAGTAATAAGGAATAGAGAAAGGGTAAGGAGAGGGGTGGGGGGGAAGGGGAGAGCCCCTTGAGTTCGTTCCCATTACGGAGTCATGTTTAAGTACCATCACTTTTAGCTTAATTTGAACCTATCGGGTTCCAACAGTAAGGTCTATTTTTCTCGCCATAACAGCCATTGCCAATCTCGGCTTCGCTAGAGAATACACAGAATGCTTATCAGGTACATCACTAAATAATACAGTATGGGTTTTCCATCATGTATCTCAACCGGTTTGAAGCTTAGTGAAGGCGTCTGAGTATTTGAAGGCAACCCACGGTCTCCATGTTTTATGGAATTTGTCAGTATTCTCCGATGCTATTGTTACTGTTTCTTCTAGTTTGTATAGGGAGTCGACCTCAGACACCCACTCCTTAATCATGGGCGTGTGGGTGGACTTCCAGTGTCTGGGAATAATTGTCTTTGCAGCGTTCAACATGTGTCGGACCACTGTTTTTTTGTATCTCGAGAGTGAGTAGTTCGAGATATGTAGTAAGCAGCACTCTGAAGTGAGAGATAGTTTAGTCTCTGTGATGGCGCGTATCTGGGCACAGACCCCATCCCAAAATCCCTGTAGCGAAGGGCAGTTCCGAAGTCTCTGGGTACCATGCATGCAATCTGACCGGGGTGAAATACCAGTTCGTCAGTACCTTGTATGAGGTTTCCTGAGTGCTAGTGCTGCTGGAGCATTTATGAGCAAGAATGCATGCGTTATTCCATTGGTCGTCAGTAAATGTTTTCATGAGTGCCGCTTCCCACTTGGCCCTGTGTTTGCTCGGTGGCGTGTTCTTGTTAGTTTGTAGCCAGTTGTACACCAATGAGGTGGCTTTACTCACCGGCTCTCCCTTGAAGCACAACTGTTCAAACCACGACTGGTCCCTAAGGAATTGTTGTTTGTCGGGCGTGCAGAGGATGTAGTTGTGCAGTTGTCTATACTGGCAGTACGTGAAATGCTTTGCTTGTATTTCCATGCTTAGTACGTCAAAAGTCTTAAGCTTACCTCCTGTGATGCAATGTGCGACAGTCATTGGTGTGTTGTCATCTCTGTGCGGGAATGACGTAGTCGACTGCCCTAGCGCGAAATCTCTGTTGTGGGTTAACGGGGTCAGGGTACCTGGAGAGGATGCCAGGTTGTGTGATTGCGTCAGTATATGGAAGGTCGCTAAAGTCGGGCCTATAGTAGGATGCGAAAGCAGTCCAGTGTCAAGGGCCCCTTTGGTAATCCATGGTATTAATCTTAGTGGGGTAGATGTTTGGAGTCCTTCAATTCCTACCCAGTCTTTGAAAGTGGCGTGGTAGTTCCAATCTAAAATACGAGTCAAATGTGTGGCATAGTAGTAATGTCTAAAGTTGGGCAAGTTGATTCCCCCTTCTGTTTTCGGTGACATCAGAGTTGACATTTTAAGTCTTGATTTTTTCCCCGCCCAGATAAAGGTTCTCACCGTCGTCTGTAGTTGTGAGAAAAAGTTTTTGGGTAATTTAATGGGCAGTGTATGAAACCGGTAAAGGACCCTTGGTAGTATTGTCATTTTTATGGCAGCTGCTCTGCCAAACCAAGACAGTGGTTTAAGAATCCAGCATTGCAGGTCTTTTCTCAAGTTCTGTATGAAGGGTTGAAAGTTTTGTAAATAAAGATTATCTAGGTCTGGAGTAAGCCAGACCCCTAAGTATTTTAATTTGGTGTCTACCCATTTAAAGGGGCAATTGGTTTTGGTTTGCTGTAGTCGTCCCGGGCCTAGAGATATGTTGAGTGCCTCAGATTTCTCGTAATTGATTTTAAAGTTCGTTAAGTAACCAAATAGCTCAAACTCTTTTACTAGGTTGGGGATTGAGATATGTGGCTGGGTGAGTGCAAACAGGAGGTCATCCGCATACGCTGCTATTTTGTAGTGCTTAGTCCCTAAGGTCAGTCCTGTTATCGAGTTATTATTGCTTATCATACGGATGCAGAGAGGATGAACAGGATAGGAGACAGGGGGCAACCCTGTCTCGTTCCATTACAAATGTGTACTGGTTCAGAGAGAACACCATTTATTTTCAGTCTGGCTGTCGGGGTTTGGTATAGAGCTGAAATCCACGTCAGCAGATTAGCCCTAAGGCCTATGTGTCTACATACTGCGAACATAAAGTCCCATGCCACTCTGTCGAAGGCCTTCTCCGCGTCCATGGACAGGAGAAGACCCTCGACAGACCCTCCCCCCATTGTGTGAATCAGGTTTGTGGCCTTGATGACGTTGTCTCGGGCTTCCCTCCCCGGCATAAACCCCGCCTGCTCTGGGCCGATAATATCTGGTAGGAGTTTACTTAGTCTGACAGCTATAAGCTTGGAAAGAAGTTTCATGTCAAGATTTAGAAGCGAGATCGGCCTGTAGCTAGAGCAGGAATTGGGGTCCTTACCCGGTTTGGGAAGCACCGTGATATGAGCTGCATTGAATGTGGGCGGGAGGGTTTGAGGAGTGGCAAGCGAGTTCAGGGCTTTCAGCAGGGGCTGTGCCAGGATTTGTGAGAAGGTCTTGTAGTAAATGGCAGAGAATCCATCCGGACCTGGGCTCTTCCCTGATTTCATTGTTTTGTTTTGCATGCAGAAGTTCCATCACCTCTATGGGTTTGTCAATTTCTTCTGCATCAGAAGTAGACAAGCTCGGCAAACTGCTATTTGTCAGGTATTGTGCAATAATTTGAGCTCTAGTTCCCTCTGTCGCCTTAGGCTTGTGCTGGGGAGGAATATTATACAGTCGAGAGTAGAAGTCCTGGAATTCTGCAGCAATCGAGTTTGTGTCATGGATTGGTGCATGGTTCCTACCTTTGATCTGGGTGATATTAGTGGAGGCTCGAATGTCTCGCAAAGCCCTAGCAAGAAATTTGTTGTTTTTATTACCGTGTTCGTAAAAGAAGCCCCTGCGGTAAAATAGTATCCTTTTGGCCTGTAAGTCTAGTTTCTCTTGTAAAGCCTTTCTAGCCATCAAGAGGTCTTCGGCTACTGTTAGTGCCAGGGACCTCTTGTGTTGGTTCTCCAATACTTGGACTCTGTGGAATAAGTCTTTTAGTTCTTTTTCAGCTGCCTTCTTCTTCTGTGAAGCTAACCCCATAAGTTGGCCTCTGACCACACACTTATGTGCCTCCCATATGTTAAGGTGGGAGACCTCGTCTGTCGTGTTTACCTGGAAGTATGTTTGTATGTTTTTCTTAATAGTTTCCAAGGTCATTGGGTCTGTTAGTAGTGTCGGGTTCAGTCTCCACCCACTATTTCTCTTGTGTGTCTCTTGTAGCTGCAAAGACAATGATATAGGTGCGTGATCGGACACCGATCTCGACCCTATATAGGCCCCTGTCATCCTAGGAAGGTCTCTTTGTGTGATAAATAAAAAGTCTATACGCGTGTACTTTTGGTGCAGTGAAGAGAAGTACGTGTAGTCTCTCCCTTGGAGGTGTACCACTCGCCATGAGTCAGCCAGAGTCTTCTCTCTATTATTTGACTTTGCTCTATGGTAAGCTTTCTTTAAACATGATCGACTGTATTCTCGGTTCAATAAATGGGTCTGTAGAGATTCTAAGCCTCAAATATTGGCTGTAAGGTATACTTTGAACTAGAGGTTTAGGATGGGAGCTAGTGGCATGGAGGATCGCATTTCCTGCGGAGGGTTTTCTATATAGGGAGGAGCCTATACTTCCATAGTTAACATAGATGGTGATGGAACAAGTTTGCGGAAAAGTTGGTGTAGGTATGGTATTATTTCCGTGGCTGTTAGGGATTCAGAGACCCCTCTGATTTTAATATTGTTCCTTGGCATGCGATCTTCAAGATCTGCAATTTTTTATTTTATTTTTTCAAAATGTTTTTATTGGGAAAACAAAATAGAAAGACATATGTACAGAGTATCGTTAGTCATTTTTACAGAAACTACACAAGATCCAAACAAAGAGAGATCTGGAGGTAACACATATGCCAGCAAGACAGAACATTTGATGAATAACAGTTTGGTAATTTGAAGGAAAAGAAAGGAAAAAAAAAACAACTAACGTTGTGGGGTTGCAGAGCATCCTTTTAACAAGATCTGCATTTTTTAGGCAAAGCTGATGAACAGCAGCGGCTTGTTCATCTTGTATATCTACCAGTGCATTATGTGCTTTAGTGGCTTCAGAGAGGTGTTGCTCAATATGATCGGTGCATTGCTCTAAGGAATTAACCTTGTCTTGTATCTGGTTTATTGAGATTTTTAGCTCTCAATGTAAGTCTGTCTGCAGGGACATCAGCATGGCCTTAAGGGAGTGCTCAGAGGCAGGGTTGTCTGTTGTGGGGTATGCTGCCAGGGGGTTGTGAGGCAGTCTGGCCTGTTGTGGGACTACAGGTCCCAGCGCCATGTTGATTTTTAGTAGGAGGCTGCTTGTCAGGGGATTGTGCAGGGAAGTCTGCAAGCCTCTTATCTCTGTCTCCTTGGGAGGAGAGTTGCTCTGCCGTCTGGTCCATGGCGTCTTCTGCCTCAGGATGTGGAAAAGGAGCCGCAGCGTGGCCATTTGAAAGCTGCCCGGGTTTCCCTGCTCCCAGCCGGCGCCATCTTGGTGTCCTTGCTGTGCGTGCTTTATATAGAAGTCTAGGAGTCTGCAGGGGTCCCTGGGGCTTGGTTTTCTTCTGGGACATAGTCCGGGGGATGCCCTGTATGTGGTGCTCTGTTTGGGAGGGTGTCTTGCGGGTGGATGGTGGCTGGATGTGCTTGGCTGTGGAGGAGCGAAGCAGTGATCTCAGGCAGCCATCTTCATCAGCAGCCAGGCAACGCCCCTGCGCGCAATGCCTTTTTCATGCCATTTCATCCCCCTGCGTGCATGCGAGTGGCGTTATGCGGCTCCGGCCAGTCACAGAGCCAGAGTCCGTGGCCCCGGAAGGAAGAGAGGCAAAGATGGACGTGGCCTGCACAGGGGACAGCGCAGGCTTCGTTTGCAGGTAAGTGTGATATAATGGGCTAGAATGCGATGCATACTAGCCCATTATGCTTTTAATTTGCATGCCTTGCGGGGAGAAAAAGAGGAAGTAAAACCCATCAGAGTTTACTTCCTCTTTAACTCTGACCCACTTCCCTGTCCCTGCTGAAGAAAAGCATCCCCACAACATGATGCTGCCACCACCATGTTTCACAGTGGAGATGGTGTGTTCAGGGTGATGTGTAGTGTTTGTTTCCACCACGCATAGCGTTTTTCTTTTAGGCAAAAAAGTAAAATTTTGGTCTCATCTGACCAGAGCACCTTCTTCCAATGTTTGCTGTGCCCCCCACATGGTTTCTCGCAAACTGCAAACGAGACTTTTTATGGATTTCTTCTTGCCACTCTTCCAAAAAGGCCAGATTTGTGGAGTTTACGACTAATAGTTGTCCTGTGGACAGATTCTCCCACCTGAGCTGTGGCCTCTTGGCTGGTTCTCTGATTAATGCTTTCATTGCCCGGCTTGTCAGTTTAGGTGGACATTTTTCGCATAATGTATTGAACCGTGCTCTGCGAGATGTTCAAAGCTTGGGATATTTTTTTTTATAACCTAACCCTGCTTTTTCTCCACAACTTTAACCCTGACCTGTCTGGTGTGTTCCTTGGCCTTCATGATGCAGTTTGTTCACTAAGGTTCTCTAATGCCACGTACAAACGATCAAACTATCCGGCGGACAATCCGCCCATGTGTGGGCTCCGGCGGACTTTTTCTACCCAAAAGTCCAGCGGACTTAGAAAGAAGTCTTGACTCAAAATTGGCCGGCGGACAATCCGGCCGTCTGTGTGCTAGTCCGCAAGGCTTTTGAAATGAACGGACTTGCCCACACATGGAGTAAAGTCTGTTCATTTTGAACGTGACTCCAGGTAGACGGGACTAGCGAAGGAAGCTAATGTCGCCGCCTCAATTGAGGCGGCGAGATTGACACCTTGTTAGCCACGTCTCCTGGTATGGATTTAAAGGGGGACCCCTAAACCGAAAAAAATGGCATGGGGGTCCCCCCAATATCCATATAAGATCCTTATCCGAGCACGCAGCCCGGCCGGTCAGGAAAGGGGGTTGGGACGAGCGAGCACCCCCCCTTCTGAGCTGTACCAGGTCACGTGCCCTCAACATGGGGGGGTGCTTTGGGGATAGCACCTTGTCCCCATGTTGAGGACAAGGGCCTCTTCCCGACAACCCTGGCCATTGGTTGTTGGGGTCTGTGGGCGGGGGGCTTATCGGAATCCAGGTGCCCCCTGATCCCGGCCCCCCACCCTATGTGAATGAGTATGGGGTACACGGTACCCCTACCCATTCACCTGAGGAAAAAAGTGTTTAAAAAAAAAAAACACAATACTTCTTCTCGCCAGGCTCCTCCGCTATCTTCTGCTCTTTTACCTAGATCTTTTACTAGCGGAGGAGCCCGGCTTTCTCCTTCGTCGCCGCCACCGCCCGGGGGTCTTGTCCCACTCTTCGTTTCTTCTGCCGGGACTTATATAGGGACAAGGGATGGGGTCACCGGCTAAAGTCACATGGTGACCCCACCCCTTATGATGTCACAGTCCCGGGGGATGCTGGGAAAAGTCCGGTCGTGTGTGGGCAAGTCTGCTCGTTCAGAGTCTGGCGGATTGTCCGCAGGACTAGGTCCCCCAGATAGTCCGATCGTGTGTACGCGGCATAACAAACCTCTGAGGGCTTCACAGAACAGCTGTATTTATACTGAGATTAAATCGCACACAGGTGGACTCTATGAATTAGATGACTTCTGAAGGCAATTGGTTCCACTATATTCTAGTTAGGGGTATCAGAGTAAAGGGGGCTGAACACAAATGCATGCCACACTTTTCAGATATTTATTGGTAAAAAAAATATTTTTCAAGGCACTGTACTGTATATATAAAAAAAAATGTATCTTTTTTTTTTTGTGGAAAGCACATCCAACCTTGTGCAGGATGGAACAACCTGAACACAACTGACCTAAGGGAGAAACGACAGATAAGAAAACACGAGTGGCCAAATTGTGTGCCACTGGAGACGTGCTTGCAATGATTGCAAGAAAGTAGCCTCACCAGAGAGGCAAAAACAAGGACAAATTGTGCTGACAGAGTTGTGTAGCTGGAGTCACGTATGCATTTGTGAGTAAGTGCGACCGTATGAATGGTCTGAGTAATGACTGGTTGCTTGTGGAAGGAGCCTCACGAGAGAGACCAAGCTGCAGTAGGCTTGTGTGTGTGTGTGTGTGCGACAACTGGAATCGACTTGTGTTGTGTCGAGGATACAAAAACACTGTCGCCGACGCAAATGGGATTCAAATCGGGCCGTCATGGAGTGTTAGGGTGCCACCCCTCCTCCAAAACTGAACATATGCCAAACACCCAGCCCCAAAAAAGGAAGACAAGGTACCAGCTGGGTCCAATTACCACCTAAATAAGCCACAGAACCCGTGCAATCAATACATGCTAATCTCCAAATGGATGAGACAGTAACTCCATAGACAGTGAATCCTATAACTAGCAAAGCCAGGGTCGAGTGATATCGGACAATGACAGACGGTGGCTCGGATGCTTGGATCTAAGAACAAATTGTATGTTTGTGGTTGGGATGACAAATAAAGCAGAGGGAACCTGTGAATCTACTACGCCTGTGCCTAATGATGTCAGGACACGACTAGTGTTGCCACATCATCCTTTAATCCAGGACACATATTAATTACACAGGTTCTGAGGCTGATTTAATGCCGATAAGGTACCAAGTGAGTTTAACTACCACCTTAATCAGCCACAGAACCTGTGTAGTTAATGTGTGTTCTGGATTAAAGGGATGATATGGCAACCCTGGACATGACCGACAACAACTTTGAGGCAGCCAAGTATGAAAAGGATGTGGGCTAGGAAACATAACAAATCGCAACATTGTGTATGATACTAAAAAGGTTCAAATCCTACCTGCAACAGCGAACGAGGACTGCCGACGAAGCCCATGAACGGAGAAGCCACAGCACACTTGTAATCAAACGCACAGGCTCACAAACACAAAGTGAGCTGGGGAGAGTTGGCCTAGTGACATGTAGTATCGTGCACTGGAACCAACAAATAAAAGGATATTCAGCCTCCTAGCCTACACATGCAGCATTGCAAACAAAATACCAAGCCACCTGGCTCTCTTCAGCAGCAGAAACGCCACTGCTCAAGCTCCCACACGGAGCTCTCCTGACTACTGTCAGCGACCTTAGACTCAGCTCTCTGGCTTTCACCTTGCAGCCTGCACTCCCTGGTTACTTCAGTGCACACCTGCACTCTCTGGGTTCTCCCTTGCAAGCCAGACTCCTCAGAAGGGTGGAGCCCAGAACCATGGTCCTGACTCTACTATCAGGCCCACACACACCTGAACAATCATTTCATCCCACCCGGATCGCTAAGAAATACCTGGGCTCCAGTTCCCAAAGTGGACTTTACTAAATAATGAGGAAACTGAAAAGCCAGTTTCCTCTCAAACAAGCAAATACCCTGGAGCCCCTCAACCTGCCTGGTTGAGAATCCTGAACGCATATACTGGTGTGGTACGACACTACCACATATCCCCCCCCCCCCCCCCCCCGTTTCGACCTAGAGGGCGGAACACACCAGTACAACCTTCTCACTTTGGCATGACCATGCAAGCTACCACCCACATGGGCCAAGTCTTGTCCCACCAGGTGACTTTCTCCATGTCCCCCTGCTACATCTACTCTGGCTCTACAAATACACTCCCATGCCTTTTTACGAGTGCACTTACAATTTTTTTTTTCTTTCCATTTCTCTGGGGCCTACACTAGTCCTTTTAACAATCTTGGTACCTTTTTTCACATGAGGTTGATTTCTAAATTTTACGGGTCCAATACCATTAAGGTTATAAAGTGCTCCCTCAATTTCCACTAGACCACCCCTTTTCTCTTTACTTAATTTAGAAGCCACATTTTTAAACACTGGTTTAGTGATAAGTGGAGGCTCTTTTATTGGGGTGACACTGGTCTCTCTCTGCACTCCAACTGCGGGTACCCTCTTACTGTCCAAACTTAGCGTCACTTGTTTCCTGTACACTGCATGCTTCCTTTTGTCAGTTTCATCACTAACATCCTCATATGACTGCAGTCTCATCCTAGTCTCCCTCTGAAGGACATCCTGACTGTCTTGCCACTTTGGGTTTTTAAAGTCATGTGACACCTTGCTGAGCTTTGGGCCATTTCCCTCCGACCCTTGTTTACCACGGTCCTTCTCAGATCTTAGAAGTTCCTCAATCCTCAGGAAATCTTCCCCAGAATTACCCTCCCGAACCTGTAGGGGGGCCAATTCTGCTGTACCCTTTACCTCTCCTAAGTCAGTCCTACCATCTCATTACAATTGTCAGGGTTTGCAAGAACCATATCAACTTGACCAAGACCATCAGGTCTACCATTATTTTTGATGTCACCCATGGTAACAAACCATCAAAAACTGCCAATGTGTTGCATTTTTCATCATGGTCAGAAATATCAATGCATTTGTCATATTTAATTTCACTCATGTTCGGCAGGACAGTGTCTGGAGAGGAACTTCACCCAGTCAAGTGGCTGTCTATGGCAGCTTCACTATACACCAACTCCACTGGCATGAGATCCTCTGCCAACAACTGTCCTGACCATCATTGTATAAAACATTTGGACCTGTGACTACAATCACTTAATTTATTGCTGTGCCATCTGGCACTTCCACCAAGACCAGCTCATTTGGCACGGCATCATCCATTACCACACAATTAGGCCCTTTGTGGATCACAGACATGACCTCCTCTGTGCGTTCACCCTTACTTGGCGTTTCCATCACATGAGCAAAATCTGCAGTAGCAAGTGCACCCTTGCATACAAGTTGCTCTGCAGGTCCTTCATCTGGCACTGCAGAAATCATGTCTGCACCACTTTTACCAACAGAGGCCTTTTCCAACAGAGCCAACAGGCTTTTTTCCCACCTGTCCCAGTCTGTTATCTCTGTGCTCCCAGAGGTACCACACAGTACCGCTCCTACTGCACAAGGAGACCCAGAGGGACAGAGTGGTTCAGCAACAGACACATTGCACATATCACTTTTGTTCAAATAAGACTGTGGCACTATATTTTTAACCATTGCAGACTGCAATACCACACCTTCACCACCTTGCTCTGGTGGCGCTTCATTAACCACCTGATTACTTTGCACTTAGACCCCCCTCGTGACCAGACCAATTTTCAGCTTTTGGCGCTGACGCACTTGGAATGACAATAGCGCGGTCATACGACACTGTACCCAAATGAAATTGTTATCATTTTTTCCCCACAAATAGAGCTTTCTTTTGGTGGTATTTGATCACCTCTGCGTTTTTTATTTTTTGCGCAATAAACAAAAGAAGAGCGACACATTTTAAAAAAAAAACAATATTTTTTACTTTTTGCTATAATAAATATCCCCAAAAAATATATAAAAAAACATTTTTTTTCCTCAGTTTAGGCCGAAACGTATTCTTCTACATATTTTTGGTAAAAAAATCGCAATTAGCGATTATTGATTCGTTTGCGCAAAAGTTATAGCGTTTACAAAATAGGGGTCCTGACTCTACTATCAGGCCCACACACACCTGAACAATCAGTGTGCCGGTGAGTCTCAAATCCCGGACCCATGACTGGGGATTTCATCTCACCCGGATCTCTAAGAAATCCCTGGGCTCCAGTTTCCAAAGTGGACTTTACTAAATAATGAGGAAACTGAAAAGCCAGTTTCCTCTCAAACAAGCAAATACCCTGGGGCCCCTCAATCTGCCTGGTTGAGAATCCTGAACGCATATACTGGCAACAATAAGGTTACAAAGATCTTGAGTTCCGCTGACGGGGACACAGATGTAAGGAGGGACTCCACTGGGGGCACCTGATGTAAGGACGGACTCCGCTGGGGGCACCTGATGCAAGGACAGACTCCGCTGGGGGCACCTGATGCAAGGACGGACTCCGCTGGGGGCACCTGATGCAAGGACGGACTCCGCTGGGGACACCTGATGCAAGGACGGACTCCGCTGGGGGCACCTGATGCAAGGACGGACTCCGCTGGGGGCACCTGATGCAAGGACGGACTCCGCTGGGGGCACCTGATGCAAGGACGGACTCCGCTGGGGGCACCTGATGCAAGGACGGACTCCGCTGGGGGCACCTGATGCAAGGACGGACTCCACTGGGGGCACCTGATGTAAGGACAGACTCCGCTGGGGGCACCTGATATAATCTGGGGGCACCTGATGGCAGGCGACGTGGCAGGTGACACGCTCAGGGCTCCCACTGATTCTGCATTATGGTAAGTTGAATGATTTAATTTTATAGTACAGTGTAATAATAGAAATAATGCGCTTCATTCATCCTGAAACCATAACAACCATGGTGCCGGGGTGATTGAAGGGCTAACACCAGGTGTTTGCAGTATCTTTATCTGCCGATTATTAAACTTTCTGGAATACACATATTTCTATTATTGTGTAGGATCTGGGCCTGCTGTTCATCCATTTCTCTCTCCCTCGTTCATCTCAGACGCTAACCACACCCATTTAAGTCATGCCCATTATTTTGCTTAAACCACGCCCATTACACCAAGTGGGATGGGTCAACAAGGAAGGGAGGGGTCTGGCGCCCCCATCCTAAAACTTAACCAATACAAGTAGTTGGCGCAAAAAACTCAAATAAATAATCCAAATAAATTTTCATTGAGAAAACACAAAATACAGTGCTGAATATAAGAAGACAATGTGCTAAAATAAGCCATACATCTGCTCTTATATGCACAAATGGCAATATTTTAAAAAACAAAATGGGGGAGGGGGGTAAAAAGAGCAAAATAAAATGATGGGGAAATGGAAGGGGGGAGGGGGGGACAGATCACGGCAGCCTTCCGGTGGAAACAGAAACCTTGTTCCCAAAGCACTACAAGAAAAAGACAAGAAAAAGAGGCGCCTCTGGGTGCAGACTGTAAAACAACTTTAATCATGTGCAATACACAGTTGTAGCAGCACTCACATTTAGCTGGTGAATGTCAGGCATATAGAGGTGTCCCATGCAATGCAGGTTGTCATTGTGATGTCAGTCCCTGGGGATGGATGTATGCTGTGGTTCCTCGTCCCCCGCAATGATAGATGATCATCCAGCCGACAGCGATGTGTGGGCGGTCAAAAAGAGGCTTGGGACACAAACAAAGATCCAGGCGCAGAGCTGATGATGGCCGTGAATAGCGCGACGGGCGTGCTCCTTTGTCAAGCTTGATTGACAGGACCTCTTAGAACAGGCTAAATAAAGGGGAGCTGGTAAGGGGAGGGGCTGGGGCAGGACAGAACTGTTTATGTTGTGTACGATCGCCGTAATGATGAATGCAGCGTCAACACATGTTGAGGGGCTAACATAATTAATAAAAATAGGTATAAAATGCATTTGTATATACTCCATAAAAGAAAAAGCTGGTAAAAAACATGGGCATTTTTTAAAAACACAAACGAACATAACAGAAAAACAGCTGGAATTGATATCATAAAGCATACATATACAAATATATAGACAACCAATGCGAACCGTGTGTATGGTCAATGTGGTGAGATCTGAGGGGATGGGAAATTGTGTGCCATATATTATGTGTGTCTGGTGGATAGAAAATAAAGGGTGGACTGGGGGCAGAATAAAAACAATTAATAAATATCTATGACAAATGTATATATATACACAAAAAACATATATAAAAATATAAAGATTGGTTCTATATATATATATATATATATATATATATATATATAATCTAAATAAATGAGAGAATTAATATATATAATATATTGATATATAGAAATGAAGTTATATTTTTCTGATTTGAGAGGAATTAATTCGAATATGGGCGGAAGAGGAATGGGATAGGTTATAAAGAAATATATATATAAATAAAATTTATATAAAAATATATAATAATGATAATTGATTATCTAGGAAAAGATGGGTAATTGCGGGGGGGGGGGGGGGGGGGAAGGGGTGTCAGATGGGCTTCTGTTAATTGATAAATTTTTAGATGTATTCATATATATATATATATATATATATATATATATATATACATATACATATATATATATATATATATATATATATATATATATATATACATACATATATATATATATATAATGTGTATATATATATGTATGTATGTATAAGTATATATATATATATATATATATATATATATATATATATATATATATATATATATATATATATATATATATATATATATATATATATTATATTATGTATGTATATACATATACCTGCACATATATAAAATAGGGGGGTGGGGGTGGTGGTAGGGGGAAAAAATATATAATAAGTAATAAAGGTGGAAAGGGGGGCTGGGGGGGAAAAAAAGGGGGGCATAGTTTATGTTTTATAATTAAGAAAGGGCCATTATAGGTAGGATAAGAGGGGGGTTGGAAAAGGGGCAGGGGGGAATTTAGGGAAATGATTAATAGTTAAACTAGTTTTAAGTAGGATAAGTATAAGAACATTTAAATATAATTAAAATAGATGAATTAAAATGAATAAGAAGAAATAATGGTAAAAAAGAGGGTGGGGGGAGGGGAGGCGGGGAGGAAAAAGGGGAAAGGGGGGGTGTTTTAGGAGAGTGGTGGAAAGGAGGGGGGGAAGAGGGGTATTAAAAGGAAAAAAGGTGGGGGGCGGGGCAGGAAAAAAAAAAAGAGGGGGACGGGGAGAAAAAAAGGGGAGCACGGTAGAGGGTAAAAGGTGGAAGGGATGTGATGTGAATACTCACGTTGTACCAAAAATTACACCATGAGGGGAGTGAGTTGGTGGATATAACATGAACCTATAGATAATATAGTAGAAAATATGTGGTTACATATCTTGAGATCAAACGATAAATAACACATAAAAGCAATACCATATAATACAAATGGGGCATAAAAATGCAACCAAAAAGATGAGAACGATTATAAATATAGCTAAAACGTTAAAATGTTAAAAACATATGTCATAAAATATAAACTGGTAGATGCTGGGAGAAAGTAGTATATGGTGGGAAGCAGAGAATTTACAGAATAGTAGAGATTTCAATACATTCATTAATACCTCCTGGCGAAAGGGTGTCAAGGCGGTAAATCCAATAGGTCTCTCTGGCACACAGCTTTTTAAAACATTCGGCCATAGGGAGAGACTTGGATATTTGTTCGATGACCCGGACTCTTAGCCCAGAGGTGGACCCCTGGTGTGTCATAGCAAAATGTCGGGGGAAACTATGTGGATCTTTTACACCTTCAATGTACCTCCTGTGTTCTCCAAATCTCTGTCTGAGGGGCCGTATTGTCCTTCCAAAATATAAGAGGCCACAAGGGCAGGTTAGGCCATACACCACATAGTCGGACGAACAATTGTAGAATTCTTTTAGGGGATAAGTAGTGCCTTTTGTATTGAAACTTTTTTTGCCATGGTCTACAAAGTGGCAGGTTTTGCATAACTTTTTATGGCATCTGTACATCCCTACCAAGGGAATAAGGGCAAGGGCATGAGAGGTGGCGCTGGCTGTTTTCAATTTACTAGGGGCAATTTTGTTTTTAAGATTGGGGGCCCTGCGATACGTGACCCTCGGTCATACAGGGAGAATAGATTTAAGATGTGGATCTTGCTGCAGAATATCCCAGTGTTTGGATAAGATGTTTTCCATTTTTTTGTGTTTTGAGTGGAAAGTTGTGATAAAATTGCTGGAGCAGTTGATGGGGGGGGGGGGGGGGGGGGGTTGGTGAGTTTTTACTGGTTTTCCATGGAGGTACATGTTATATGCTTCATCCATGAGACTCTCCGGATATTGTTTCTCCAAAAATGTCTTTTTTTAGATTGGCACTGAGTTCAATATACTCCATATCTCTTGTACAGTTTTGTCTGAGGCGACAGAATTGCCCTTTGGGAATGTTTTGAACCCATTTAGGGTAGTGACAGCTTTTGAAGTGTAGATAGGAGTTTCCAGCTGTAGGCTTGGTATAATTCTTAGCATAAATCTCTCGACCATCATGTCCGAGTTCCAGGTCTAGAAAGACTAGGGAGTTCTGATTATTCTCATACGTGAAAGAAAGTCCGAAAGGATTGTTATTACAATGTTTGACAAACAAATTAATAAGGTCAACAGTACCATCCCAGATGATGATGAGGTCATCTATGTATCTTCCAAAAAATATAATGTTGGAAATAATATAATGAGAAAAAAGGGTTGTTATTATGGATGTATTGGGGGTCCCAATAGCCCATCGCCAGGTTGGCGTAGGAAGGGGCAAAATTAGCCCCCATCGCTGTTCCTTGCTGTTGTACGTAGAAATCTCTGTTAAATGTAAAATAATTATGGGTTAAACAAAATTTAGTGGCTTCTATGATAAAAGATGCTTGGCGGGCATTAATCAGAGGGTCCGTGGTCAGAAAATGTTCTAGCGCCATAACACCGAAGGTATGGGGGATGGAGGTATATAAGGAACTGACGTCCAAAGACAGCCAAAAATATGTTAGTTCCCATGTGTAAGGTGAAAGTGATTCTAAGAGATGTGGACCATCTCGGATGTAAGATGGAAGTTGATGGACTAAAGGCTGCAGGAAATGGTCTACATAAAGGCTAAAGCCTGAGGTGACACTGTCTATAGATGCCACAATGGGTCTACCGGGGGGATGTTGTTGATTTTTGTGGATTTTGGAAAGGTGATAAAAATACGGAATGGAGTGGAAGGATTTGTGAAGGAAGGAGCTTTCAATTTTGGAGATAATGCCGTCTACTAAGGCGGTTTCGATCAGATGATCTGCTTCGAAGGCGAAGTTGCTGGTAGGATCAGTTCTAAGCTTAATGTATGTTTGTGAATCTGACAGAAGTCCTTCTGCTTCTACAATGTATTCGTCTTTATTCTGTAGTACAATTCCTCCTCCCTTGTCAGCGGACTTAATGATGAGGTCTTCGGCATGCATAAGATGATCCAAAGCTCTAGTTTCCAAGGATGTGAGGTTGTAAGAATGGGATGGGGACGTGGAGTTGCATAGTTTGACCATATCTGAGAATACCACTCTGTAAAAGCTTTCTAGGAATGGACCTTTTGAGTGTATAGGAAAAATATTGATTTGGGTTTAAGACTGGAGTGAATGATGGGAGGAGTTGTGGCGAGATGTTGTGTGAGCAATCTGGACAAATCTTTATCGGTACAAGGTAAATCCAGGTCATCACAGTCAAAGATTTCTTGGGTAGTATCGGACTCGTTAGACTGAGATATGGAGAGGGAGATGACCACGGACACAGATTGAATAAGAGTTTTTTTTGTTTTTTTATATGAAAATGTCTCTTCAAGGTCAATTTTCTAATGTAGCAATTGAGGTCTTTGAAGAGTAGAAAAGGGTTGGGTCTGTTAAGGGGAGCAAAAGTCAGACCACGACTAAGTAATGAGATATCTGCAGGCGTGAGAATATGTTTGGACAAGTTAAAGATTTTTACAGTTTTTTCAATTTTTGGACATTTTGATGATTTCGTTCGTTCTCCTCTACATCCTCTTCTGTGAGTTTTCTTTTTCGTGATGTAATTATCTGAGGAGGACTGAGCGCTAAAAAAATAACTGGACTAGAGATGGTTGGTAATGCGGCGCAACTGTCTGTGCTAGATGGAAGATTGTACAAATCAGTACAAGGTGCCATTATGTTGTTAGCACCAGTGGCCATTGGGGTAGATGGAGGCATATGATCAATGATTGATGAAGTAGCAGTTTTTTGGGGGTTGGACATGACGGGGAGGGTACGGGTCATCATAACGGGGGCTGGTGGGCATACAGTGGAGACACCTTACACATAGGAACCAACATATTTTTGGCTGTCTTTGGACATCAGTTCCTTATATACCCCCATACCTTCGGTGTTATGGCGCTAGAACATTTTCTGACCATGGACCCTCTGATTAATGCCCGCCAAGCATCTTTTATCATAGAAGCCACTAAATTTAGTTTAACCCATAATTATTTTACATTTAATGGAGATTTCTACTTACAACAGCAAGGAACAGGGATGGGGGCTAATTTTGCCCCTTTCAATGCCAACCTGGCGATGGGCTATTGGGAGCACCAATATATCCATAATAACAACCCTTTCTCGTCCAACATTATATTTTATGGAAGATACATAGATGACCTCATCATCATCTGGGATGGTACTGTTGACCTTATTAATTTGTCAAACATTGTAATAACAATCCTTTCGGACTTTCTTTCACGTATGAGAGTAATCAGAACTCCCTAGCCTTTCTAGACCTGGAACTCGGACATGATGGTTGAGAGATTTATGCTAAGAATTACACCAAGCCTACAGCTGGAAACTCCTATCTACACTTCAAAAGCTGTCACTACCCTAAATGGGTTCAAAACATTCCCAGAGGGCAATTCTGTCGCCTCAGACAAAACTGTACAAGAGATATGGACTATATTGAACTCAGTGCCAATCTAAAAAAGACATTTTTGGAGAAACAATATCCGGAGAGTCTCGTGGATGAAGCATATAACATGTACCTCCATGGAAAACCAGTAAAAACTCACCGACCCCATCAACTGCTCCAGCAATTTTATCACAACTTTCCACTCAAAACACAAAAAAATGGAAAACATCTTATCCAAACACTGGGATATTCTGCAGCAAGATCCACATCTTAAATCTATTCTCCCTGTATGACCGAGGGTCACGTATCGCAGGGCCCCCAATCTTAAAAACAAAATTGCCCCTAGTAAATTGAAAACAGCCAGCGCCACCTCTCATGCCCTTGCCCTTATTCCCTTGGTAGGGATGTACAGATGCCATAAAAAGTTATGCAAAACCTGCCACTTTGTAGACCATGGCAAAAAAAGTTTCAATACAAAAGGCACTACTTATCCCCTAAAAGAATTCTACAATTGTTCGTCCGACTATGTGGTGTATGGCCTAACCTGCCCTTGTGGCCTCTTATATTTTGGAAGGACAATACGGCCCCTCAGACAGAGATTTGGAGAACACAGGAGGTACATTGAAGGTGGAAAAGATCCACATAGTGTCCCCCGACATTTTGCTATGACACACCAGGGGTCCACCTCTGGGCTAAGAGTCTGGGTCATCGAACAAATATCCAAGTCTCTCCCTATGGCCAAACGTTTTAAAAAGCTGTGTGCCAGAGAGACATATTGGATTTACCACCTTCACACCCTTTCGCCAGGAGGTATTAATGAATGTATTGAAATCTCTACTATTCTGTAAATGCTCTGCTTCCCACCATATCCTACTTTCTCCCAGCATCTACCAGTTTATATTTTATGACATATGTTTTTAACATTTTAGCTATATTTATAATCTTTCTCATCTTTTTGGTTGCATTTTTAAGCCCCATTTGTATTATATGGTATTGCTTTTATGTGTTATTTATCGTTTGATCTCAAGATATGTAACCACATATTTTCTACTATATTATCTATAGGTTCATGTTATATCCACCAACTCACTCCCCTTATGGTGTCATTTTTGGCCCAACGTGAGTATTTACATCACATCCCCCCTTCCACCTTTTACCCTCTACCGTGCTCCCCTTTTTTTCTCCCTGTCCCCCTCTTTTTTTCCCCCGCCCCCCTTTTTTCCTTTTAACACCCCTTTTAATACCCCTTTCCCCCCCCCCCCTCCTTTCCACCACTCTCCTAAAACACCCCCCTTTCCCCTTTTTCCTCCCCGCCTCCCCCCCCCTCTTTTTTTACCATTCTTTCTTCTTATTCATTTTAATTCATCTATTTTAATTCTATTTAAATGTTCTTATACTTATCCTACTTAAAACTAGTTTAACTATTAATCATTTCCCTAAATTCCCCCCGCCCCTTTTCCAACCCCCCTCTTATCCTACCTATAATGGCCCTTTCTTAATTATAAAACAAACTACGTCAAACTATGTTGTTTTCAAAGGGAAGGGGCGCTTTAGGAGCGGTAAATACACCGCTCCTACGGTGCACCAAAGATGCGGCTTGCAGGACATTTTTCAGCGTCCTGCAAGCGCACCGCTCCAGTGTGAAAGCCCTCGGGCTTTCACACTGGAGACACAGCAGCGGCTGTTTGAAGGCGCTTTGCAGGTGCTATTTTTAGAACTTCAGCTCCTGCAAAGCGCCTCAGTGTGAAAGGGGCCTAATAGTCAGCATTAGAATTCAAGAAGTTAGTGCCAGTACACCCTTAAGTGAAAATGTCCAAATTGGGCCCAATTAGCCCTCCCCGGTGTCATGCGACTCGTTAGTGTTAAAAGGTCTTAAGTGTGAAGCAGGTGTGTTAAATTTGGTGTTATCCCTCTCACTCTCTCATACTGGTCACTGGTAGTTCAACATGGCACCTCATGGCAAAGAACTCTCTGTGGATCTGAAAAATAAATATTTTTGCTATACATAAAGATGGCCTAGGCTATAAGAAGATTACCAAAACCCTAAAAACTGAGCTGCAGCACGGTGGCCAAGACCATACAACAGTTTAACAGAACAGGTTCCACTCAGAATAGGCCTCACCATGGTCGACCAAAGAAGATAAGTGCACATGCTCAGCTTCATATCCAGAGGTTGTCTTTGGAAAATAGACATACGAGTGCTGCCAGCATTGCTGCAGAGTTTGAAAGGGTGGGGGGTCAGCCTCTCAGTGCTCAGACCATACGCTGCACACTGCATCAAACTGGTCTGCATGGCTGTCGTCCCAGAAGGAAACCTCTTCTAAAGATGATACACAAGAAAGCCTGCAAACAGTTTGCTGAAGACAAGCAGACTAAGGACACGGATTACTGGAACCATGTCCATGTTCTGGTTCAGATGGTGTCAAGCATGTGTGGCGGCAATCAGGTGAGTACAAAGACAAGTGTGTCTTGCCTACAGTCAAGCATGGTGGTGGGAGGGTCATGGTCAGTCCTGCATGAGTGCTGCCTGCACTGGGGAGCTACAGTTCATTGAGGGAACCATGAATGCCAACATGTACTGTGACATACTGAAGCAGAACATGATCCCCTCCCTTTGGAGACTGGGTCGCAGGGCAGTATTCCAACATGATAAGAACCCCAAACACGCCTCCAAGATGACCACTGCCTTGCTAAATAAGCTGAGGGTAAAGGTGATGGACTGGCCAAGCATGTCTCCAGACCTAAACCCTATTGAGCCTCTGTGGGGCATCCTCAAACGGAAGGTGGAGGAGCGCAAGGTCTCTAACATCCACCAGCTCCGTGATGGTGTCATGGAGGAGTGGAAGAGGACCCAAGTGGCAACCTATGAAGCTCTGGTGAACTCCATGCCCAAGAGGGTTAAAGCAGTGCTGAAAAATAATGGTGGCCACACAAAATATTGACACTTTAGACCCAATTTGGACATTTTCACTTAGGGGTGTACTCACTTTTGTTGCCAGCAGTTTAGACATTAATGGCCGTTTGTTGAGTTATTTTGAGGGGACAGCAAATTCACACTTGTATACAAGCTGTACACTCACTACTTTACATTGTAGTAAAGTGTAATATCTTTAGTGTTGTCACATGTAAAGATAAAATAAATCATTTACAAAAATGTGAGGGGTGTATTCACTTTTGTGAGATGCTGTGTATATATATATATACACACACACACACACATATATTTATTTGTGTATTTATTTATAATATAGAAAGCAGGGAGCTCTCACCTCCAATTCACTGATGCAGAGTTCACACAGCTAGGGAACTTTACCCTTCGTGCCATATGTAGAAAAATGCCCACAATAGTAGTTCTGCAGCACCTCAAGTGATTTATAGAATTTCTTGCAAAATCCACAAAATTCAAGTCATGCGTTATATATAACAGTTTCGAACCATTCACTGAACTTTTTCAAGTAAATTTTTTAAATGTTAATTGTAACCAGTACCGTGTAATACTTGTGCACTGTTCTTTCTACCAATTTGTATGAAAGGACTGTTCACACTTAATAACATGCATTTAACTAACACAAGAACCCCGTTACTGATTGACTCCTGCATTGCATCCCGCTTTCTGTATGGTTCATAGCCTGGTGATGCTTCTCCAGCATGAATTCAACCCGAGACTTTATGCTTTATTAACCACTTCAATACTGGGCACTTACACACCTTCCTGCCCAGACCAATTTTCAGATTTCAGCACTGTTGCACTTTGAATGACGATTGCACGGTCATGCTACACTGTACCCAAACTAAATTTTTATAATTTTGTTCCCACAGATAGAGTTTTTTTTGGGCATTTGATCACCTCTGGAATATTTATTTCTGCTAAACAAATAAAAATAAGACATTTTGAAAAAAAGAAAAAAAAGGTTTTTTTTCTGTTTTGGTTACAAAAAAAAACTTTGTAAATAAGTAGGTTTTCTCCTTCACTGATGGGGCTGCACTGACGGGGACCGAAGAGGTGGCATTGATGGGCACTGATATGCAGCACTGATGGGTACACATAGGTGGCACTGATGCACTGTATGGTACTGATGGATACCAATCAGTGCCAAACAATGCCTGCCAATCAGTGCTGCCCATTGTGGGCACTGATTGGTATCCCTGGTAGTCTAGGGTGGCATACCTGGTGGAGACGTCCCTGGTGGTCCAGTGTGGGCATCCTCGGGGGGGCTGCGCTGATAATCGATCAGCACAGACCCCCCCCCCCCCCTCAGAGGAGCAGCTGATAGGCTCTCCTCTACTCACGCCTGACAGATGCGAGTGAGGGAAAGCCGATCAATGGCTCTTCCTGTTTAAATCACCTGGTAAAGAGTCTCCATCGGAGACTCTTTATCTAGATCGGAGTTGCGGTGTGTCAGACTGAAACACCGCAACAACGATCGCCGCGAAACGCGCCCCCGGGGGCGCGCAGCGGATTATTATCCTGGCGAAGTCATATGACCACTAATATCTGCATTGTGACAACTGCTATATTTTTGTTACTCACCTCCTGGAGCAGCTGGAATGCTTCCCAATGCCCCGCCTTGAACCTTCCATACCTATCTTTCCACATCTCATTGGAGTCTTTTTCACTGCCCCAGGACTTCTAAACTTACCTTCAACGTATAGAATTTAGCTCTCCTTGCTCTCTCTTACCCTGCCATTTCCCCATTTCCCTCTCCCTGCCACTTAACGCTGTGAGAATGCTAGTTGAACTGTAGACTGCTCCATGGATCCGTAAACCCCTTCTTCATGCCTGGTGTTTAGAATTCCCCTCCTATTCCCCTCAAATGTTATGTCTTGAACGTATGGTCACTTGGCAGCTCGCATGCAGCTGTCCTGGGCATACCTCCCCTTTCATATTCCCTACCTCCCCCTAATTGCCCCTACCTCTCTCTTCCTCTCCCCATTTTGCCTCCCCTCTCCCCCCATTTGCTATCCACGAGCTGCTGCCTGTGAGCCTAGCAGATGATTTACACTACTGTTTTGCACCTCCTGTAATAAATTTACTTTGGGCTCTCTGGGGGACCCGCTTTTCGGAAAACGCGGATAGAAGCTAGCTCCAGGAGACTCCCCGATGGACTGCATGACCAGCCAGCTTAGGGTTTCACTTGTTTGCCCAACCCTCTATAGCTCCTGCCGGACCCTGAGGGTTGACCATCTTGTTTGTTTATTACTGTTTATTACTGTTGAGTTTGGGATGATTGTTTACTTTAACGTTTACTTTAATGTTCTCCTGTTATAGATAATCATCAGGCTGTACATCGGGGCACCTCTCTCAATACCTCTGCTGACCCCCCCTGGGGGTGTGTGCGTTTAGCTTTCCCTCCCCCTCCCTTTTCCCCCCCCCCACCCTGACCACCCTCACTTTTCATATATTTTAGACCGCTAAGGCCCTGAACAGCCATGTGTCTGGAGGCAGAGCCCCCCTGCCTTGCACGTCTTAACCAAGATGTGGTCTGCGCTTAGCGTGGTGTACTTAGTACGAACCTTCTTTTTTTCCGTTTTTTAGTCCTGGCCCTCCTCTCTCTTTCACCCCCATTCTTGTTTTCTCGTGTTCCCTCAGGCTCTAGCAATGATGGCTACTATTGCTGGATCCCATCACCTCCTTGCTATGGCTCAGATTCCGCTGAAGTTCTACTCACACAATATCCACAGGTTTAATTCACCTGCAAAATGGTCAAAGGTATTTCATAACCTAAAATCAAGTCGTATTGACGTAGTATGCTTGCAAGAGACCAGGTTTTCCTCCTCTTCGGACCCAAAATCTCTCCTCCCACTTCTCTACCTTCTATCTAGCCTCCGCTCCCGAAAAACAGAGAGGGGTTCTAATTGCCTTTCGGAGCAACCTCCTATTCTCATGCACCAAAGAAATCGCAGATCTGATCGGCTGATACTTATTGCTCCAGGGCACTTTGAATGGCCATAATGTAACCTTGCTTGCCTATTATGTTCCCAACCACTTTCAACACAAGTTCTTGATGGGTGACACAAATGTGGCCTTGGACTCCTCTCGGTGGATAGGAGATACGCACTGGGAACCTCGCCCACCCACGACTCGGTCACGGAAGAGCAGGGGAGATGCCTTGTACAGTCCCACGGCTTAGCGGAAGCTTGGAGGTCCATTCTCACGAGTGTAATTTTACCTTTTATTCCAGCCCACAAAATAGCTTCTATAGGATCAACCATGTCTTCATTGCTCTATGCTTCATCTCCAACATACACAAAATCTCAATCCCCTCCTCCTCATGGTCAGATCATGACCCCATAGTTTTCAGTTCACCCTCTGGGGCTTGACTCTCTCTACTTTCCAATGGCGGCTGAAAAACTCTCTCCTTACATCCCAGGATGCGTTCATTGAAATCCACTCAGGCCTCTAAACCTTGGAAAAAGTGGCCTCCGTGTCCTCGGTAATCTCCTTATGGGAAGCTCACAAAGCTACCATGCGGGACCATTGCATACAGCTTGTCTCCTCCCAAAAACATGACAGGAAAAAAATTATCCAGGAGCTCATCCATCTCCTGGCATCCAAAGGAATGTGGAAATCCCACCCCACGCTCGCAAACAAGAAGGCTTGTGATGCCACCATGGCTGAACTGGATTTACTGGCCTCAGACAGGGCTGAGAAGGCCCTGTGGTGGACCAAGCAAACATACTCTTGTGCAAATAAGCCTGCACGATGTTGGCTAGGTAGCTTGATGTAGCAGCTCGTGCCCACAAACCCATCAGCCTTTTTCTCCGCCAATGGGGACCTTACTTCTGATCTAACAAAAGATCCTGCGGCTTTTGACGATTTTCTGGCATCTCTTTATAGTAAACACTCCCCCTTTTCCTCTCGACCTAGCAGACAATTTCTTCCGTGACCTCCACCTTCCATCACTTTCTTCAGCAGCCCGCCCAGCCCTCAATGCTGATGTCTCCAAACTTGAGCTGGCACAGGCCCTCAAGGGCATTCGACTCTCGAAGGCTCCGGGTCCAGATAGATTCACCAGTCTGTACTACCACAAAATCTCTTCTCTCCTGCTCCCCCACCTGATGGCATGCTTTAACCCTATGAAGCAGGGAGTGCTGCCCTCCTCTGACTCCCTATGGGCACACATTTCCATAATTCCCCTGACTAATGAAGACGCCCATGATCCCCAGGCCTTCCGCCCAATCGCCCTGTTAAATGAGTACATGAATCTTGTGGGGAAGATCTTGTGTTCCCACATCAATAAGTACCTGCACTCCTTGATCCATAGAGACCAAGTTGGGTTTCGTACCCGGCCACCAGGCACGGGACAATTTTTCGGAAGGTTGTCCACCTGATCACCCTACTACACCAGCATAAAATCCCTGAATGCCTCCTTTCACTCAATATATACAAAGCCGTGGGACTACTTGCAATATTTGCTACAGCATTGGGGTTTTGGGGACTTGAGCCTTTTATGGTTGACAGCCCTTTATTCTACCCCTTCAGCCACAGTTCACTATGCTGGCTGCTTCTCACCCTCATTCGCCATCTACAGAGAAACAAGGCAAGGGTGCCCCTTTTCCCATGTCCTCTTTATTCTTGCCAATGGGCCTCTGGCCATTGCTCTTAGGGAAGATCTCAACATGAATGGCATCCCTTACACGGGCAATTGCTATAAATTAAATATGGTTTGCGGAAGATGCTCTTCTGACCCTCACAAACCCGACTGCCACCCAACCTTCAGGCTCTCTTCGCCCGCTTTGCCCCATCTCTGGACTCCAAATTAAACGAACACAAAACAATCACCCTAAATATTACTTCTCCAGAATCTCTGGCCTCGCTCCTCCAATCTGTCTTTCCATATCGCTGGGCCAGCTACGCTCTGGACTATTTGGGAATTAAGCTGACATCCTCTTTTCGCTCTTCTCCACCAACTTTTACCCTCTTTTACGCACCATCACTGCTCTTATGGCATCTTGGCGATTTCCCAACCTGTCCTGGATTGGTCATATTCATGCAGTCAAGATGACCATCCTCCCAAAGATTCTATATTTCTTCCAGGCCCTGACTGTCAGGGTCCCTGCATTCTGTGTCTCCTCTAGAACAGACTCCTCTCCTTCATTTGGGCCTACAAGAGCGCCAGGGTCTCCCGATCTACACTATACGCCCATAGGCTGAGAGGTGGGCAAAATATGCAAAATACCATCAGGGAGCACAAATCTCCCAACTAAGCATGCTCCACATTATCACAGACGTCCCTCTCTGGGTCCTCTTGGAGGTCCCCAACTGCCTGCCAGTCCCCATCTCTGCCTTACTGTGGCTCCCTCCTAAACTACGTCCCCCTTCTTTTAGCCCCCTAATGGCATATAGACAAACTTTGGGACTTGGATTTCACACGTTCCCTACATGGTCCTCGATTCAAGAGACCCATGAAGCTCCTTCAGGTGAATGTAGCCACAGCACTGGATAACCTCTCTTCGGCGCAATCACACTTTCCTGTATCAACAAACCACCTTCCCTAGGTGCCCTCTGCACCATTTCTATGATATATTCCTTTCTCAACTCCAACAGTGCCTCTGCCTCTTTATCCTATGTGCTTAAATGGGAGCGAGACCTGTCCCCTATTGACATTGCAGATTGGAGCAAACCCTGGTCCAGCAAAGCGCTCTTTTAACGTGGCCAGACAGCCTATAAGGTCCTCCTTCGCTGGAACTGGGTCCCAGGGCGCATTGCCAAGTGGAACCCATTCTATAGTTATAGATGCTTTTGGGGCTGTGGTCAGCGAGGAGACAAAATCGATATTTGGTGGTCCTGCCCCGCATCGTGGGATTTTGGTTGAGGGGCTTCTGACTCATGTTCCCCATTTTACTATCCGCAAGGACGCCAAACTAGAATAACTCCATTGTCCAATCCAGGGCCTCTTTTACCAGCAGAAATTAGCCACTTACCCATTTACCGCAGCCAAGCGTGAAATAGCTAGGGCCTGGAAAAAGCCGACTGTTTCGTTTGCAGAGGTGGAGAGCACTCTGATGACCTTTATGATCCATGAAAAGATGACAAGTATCCTCCACGACAGTCATGCTAAATTCCTCAAAGTGTGGGCCCGTGGTGGACTTACGCTCTTTCGAACCTACCCAAAACCAGCCTAGGCCTCTCTACTTAACCTCCTTCAACCCCCAGCCTGGGGGAACTACCTTCCCCTGCCCTACCTTTGCTCCTCACCTATGCCCCTTTTTTTCTCCTACCCCCCTTTCTCTCTTCTCTTGGCCCTCAGTCTCTAATGCTGCGTACACTTGGTCGGAATTTCCGATGGAAACAGTCCGATGGGAGCTTTTCATCTGATTTTCCGACCATGTGTATGCCCATCGTTCTTTTTCTGACGGAATTTCCGACGGACTTTGGATTGAGAACCTGTTCTTAATTTTTCCGACGGAAAACCTTTCTATCGGATTTTCCGATCGTGTGTATGCAATTCCGACATGCAAAATTCCGATGCATGCTCGGAAACAATTCAACGCATGCTCAGAAGCATTAAACTTCCCTTTTATAGTGCAGTCAAACGTGTTGTATGCCGTGGTGTTATTGACCGTCGGAATTTGGTGTGACCGTGTGTAGGCAAGACAGTTTAAACGAAATTCCGTCGGAATTCCGACGGGAAAACCATCAGAGCTTTTTCCGACGAGAATTCCGACCGTGTGTACGCGGCATCACTCTGTTCCTCCTCCTTTCTTCCTGCTCCCTTACTAAACCCCCCCTCCTTACTTTTGCGTTTAGTTTGTTTATCCTTTACCCACCTTAGCCCCCAAGTCTTAAGGTACAGTCACTCTGTGTTGCCCCTGGCCTCCGTCGGACGGTCATTGTTCGTTAATAGTCTACACTCTATGGCACATTTTGTGTTTTTGCGTGAAATCCTGCATATCATATGTTTATATCCCCTGCGCAAGAATTTTACATCTGTCCTCTCTCTATACATCTCAATAAAAATGATTGCACCAGAAACACAAGAAAAAAATTAATTTTAATTAATTTTAGTGCACGATATAATACACAATTTTTTGGTCAAATATAAAAGATATTACACCAAGTAAATAGATGTTACACTTTAAACCTGTGCACGACTGTGGAATGGAAAGAATCTACGGTCCCTTAAAATCTCCATAGATGATGCTTTAAAAACCGGTGACATAATTGGGAGAAGTCACGTGACAAACAGCAGAGAGTAGCCTGTCCCAAGGGGATAGCAGTGTCAGTTTGCACAACATATCTGATGTATACAAAAGCTGTGGCCATCGTGGTGGTGTGATCTGAGACAATATATGTAAACAACAAAACTGAGTACTGTGGTGCACCAGGCAAAATGCACAATGTACTGTGAGTGTATTTTTTTTTTATCTGCATTTTAAAATAAAGTGATAGTTTTACGGAAAACACCATGATCTTTTAATTATAATCTTGGTATCAGTCCCCAGGAATGGATGGTAATATAAAATGACATCTATTGTATAACACAGCGGACCTCTCGTTTTCCCTTAAAAGGACAGGCGCATTATGACCGAATGTTAAGTAGGTCAACTCCATGAGGTGAGCTTCTAGTGCTGGTGGAGTAATGCCCCGTACACACGGTCGGATTTTCCGACGGAAAATGTCCTATCAGACAATGTTGTCGGAAATTCCGACCGTGTGTAGGCTCCATCTGACTTTTTTCGTCGGATTTTCCGACGGACAAAGTTTTATCTCCTGCTCTCAAATTTTCCGACAACAAAGTCCTATCGGACTTTTTCCGATCGAGTGTAGCGAATTCCGACGGACAAAGTGCCACGCATGCTCAGATCACATTACAAGACCAAAGCTATTGGCTAATAGCCTCTACGTAGTCCCGTCGTAGGCAACAAACGTCGCCACGTTCAGAATGATCGGATTTTCCGACAACTTTGTCCGATCATGTGTATGCAACACCAGTGTCGGACAAAATCCGTCAGAAAAAATCTGATGGATTTTGTGGTCGGATTTTCCGACCGTGTGTACGGGGCATAAGAGTCACAAGGAGTGGTGGTACTACCTGTGAAGAAGTTAAGAGTGGACTGGGATCACTTTTGCACTTGGTGTAAAGACACATTCATTTATGGATATGGTGTTGGACACTTATATGTGTGGAATAATTTTAATATTGGTGCAGCTCAGGATATACTATTTGCATTTGTTTGAATGTGATGTGGATATAGCACTAATCCAGCAGCAGCACATAGAGACATGTTTTTTCAGAATATATTTTATTTTGGTTGCTCAAAAGTATACAGTATATCACTTTATATTTTTTGCATTACCAATTCAATCAAGTAGCCCAGAAGAAACCTTCTCTTGAGCTGGCTCCAGCAATGATGAGCCATCCTAACTCAGTTAGCTAATCTGACTCCAGTGAGGACCACTCTAACACCCATTCCATCGCTGGGCAATAAATAAGAACGTCTAAGAATTAAAGTAATTCCCTGGAGATGCAAATGAGCCATTTTCTCCACCAAAATATTTGTGAAGTATCTGGGAACAACCCAAAGGCCTTAGGGCAGAGACTGAAACTGCCTGTTTGAATTGTGGTTTCTGTTGCAACTGCAAATCACATGAACTTCTGATTGGCCGGATGATTCAGACTGTGCAAATAAATGCCCCTTAGATTCAAAGAGACACATTTTAAAATAGGGTCTTTTCAACTGAATATATAATTTCCATTCAGAACTTTAGTTTCTTTAGATTAATAATCATGCCATAATTCCCAGAGGGTTTTCTCACTAGGAAAAACATGGGAATAGAACCCCTGGAACCTTTGGTCTGGTGAAACCTGTACAATCACCCCATGCTGGTAAAAATTCTCTATGCACAGACTTTGAGCCTTTGCCTCCTTTTTGTCCCTTGGCAGACTGGTAAGAATTTTTTTTTTGTGGGGGATGGTAAGAAACTCTAGCAGCAATCTCTCTGAGAATCTGCAAAACAAGGGTGCTAGTTTCCCACTAATGATACAAAAGAGAGACCCCCCGCAACCCAAGCCTGCTTTCATGTGCTATCCTTATTGAAGCACTCTGCAAGATTAAGGCGCAGACCTCATTCAGGTTTTGTCTTGTTAAACGGCCATTTATTTTTTGAGTCTTTCAAATCCATGCTTAGATTGGAACTGAGAGCTATGAAAACACCCCCAACTCCAAATCTGCTTTTTCTCGTCAGGGAAGGCTACCCTTTTCTGCAGAATGAGAAAGGATAGAGTCTAACCCTGTGCCAAAGATTAATATGCCCTCAAATGGAACTCCACACTACCTAGATTTGCCGAAGTCCCCATTTCAGGATTTAAGCCAGATGGCTCTGCAGCATTAAGTAAAGCCAAATTCCTTGCTAAAGCTTTAACTGACTCCACCGCTGTATCATCCAGGTAAGAGACTGTTTTGGTTTGCCAACCGATTCAACCAGACATCCACATTTCTGGCTACACAGGATGCATTTACATCCAAAGCCCTGGTAAGTACAGCCTCTGCCTTCCAGTCTATTTGGTTCTTAATGACCCACGCATCTTCAAAGGATACATCTGGTTCATTTTAAATTTGCGCAAGGGGTGCATCAAGTCTAGGGCGCTAAAGGAACATGTCCTCTGCCTTGGTAATGAGCAAAGATTAATGGTTTTCTTTTGTGGCTCCTTTCATTCCTTCAGAAAAAAAATAAAAAATCCTTCAAAGACCGATGGAAAAAAAAACACTATGCCCTTTTGCTCATGCAGGCCTCTATACATCCTATCCTGCATAGACTGCCAGTGGTGGATAAGTAATCTGTTCCATGGGATGGCATAAATCCCCTCCAACAGTTCCTCTGTGTCCGCCAAAAGAAATAAAGATGTACTTTCACTGCTTCCTCGTGCTCAATCTCACCTTCCTCCCTGAAACCACTATCTGAGGAAGAGAAACCCTCCTCCTCATTCTGAGGAGGGGTAACATTGGCTGGTCAGGCCTAAGAAACTGAGGCTGGTTCCACAATCTTAAGAGGTAGAAAATAAAAGTAAAGTAATATAATACAGATCAAAATTTCTAGAAGGTTAAAACCATTTCAGATTTCATGGACTAACCCCCGGGGTGAAACTTGTCAGAGGGCTTGGCTTATAAGGAGTCATCATGATTTTACAATGAGCTGTGGTTGTGTGGCTTCTTCACACTACATGGACACTGTGCTTTTTGAATGAACATCCCAGACACCAGCACCCTTCTGAGTAGTAAATCACTGAAGCAGTAATGTCTTGCACTTTAAAGTGGTTGTAAACCCCCCTGAGACATTTTTACATATAGGTAAGCCTATACAGTTGTGCTCATAAGTTTATATACCCTGGCAGAATTTAGTATTTCTTGGCCATTTTTCAGAGAATATGAATGAGTAAACACAAAAACGTTTCTTTCACTCGTGGTTAGTGTTTGGCTGAAGCCATGTATTATTAATCAACTATGTTTACTCTTTATAAATCATAATGGCAACAGAAACTACCCAAATGACCCTGATCAAAAGTTTACATTCCCCAGGTCTTAATACTGTGTATTGCCCCCTTTAACATCAATGACAGCTTAAATTCTTTTGTGTTATTTGTGGATGAGGCTCTTTAGCTACTCAGATGGTAAAGCTGCCCATTCCTCTTGGCAAAAAGCCTCCAGTTCCAGTTTTTTTTATATTTTTATATCTTTCATGAACTTTATTCTGGCATTGTTTTGCACAAGTTAATCCTTCTGCTAGGACATTTATATAATAGACAATTGTCATTATATATTTTTTACGTCCTTCTGTATCTCTACTAGATAATTGCCACTTTATTCTGCCCAGTATATCCTTCCTCATCATTTAGTCTAGCGCCCCCTGTGGGATCTAGCTAATATTGCATTTTATACATTATTTTACAAATATTTTATTTGTATTATTTATTTAGTTTGCGCGAAATCTTTTACTATATTTATTCCTGTATGTGCATTTGTGATCACTATTCATTTTCCTGCAAACATTTCTAGCCAACATCCCTATCTTGACCTACACATTACTCAGAGTAGCACAAGGGATTCATCTATACACAAACCCGGTTGATTGATAATAAATAGCTTCAGCCAAACACTAACCATGAGTGCAATAAATGTTTTTGTGTTATCATTCATATTCTCTGAAAAATGGTCAAGAAATCATAAATTCTGCCAGAGTATGTAAACTTATGAGCACAACTGTAATAAGACTTACCTATATGTACTGAAAATATCTCCTAAACGTGCGCCTTTTAGGCAAAATTTACCTTGTAGTGCACCAATGTCATCAGCGCAGGTGCAGTGAAGAAACGGCCCTCCATGCCGGTCCTTCCACAGTGTGTGCCGTGACTAGCGGCTCCCGTGCACATGCGTGGGAGTGACGTCACCGGCTCTAGCCAGTCACAGAGCGGGAGTCCACGGCCCCCGGAAGGGAGAGGGGTGAGGATGGATGCTTCCACCAGCAGGGACATCGCGGGCTTCGTTTGCAGGTAAGTACCACATAATAGGCTAGTACGCGGTGCCACCAACCCAAACAGCCACCACCAGCCTATCCCCAACAGTGAAACAGGATGGGGGAAGAAGTACACCCTGCCACCACCGGGTCAAACCAGTATAAAAGATTAATTGTAAGACAGAGGTGAGCGTGGGGGAAGGAGGGCTCCAAAAGTTGTCGCTAACAACTTTTAGAGGCAAGATCATGGCATGTACGCGGTGGTACTTTATTTATCTAAGTTTACACACCATCACCTTCAAAATATTCCCCTTGCACAGCAATACAGCGCTCCCAACACTCCTGCCACTTCTGGAATGTGTCCTGGAAGTCTTCTTTTCGAAGTGCGTCAAGCACCTTCTGCAATTTGCGCTGGATCTCCGCAATGATGTCAAAACGACGACCGTTGAGCTGGTACGTCATCTTCGGGAAGAGGGTGAAGTCCGCAAGACTTGTGGAGGAGAGTTCGGTGACAGGGTGCATTGTTGTCATGGAGCATCCAGTTTTTCTTCCTGACCTCTCGTTGTCTTCCAATGATGATGTTCTTTTGCTCTTAAAGTGCATGTGTCACTCAAAACACCTTAAACTACTCATTGCAGGATCGCCGTAAACTTTCTGAATCATGTTAAACGTCTTTGTGGCAGATTTGCCCAGTTTCACGCAGAATTTCATGTTTTTTCTTTGTTCTAACCTGCTGTCCATGATGAAATCACAGATGTGGTAATAGCACCAGTTGCACAGCTCCCGATGTATACAGGATAATGTCTTTCGGCACACTGACTTATGAAGGTTGGTGCTCCCGGTGAATGTGTGTGCATCCTTGTGCTGCCATCTGTTGATGTGTTAGAAGACTAGTCTCTAAACAATGTTATACCACCTCATACAAAAAAAAAATGCCCAATGTGTTCAAAATATCTTTTGGTCTGAGCTTGCATATATAGTAAGCCTCTGCATATTTGGGACCAGAAGGGAAACAAATGATGCAACAGTCAAACGATACTGAAGAACAAGTGTTTTTCCGTGTACTGGGCAAAAAGAAAGACAAACTTAACTGAGGAACGAGGGGATGGGAGGGGTCTTATAATCTGTTGGCTTTTTCCTGTAGAGGGAAGAACCAATCACCTCTCATGTCTGGAAGACTATTGGGGAAATGTCTCTAGATTTGTCTGTCAAATATCTGTAAAACTAAACAATCCTTTACTGCCCAGATTACTTTAAAATGGTCTGATCTATCAGCACTTTTAAAAAAGCTGGCATGCAAAAGTGGGCCACGTTAGCATGCATTACACAACAACCTGTCACTTTTCTCTAAATGGGGGAAAAAGTGACAGGTTGTTGTGTAATGCATGCTATTATCTTGATAATCTTGCTACTGATATCTTATTTAGCTACTGATATACACCTTTGCAGTTCTCCCCCACCCCTCCATTCAGCTGGCCTTGGCACTACCAGTACCATGCTGTGAAGGTCCACATGATCTTCTTACCTTCCTACTACAATGTAATGCTCATTGCTGAAGAGGTAAACTGGCAGATTGGGGGTGGGGGGTGGGGGGATTTGACTGTTAGCTAGTTGTAAGCAGGAACACAGACCTTCAATGATGAATACATTAAACACAGCAAAATGTCATTAAAGAGTTTCACACTGCTTTTATAAGTAACACTCTCACCAGTGCATTTCTTTGTAAGTTTGATTCCTCTTGTGTAAAGCATCCCCATTGACCACGTCTCGATTACTGTTGGTCAGAACACCTCCAAAATCATAAGGACCTGCAATGATTCAGCAACAAGGAGCTTAAGCTTGAAATCTCCCCAACAGCAGCATGCAGTCTACAGAGCACCCTTGCAATGTACAATGTCAGGCAATTAGCTTAAAGAATGCTAATGGTTTATTATATGGAAGCTCTCTATTTACATAACTTTAGTATTTTCAACTATTTAACGTGTTCCTTTCAACAAATCTTATCAAAGTTGCTTATGCAGTTAACTGGAAGCTAGCCAGGTCTCAATAAGCTAAAGACAGAATAAACCAAAACCATACTTTCTAACTTGTAGGCCAAATCTTGAAATATCACTAAACAGCAGAAACACTCTATAAATAGGTTTTGTGTTTCCTGTTTATAGATCATGTGGTTTATGTTAAATATGGCTGAAAATTACAGCTGTCATTTAAGGGGCCTATAGACTACTGTATTTTTCCCTGTTAGGATGTTCTGATGGATTCATCAACATAACACATTACAATTCCTACTTTTACTTTCCTCCAATGGGACTTTAAAGTGGATGTAAACCTGATTCATGAAATTTGAGCTGGGCACATATATCTGCAGTGTTTTGTTGTCTCTCTTCGAAGCCCTATGTCCCATAAATTTCTCCTGTTCCGTTCTTCTGTTATCAGCCTGATAAGTTCTCAGTCACATATGATAAAAGCAGCAGGAGGTTTGTGTTGTGGAGGATGCTATAAATGGATTAGCACTGAGCTGAACAATTCAACAAACAGAGCTGAAAGTCTCTACCTATGAGGAGAGGGGGTGTGTGCCTTTCCTCCAATCAGCTGTCTTGGCTGTATGCCCAGGCTTCACTCCAGTGTTAACCAGGTAGAGAAAATCTCCTCACACAATGTGCACTTTCTAAACAGTATATAAAAATGAAGACAGCAGATATACATGTAAAATCAGATTTGTTTCATCTGAGGCTGTGCACTTCACTGGGTATATGTGAGGGTTTATATCCACTTTAAGGGCAACAAAATCCAGGTTATAGTTAAAACAATTATTGTACATACAAGACAAGACATATGTTCAGTTAAAATCAACAACAGATAACAAATACTATCAAAGGCTGAAAAAGTGTACAAAATATTACAAAGTAGCTATCCACAATAACAACCCAGACCAAATTCGGGACATATAAATTCTGTCTTTTTTCTTCATGTTAGTTCTTTTTCTGAGTAACCCAACAGCTTTCAAAGTCTTTTTCTTTCTCAGGGGTAAGGGGTATGTCACGCTGAAAACAAATAGGAAGCATATTAAACAAACCCATACATTATTATGTTATGTTATATTATATTATTATTATTTCATGGTATAACACCACAAAGTGTAAAGGCTGAATAACTCTTCCATTTAAATAATGACTGTACACATGCAGTTTCATCAGCCATATTTTAAAAGAACCAGATGTCTCATCTTTTGTCTGTCATGGAGCGTGCCTCCTTTTCATATCCCCCCATGGGTACACAAAGATTACACAGCCCACCTCATACCACTGTGATATGGGGTGATTAGCCTCAGAGTGGTAGATGCATTTTAGTGAGACATGTCAGTCCAAACTTAATGGTTAAGGGCATAGCAGCCCTCTTTTATTAAATTAAATTAAATAAAGTTCCACCCAAAGTTGCCCACACAGGGGTTTCAACTTCACAACGCTAACAACTGGAATAAATACTGAGCCACCTGGCATCTTTTGTCAGTGGCACCTCTTTGGTCTCCCAGACCTTGGATTCTTCAGGTTCGCTCAGCCTGTTGTCACAGCACCTTGCTGTACAGGCCCACTTCTGGCACCCAGATAGTTTTTACACCCCCCCCGGGGGTTTCTCACTCTTTTTAGGAAAACATGACTCCCACCAGTCCCCTCTGTGGACTCGGTAGTTACCTCAGCTTTCTCAGTGTCTCCAGACCCACATGCAGTAGCTGTCCTGGATCTCCAAGTCCTGGGGGTAGGAAGTCCCTCCTTGATAAAGTCACATGTTCGTGACGCAACGCGTCGGGAGGAGGAGCCTAGTGACGTCACCGAGACTACGAGGACGAGCAGGGCAGAAAGCCCACATAGTGCCTACACATTTTCCGGCTACCGCGCTTTATCCACCGGGTGCTGTGAGTAGATCGGCATCTGCTACATTCTTTTATACACTTATTGTAGCAGTCTGCGCAATGTGTCTTGTATCTCTTTGTACCCTCATGTAAACATACCGGGAAAAGAAAGAAATTAAGGATTAAGAGGAAGAGAACATCCAGAAGTACCAGCACAAGATAAGTGAAAGTGACACTTATTTCTTGCATTCTTTATATACACATTGGTGGCGGCACTTGCTTCATATACACTGGCGGTGCCTCTCTTTAACCCTAGCAAGAAGGGATAATACACTAAATGTTTTTAATTGTTTAATTGCTGGATTATTTGATTAACAATCTAATTAATGAGCAGTCCCAACTATCCAATCAATGAGCAGTCTCAACTAATGAGAAGTTCCATATTGTGGCTGCAGCAAATACAATACATTCATGGACTCATTTGTGGCTTCCAATTAGCGGCAGTAAATGTCCTGGCATTTATTTGATACACTTGTGGCTTTTATAATATTTAACTAATTAAGCACAATACTTCAATAACCGATTGATTTTTAATATTTACTGGCACACTATAAATATTTTAGTATCTGTTCCTAATTTTATCATGTTTTAATTTGCACGGATTATTAAACCCCTTATCGCAAGTGGTTTATGCGCACTGTATACACTTACACTCTTGAAGGAAAACATTTTACACTGTTTTATTTATTTCAGCACGTATCTATATATTATTTATCAAGCACGTTTTGCACAGAGGTTTTCTAAATATTTTAAACAATCTACTGAGGTTTTTTAAGGTTGATTTAAGCGCACCCATTGCACAAATTGTGTATTTTTTATCCAGAGAAGATCACCCCTCCTGGCTGGAGCACACCATTATCTTCACACACAGACTGTCTCTCCGAATAGCAGCAACTGCAACCTCAGCTGCACTGAACTACTCTCAGATTTGGTGCCAGGGTCTGAACTTGCACCTAGGGCCACTGCTGTGTCTAAAAATGACTCTTCTCGCTGAGCTACCTGAGATGCTGGACAGCACCCTGTCTGATCCATTGGACATCCCTGCCTTCTGACTTGACTTCTGCTGAATCTTGAACACTTTGCTCCTCCCATGAACTTCCTGATTTAAGCCATGTCTCTGCATTGTCTTCCAGATTATTGTGCTCTCTTCAGGCAGCGTCTCGCTCTCATCTTCCCTGCTGTCATCCATATTTTGCCACCACTCGTTATCAGTGGCGGCCCGTTCATTAGGGGTGCAGGGGCGACACCCCCCTAATCCATGCACCTGATCCCTAATCTACACGCAGGGTGCTGGACGCATAAATTCCAATGTTTTTTTTTGTTTAGAAGCACATGATTAGAGCCAAAGGTGGGCTTCGGGCGCAGAGCACTGCATCCTGAGCCCACCCAGGGTGTTGCTATGGGCATTTGTATAGTGACTTTATTGCAATAATATAGAGTTTAGATTTAGTAACAGCATATGTCTACAAAGGCCTTTTCCCCCTCCATTGATATGTAAATAAACCAGCTAGCTAGGTTTTGCAGAGGAAGTTGGTGTTTGCAGGAAGTGGGTGGGAGGGGCATGGAGAGGGTTTGAAGGAGACATGTGTGTTGGGACAGAGGGACAGTTGTGTTTGGAGGACAAAGAGGAACAAGATGGCTTCCAGGAGCTGGATAACGTTGGAGACGCTTTTGTGAGTTGGACTTTGAACAAGGAACTATGAAGGACATCTTAACCCCTAAGTTGAGTAACTGTTTAGTTTACTTAATGTGTACATATTATACATGCTTATATGTGAAGCTATAAGTTGTGTTGTATTGTATTGTTCATTCTACAGTTTGTATGTGCAGATTTTTTTCCTGTTTAGTAAAGCATTGATACACTTCAGAAGTCTAGGCTTCCTTGGTTTTACCACAAGAACTTGCTAGATAGACGCAAAGCATAACAATTAGGGGCTCGGCCGTGATTTGCGCTAAAATTTCAACTGAAGCAGACCTGTTTTATATGGTGTGTTTTGTTGCTTGTGCTGGGGGAAAAATGCTGCGTACACTGTTTAGGAGGAGTAAGACTGCAAAGATTTCTGGTGTCCAGGAGGACTTGAAGGCGTGCACCCTTCCTATCTGGGCCAGAAATAGTCAGTGGATGTCTGTTGCAAAGGAGCTGGCTGCATATGCATTTCTCCTTTGAACAGAGCTTGGGGGGATGGAGTCTGTGATCTTTCCTCAGATTTTAGTCTCAAAAGTTTTGGGTTCAGTAAGGGAGAGATGCGGGCAGTTGCTGTGTTTGGTTTGCATTTCCTGCATGCTCTACATATTGAATCTGAAAAGAGGGAAAAGGCGGAATTAGAAAGAGATTTACTGAAGGAGCAGCTTGCAGTGGCATCCAAGTGTTTGGAAGAAACTGCAAGCAAGGCAAAAGATTTAGGAAGGAGGGTAATCAAAGTTAAACCTGCAGTGGCTTTGAAGTGTGTTCAAACCCCTGTAGGCCGAGCTGAAGATTTGAATGAGCGGTGTGCAGCCCTCATGAAAAAGTCTAATGATGCCCTAACAAAGGACAAAGGCCCAAAGCCTGTAAGCAGAAGTAGGACATGTGCCACTGTTACTTCTCATAACCGGGAAGCAGAGGATTTGATCAGCTCAAATGACCGAGTTGAGTCAGATACAAGGAAGGCAAGGGCTATGATCTCCAGGAGACACATGTGGATTGATTTACTTAAGGTGGGGGTCCCTAGAGAGGAAATAGATGGGATTTCTACACCAGCATTGTTTAAGAAGTGGAAGCAAATGGTTGGGAATGGTAGATTCAGTCACATTAAGTGTTTCTGTTGCCATAAAATGGGGCATTTTGCAAAAATGTGCCATGCTGTGAAGACTGAACAACAGCAGGCCTGTGTGCTTCCCAGAACAGCACGGAGAGACATGCAAGTTTATTTGTTGCGTTGGAAGTCAATGCCTTTCCGTGAAAGTGTTTCAAGGCAACAGTGGGCACCCTACAATAGTTTTGCAGTTAGAAATGGGCAGATAGAGAAATGTGAGCAGTGAGCTATGTTTTAGGCACAGTTGGAAGGAACATATAATCTGCTTTGTCTCTTACTTTTTTCAGGTATTGAGCATCAAGAGGTGGAGCAGGCATAGCAGATGACCATACTGGATGGGAGGAGATAGACCAGAAGAGAGCCTGAGGAAAGGTGGCTGAATTGGAGTCGACTTTTATCTGAGCATTTCCTTATGACCAAGAAGAAAATAGACTTTTCATCTGGGACTTTCTTTACAAACTGCCAAAAGACATTGTTAACCCTGCTCAAAAGTAATGTTGCAGCCTTCCAGGGACAAACCAATCGTCTGACCGCCCACAAGATGGGGGTCGAAAGGGAATTTGTTCCTCCCATTTATACGGGGGGTTTATTTTGCCCTTTCCTGGACAAAAGGCTTTAAGAAGTTTACTATATTATCCTATAAAGTCAAGAGGTGGTATGTGTTGCTATGGGCATTTGTAATGTGACTTTATTGCAATAATATAGAGTTAAGATTTAGTAACAACATATGTCTACAAAGGCCTTTTCCCCCTCCATTGATATGTAAATAAACCAGCTAGCTAGGTTTTGCAGAGGAAGTTGGTGTTTGCAGGAAGTGGGTGGGAGGGGCATGGAGAGGGTTTGAAGGAGACATGTGTTTTGGGACAGAGGGACAGTTGTGTTTGGAGGACAAAGAGGAAACACATGGTTTCCAGGAGATGGACTGAGCAAAGGACCATGGATGACATCTTGACCCCCAAGTTGAGTAATTGTTTAGTTTGCTTAATATGCACATATTATACATGCTTATACTGTATGTGTAGGCATATATTTTGTAAGCTATAAGTTGTGTTGTATTGTTCATCCTACAGTTTGTATGTGCAGATTTTTCCTTGTTTAGTAAAGCATTGATACACTTCAGAAGTCTAAGCTTCCTTGGTTTTACCACAAGAACTTAATAGACAGACGCAAAGCATAACACCCAGTTGTGTAACATTATTGAATTAATATTCGCTAATGTCTTCTTGGTTTTTCTCTTCACGGCCAATCAGGAAGTGGGTCCTGAGTCCCAATTGGCGGGGAATCTTAAGATCGCTGGAACTCAGGAGGAGACACAGGGGGAGAAGCCACCACCTGGATGGGGTAAGTGCAGGGGCTGGCATGGGGCCTGCCAAGCGATGGATCGAGTGGCGTGGGTTGAATGGGTTATGTGGTTGGCTGTAGAAAATGGAGCACCAGCTGCCACTGCTCGTTATCGACCCTTGGCTTGTTCCTCGACTACGATTCTGCTTGATCCTACCCTGCAACTACTGACCTTTGGCTTTTTACTGACTATGCTTCTGTTTGATCCTTACATGCTTATCTGCTAGACCCTGGCTTGCTCTGCTCCTGGTGGGGCGATCCAGAGGACCGCAACCTCAGCAAAACTCATCTCCACCATCAGGAGTTCTGGTAAACACTAGTTAGTACTGCCCGTATACCTATCCTGCTGGTTGGTGATAGTCCCCTGATTGTGACAGAATCATCTGGGCCAAAACATGGAGACCACTACAGAAAATGCTGTGGCTCTTTTCAGGCAGAAAATTACAGAACTGCATGGAGTTCGGTGTTACTTACCAAGAAAAATATTCCAGACTGGAAAGTGTGGTGAAAAGGCAATAGGAAGAAATCCATGCTCTGCAGAAACAAACAATTGCTGGACCTACGTTCCCGAGATGATGCTAACACACAAACTGTATGCCTCACCCACCCAGGATTAATGGAGACTGCCACCAGTACAGAGGTTTCCTTAACCAGTGTTGCATAAATTTCCAAATGTGATCCACTGCATTCACTTCTGAAAAACAGAATATAATGTTTGTTATCAACCTCCTGACTGGGGAAACGTTTAGCTTGGGCCTCCCCCTATATAGAACTAGTTATAATAATAGTTAGAATAATTTCAAGACTTTTGTGACCACGATGAATCAGGTTTTTGATGATCTCAACCGGTGCACTGCTGCAAAGTTGCAGCAGGGTAGAAGATCTGTTGCTGAGTACATAGCTGAATTCAGATGTTGGATCGCAGATGCCACTTGGAACCCTGCAGCACAAAAAAAGTAATTTCTGCCAAGGGCTTTATGAACAGGTAAAAGATGAGCTTGACAGAGTATAGACTCCTAATGATGGAGGCCTTCATCTAACTATGTATCCAAATTGATCAGAGACTTACAGAAAGGAGGAAGGAAGGACTGCAAATGTTTGGCAGAAATGGTGGCATGCATTTCTCTTCTAGTCAATTTGTTCAGAAGGATCCAAGAGTTTCTCTAGATTCTGACACTCCTGAACCTATGCAGGTTGATGCTATTAGGAGATACATTTCTATGATGTTCGGAGAACTTATGTCTATATTGTGGGGACTCTGGTCATTACATAGTTAACTGTCCTAACAAGGTTAGAACAACAATTACTACAACTGATGCGATTGTGTTTAAACAAATAAACTCCATTACCCAGTCTATCTACCCATTGATTCATGAAGAATAAAGTAAATTCTCTACTATCTTATTTTGTCATTCCTATTAAACTCATCTCTGAGGGCATTGAAATGCCTTACTCTGCTATGCTAGACTCTAGGGCTGGGGGGGACTTTATGGTTTGCCCACAGCAATAATATCCAAAAAAATAAATACATTTGCCCCTATCAATATGGAGACGGTGGATGGTTCACCCTTAACTTCAGGACCTCTGGTACTCCAATTTGAGGTTGACCATCGTGAGATGATCAGCTTTCAGCTTACTTCACCCAAATTTTTTTAAATAACAGAATGTTCCTTTATTGAAAGCAATGGCATGGAACAAAATCAGCAGTAAAGAATGGTATCAAAAACAGAAAACATACTGACAGTGTCAATAACTCAGATGTCCACATGGCATAGTACGGAGACACACACATCTATAGTGCCAATGCCCCACATCCATTTCTCACAATGTGTATTGTCTTGTTGATTATTAGTGTCAGAAAGCTAGTTGTTAGGTAATTTGGACAGGGTATAATCCCCAATCCTCATTAAATTAGTAGGTACAATGCCCGGTGGGTGTGGAGATGCGACTAGGTGTACATATTGCGGCATGTATGCATTCCTTGATCATCCGATCAATGGCGAATACTGCTGTGCAAAATGCAAGCACATCGTTTCCCTCTAAGCCCAGATTCTGAATCTGGGGAAGCAACTGTCAGCACTGAGAAGTCCCCTCCATTCTAAAGGAGAGCCAGGAACGTACAAGGCAGGTGCCAGCACAGAGGTGGGTGGAGACAAAAGTGCAGGCACTAGGAAAGAGTAGATGGGTGACAGTCAGGAAAGGTAGAGGGGGAAGCGCCAGGGAGGCCGATCCTGGGCTGGAGCATCCCAATAAGTATGCTCCATTGAGTGACATTGGTGAAACCAGTCAGGGACCAGCACTGCTGGAGCTGATGGACTCTCCTAGCTGCCGGGGGAATGACTCTTTCAGTGAGAGTGGGGGGGGGGGGGAAGCAAAGAGAAAGGAAAGAGATTCTGGTGGTAGGGGATTCAATTCTTAGAAGGACAGGGAAGGCAATCTGTAAAAAAGACCTGAAGCGACTAACTGTATGTTGTCTACCGGGCGCTCGGGTTTGGCACATCACGGATCTGGTGGACAGATTACTGGGAGGGGCTGGGGAAGACCCAGCTGTCATGGTGCATGTTGGCACCAATGACAAACTCAGAGGAAGATGGAGTGTCCTAACGAACAATTTTAGGGACTTAGGAGCTACCCTGAGGAAAAGGACCTCCAAGGTAGTATTCTCAGAAATACTACCGGTACATTGAGCCACACCAGAAAGGCAAAGGAAGATTAGGGAAGTAAACAAGTGGCTGAAGAGCTGGTGTAGTAAAGCATGGTTTGGGTTCCTGGAGGTCTGGGCCAACTTCTCAGTCGTTCACCAGTACTATAGAAGGGACAGACTGCACCAAAATGGCGGAGGGCGCAGATCAGCTGGGAGTAAAGATGGCCAAAAAGTTAGAGGGGTTTTTAAACTAGGCAACGGGGGGAGGCCCAGAAGTAGAGATCGTCAGCGTGGAACATATTCCAGAGGGTAGTATTGGGTGCATTAGTGGTAGGTTGACTAAAGCACATAAAGCCAAGGTAAGTATAGTAACAAGTCCTAGTTGCAATCTTGGAACACCCAATAAGAGGATAGTATGCGACTGATCTAAACTACATGGCATGTTCACCAATGCCAGGAGCTTGGCGGACAAGATGGGTGAACTAGAGATACTGTTGTACAAGGAGGATTTGGATTGTGTGGGAATTTCAGAGACATGTTTCAACAGCTCTCATGATTGGCTGGCAACCATTCAGGGGTATGCCTATATAGCAAGAATAATGTACAAGTGAATGTGAGAGATGACATCACTAAGGGAGCTAGGGAGGAGGTGGAATCCTTATGGGTAGAGCTCCAAAGGGATGAAGCTAAGGGGAAAATATTACTGGGAGTATGCTATAGGCCCCCTAACCTGAGGGAGGAGGGGAGACAGATCTTCTATCAAAAGTTGTATTAGCAGCAAGGATGGGAAGTGTTATCATAATGGGGGATTTTAATTATCCAGACATAGACTGGGCTGAAGGAACCGCACATTTGTCTAAGGCTCGCCAGTTCCTAAATGTCTTGCAGGACAATTTCATGGTTCAGATGGTAGACGCACCAACTAGAAATAAGTTACTGGATCTACTGATTACCAACAATACAGACCTGATCACAGATCTGGAAATACAGGGTAATTTAGGAAACAGTGATCACAGCTCAATTGGCTTCAGTATAAATCACACAAATAGGAAACATAAGGGGAATACAAAGGCACTGCATTTCAAAAGAGCCAACTTCCCTAAACTACAAACCTTGTTAGAAAGGCAGGAATTGGGATAAAATCTTAGGAACAAAGAACATAGAGGAGAGATGTGTTTGCTTTAAGAGCATATAAAATAAGGGCATTAGCCAATGCATCCCATTGGGTAATACATTTAAAATAAGAGTGAACATAAGTCTAGGATGGCTTAACTCCAATGTAAAAATGCATATAAAAGCAAAGGAGAAGGCCTTCAAAAAATACAAGGTTGAGGGATCATCATCATCATTCAGACTTTAAAAAGAATGCAACAAGAAAAGTAAGGGTGCAATAAGGGCGGCTAAGATAGAACACGAAAGACACAAGGAGAGCAAAAAAAATCCCAAGCAATCCTTTAAGTATGTAAACAGTAAAAAAGGGAGGACAGACCATATTGGCCCCATAACGAATGAGGAAGGACATCTGATTACAAAGGATGGGGAGATGGCGAACATATTGAATTTATTCTTCACCTCAGTCTTCACGAAGGAATCTGGGGGCTTCAGTAACCAAAACTGCCGTGTTTATCCTTATGACACATCACAGGAAGCACCTCCATGGTTAACAGAGGACAGAATTTAAATTAGACTTGGGAAACTTAACATTAATAAATCACCGGGACCAGATGGCTTGCATCCGAGGGTACTTAGGGAACGCAGTCAAGTAGTTACCAGGTCATTGTTCCTCATTTTTACTGATAGTCTACTGACTGGAGTGGTATCAAGTGATTAGAGAAAAGCCAATGTAGCACCAATATTTAAAAAGGGCCCAAAATACATCCCTGGGAATTACAGACCAGTTAGCCTAACATCAATTGTATGCAAGCTCTTGGGGGGGATGATAAGGGAGGGACTATATACAAGATTTTAGTAACGAGAAAGGTATCATTAGCAGTAATCAGCATGGATTCATGAAGAATCATTCTTGACAAACCAATCTATTAACCTTTTATGAGGAGGTGAGATGCCATCTAGTTAAAGGAAGGCCCATAGACGTGGTGTATCTGGATTTTGCAAAAGCATTTGACACAGTTCCCCATAAACGTTTACTGTACAAAATAAGGTCTGTTGGCATGGACCATAGGGTGAGTACATGGATTGAAAACTGGCTACAAGGGCGAGTTCAGAGGGTGGTGAATGGTCAGAGGTGGGTAGTGGGGTCCCCCAGGGTTCTGTGCTGGGACCAATCCTATTTATTTTGTTCATAAACGACCTGGAGGATGGGGTAAACAGTTCAATCTCTGTATTTGCGGAAAATACTAAGCTAAGCAGGGCAATAACTTTTCCGCAGAATGTGGAAACCTTGCAAAAAGATCTGAACAAATGAATGGGGTGGGCAACTACATGACAAATGAGGTTTAATGTAGAAAAAATGTAAAATAATGCATTTGGGTGGCAAAAATATGTATGCAATTGGTGACCCCACAATACGGATAAAACTTTTTTGTGGAAGGGAATTTAACAAGACACGTGGTCACTCATTAAAATTAGAAAAAAAAAAAGGTTTAACCTTAAACTACGTAGATGGTTCTTTACTGTTAGAGCAGCAAGGATGTGGAATTCCCTTCCACAGGCGGTGGTCTCAGCGGGGAGCATCGATAGTTTCAAAAAACTATTAGATAACCACCTGAACGACCGCAACATACAGGGATATACAATGTAATACTAACATATAACACACATAGGATGGACTTGTGTCTTTTTTCAACCTCACCTACTATGTAACAATAAGAGGTATGTGCAAATCATTTAATGCTGGCAGTAGACACGATGCAACAAGGGAAGCGGGTACAGAAGAAAGATATCTTCATTCCTGCGGAGACAGTGACTTCAGCCAGGCTGTGGCGTCCCTCAGGGTTGTGACAATGCGGACTGTCTCCCCATCCACAACCTGCAGTTTAGCCGGAAAGAGGACACTATATTTCCAATGGCTCTCAGTGCAGCTTTAATATATCCGAATGATCTTAAAAGCTTCTGGGTCTCCACAATTAGTTGGGAACATCAGGAGGCTGTTCTGCTAGACAAGCTCTCCAGCCACCTGAGCGGCATGCAGTATTTCGTCCCAGTCTCTGAAGTTGAGCCGCAGGATAAACGTGCGGAGGGGGGCCTGTGGACCGGTTAGGGCAGCATATGGTGGGCTCTCTCCACAGTGAAGTAGGGGAGACCTGGGTGGCAGGCAGAAAGGACCGCAATAGCTCCTCCACAAAGACGATGGGGTTCTCTCCGCTCCCTCAGCCAGCCCTGTAATGCAGAGAATAGCTGCAGGCAAAACAATTACATTGTCAGCGCAGTACTCAAGCACCTTTATCTTGGCTTGCAGGGTGCGGATTGCAACTGTGTGTTCTGCCACCATATCCTCCACATGGCCTAGCCACAGCTTGGCAGTAGTTAGCCAGGAGCAGATTTTGTCTAGATCCTGCTAGATCAGACCAATGCCCAGCTACACTGCTTCAATTTTAGTGGTGAGAGCAGAGAGCAGGTAGTGGCAGGTAGTGACACAGGGAGAGCGGGCTCCTCCAATGGGTCTGTCTGGGACGCCATGTTGACATGTGGCTCCGGCCTGCCTCCCAGCAGAAGTTTGGGGCTAGTTTTAACGAAAAAACCCAGGGGGAAACAGAGCTTCTTAGCCCCTTAAGTGCGCCCTGAGAGTCTGTGAGGCATCAATGGTCAAGGCACCAGTGCAGATTCACAAAGATTCCCAGGTAAGGAGAAAAGAGGTAGATCCCTCCAGCAGAGTGCTGGGAAGGACGTCTGGTCCCTTTTCAGTTCTTGGACACTCCCCCCCACGTCACCCAAATGTAATGTCATCCTGGGCATTCCTTGGTTTTTCACCCATAATCCCTCCATCAACTGGGAAGCACAAATTATAAATTTTACGTCCCCCCATTGCGAGGAATACTGTAGAGAACCCTTTTGAACAAGTACTCCACCAGTCAAGGAATCGCAGGTGGATGTGGTTACTACACAGTTATATGACAACCTGCCTCCACAATATTATGAGTTCCAGGATGCCTGTGATAAGAAGAATACCGGTCGGTTACCTCCTTATCACTCACATGATTGTCCTATTAAATTGCTCCCAGGGGCTGAAACACAGAACCTTTTGGTTGCCTTTTCAATCTTTTAGATCCTGAATTAAAAGGTAATCAGGGAGTGGCTTGAAGAGAATTTAGAAAAGGGCTTCATTAGACCCTCAACATCTCCTGCAGGGGCAGCCCTGTTCTTTGTTGAAAAGAAAGATTCCACCTTGCGTCCATGCATTGACTACAGGGACTTAAATAAAATAGAATGAAATCACTATTGAAAACCATTATCCACTTTAATCTCTGAAATGTTGGAAAGGCTTCGCTCTGCCAAAGTCTTTACAAAACTAGACTTACAGGGGGGCATATAACCTTGTCCAAATTCGCCAAGGAGACAAATGGAAAACTGTCTTTAGAACCAGATATTGGCGTTTTGAGACCTTGGTTATGCCTTTCGGCTTCTGCAAAGCTCCTGCAACTTTCCAACACTCCATCAATAATGCTTTTCGAGATCTATTGGACCAGTTTGTGATTGCTTATCTGGACGATATTCTCTTTTACAAAGGTTTTATTTATTTATTAATTTTTTTAATTGACAATTTTTATTAGGTTTTAATGTGTGCAATACAGTGGTTTAAAACATAGTTAAAGGAGAAAAAAAAAAAAATAATAAAACGTAAGTAGTAGTAACAAACAGCTCTGGAGAGGGCATGGTGGTCTACAAATAACAGGATTAACACAAAATCCACAGGTATAGTTAATCAAGGTACAGCGCTATAAAACAGGAAGACAAAGCGCTGGAGCAATCACAGTAAAGCCCCATACACACACTCGGATTATCCGAGGACCAGGTCCGTCGGATCATGTCCGTCGTACTTTGTCCGATGTTGGTTTTGCGTACACACGGTTGGACAAAGTTGTCGGAAAATCCGATCATTCTGAACGTGGTGACGTTTGTTGCCTACGACGGGACTACGTAGAGGGTAGTAGCCAATAGCTTTGGTCTTGTAATGTGATCTGAGCATGCGTAGCACTTTGTCCGTCGGAATTCGCTACACACGATCGGATTTGGTGTGATCGGACTTTGTTGTCAAAAAATCTATCCAGCAGGAGATAGGACTTTGTCCGTCGAACAATCCGATGGAAACTGTCCGATGGTGCCTACACACGGTTGGAATTTCCGACAACATTGTCTGATAGGACAGAATCCATCGGAAAATCCGACCGTGTGTATGGGGCTTTAGGGCTTCTCTGTCAGACATACCATCAGCAGGTTCTGTAAATTATAATTGCGTGGCCCGTTTTTCGAGAGAGGAGAGAAAAAGAAATAAGAAAAAAAAAAGGGGGGGGTGAGAGGGGAAGGGAAGAGAAAGGAAAAGGTATAAGAAAGTCCCAATCAGTAGGGCACGTCTCTCCTGGGGTCTGAGTGCTTACAGTATACAGGACGGAGGGGGGGGAGGGGGTCTTATGAAATCATGGGGGGTCCATTCGTTGGTGCCATGGTTCCCATGTCGCTGTATGTCAGTCTATCCCGGTCTGTTAGTCTAGCCGACATGGACTCCATAACCTCTACCTTCTTGATTCTGCTATAAAGATCAGATAATGATGGGAGGTTTCGTTGTTTCCAGTGGAGGGCTACTAAACATCTAGCTGCCATTAATATTTCTGTGGTTAACTTTTTGGCTAATCTGAATAGTTTGGGGGGGGGGGGGCCCAGTAAAAAGAACTTAGGGGAGAGAAAGATATCTACCTCAAACAGCCGGTGGAGCAGTCCCTGGACCGAACGCCAGTAGGGCTTGAGGGATGGGCAGGGCAACTCCAGTAAATGTGGTATAGCGTGCCCAAGTCCTGGAGACATCTCCAGCAGGGATCCTAGGCCAATGGATATATAGCATGCAGGCGTGACGGAGTTAGGTACCAGTAGAAGAGTACCTTGTATGTGTTCTTTGTAGAGCATACACATAGAGTTCTTGGCCGCCAAGACCATATAGTAGTAGTAGTAGTAGTAGTAACAAACAGCTCTGGAGAGGCCATGGTGGTCTACAAATAACAGGATTAACACAAAATCCACAGGTATAGTTAATCAAGGTACAGCACTATAAAACAGGAAGACAAAGCGCTGGAGCAATTACAGTACAGGCTTCTCTGTCAGACATACCATCAGCAGGTTCTGTAAATTATAATTGCGTGGCCCGTTTTTCAAAAGAGGAGAGAAAAAGAAATAAGAAAAAAAAAGGGGGGGTGAGAGGGGAAGGGAAGAGAAAGGAAAAGGTATAAGAAAGTCCCAATCAGTAGGGCACGTCTCTCCTGGGGTCTGAGTGCTTACAGTATACAGGACGGAGGGGGGAGGGGGTCTTATGAAATCATGGGGGGTCCATTGGTGCCATGGTTCCCATGTCGCTGTATGTCAGTCTACCCGGTCTGTTAGTCTAGCCGACATGGACTCCATAACCTCTACCTTCTTGATTCTGCTATAAATATCAGATAATAATGGGAGGTTTCGTTGTTTCCAGTGGAGGGCTACTAAACATCTAGCTGCCATTAATATTTCTGTGGTTAACTTTTTGGCTAATCTGAATAGTTTGGGGGGGGAGGCCCAGTAAAAAGAACTTAGGGGAGAGAAAGATATCTACCTCAAACAGCCGGTGGAGCAGTCCCTGGACCGAACGCCAGTAGGGCTTGAGGGATGGGCAACTCCAGTAAATGTGGTATAGCGTGCCCAAGTCCTGGAGACATCTCCAGCAGGGATCCTAGGCCAATGGATATATAGCATGCAGGCGTGACGGAGTTAGGTACCAGTAGAAGAGTACCTTGTATGTGTTCTCTTTGTAGAGCATACACATAGAGCTCTTGGCCGCCAAGACCATATAGTGGCCCATTGTTCAAGGATTAGTTCCTCTCCGAGGTGTTCCTCCCATCTACGCATATATCTATGTTTCCCCGAGAGACCATATCATAGGAGTTTAAAAGTTTATATAAGTCTGAAGTCAGTCCTTTCAGTGTGGGGCCTGATAGGATTAAGCATTCAAATGGCGATGGCTTAGAGAATTGGAGGGTTGGGGTGATGGTGAGTGCATAGTGCTGAATTTGGAGGTAGCCAAAGAAGGCGCTACGGGGGAGCTCATGTTTAGTTCTGAGTTCGTCGAAGGGTAACAAGATTCAAGACACTGGGTTCACCAGATGTCCATAGTGAAATATATTCCTCTGCAACCATGGAGAGATCATCTGGGAGGCTAAGCTATCGGTTAGTTTAGGGTTGTAAAGGAAAGCTGTTACCAAGGAGGCCTCGGATTGTAGGGGGGTGTTGCAGTTTAGTTGTTTCCAAATGTGCATAGGAAGTTCATGGTATGTAGTAGGACAGTGGAGGGGACATCGGCGTTAATATTCCACAGTAGATTGTTCGGGTGGATGGGATCTAGACATATTTTGACTATTTGGGTCCATCGATTATAGGCCGGAAGGGTAACCCAGGAAGCTATAGCCTACAGTTGGGCAGCATAATAGTAATGTTGGAGGTGTGGAAAGGCCAAACCCCCATCATTTCAGGAGGCAAAACATGGAGCCGGTTATTCAGTGCTGTTTATAATTCCATGTAAAATTTAGGAGGTCATTCTGGAGTTTCCTGAGCTGGGCAGACGGGATGGGCCCTTTGAGAGTCATAAAGCAGTACAAGAGTATAGGTAATATATTCATCTTAACTGAGGCAATGCGTCAAAACCAAGACATTGGGTAATGACTCCATTTGGTCAAAGGGGGTCGCATAGACGTGAATAGGGGTCTGAAGTTTGCATTGTATAGGAATTTTTATAGAGGAGTAAGGTATACCCCCAGATATTTAATGGCATGGGATTTCCTAGTATATGCAACGTTTTTCGATAGACGGTGCACTTCCCAGTGGGAGGGCTTCTGATTTGGCTGGGTTAAAAACTTGTATCCCGACAGGGACCCATGCTCCTCAAGGAGTTTATGGAGGTTAGGGAGAGTGATATGTGGTCGTGTTAGGGTCAAGAGAACATCATCCGCGAACAATGAGATTTTAAATTTGCGACCTCTAACCATTACGCCGCTGATGTTGGGGCCCCTTCAGATCTGGGCCACCAGGGGTTCGATACACAGGGCGAAAAGCAACGGGGAGAGCGGACATCCTTGCCTTGTTTCATTCAAAATGGGAAAGGAAGTAGATGCCGCAAAAGGTGTTTTGATGGAGGCGGATGGAGTTATTGGCGTATAGGTGCCTAATCGCCCTGAGGAACGGCCCCAGAAAGCCCACATATTCAAGGGTGTAAAACATAAAAGGCCAGCTCAGCCTATTGAAGGCTTCCTCAGCATCTAAGCTGAGCAACAGTGCTTCGTCTTTTTGTCTAATGATGTCTATTAAATTGATGACTCTTCTGGTGTTGTCTCCTGCTTGGTGCCCTGGGACAAAGCCCACCTGGTCCTTATGGATCAGGGAGGGGAGGATCTCATTTACTCTGAGGAATAATCATTTTGTAAAAATTTTCAGGTCTGAATTCAATACAACTATGGGTCTATAATTCACGCACAGTGTGTGGTCTTTACCGGGTTTGGGTATGAGCGTGAGGTCTGCATGTCTCTAGGGATTTCATCCTTGACCATGAATCTGTTAAATAAACGAACCAGGCGCATGCGCAAAAGGATCCAAGATGGCCACGAGAGCCTGATCCTCCGCACCACACCAGACCAATGGGGTGTCTAGAGCGGCTATGCACGCCCTAGGAGGGCTGACAAAGAGGGTACCCGCTACCCGAACCTCCGGTGACCCCCCACGGATGTACAATGCGGCCACACGCCCGCAATTCGAGGCGTCCACCCATGCCGGGTGTACCAAGATGGCTGCCGCGGCAAGCAAGCCATGTCCCAGAGTACAGGCAAGTTCTCACCCCAGCTACCCTGACATACTCCCCTCTCCTGCCTGGGAACTGCCAGCAGATTTCCACTCACTCACCCAGCTCCACAGAATCACTTATAGGCCACACTATGGCAGAAAAGGCCTTCTCCCCCAGGGGACCTAACAGGCCATTGTACTCAGACTTCCCCATACCAGGCCTGCAACCACAAGATGGCTGCTTTTCCACAGCGGATCTATATGACAAGCTTTCTATCCTTCTGGAAAGAGGATTGGCCACAACAGCAGCTATAATAACAGGGGATATTAAATCTAACCTGAAAAACATAGGTTCCAGAATGGAGGAGATAGAAAACAAACTGGAACTGCTGCAATATCTAAACAAAATACTGACATGATTCAAACTCTACAAGACCAACTAGAAACCGCCTTATCACGCATAGACGACCTCAGAAATAGATCCAGACGCTACAATTTCAGGATCATGGGACTCCTAGAAACAGTGACGGATGTATCCACAGCGACCCAAGATTTGATTAAAACTCTGCTGCCCAACATCAGTCAACAGCGCCCGGAATTGGACAGGGCCCACAGAGCCCTGGGACCCCCCAGAAAAGACAGCTTACCAAGAGACATAATTGTCAAACCGCATCATTATGCCGTGAAAGAGGCTGTTATGAAACAGGCGCGCACCTAACCCAGGTGACATGTCAAGGCCACGCAATACAGATTTTTGCAGATCTTGCACCCTCAACCATCCAACGAATATGCACCCTAAAGCCCCTGCTGACTGCCATGGCCCAGAAAGACATAAAATACAAATGGGCATTTTTGTTTGCGGTAAAATTCACATACAAAGCCAAAACCACGCTTTTTCCAACTTTTCTGCAGGAGAAAAGCTTCTACTATGCCTGAAAATTATCGCACACGACGCAGAAATGGTCACTTCCTCTGCTTCTACAAGCTCAACTAAGAGACCCCCACCCGTCAGCCCTTCGACCCCCCTATGGTCAAAGCTGAAGTCGAAAATATCGGGGGACAAAGGCCCCACTTGGAGGTCTCCACAACTGATCCTGGACCTTCCTTCCAGCCTGGTTTGGTTTTATCCTTCACATTTTAGCCTAAAGGGTTTCAAAATGGATGCATTTGTCACACAGATACTGTGAAGTCTGCTTAATGTATCTCTGCTACATTGAAATTTGACCCGTTAAATATACTGTACAGATTCCCATCTTCTAATCCCCTGCTCACCTTTCTTATCTTCCCTCCCACTGTCCCCCCCCCCCCCACAGCTACCCTTCGATCGTCAGGTGACCTGTATTTCCTCATACATTATGGAAGCAATCCTACCTTGATATAATGGACACCCCCTCTGGTGTGACAAATGACGGGTCTAATTGCTCAAAGTCAAAGTTCAGATTATATAGTTTTGCTTCCCCAATTTGTTCAGGCTCCCAGGTTGAAATGTTTTACTTCAGTTTACCCTCCTGTCGACTACATGCAAATGCATGTATCATAGCCAACCTACATTGTTTCTCTCCTCTGTATATTGAGTGCCCTGGTCTGGGGTGGTACACATGTGCCTCCGCCTATCCCCCGCAATCCAATTGGCTTACAGGGGCTAGGACATTCGAGATGTCAAGCTTGGACATTTTCCAAAACTTTTTGGACTCATTAGCTCCCGGGGATCCCTTTTCTTTCTTCTTTCCTACTTCTTGTTTACCCCCCTGCTCTGTCTATCATGGCACCACTAACTAATATATCTCTAGCAGATACGCCCATATCACGGACTCTGAACAGACGGCGCTTGAAAAGGCCCAAAGCGGTTTCCACCGGTATTACCGAATACAAAAGAAGACTTCCAACGGTAAGTGATGGAGAATGTTTCCATAGTCCTCCCCTCTTCTCCCATGGCTAGAGACACACCAAACACTTTAAAAGTCACCTCTCACAAAGTGCAAGGCTTAAACTCCCCTCTGAAACGCAAGAAAATTTTCAACTTCTATAAATCCCTCAAACTAGATGTTATTATGATACAGGAGACACACTTCCCGATTTGGTACAGTCCTAAGTTCATCCACGGGCAGTACCCTAAATTCTATCTCGCAAACGCAGAAAATAAAACAAAAGGAGTGGCCATTCTCTTCGCAAAATCTTGCAAATTTAACTGGACCTTGGATTATAGAGACACGAAAGGCAGGTTCATATTAGTCAAAGGCAAAATAGAGGGACAAATATACTCCCTAGTGTCCTATTATGCCCCTAACAAAGGACAAGCTATGTTTTTTTGCCCGCCTTTTCCGCATCCTTAACCCCATGTTAGAAGGAACAGTTATCTTTGGAAGCGACTCCAACATCGCCTTCATTTAAGCTTAGACAGATCAAAGCCACAGGGACAACAATTAACACGCCCCCTCAAGGCCAGCCCCAAATTTGTAAAACTGATTTATTGCTCAGGGATTGACCGACGTATGGAGAGAGCTGAATCCATCCACCAGAGACTACACACACTATTCGGCCCCTCATAACACATTCACCAGAATAGATCACATCCTATTGCACACACAATCCCAAATCAGAGACACTATCCTCTCATACCACGCGTTATTAAGCATGTCCCTATGACTTACAACCCTAAAATCAGGACTAAAACCTTGGAGACTGAATGAATCCCTGCTAACGGATCCTATCATTGTCACCATGCTTGAAAAATCACTGACAGAATACTTCAAATTCAACACGACAGGAGATGCCTCAATGGAAGCTGTGTGGGCGGCTCACAAAGCTTTCATTAGGGGGGAAATAATACAAATGTCCACTCAAATAAAAAGGGAGAGAACCGCTGAAGTGGAGAGACCGGAAGGGGAGTATGCAGCCTTAAGATCCAAACACAAAAAGAAAATCTCAAATAACAACATACCAGAAATAGATCAAACTGGAGCTCAATTTAGCCTTCACAGCACAGGCAGAAAAAAACATAATATGGAGTAAACACAAATACTATACACAGAAAGATAAGATTGGCCCCATGCTGGCAGCCAAATTATCCCCCAGAATACAACTAAACACAATGCCCCAAATCAGAATCCCCAGTCATGGCCTCACAGCCAATCCAGTGAAAATTCTAGATGCTTTTCAGACCTTCTACACAAAACTGTACATGGCCTCCCCCCAAAAGACACTGAGGCCATCAAAACTTTCCTATAAAGATGACTCCCCAAACTTCTAGAATTGTTTTGTTCCCTCCCCATCTCACTCAATAGGGGTCACATCAAATCTTTTCAAAGTAAGATCCTACAATTCACTTGGGGCAAGGCAGGCTACAGGTTACCACAAAGCTCCATGTATAGCCATAGAAAAAAGGGGGGCTTAGGGCTCCCCAATTTACTTCAATATTATTTTGCAGCCAGATTAGCTCAAGTCTCAATCATATATTCGAGATCTGAAAAACCAGACTGGGTCCGAATTGAAAGACAAGCAATTCACCAACACACTATAGACTTCTTAATGTGGCCTTCCCCAATAATGGCTCCGACCCTTTCCCACTCCCTAGCGCTCTGGGACAAGTTACGCAAGTAAAAAGCCCTAACCTCAGTCAGCAAACCTTTATCTCAGGTATTCAATAATCCAGACTTCCCCCCAGGCCAGACCATTGTGGCATTCAAATGGTAACTGGACAAGGGACTGTACCGATCGGTAGACATGGGAACTGTCAAAAAATTAGTTTTGTTTCGTTTCGTCCCGTTTCGTATATAAAAAAATTCGTAATTCGTAATTCGTGTACGAAATTCCGTTCGAATTCGTACGAAATACGAAATTCGGACGAATCGTAATTTTTTTTTCGAATCGTTAGTAAAGTTACGAATCGTTACGAATCGTTAACGCGGCTAATGAATTGTCGGTTCTCATAACACAGAGAACAATTCGAATCCAACTACAAATATCGAATTTCAATTTCAAGTTACGAATAGTTACGAATCGTTAGTAAATCCAACTACAAATATCGAATTTCAACTAATATGAAAGAACTTATAAAAGCGGATATAACGAATGCTTCGAATGAATTCGAGATTCAGTATATCTAATATAGAGAACTGTTCCTGCACAAAGTGTCATTTTTGCAGGAAAAAAAGCTATTTAAAATCACTCGCGGCTAATAAAAAGTCGGCTACGTAACACAGAGAACAGTCATTCATTGATTAAAAAAAAAAAAAAAAAGCGTCCCCCCCAATTCAATAACCAGGCCCTTCAAGTCTGGTATGGATATTAAGGGGGACCCCAGCCAAAAAAAATAAAAATAAAATGGCGTGGGGTCCCCCCAAATATCCATCCCAGACCCTTCAGGTCTGGGATGGATTTTAAGGGGAACCCCGGCCAAAAAAAAAAAAAAAAAAATGGCGTGGGGTCCCCCTCAAAATCCATACCAGACCCTTTATCCGAGCACGCAACCTGTCAGGCCGCAGGAAAAGAGGGGGGGACGAGAGCGGCCCCCCCTCCTGCCTGAACCATACCAGGCCACATGCCCTCAACATTGGGAGGGTGCTTTGGGGTCCCCCCCAAAGCACCTTGTCCCCATGTTGATGAGGACAAGGGCCTCATCCCCACAACCCTGGCCGGTGGTTGTGGGGGTCTGCGGGTCGGGGGCTTATCGGAATCTGGAAGCCCCCTTTAACAAGGGGACCCCCAGATCCCGGCCCCCCCCTGTGTGAAATGGTAAGGGGGTACAAAAGTACCCCTACCATTTCACCAAAAAAGGTGACAAAAATTGTAAAAAAGACAGGAGACGGTCTTTGACAATTCCTTTATTAAAATCTTCTTCTTTCTTCTGGTCTTCCTTTCTTCATCTTCTCCTTCCGGCATCTTCTTCCATCTTCTTCTTCCTCCGATCCGCTTCTTCTTGCTCCGGTCTTCTCGTCCTTCTCGTCCGGCATCGGCGTCTGTTCTCGCGGGCCGCTCCTCGCAATGGGAGGCTCCCGCTGTGTGAGGCTTCGCTCCGGCTGACAGGTCTTTTATAACGGAGGGCACCTGGTAACCCCGCCCCCTCTGACGCACAGGGACGTCATGGGGACTTCCCTATGGCTTTCCCCATGACGTCACAGGGGGCGGGGTCACCAGGTTCCTTCGTTATAAAAGACCTGTCAGCCGGAGCGAAGCCTCACAGAGCGGGAGCCTCCCACGAGAACAGACGCCGACGCCGGACGAGAAGGACGAGAAGACCGGAGCAAGAAGAAGATGGAAGAAGATGGAAGAAGATGACAGAAGGAGAAGATGAAGAAAGGAAGACCAGAAGAAAGAAGAAAGAAGATTTTAATAAAGGAATTGTCAAAGACCGTCTCCTGTCATTTTTACAATTTTTGTCACTTTTTTGGTGAAATGGTAGGGGTACTTTTGTACCCCCTTACCATTTCACACAGGGGGTGGGGCGGGATCTGGGGGCCCCCTTGTTAAAGGGGGCTTCCAGATTCCGATAACCCCCCTGCCCGCAGACCCCCACAACCACCGGGCACGGTTGTGGGGACGAGGCCCTTGTCCTCATCAACATGGGGACAAGGTGCTTTGGGGGTCTCAGACCCCCAAAGCATCCTCCCAATGTTGAGGGCATGTGGCCTGGTACGGTTCAGGCGGGAGGGGGGCCACTCTTGTCCCCCCCTCCTTTCCTGCGGCCTGCCAGGTTGCGTGCTCGGATAAGGGTCTGGTATGGATTTTGAGGGGGACCCCACGCCATTTTTTCTGGCTAGGGTTCCCCTTAAAATCCATCCCAGACCTCAAGGGTCTGATATGGATTTTGAGGGGGACCCTACGCCATTTTTTTTTTTGGCTGGGGTTCCCCTTAATATCCATCCCAGACCTTAAGGGCCTGGTTATTGAATTTGGGGGGACCCCCACACATTTTTTAATCAATGACTTCAATGAATGACTGTTCTCTGTGTTACTGATCCGACAATTCATTTGCCGGCAATAGCCGCAAGTGATTTTAAATAGCTTTTTTTTCCTGCAAAAATGACACTGTGCAGGAACAGTTCTCTATATTAGATATACTGAATCTCGAATCATTCTCTCTCTGTACAATGTGTCATTTTTGCAGGAAAAAAAAGCTATTTAAAATCACTCGCGGCTAATTGCCGATTCCCGTAATACAGAGAACAATTCGAATACAACAACTAACAAATATCTAATTTCAACTAATATGAAAGAAATTATAATAGCGGATATAACGAATGCTTCGAATGATTCGAGATTCAGTATATCTAATATAGAGAACTCTTCCTGCACAGTGTCATTTTTGCAGGAAAAAAGAGCTATTTAAAATCACTTGCGGCTATTGCCGGCAAATGAATTGTCGGATCCGTAACACAGAGAACAGTCATTCATTGAAGTCATTGATAATAAAAAAGCGTGGGGGTCCCCCCAAATTCAATAACCAGGCCCTTCAGGTCTGGGATGGATATTAAGGGGGACCCCAGCCAAAAAAAAAAAAAAATGGTGTAGGGTCCCCCTCAAAATCCATATCAGACCCTTGAGGTCTGGGATGGATTTTAAGGGGAACCCTAGCCAAAAAAAATGGCGTGGGGTCCCCCATAAAATCCATACCAGACCCTTATCCGAGCACGCAACCTGGCAGGCCGCAGGAAAGGAGGGGGGGACGAGAGCGGCCCCCCCTCCCGCCTGAACCGTACCAGGCCACATGCCCTCAACATTGGGAGGATGCTTTGGGGGTCTGAGACCCCCAAAGCACCTTGTCCCCATGTTGATGAGGACAAAGGCCTCGTCCCCACAACCGTGCCCGGTGGTTGTGGGGGTCTGCGGGCGGGGGGCTTATCGGAATCTGGAAGCACCCTTTAACAAGGGGGCCCCCAGATCCCGCCCCCCCCTGTGTGAAGTGGTAAGGGGGTACAAAAGTACCCCTACCATTTCACCAAAAAAGTGTAAAAAATGGTAAAAATGACAGGAGACGGTCTTTGACAATTCCTTTATTAAAATCTTCTTTCTTCTTTCTTCTGGTCTTCCTTTCTTCATCTTCTCCTTCCGTCATCATCTTCTTCCATCTTCTTCTTCCTCCGATCCGCTTCTTCTTGCTCCGGTCTTCTCGTCCGGCATCGGCGTCGGCGTCTGTTCTCGCAGGCCGCTCCTCGCAATGGGAGGCTCCCACTGTGTGAGGCTTCGCTCCAGCTGACAGGTCTTTTATAACGAAGGCACCTGGTGACCCCGCCCCCTCTGACGTAATGGGGAATGCCATAGGGAAGTCCCCATGACGTCCCAGTGCGTCATAGGGGGCGGGGTTACCAGGTGCCCTCCGTTATAAAAGCCAGAGCGAAGCCTCACACAGCGGGAGCCTCCCATTGCGAGGAGCGGGCTGCGAGAACAGACGCAGACGCCGGACGAGAAGACCGGAGCAAGAAGAAGCGGATCGGAGGAAGAAGAAGATGGAAGAAGATGGAAGAAGATGACGGAAGGAGAAGATGAAGAAACCGAAGGATGAAGAAAGAAGAAAGAAGATTTTAATAAAGGAATTGTCAAAGACCGTCTCCTGTCATTTTTACCATTTTTGTCACCTTTTTTGGTGAAATGGTAGGGGTACTTTTGTACCCCCTTACCATTTCACACAGGGGGGGGCGGGATCCGATAAGCCCCCCGCCCGCAGACCCCCACAACCACTGGCCAGGGTTGTGGGGATGAGGCCCTTGTCCTCATCAACATGGGGACAAGGTGCTTTGGGGGGGACCCCAAAGCACCCTCCCAATGTTGAGGGCATGTGGCCTGGTACGGTTCAGGCGGGGGGCGCTCTCGTCCCCCCCTCTTTTCCTGCGGCCTGCCAGGTTGCGTGCTCGGATAAAGGGTCTGGTATGGATTTTGAGGGGGACCCCACGCCATTTTTTTTTTTTTTTTTTGGCCGGGGTTCCCCTTAAAATCCATCCCAGACCTGAAGGGTCTGGTATGGATATTTGGGGGGACCCCACGCCATTTTTTTTTGGCTGGGGTCCCCCTTAATATCCATACCAGACCTGAAGGGCCTGGTTATTGAATTTAGGGGGACCCCACGCCATTTTTTTTTCTATCAATGAATGACTGTTCTCTGTGTTATAGAGCCGACAATTCATTTGCCGGCAATAGCCGCAAGTGATTTTAAATAGCTTTTTTTTCTGCAAAAATGACACTTTGTCATTCGAATCATTCAAATTCATTCGAATTCATTCGTTATATCTGCTATAATAATTTCTTTCGAATTAGTTGAAATTCGATATTGGTAGCTGGATTCGAATAATTTGGAGCTGAAATTCGTAAACGGAATTTTTCCTGCAAAAATGACACTTTGTCATTCGAATTCATTCGAATTCATTCAAATTCATTCAAATTCATTCGAAACATTCGTTATATCCGCTATAATAATTTCTTTCATATTAGTTAAAATTCGATATTTGGTAGTCGGATTCGAATAAATTCGGCAACGAAATTCGTAAACGGAATTTCGTATTCCGTACGGAATTCGTATTCAAAAAAATTCGTACTACGGATTCGTAAATTCGTACGAATTTTGAAAAATTCGTACGAATTACGAATTCGTACGAAACTAATCGCACATGTCTAACGATCGGGCACTTCTTCGCTCCTACAGGTCCTCTCTCCCTCAATCACTGCATTAATAAGCTGGAGCTACCCACAACAGAACACTTCAGATTTCAACAAATCTCAAATTTTTTACACACCATATGGTCGGAAAAAACACTCCCCCCCCTAGATACACGGCATATGAATTATGGTGTGGACAGGGCCCAGAGCAGAGGGGGGATATTGATCATTTACTCATCACTGGTACTCCCAGCCTCTAAATCTCCTTTTATGACGAGGTGGGAAGAGGAGCTACAACTTAATTGGGATCTGGAGGCCTGGCAATCTGCCTGCTTTAAATTCTTTAAGGGTATCTTGAACACATCACTCACAGAGGCCAGAATAAAAGTAATCTTGAGGTGGCAATATACCCCCTGCAGATTAGCATCCATTTTTGCCTCTGCAGATCCTCTGTGCTTCAGAGGATGCCAACTCTCAGGCACAATGGCCCATCTGGTGGGACTGTCCCAGGATACGCTCCTTCTGGAGAAAAATCTTTAGCATTATAGACAGGCTGGTCGGTCTCCAGATCCCCAACAATAGGCCTTCTCAATGAACAGATTCCAAAAAACCCTGCTCATACTAGGAAGCTAATCCACTTCATTTTAGTGGGTGCTAAACTTACAATAGCTAAAGCTTGGAAACAAAACATCTCCATTAAAGCCCCCCAAAGGAAGATCTCATGGATTATGTCCCAAGAAAAATTATTTGAGTATACCATCAGATACCCACACTAAATTTGAAGCCACATGGGAACCGTGGGCATCTCCTTCCTCCCTGTCAGTAGGCCAGATTGAGACTACTTAATCACAATCTAAAAAATATTAATGATAGACCTCACCAAGCTTCTCTTTCTCTCTTCTATCCCTTACTCGCTCAACGCTATCCTATCCACTTTTTTCTTTTATCCCTGTTTAAACGGGAAGACAGTGGAACACATACTAAACACCAGCCCGAAGTTTCAGATGCTGGTTGGAACTCTAGAGATGTTTTATGCCAACCCTAGCAGCATGGTGGGGGGGGGGGGAAGGTTTCCCAGGGTCGAGACGCCCCAGCCAGCACAGTATGATCACCTTGGGGGTGCTGGGTGTATAAAAAGGACTCCCCTGGCCCTTCCTATCTTTAACAATGCTCTGCCATTCCAAGGGCATCCTCCTCAGTTACACAACCCACCTCCCAGTTAGCGAGTTGCAACTGTTCTAGGAGTTTCCAACAACTCTATGCATAGATGGGACATTGTCCCAACCGACTCAGTTTATCTTTTTTTGCATTACAGCTACGTTTAGCTACATACTGACTTTTTGTATTGGTTATTGATTCTATTACACTGTCAACCTGCTGCTACACATGTTTATATATGTTTGATTACAGATAAAAATGTTTTGAAAGTAAAAATAAACGGACCATATGTGGAAGTAGGGTGGTTAGAAAGGTTTTATAGTATTCATATGGAAAGCCGCCAGGGCCCAGGGCCTTATTATTTGGAAGAAGCTTCAACGTCTCTGAGATCTCGTCACTGATCGGAGAGTTGAGGGAGTATAGGACCTCTGCTGGTAAAGTGTCCACCCCGCTGGTTGCTAGGTAGTTTCGGACGCGGTCAATGAAAGTAGCTTGGGTCGGTAAGTGCGGTAAGGAGGAGTTGTTGTAGAGGTCCAAGTAACCATCTCTGAAAATTTGGGCAAAACAGTTGGGGTGGGAGTGAAGGGTCCCAGTTGGGTCCCGTAGGGCCTGGGGAGCTAAGGTATGAGTATGTTACCGGAGTTTATGTGCTAATAAGGTGTGGGGTTTGTTGCCTTATCATATTATAACTGACGCAATCTCTGAAGGGCTTTTCAACCGTGCCTATGTCTATACTTTTAAGAACTGCCCATAGGCGTATAATTTTGCTCAAAAGACAGACGGAGGACGAGGTTGTGAGTCTGGATTCTAAGTCCCGTAGTCGCTGTGCTGTCTGTTGTCTCAGTTGCCTGGTATTTTTCTTCCAGGCCGTAGAGACCGATATGCATTGTCCACGTATGACCGTTTTGTGTGCTTCCCAGAGGGTTCCCACAGAGATCTCCGGGGTACTATTCTCTACAAAGTATAGTTTTAAAGTGTTTTCTAACTCCAACCTATGAGCAAGATCCTTCAGGAGGAAGTCATTAAGCCGCCAGTGGCATTGTTTGACCTTGGAAGGACCCAATTTAAGTTTCAAGAGGATCAGTGAGTGGTCTGACCATGATATGGGCAGGATACCCACATCAGCGATTGCCCACAGGGAAGGGGCATTAACGAAAGAGTAATCTAGACGCGCGTGTGTGCGAAATGGGTTGGAGTAATGGGAGTATTGAGGCTCCGTTGGGTGCTCTACGCGCCATACATCAAGCAGAGCAAACTTGCGAGTGACCTGACAGAATTGTTGGGATTGTCTGGAGAGGCGCAGAGAGGAGACTATTTTGGTGAGGGATGCCCTATCCAGAGTAGGGGAGAACGGAAGGTTGAAATCACCTCCCACGACTAAAAAGGAGTGTGTGGTTTTGAATAGGCGGTTGTACACCTTAGTCACAAAGGGCATCTGGTTCACATTTGGTGCATGTTGCAGAAAGTTGTGTCAGATTGTTGCCATCTGCCACTAAGAATCAAAAACAGGCCATGGGGGTCTGAGTAGGAGGAAGTGGGTGTGAATGGAGATCCCTTTTTCATCAAAATGGCCACCCCTACTTTCTTTTAAGTGCTGGAGGCTAGGAATCCCATGGGAAAGAATTGCAACGCAAACGCCAGAGTGCCTGTTTTGTTAAAGTGTGTTTCTTATACAAATATGACCTCTGCTCCAGAGTCTCTGAAGCTAATCAGTGCCAGTTGCCGTCTAAAATTTGAGTTAAAATTATGTGAGTAAACCTGTACCATGTTGAGATTGGGATGTGAGCGGGAGGTGGTAGAACACGTGTTGAGGTGTTGTATACTTATCAAACCCAGAGATCCAGGAAGACGAGACTTGAGACCAGAGATGGCGACCCTCACACATGGGAAGATACAGAGGCCCAAGAGAGAAAGAGAAAACATGTAAACAAAATAAACAGCATTCATAATTCTTATAACAGGGAATGAAGATCCGTCATTAGAACAAGAGTTCCATGTCACCTCCATCGTCCAACAGGGGCGAAGGTGGTAAGTAATGATTAGAAAGGAACTTTTGAATCACTAAACAAGTTAGGGGGGGGGGGGGGTAGTGTCAGATACCGAAGTCCAGCTGGTACCTATGATCTTGGACCTGCTAAAAAACTAAGCGGTTAAAAACGAAACAAAAGCTGGGGGACAATACTAGTCACTTTAAGGAATAACTTGAACATGTGAGCAGAAACACGTGGGCTGTGAGTCACAGTCGCAGGGTCATCTTCACCCTGGGGGGGGGGGGCGACAACCTTGGGAGGAAAACAAAAACCAAGCAGTCATTGCAGATACAAACTCAAACTTTGGTGAACTGTGCAAAGACAAAAGTATTCATCCAGGATTGGGCCTGTTACCTGTAAAAATGGGTAAAAAAAAACGCGAAAGTAGCCATGGCAGTTTTCAGGTTGGCCATTGTGACGGAACATCTCTACACTCGGCTTGAGGGCTTCCGCCAGTATACCGCTTCCTAAGTCCTGGAACATGAGTCCAATGGATCTGGCTATAGGAATCCCCAAGAACTAGACAACACCAGTCTTGGAGTACATCAGGAATAACTTTTTATTTGAGATGTCACACAAATATATACAGCCGGATGACTAAAACCTAACCTAATTAGCATGAGCTAATTATCTAATCATTGACCCAGACTAGATGACTGAGAGATGAGACTTTTCAGGGTAAGACTTTTCGGCTCTTAGCTATTGAATAGTCATTCAGTGAGCTATAAACATCAACACAGGGTTAATTAGCACAAACAACAATGTGTGGAATACCCCTATAAGCCAGACTATACTCATTTACAAAACAGACAGGTGGCTGGAGTTGATGACATTAGCATCTGACAGCTTGTGTCCCAACAGTGTCATTCAGTCTATTGCTAATATGGCAAATACATATACAGAGTCTATGTGTCTTGGGGGGCCAGCATGGACCTGAATCCAAGTAACACCAGCTCAGGGGTCCCCAGGCATGCAGCTCAAGGAGCACCGTTCCCCCAAATGCCAGGCCCCATAATCGCAAGGCAAGAGGCTCGCATTCAGTCCCCTCCAACAGCTTCTGTCCCAGCTAGGTCTGTCACATTTCTCCCCTTTCGGTAGGAGACTAACACAGGAGGAGACCCCAGACTGGTTGACTCCGAAGTTAGTCCATAGTTCCAGTCCTCTAATGCCTGTACCCACACAGTACCCCAAACAAATTGTTTCAAACAGAGCACTACTCACCCAGCCAACCTCTGCCTCTCTCATAGAACATACCCGCTGCTGGGGGGGGAAGTGCGGACTGGTCCTTCCTCATGGAGTCCCTTTAGCTGCAGGAGAGAAGACAGGGTGGCTGGGCTCAGTCTGTCATGCTGTTGGGCATATGGGCCTACTTGCCCAGCATCCCTGGGGTATACAGGTGGAGACTGAATTTCCATCCACCTTTACAGGAAATCTGTCCTGTGTTAGTTGTGGGCAGAGGCCAGCAGCGCTCTGTTCCATTGCCAGCAGTTCAGCTGGGCATAGAAGCTTCCCTACATCATCTGCTCCAGCTAACTGTTGGGGAGAGAGGCCGACTGCCCCAGCCCCCTGGAACTCTGCAGCTGTTACTGGTGCTGGGCAGAGGTTGGTAGCACTCTGCCCGGTTGCCAGCACTTCTGCTGGTTTTCTGTTAGTGGAGACCACAGGCCCATCCACTGACACCAGATCAAGCTGCAGTTGTGAGGTGACGACTGCATTCTCTCCTTGGATCCTGATCTGCAACTTGTGATGGACTGCCACCTCCTCACCCTGGGCCTCCAGAATTGCTGTAGGTGTGGGACAGAGGTCTTGGACCCTCTGTCCAGTTACCAGATCTTCAGCTGGAGAAGTTTGTTGTAACCCCATAGATGCTGCTGGCAGAAAAATCACATGTCCCTGTCAGTGTTGTGGGAGAAAGGCCGACTACCTCTTCACTCAAGAAGGCCAAAGCCACTGTCTCTGCCCAATTGTCAGCACTTCCGCTTTGGGGACGACAATCTCCAGAGTTTCCACTGCCGATTCTCTGGCATGCTGCTGAACGTGTTCTAGCAGTTTCCTGTATACCCTTTCCAGATGCTGTTCCTTCCTTAACAAATGATCCAGATCAGGTTTAAGCTCTGAGACCCCTGCAAGACCAAGCAAAGCCTCTCTATATTCTCGCAGGTCCTCAAGGGTAGGTTCCTCTTCATCCCCAAACACAAAACGATCTGTAAGGCTCTCCCACAGCAATCCAGGGCCTCCAAAGTCATATCCCTCCCTCCCATTCTGTTGTCTACCCTAAATATCCCTGCTCTGCGTGCCATTGCAGAGCCCGATAATGATTGTCCAGCTCTATCTCCTGCTGGACCAGCCTGTCCAACTCAGTCACCCATTGCTCCTGGGGCTGCTCTCCTAGGAATGCCATCCGCAATGCCCGTTGGTCACTGGCCCGTTGCTCTTGGGTTGGAAAGCACTTGCCCTGTTTTATACCAGCGAGCTGGAGGGCTCCAATCCAGAGCTCCACCCGAATCTGCTGCCTGGGCTCCAGGTATTCATCCTCAGACACAGTCCTGGTGTATGCTGAAAGGATGATCCACAGCAGCCCTGGGAACTCTGATGCCAGATCCATATCTCCGCTGGGGTGACCAAAGTCTGCTATCCTGATCTTGGATCCCGGTGGGGGTTTGGATGTCCCAGACTGCAGGAAGCACGAGCTTACTGCTTGCCAACAATGTGACGGATCCTGTACTCAAGGTGTCCGCCGTAAATGCTTCCCAAGTCCTGGAACATGAGTCCAATGGATCTGGCTTTAGGAACCCCCAAGAACTTGACAACACCAGTCTTGGAGTACATCAGGAATAACTTTTTATTTGAGATGTCACACAAATATATACAGCCGGATGACTAAAACCTAACTAGCATGAGCTAATTATCTAATCATTGACCCAGACTAGATGACTGAGAGATGAGACTTTTCAGGGTAAGACTTTTCGGCTCTTAGCTATGGAATAGTCATTCAGTGAGCTATAAACATCAACACAGGGTTAATTAGCACAAACAACAATGTGTGGAATACCCTTATAAGCCAGACTATACTCATTTACACAACAGACAGGTGGCTGGAGTTGATGACATTAGCATCTGACAGCTTGTGTCCCAACAGTGTCATTCAGTCTATTGCTAATATGGCAAATACATATACAGAGTCTATATGTCTTGGGGGGGCCAGCATGGACCTGAATCCAAGTAACACCAGCTCAGGGGTCCCCGGGCATGCAGCTCAAAGAGCACTGTTCCCCCAAATGCCAGGCCCCATAATCGCAAGGCAAGAGGCTCGCATTCAGTCCCCTCCAACAGCCTCTGTCCAGGCTAGGTCTGTCACAGCCGTTGTTTAGGGTTCTTACGGGGGGGTGTCAGGAGGGCGTCCCCTCCTCTTCACAGGGACCCTTTGCCAGCCAGTCGATGGGGGGGAGGGGGGATGATATCCCAACCTGGGAGCTCTGGAATGGGGAGAGTGTCACAGAAGAAACAAATGTCCTCAGGTACTCGAAGCGTCGCCATCTTTCCGGCATGTGTGGCCATCAGGCTAAAGGGGAATCCCCAACGGTAGGTGATGGTGTTATCCTGCAGGGAGTGAAGGAGCGCTTGAAGCAGCCTACGCTTCTGTAGGGTAATCCAGGATAGATCAGGGAAGAGTTGGATCGGAGTGCCATCGACAAGGATAGGTTTAATCACCTAGGCTTTGCGCGTGATGTCCTCTTTTAAAGCGAACAAGTGCACTCTACAGATTACGTCGCTAGGTTTGGACGCTTGGTCTTTAGGCTTCAAGGCTCTGTCCATTTCAATGTGCGTGAAGACAGGGACTCCCAGCAAGTTGTTAAAGATTGTGTGGAGGATGGTTCGCAAGTCCTCCGGGCCGGAAGACTCCAGGAGGCCCCGGATCCTTATATTGTTGTGACGGTTGCAATTGTCCAAGTCTTCCAGGTGGTGTTGCATGTCACAGAGCATTTATCGGTCGTCTGTCTGTTGGGATTGGACTCGGGGGACAGTGAGCTTAGTGGCTTGCAGGTCTTCATCTAGGTCCCCCACCTGAGTGGCCAGCTGGTGGAAGTCTGCTTGCAGGGTTTTTATTTCACTACGACAGGCTTCTTTAACCTCAGATATCAGCAGCTTAAAGTCAGCTTTGGTTTGTAGTGAGTGTAATTGTTCCCGCCAGGATATCAGTTAATCTACTGTGAGGCTGGAGGGTATCCTGGGCAGAGGTTGATGGTGGGCCAGGGCCTGCGAGGGGGAGGCCCACGGTTGAAACCACTTTCTCGGGTCCTCCATCTGTAATGGCGGTGCTGGGCTCAGATGGGGGCCAGGCAGGGGGGGTGCGGAAGACAAGAGCTCCACATGGGCCCCAGTTAAACAGGTGGTACTGGGTTCACTGGAGGGAAGTGGCCTCTGTGGCTTTGGTGAGCCTGGGGCAGAACATGGGGTCAGGGTGGTATGAGAGGTAGGCCACAGCTGTGGCAGGAATCGCGAGCGGCCCGATTGGGATGTGGGGGAGATTCTCCAATGGCTGGGAGGCCAGTGGGGTTCCCCGCAGGGAAAGTGAATTAGGTCCAAGGCCATTAGAGGGAGAGGGAACAAGAGAAGGACTTACCCGTGGAACTGTTGGAAAAGTCCCGCCGTCCAGGCCGCAAGATGGCGGCGGCTGCTCCTCATGGTGTGGTGGAGGAGGGCCGCGCAGAGCTGGCAGGGCTGATGTGTGTGCAACGGGTCTACTGTGGGTGGACATACTGCTGGAAAGAATGTCCGTGGGAACTGCTGCAGCCACCCGCTTTGTTCTCAGAGCCTCAGGAGGAAGGAGAGGGGATGACTGTGTGGTGTGCTGCAGTGCCATGTTGTCCGTCTCCCGCATGGCAGATTCCAGGACGCTGCAAATTAGGGCATCCTGAGGTTTTCCCTTGTTTCTCTGTTCTGCTGAATCAGTTTCTGACCATCAGTTTGGAGCTGTGTCCCCGTTAGGAGCTTCTTTGGAGCAGGTCCGGGAGGAGCGGGGAAATCACACGACCATCTTGTTCAGCGTCCAGCCACGCACCCCTTTACAAAAGTTTTTATTGACAAATAGCATAAGTATACAGAGTCAACTGACTACTATAATAAACCGATGCATGCAACATAATTTGAGGTACAGTTCCAAAATACAATGGAATGAGAAAAAAATTACATTTTTGCAATAAGCAAACTAACCCACTGTATAAAAGTAATGTTCTGATGTTCTCAAATGCTAAGGAAAAACATGATTTGTTGGATTTGCCAATTTTTACCGAAAATTCATAAACAACTTTCAGGGGATAGCACCAATTACACATCTGACAAAGAAAGGCATGTCCTTTGTGTGGTCATCTGAGGCACAGACTGCTTTTATTAAGCTAAAGACTCTTTTCACTTCTGCACCAATATTGGAACATCCTGAAATTTCTTTTACAGTGGAAGTGGATGCCTCAGACTCTGCATGGGAGCTATCCTTTCTCAGCGAAATGGAAAAAAAAGATGCAGCTTCATCCTTGTGCGCATTTCTCTTGCTTATGTCTCCAGCTAGAAATAATTATGACATTGGGAATAAGGAGTTGCTGGCAATTAACCGCTTCAGCACCGGGCCATTTTTCACCCTTCATTACCAGAGCACTTTTTGCGATTCGGCACTGCGTCGCTTTAACTAACAATTGCGCGGTCGTGCGATGTTACACCCAAACAAAATTTACGTCCTTTTTTCCCACAAATAGAGCTTTCTTTTGGTGGTATTTGATCACCTCTGCGTTTTTTATTTTTTGCGCTATAAACAAAAGAAGAGCTACAATTTTGAAAAAAAACACAATATTTTTTACTTTTTGCTATAATAAATATCCAATTTTTTTTTTTTAAAAATATTTTTTTCCTCAGTTTAGGCCGTTACGTAGTATTCTTCTACATATTTTTGGTAAAAAAAAAATCGCAATAAGCGTATATTGATCGGTTTGCGCAAAAGTTATAGCGTCTACAAAATAGGGGATAGATTTATTGAATTTTTTTTTTTTTTTTTTACTAGTAATGGGGGCGATCTGCGATTTTTTTTTTCGTGACTGCGACATTGCGGCGGACACTTTTGACACATTTTTGGAACCATTCACATTTACACAGCGATCGTTGCTATAAAATTGCAATGATTACTGTTTAAATGTGACTGGCAGGGAAGGGGTTAACACTAGGTGGCGCTGCAGGGGTTAATGTGTGTCCCTATAGGAGTGATTCTAACTGTGGGGGGAGGGGACTCAAGGGGAGGAGACCGATCATGTGTTCCTCCATACTGGGATCACATGATCGGTCTCCTCTCCGCTGACAGGACGTGGAGCTGTGTGTTTACACACACAGCTCCACGGTCCCGCACGGTCCCGTTGTTTTAACGGGCAATCGCGGGTGCCCGGCGGACATCGCGGCCGCCGGGCACTCGCACCGGGTCCCGAGCGATGCCGCGGGCGCCCCCGGTGGCGCGCGCGCCCCCCAGGCGGCCGGGAATGCGAGGACGTCATACGACGCCCACCCAGGATGGGAGATCCACCTTGTGGGCGTCATATGACTATACAGCGGTATTGAAGTGGTTAAGCAAACCTTTTCTGAATGGAGGCATCTGCTGGAAGGGGCTAAGCATCTGGTAACTGTTCTCACTGATCATAAAAATATAGAATTAATTTATTCTGCCAAGAGGATGTCTTCTAGATAAGCACGTTGGTCCCTGTTCTTTCCCAGGTTTTATTTTATTATCTCGTATCAACCTGGGCCAAGGGTTGGTAAGGCCAATATGTACCCGAATCTGCTAAGGTTAAAGCCCTCAGGTTGGTTCATGACGCAAAACTTGCAGGTCATTTTGTGGTTGCTAAAACTGAAGAACTTTTGACACATTCCTTTGGTGGCCTGGCTAGAAGAAAGATTCCAAACACTATGTGGCCTTGTGCCTGACCTGTGCACAAATACTTCCTCAGCTTCTCCTTTGGGGTTGCTCCAGCCAATCCCTGTTCCATCAAGAATATGGGAGTCTATTCCTAAGGACTTTGTGGTAGATTTACCTCCCTCAAAAAAATGACCACTATCTTGGTTGTCATCAAACGTCTCACTAAGATGGCTCATTTTATACCTGTTAAGGGGGTACCTTCTGCTCAACAAACTAAGTTAATGGTTCAAGAAGTATTTAAACTACATAGAATTTCTGATGATGTGGTGTCTGACAGAGGACTACAGTTTACATCAAAATTTTGAAAAAGCTTTTGCTCAGCTGTAGGTGTACCAGTTAATTTGTCCTCCACTTTTCATCATCAGTCTAATGGTCAGACCTTGCAGACCAATCAAACCTTGGAGCAGTACCTTGTTTTGTCAGTTATCTTCAGGATGACTGGGTGGGTTATCTTTCTACAGCACTTGCTTATAACAATTCTAAACATAGCTCCCCTTTCCGTGTAGGGGAAAATGGGAGGGAGGAAGACATTGGACAAATAACCAAGGAGCAATGGAGTCGAATACTGGAATTGGGGCCAATGGTATCACATATTGTATCCCACTTATTTCTGGTACATAGATCATATTATACGCCCCTGAAAATGTTTATGGTCGGAATAAGACCAGATACAAAGAGAGGTGGAGAGATAGGGGTAAGATGTATGTTTTATATATATATATATATATATATATATATATATATATATATATATATATATATATATATATATATATATATTTTTTTTTTTGTATTGTTGTATAAGATGGAAAACATGTCAATAAAACATGTTTGATTAAAAAAAATAAAAATAAATAGCTCTCCTTTTCAAAGTCTTTTTTTACTTAAACAACGGGTATCATCCAGTTTTTATTCCTGATCTCCCTATCTGAACTCCAATTCCTTCTGTTATCAACAGATTAACTAAGAGATTTAGGAGAAATTGATCGAGACTTTAAAGGGAGGCTCAGGAATGTGAAGGTCCATGTTCCATCTGCAAAGTTAGGCCAACAATTTTCCAGATTTCTGCTCAAATCAACACGGTTACCTTTTGCTTAAAACTTACCAACAGTATGAAGATTCAGCCTGTTTTTCACATAACCCTACACAAACATTTTTAATAGAAATCCTTTTTCTGGAAGAATTATTCCACCTCCTCCACCTGTTTAGGGACAGGGTGAAGAATAATTTGTGGTGGAGAAAATTCTTGATTCCAGGATCTTTAGGAACAAATTACGTCATCTGGTTCAATGGGAAGGATATGGGCCAGAAGAAAATTCTTGGGAGCCTTAGGTGAACGTTCATGCCACTAGATTAACAAGAGGATTCCATAAGAGGTTTCTTCACAAACCTGGCCCTAAGAAGTCCAGGGAGGAAGAGATTACTGTCAGGGCCTGGCCTTGGGACCTCTGCTGTGTCTGGCAATGACTCTGCTTGCTGAGCCACCTGGAATTCCTTACAGTCCAGGGCACGTCCAGGGAGAAAGGGAGGCCTGGACTTGAACCTGAGCACTCTGCTGTGCCTGGCAATGACTCTTCTCGCTGAGCTGCCTGAGATTCTGGACAGCACCTTGTCTGATCTATTGGACAACCGTGCCTTGACCTCTGCTGAACCTTGAACTTCCTTATTAAGGTTATGACTCTGCACTTCCTATTTGTCAGATTATTGTGCTATCCTCAGCCAGTGCCTCGGTCTCATCTTCCCTACGTCTGTCCATATTTTGCTACCACTCGTTATCGACCCCTGGCTTGTTCCTCGACCACGCTTCAGTTTGATCCTTACCTGCTTATCTACTACTTGACCCTGGCTACTCACCTCCTGGTGGGGTGATCCTGAGGATCGTGACCTGGTACTAACATACAGCAAAATCCATCTCCACCATCAGGAGCTCTGGTGAACACGAGTTAGTACTTAGACTCTGCACCCAAGGTGAGCCCACGTCATCTGCCAGGGTGACTGCCTGTGTACCTATCCTGCTGGTCGGTGGTAGTCCTGCTACTGCTATAGCAACTTGTCTTCGAGCCTGACCCCTGATCATGACATCTGGTTTATGTTGACCCTGTACACCTGTGCACTCATAGGGTTGAAGGTTCCGTCCCACCCAAAACACTTTGAAACCTTCATACTCCAGGCCCTGATCGGGGATTACAAAAAACTGAGAAAACTCAGAACACAGTTTTCTCCATTCACAATTAACATGCTGGAGCTGCTCAAGCTGCAACTTTGAGAATACTGTGTTATCCTCACATCCCTTTCCTAGTCTCACACCGTGACAGGGCCTCGCACTGTCACACTACTTTTAGCAATAATGTAAATATAAACCGATCTCATGTATTACATAAATACTTGCTCCAAAAATGAGGGGCATTTGATCTATGGATTAAATCCCCAAATCAAGCTACATAGGGCTAAGGGGAGACTGGTAGTTTGGAAATTACAGTGTAATTCATACTATCTTAAAGCGACAGAAGTCAAACAATGGTCCAAATTATACCATGTAACATATCAAAATAATCAAATCCCCTCTATGTCCTCCAAATATAACATCAGATAAATATATATTTTTTAAATTATCTAAGTAAAGGTATTTAGTGCATACTCGCATATCTGGTTGAGGCTGAGCGGACAGGAGGGCTTTCCCTTACACCTCCTGTCCTGTTTCTCCTGAAGGTGGTGACAGGATATAACAGGGCATGGAGTGGTACAGGTGCCTGGTTGGAGATCCTGGACAGAAGGTACTTGCAGCAAGTGCCAAGCAGTGGGCAGGTTTATGGACTGGCCAATGCGGATACACGGCAACAGGTGCAGGACAGCAGGCAGACTGATGGACTGGCAGGTGCAGGTACACAGCAGCAGGTGCAGGACAGCAGACAACAACCAAGTTGGAGAGCAGGTGGATGCAGTGTCTCAGGTGGTCAGGCAGAAGTCGGTAATGGCCAAGCAGCAGAGGTACAGTATTGGATCCAGAGAAGAGTCAGGGCTAAGCCAGGGTCAGTATCAAGCGAGCAGAGAAGGCACCGGAACAGTAGGCGAAAGGCAGCATCGGGCCACAAGCCTGGTCAGCAATAAGGTACCAGGAACGAGCAGAGTCAAACAGGCCAGGTATACACAGGAACAAGCAGAGGGTCAGGTCACAGACGGTAGAAGCTTAAGACCATTCAGCAATCTTTTGGTCTATGGAACCAGTTTAAATAGGCAAGAGGGTGCCAAGTGCGCAGATACATTAGCGAGCCAGGAATCTGTTACGGAACCTCTAGTTGTCACTGGAGAATTCTTATTAGCAAGTGCACATCTTCGTGCATGTCTTTGTACAGGATTATGCATACGATGTCTCTGACAGTTCCCCCTCCTTAAGGGCAGCCTCCAGATGCCAACTCGAAGCTTCTTTTCTGGATGAGCTGTGAAAAAAAGCCCACAAAAGTTCTGGAGCGTGCACATTGGACTTTCTTCTGGGCCAAAAGCTTTCCACTTAAATACTGTACAATCCCTTGTTTCTTTCTACAGTTCAAGATAGTTTCTACTTCATATTCCTCAGACCCATCGATTACAATTGGTGCTGGAGGTCCTGGATCTCAATCTGGGAAAGAGTCAGGTACAGTAGGTTTTAGCAATGACACGTGAAACAGAAGGTGAATCTTGTAAGAATCAGGTAAGTTCATATGCTGTTGGATTGGTCCTTCTCCTAAAAGAAAAGGGACCAAAATATTTAGGCCCTTGTTTCTTTGATGGGCATGGCAGTTTTAGGTTTACAGTTGACAACCAGACCTGGTTTCCTGGGTTAAGGAGTAAATCCCCCTTTCTCCTTCTGTCGAAGATCTACTTGTTGTCTTCCTGAACCTTGGCCACAGCAGCTTGTAATTTCTTGTTGTTATCCAGAAAAAAATTAAAGCGGAGTTCCACTCAAAAGTGGAACTTCCACTTATCTGTCTCCTCCCCCCTCCGGTGCCACATTTGGCACCTTTCAGAGGGGAGGGGAGGGGGGGCAGATACCTGTTTTTGACAGGTCTCCCCTCCCCACTTCCGCGGCGCTGTCCCTCTAAAGTTCGCCCCCCCTCCTCCTTCCTCCGCCGCACGGCCAACGGGAAAGCGAAGTGTACGTTGCACATGCGCAGTAGGGAACCGGCTGTGAAGCTGAAAGGCTCCACTGTTGGTTTCCCTTAACAGGAATGGCAGCGGCAGCACCTGACAGCCCATCCAAAAATAGTTTGGGTGTGCCGACATCACAGGAACCCTGGACAGGTAAGTGTCTTAATATTAAAAGTCAGCAGCTACATCATTTTTTTGTGGGGTGGCCGGAACACCTCTTTAACTTTATCCTGAAATGCTGGTACAGGTGAATCAGGAACTGTATCAGGCAAAAAGGAAGGAAATAATCCATAGCTAGCAAAAAGGGGAGCTTGAATTGTGGAACTATGCACGAAATTATTATAAGCAAACTCAGCCAGAGGTAGCAAGTGTGCCAAATCATCCTGTGAAAAGGAAGAAAAGCATCTGAGGTATTGCTCTAATGTCTGGTTGGTACCCTCAGTTTGTCCATTAGTCTGTGGATAATAGGCTGATGAAAAGCATAGTTCAGTTTGCAGAGACTTGCACAGCGCTCTCCAAAATGTTGATGTAAACTGCACCCCCTCGATCGGATACAATACTGGCTGGAACTCTATGAAGTCTCACCACCTCCTTGATAAATGTATTGTCTGTTTGTTGTGCTGAAGGTGTACCTTTCATAGGAACAAAATGTGCTATCTTGGATAATTTATCTACGATCACAGATGGAGGTGAAGTCATCTGATACTGGTAGTTCAACAATAAAGTCAATTGAGATCATCTCCCATGGTCTTTTTGGCACAGGAAGTGGTCTTAACAGTCCCTAAAATGTATTCCTGTCACTCTTATTACATATGTAGATAGTGCAGGTGTTAACATCATTTTCACAGTATGACTTCCATTTAGGCCACCAGAAAGATCATTGTAAAAGCTCTATAGTCTTTTGGGACCCAAAATGTCCCGCTAATGGATTGTTGTGACATAATCCGTTGTGACATCTTTATTTTGAAAACTCACCCCTTGAGGTGGTAACTCCTGCCCTGAGGCCTGCTTGATCTGGGTCAGAGCATCCGGCTTGCTGTTCTAAGACCCGGGGTGGCACCTAGAGAAAAAACATGCCCATCTGGACTGTCGAGGCGGCAGTCTCTTGGCTGTCCTAAGATATTCCATGTTTTTATGATCTGTAAAGATCAAAATAGGATGCATTGCACCTTCCAGCAGATAGCGCCATTCTTCCAGGGCTGATTTAATGGTCAGAAGCTCGCAATCTCCAATATCATAGTTTTTCTCAGCAGGGTTTAGCTTTCATGAGAAAAAGGCTACAGGATGCATTAGCGATTTTGTTCCTGATCTCTGTGGCAAAATTCTAAGAAGCATCTTCAAGGAAATAAGGTAATGCTGGATCAGGGTGTTGTAGAATTGGGGCAAAAGGAGCTTCAGCTTGTCAAAAGCCATCTGTGCTTCAACAGGCCATTGAAACCAGATATATGAATTTGTGAGTTGAGTGATGGGACAAAGGATGGAAGAAAATCCCTTAATTAATTTTCTATAGAAATTAGCAAAATCCACAAATATTTGCACACTCTTTATCTGCTCTTTTTATCGAAGACGTCCAAGAAATTGTGGTAACATGCAGGTACAATCGCCTCTACACATGGTTCAGGGCGGAGACATAGAAGCAGAGCCTTATGAACAACAGCTGGTGGAAGGCAGGACTGCTGACAGTAGAAAGAAGAGACTGTCACTTTCCCAGTGTTCCAGTCTATGTGCGTGCAACCAAGGGATGCAGAGAATAACAGAAAATAATGGGGATGGAATAATGGCTAATCAAAAGAAATTCTTGATGTCCTTAATCGTAAGATAGGAGGAATAAGTCAGTTTCGAGATTTACTGGTCCAGACTTAAGATCGATCCCATCTGTCAAATGTATCGCGAGTCTCTGCTTCTTGGGTTGTAATGGAATGCCATGTTGTTTGGCAAAGTTAATGTCCATAATGCAACTGCAAGCACCAGAATCGATAAAGCTTAAACTAGAATAGCTCGTCCATACACTTGAAAATTCCGGGGCTGAAGTGGTTATTTCCTGAAGTGCATCTAGCCATAAATGGGAAAGAGGGAGGCCGGCTTCTCACAGTGCAAGTCCATATGAAATGGCCAACATCTTCGCAGTAGAAACATAAGTTAGCCTTTCTGCGGTGAAGCTTCTCCTTTGTGGATAGTGGAGAAAAGAGGAGGCCGATCTGCTTTGGTTTCACATCTGCGTGGTCAAATGTGGATGAAAGTGGTGCAGTTGGAACAACAGGTATAGTGGTATGGGTAGGAGCTCTCAATAACTTCCTAGGTGGATGAAGACTGCCTGCCTTTTCAGATTGCCGATCACGCAAACTCTGATCCAATTGTATGGCTAATTTAATCAGATCTTCTAGGGAATCTGGCTCCTTTAGCCAGTTCATCTTTAAGGGGTTCTGATAAGACCAAACAGAATTAGTAGTGCATGGCTGCCTTGTTCCAGTCAGTGTCTGTACCCTATTTACAAAATTACACAACATAGTCCTCCACAGACCTATGACCTTGCTGCAATCTATTAAGGGTAGACTCTGCCATGGCAGCCCACTGGGGATCCTCATAGAGCTGGGCCATCGCCACAAAGAAGAAGTGTAAAGTCTGCAATAATGGGCTTTCTTGTTCCAGTAGACGATGGGCCCAGGATTGGGGTTCTCACAGCAGCAGGGAGATGACGAATCCCAGCGTGAATTATATGCGACATGCATTCCGGAACATACTCCCATCTCCCGAGAAACGTTCTGGTGTGGGAACCTGGGGTTCAGGAGGCAACAAGATTATGGTGGGTACTAAAGAGGCACATGTAGTGTAGATTATCACAGATGAATCACCGGGCACACTCAAAGTCAGAAGTTGAATAAAGCCCTTCGGCCAACAGTAATTATCGGGAAGATTTTTCACAACCAGATTCAGAGCAAGAAGCTGTTGGCAAATAATGTGAAATCGGAAAACACCTCCTTTGGCCTCAGACATGACTGAGTGGTACTGTCACGTACCTGGTTGAGGCCAAGCTGATGTGTGGGCTTTCCCTTACACCTCCTGTCCTGTTTCTCCTGAAGGTGGTGACAGGATATAAAAGGGCACGAGTGCTTGGTTGGAGACCTTGAACAGAAGGTACTTGCAGCAGGTGCCAAGCAGCGGGCAGGTTTGTGGACTGGCTGATGCGGTTACACAGCAGCAGGTGCAGGACAGCAGACAGCAACCAAGCTAGAGAGCAGGTGGATGCAGGATCTTGGGTGGTCAGACAGGTAGAAGTCGGTAACGGCCAAGCAGGTACAGTATCGGATCCAAAGAAGAGTGAGGGCTAAGCCAGGGTCAGTATCAAGCGAGCAGAAAAGGCACCAAAACGGTAGGCAAAAGGCAAGGTCAGGTCACAAGCCGGGTCAACAATCAGGTATCAAAAACAAGCAGAGTCAAACGGGCTGGGTACACACAGGAACAAGCACAGGATGAGGTCATAGGCGGTAGAGGCGGATGACCACTCAGCAATCCTCCAGTCTATGGAGCCAGTTTAAATGGGCAAGAGGGTGCTGAATACTCACAAACGCTCACGCTAATGCACACGTGCGCAGATACATTAGCGAGTCAGGAATGCCTAGTTGTCCCTCGTGCCTAGCTGTCACTCAAATTCTTATGTGCATGCACGCGAGTTATGGAACCTCTAGTTGTTACTCGAGAATTCTTATTTGTGCACGATTATGCATACGATTTCCCTGACACCAACTCTGTTAGTGCTTAGTTTTACAGCATATAGCTCCACAATGTAGGCTAATTTCTCCCTGCAAAAGAGACAATGCTCTAACTAAAGCTTCCCATATATATATATATATATATATATATATATATATATATATATATATATATATATATAATTTCTAACATCCTAGAGAAGTTCTACTTGGCAGCAGGTGTCGCTGTCACCACTTGCAAGTATGAAAACGCAGTTTAGCTGGGTGTATTGGATACCATTGGATACCATCCTTTCTCTCGGAACCAGCCCAGTGGGAGGGTCTGTCCTGCTGTGAATACTGGGAGGGGGTATTTAAGATACTGAGATCACGTGTTTCGGGGTTCCGGTCCAGTATAGAAGAGATCTTCTGTCTGTTTGGTCCTGGTCCTCCTGACCAGCCCTCATGGCCCTCCTGGCCTGGGGTGCGGATCCATGCAATTCCAAGTCTCGGGGCTGGATAGCCTGAGGTGAAGCAACTGCAGGGACAGGCCTGAATGGATATCGGGTCCTAAAGATTCAAGGGTGGTCCAGTGCCGTCTCATCTAAGGAGAGGCCCGGCAACTGGAGAAGCATCCAGTGGAGGACTCTCCGGGAGAAGACCATGCACAAGGCTGGTTTCTCAGAATGAGCCTGGGGGCTTAGTTGAAGGACACTTTATGGATCTACACTCATACGGTATAGCCGGACTGGCTGCGAGATACTGGTACCGTAATGATAACTCTCTAAATTTGTCTAAGTTCCTCAGTTACATTCAAGTCTGTGGCAGAGACTTTTCTCAAGTGTTCTACATTGAAGTCTGTGGCAGACACTTTGCTTTACCTAACACTTCACCGGCTGCTAGGCCTAGTGAGAGGAGGTCTATCCGGGTTGTGATAATCCAGCTGTGAGACAGTTACTCTCTGGATTTCTACAGTGAGAGACTTCCTATCTTTGCAGTTCCAAAAGTACCTGAACTTTCACCCTAACCCTCTACCCAACATTTAAGAGACTGTTTTATCTTTTTCAATAAATAACCCAAAAAAGAAGATAAAGTGTCAGTTTCTACCATGGGAAACCCTAGACGGAGACGAGGTGAAGAAGGTAACGGTAAGCCCAATAAAACCAGCAGCTCCTTCAGGGGTTAGTGCTATATATATATATCTATATCTATATATATATATATATATATATATATATATATATATCTATATATTGTGGAGATGCGACCCCATCTCACAGGTGCAAATAAGCAGTATATGCCTGATTTTGGCAGGAATACTGATTACACACCTGTGGGCTGGGTTCAAAAACATCACAGGAAGAGCAGTCAGTGCTCAAACTTGGAGACGGCTCTGCCCAGCAGACAGGAAGTCTGGCTAGGTGGTCAGGAGAGTTCCAGGAGGTCTCGGAGACTAAGATTGCAGGTGGCAGTCTGTGCGTACGTCTGAAGCAGGCAGGTGTAGCCTGCGACTAAAGCAGCACGAAGCTGACAATGAGTAAGCCAGGAGGCTATTGTTTTGGAATGCAGTGATGGTGGAACCCCCTGCGAGGGAAGATTTCTGTTTGTTTGAACTTTTTCGTTTCCTTTAAATAAAAGTGGGCTGCCATGCCCTAAAACGCAAGTCTGGAGTGGCACGTTTCTGGAAAATTGCATGCACCACTTGTAGCTAATCACCCCGGATCGTCACAATATATATATATATATATATATTTTTTTTTTTTTTTTTATCAGAAATAAAGTTTATTGGAGTTTTACCAATAAATACAACAAACATATATCAGTCAGTAAAGTGGTTTCCCAATTCCCACCACCCATACATAATATGGTAAATCCAAAGAACGGAAAATACTCACATTAAAAGATGCAGAGTTACATAATGTACATATGCTAAGGAAAGGTGTAATACCAGTAGATCAATTCAACCCAGAATTCTATCCATTACTAGATCAACCAGTGCAAGACCCGACACTACTAGCCAATCCCTCCTGAGCCCATCAAATTTGCTTGGGCATCCCCAGTGATGAAAGATAACTTTTTTAAGCCTGAGAGTATCACCCATGCCATGCACCCATTCTCAGTGAGTAGGAACCCCATCAGTTTTCCATCATTGTAAAATGAGTCTACCATCCTGAAATAGGGCTCTATTAACAGCTGGTTTCTGTACATCAGTCAGTGAAAGGTCATCCAGAAAGCCTAAAATACATCTAGAGGGTTCAACCAGCATGGTAATATGAAAGACCGTATTAATGGTGCAGATTACCCCAGCCCAGTAGTGATGCAGTTTAGGACATCGCCATAGTAGATGGATAAGATCCCCTGGCATGGTGGCACACTGTGCGCAGAAGGGAGACTGCAAGAGCCCCATATAATGCAGTTTCACAGGTGTATCATGGGCCCAAAGAACAATATATAGTTGGGAAAGCTTCTGAGCAGTGTTAAGTGAGCTTTGTAGGACTGATTCAAAAGCGTTATTCCAAATTTCCTCTTCCACAGAGCCTATATTCTTTAGCATTGCTAGAGACCAATCTGTGAAGAGATCCTATGAGTGGCCAGCTTGGAGGAGTTGGAAATAGTATTACTGCAACATGAGGGAGAGGCGGAATGTGGTCTGCAGGTCCTCAAATGAGCGGAGAGACATTTTGAAAGACCTGCTTTAGATGGGTAATTTCCCCCAGCGTTTCCATATCCAGGCACATGACAGTTTCACCAGCTCTCCATACATTGAGTTATGACAAACAGGGCTATAATCAGTGAACCCTGTGAACCCCTGTAGAGACCTCACTTTCAGCCAAATCTTCTGAAGTAGGGAATACATGGGATAGATTGGAGGAGTTGAAACACATGGATTCTAGACCCCCAGGTATATCCTGTGGTTTCATATGGTACTGCAGGATGTAATGTGCAGAAGGGGATAACAAGGGTGCTTCATTGGTCCTTACTGAAAAGGTCCCATAAAGGTGTTGCATTTGGGCCACCGGATAGTATAACCATGGGTTAGGCAAGGCAAACCCATCCTGATCTTTGGGGCACTGACGTTGCTCCAATTTAATCTTGGGAACTTGTCCTTCCAGAGCAGGGTGCAGAAGACGGTATTGGATAATCTAAAAATTGATAGTGGAACCACCACCAGGGAATTGTGTAGGAGGTAGAGAAGTGGGGGCAGAAAAAAAAAAAAAAAAACATCTTTCTAAGGTTAGCTCTGCCAATCCTAGAGATCCACAATTTATTACAAATGCTAAACCTGTGTATAAGCGACATTATATTAAGTGTTAGGTAGTCCATTATAATAGGCGAGATATATATATTCCTAAGTATTTGAATGACCAGACCACAGGGACAGGGCACAAAGCAACCAATGACGGGGCAACTATATCGTCCAGTGGCAAAAGTCGGATTTGGCCCAATTGATCATTAAACCAGAGTATGGAAGGAAGTTATTATGGCCATGACTTCTCTCAAGGAGGCATCTGTGTTGCCTAGAGTAGCATGTCATCGCATGTCATAAAGGACACCCCAGACTTGTCCCTCTGCCTAAACTGAAAGGTTGGGAAGTCCTACCATCCTACCTAATGGAGCTACAGGCGCATGGTACAGCAATTGGACCCAAGAAATACAAGTGTCCCCAAAGCCAAATTGCTGCAACGTCTGCCACAAGTAGGGCCATTCTACGCTATTAAATGCCTTATTGGAATCTAAGGAAAGGAGCGCACAATGTCCTATATTATCTGTCTGGGTTTGCATATTTAGAAATACCCTTCTGATATTAATGGCTGTGGATTTAAGTGGCATAAAGCCTGATTGATCAGGGTGTATTACAGTAGTGATGAAATTATTCAGGTGCATGGCGAGAATTTTGGTCAGGATTTTAACATCCACAGGTAACAAGGACATGGGCCTATATGAATTTGGGTCAGTGGCCACTTTGCCTGGTTTCAGAAGTAGCACTATGTATGCCCTGGTCATAGAGTCAGGGAGGAAACCTTGTTCTTGGCCCATCTTGTACACTTTCAGTAGTTGGGGCACTAGACTTTCTGTGTAAAGTTTGTATATCTCTATGGGAATGCTGCCATCTTCCCCCGGGGCCTTACAATTTGGGAAGGAGGCAGTTGATGCCATGTTCTCTTTCTCCTTTTTAAGAGAGTCCAAGGCCCTCTTGTGTGACAATGAGAGTTGCAGTAGATTGACCTGGTCTAAAAACTGAATGAGTTTATGCATAGAGGCCTGCGTTTGGAATTGTTATAAATCAGCATAAAAGCGTGCTAACTCATCTAAGATTAAACTCATCAAATATTAACCCTGTATGCATGACCCCGTGTAGTATTAGGACCAAGCATAGGCATATTTTCAGGAAGCACAAAATGGCACTGTCACTGTTATCTCCGGCGTTCTGAACTCCACCTCACACAGTGTGTAACATCATAATGTCATCCCCTAAAATTGGGGCCATCATTTCTGGGAAGCTGCCGACACAGATGCTGTGTTACACCCTCCAAGCAGGAGGGAGGGTAGACAGGGACAAAACGGACAGCTGTATCCAGCCCACAAGATGAACATCGGCCTAGACATAGGGGCAACTCTCTCCATGTACAGCCATAATCAGGACCACACCCTCATACACCTACAATAATACGAGAGGGAGGGCCCTCTGTGCAGGGTTTGCCCAAGTGAGACCCCCTTAATAGAATGAGCACCCCCATCCTGACAAAAAAATAGACATCTCTTCACAAACAAAAAAATTGATACAATAAATACATAAAATTATATACTACAAATAGTGTATGACAAAAAATCAATATACGTCACACAGACAGAACTGCACAATGGAATATGTGGATATTACTTAAATTACAAGCACATAATTCCAAAGCCGAACATATATCATCAGGTATAACAAAAAAAACTTTCCTTTAATCAGTTTTTTCAAGACACAACCCCTTTTAGGAAGGGTTTGTAGTTGACTGCCTCATTGAGGCCTGGGGATTGGTGGCAATTAGGTGATGTATCAGTTATATACATGGATGGGAGTGCTCATCCTATTGAGGGGGTCTCACTTGGCACAGAAGGTCTTCCCTCTCGTGTCTTTTTAAGATTATGAAGCTGGTTGCCAGATTATGGTTGCACATGGGGAGGTTTGCCCCTCTGTCCATGCCGATAGGTGGATGGGATATGGGGAGGCACATTTTGCTCCCTGTCTACCCTCCCTTCCAGCTGGGTGGGAATAACGCAGCATCTGCGTCAGCGGTGTCCCATAAATGATGTCACCCATTGTACAGGATGCCATGATGTTAGATGCCATGTGACAATATCATGCTAGGTTTATGGCGACGGACTTCGGCATCAGAGAGATTACAGTGACAATGTCATTTTGTGCTTCCTGAGTGGAGGCCTATGCTTAATCCTAATACTACACAGGGGTCATTCACAAAGGGTTAATGAGACATTATCTCCTCTGGTATAAAAAGGAAAGCATTGGTGGGAGCATTCTGGAATATGCAGGGAGATGTGAGGCAATATTGTGTAACTGTATGCTGTAAAACTGGGCACTACTAACATATTTGATTTTATGAGTATATACTAAAATACTGAAGCAGAAAGTTTTTGTTTATTGTCTATCTGATGTTATATTTGGAGGACACAGAGAGAATTTTATTATTTTGGTATGATCTTAGTTGGTATAATTTAAACCATTGTTTTAGACCTTGGTCTCTTAGAGATAGTATTAAACTGTAATGCCTAAACGGTCTCCCCTCACCAGCTCATGCAGCTTGATTTGGGGATGTAATCCATAGATCATATGCATCTTGTTTTTGGAGCAAGTATTTATGTAATACATGAGATTGGTTTATTATTATTTTATTACTAACAGTAGTTTGAGCTGGCCTGTGTGATCTTTGTGTGCTTGCAGTCCATCTGAGAAGGATGGCTGATGAAACTGCATGTGTACAGTAATTATGTAAGTGGAAGAGATAGTCAACCTTTACAGTTTGAGGTGTTATACCATAAAATATTGTTGATGGATTTATTTAATATGCTTACCGTTTTTAGAGGGGCATACTTCTTACCCCTGAGGAAGAAAAAGACACAGACTTTGAAATGCGTTGGGATATCCAGAAAAAAGACTAACGTGAAGAAATAAGACAGAATCTATGTCCAGAATCCAGTCTGAGTTGTTATTGGGGATATCTACTATCATTTTATACACTTTTTCAGCCATTAATATTATTTGTTATCTGCTGTTGATTTTAACGGAATGCACCTTTTATTTTGTATATAAAATAAAGTAAACTGTTTTAACTACAGTATAACCTCCTAGATTTTGTTGCCCTTAAAGTCACATTGGAAGAAAGTAAAAGTAGGAATTGCAGTATTGAAGGGATGGTGGCAATCCCTACAGTGTAAAAAACACTCTTCTTCTTTTTCTTAGAATGTAATCAACATAACACATTGATGCATGATGACAATGGAAAATGATTCACATTAAAACAGATTGCAATTCAGGCTTGGTGTCCTTTTATTTGAAACATTTTTATACCAGCACTGTTTATTACCAGTTGATTATTTAATTTTACACCCCTGAAATGTTTGTGTAAATATTTTATTATATCTTTTCATGTGACAACAGTGAAGAAATTACACTTTGCTACAATGTAAAGTAGTGCGTGTACAGTTTGTATAACAGTGTAAATTTGCTATCCCCTTAAAATAACTCAATATACAGCCATTAATGTCTAAACCGCTGGCAACAAAAGTGAGTACACCCCTAAGTGAAAATGTCCAAATTGGGCCCAATTAGCCATTTTTTCTTACCGGTGTCATGTGACTCGTTAGTGTTACAAGGTCTCAGGTGTAAATGGGGAGCAGGTGTGGTAAATTTGGTGTTATCGCTCTCACTCTCTCCTACCGATCCCAGTGATCAACATGGCAAATAACTCTGAGGATCTGAAAAAAAGAATTGTTGCTTTACATAAAGATGGCCTAGGCTATAAGATTTCTAAGACCCTGAAACTGAACTGCAGCACGGTGGCCAAGACCATACAGCAGTTTAACAGGACAGGTTCCACTCAGAACAGGCCTCGTAATGGTCGATCAAAGAAGTTGAGTGCACATGCTCAGCGTCATATCCAGAGGTTGTCTTTAGGGAAATAGATGCATAAGTGTTGCCAGCATTGCTGCAGAGGTTGAAGGGGTGGGGGGGGGTCAGCCTGTCAGTGCTCAGACCATACACCGCACACTGCATCAAATTGGTCTGCATGGCTGTTGTCCCAGAAGGAGGCCTCTTCTAAAGATGATGCATAAGAAAGCCTACAGTTTGCTGAAGACAGGCAGACTAAGGACATGCATTACTGGAACCAAGTCCTGTGGTCCGATGAGACCAAGATAAACTTATTTGGTTCAGATGGTGTCAAGCATATGTGGCGGCAACCAGGTGAGGAGTACAAAGACAAGTGTGTCTTTAATACAGTCAAGCATGGTGGTGGGAGTGTCATGGTCTGGGGCTACATGAGTGTTTCCGGCACTACAGTTCATGGAGTGAACCATGAATGCCAACATGTATTGTGAGTTTGTGACATACTGAAGCAGAGCATGGCCCCCTCCTTTTGGAGACTGGGCAGCAGGGCAGTATTCCAACATGATAACAACCCCAAACACATCTCCAAGACGACCACTGCCTTGCTAAAGAAGCTGAGGGTAAGACCCCATACACACTGTTGGATTCAATATGAACTCATGTAATATATCTGGGATTCCTACATCGGCTCATTCCCAACACCTTTCTGGAGAACAGGATGCCCTCCCCCGGTTGGAAGTAGCCAGTTAAACTATGTTATATGAGGCTAGGAGCTCCCATTTATCTATGAGAGCTATTCTCCATGATAATGCTAAGTCTGATCTGTCTATTAGACAAGCAAGCATCAAAAGAACTTAATTGACACATGAGCTCGAACCCCAGGTTTGGCCCCAGTCAGATGAATTGCAATCCATGGACAAACGCTGCCCCTAGTGGACTATATCCCAGGACAGTCAGTAGTATAGCCTGATGAACAGAAATGCCCCGGGAGGATCGTCATGTGAACACTGATTGGTGCAAAGCAAATGGGACTGGCAATGGGGGGAGTTTGAATGAGTGAATTTGGTAAAAGGGATTGTAGCAGAGAGCTCTGTCTCTGTGTCTCTCTCTCTGTTGAAGAACGCCTGCCATAAGGCTGTTCTATGCTAAGCTGATGACTCGGCCATCTTGAGGCCTACTTTGGATGATGGCTCGGGCCTAACCATGTGGACGCCTCTCTTATTCCATCTCAGCTACTAGGATGTGCTAAGTATACAATTGTATTGTATTGTGATTGTATGCTATGTAATCTTGTAACTTCTAATAATAAGCTTATATAAGCTTTCTTATTTCCTTGGGAAATAAATGAGATAACCGTGTGTTTGGTTGCATAGTTAACTTGTATTATTGTAATATTAACAGTAGCATGCGCTCATAGTTTTAACAGACTAACAAAATTATAGGGACTAGACAAATGAATACATAGATGATATAATATTAGTTATTAATATTGTATCGCATTCTACACACACTATTAGATTATCTGCAGACTTTCGTCTTCAGATTTACCAAAACCATATAATATGAGGTCAAACCTTAAGATTTTCAATTTGTATGCAATCAGGCAGGCCCTTGCACTACATGGTTTTGGTAAATCTGAAGACAAAAGTCTGCAGATAATCTGATAGTGTGTATGGGGCTTAAAGGTGATGAACTGGCCAAGCATGTCTCCAAACCTAAACCCTATTGAGCATCTGTGGGGCATCCTCAAATGGAAGGTGGAGGAGAGCAAGGTCTCTAACATCCACCAGCTCTGTGAAGTCGTCATGGAGGAGTTGAAGAGGACTCCAATGGCAACCTGTGAAGCTCTGGTGAACTCCATGCCCAAGAGGTTTAAGGCAGTGCTGGAAAATAATGGTGGCCACACAAAATATTGACGCCTTGGGCCCAATTTAGACATTTTCATTTAGGCTGCTTTCACACTGAGGCGCTTTACAGGCGATATAGCGCTAAAAATAGTGCATGTAAAGAGCCTCTCCTCTCACTCTAGTGTGAAAGCCCGGGGGCTTTCTCACTGAAGCGGTGCGCTGGTAGAAAGCCAAAAAAAGTCCTGCAAGCCACATCTTTGAGGCGCTGTATGACCCCTGCCCATTGAAATCAATGGGCAGCACCGCTGAAGTGCCGGCAAAGCGCCGATGTAGTGGCGCTTTGCAGGCGCATTTAACCCTTTTTCTGGCCATTAGCGGGGGTTAAAAAGCACACCGCTAGCAGCCGAAAAGGGACACAAAAATGATGGTAAAGTGCCCTCAACGCCCCAGTGTGAAAGTAGCCTTAGAGGTGTACTCACTTTCATTGCCAACGGTTTAGACAAATGGCTGTGTGTTGAGTTATTTTGGAGGGGACAGCAAATTTAAACTATTATACAAGCTGTACACTTACTACTTTACATTGTAGCAAAGCATAATTTCTTTAGTGTTGTCACATGAAAAGATATAATAAAATATTTATAATGTTGAGGGGTATACTCACTTTTGTGAGATACTGTGTTTGACTAAGCAGAAATAACATATCTTCTATACATGATTTTTCATTAAGCTTTAGACTGCAATCTGAAGAAACGACATTTGGGGGTACCTTACGAGGAAGAACATCACATTTTCAGGTCAGAAATCTAAATGGATTTAAGGCTGCAATCTGTATTTATACTTTAATGCTACCTGTTAGCTTAGGTTACATTCTGTCCAATGTAGGGAGCCTGGAGTAGCATTTTCCCCATAAATGCCAAGTGTTTCAGCTTTTCTATTATTTTTTATTTAACCACCGTAGCAAGACAACAAAGCATAACTTCAAAGGCAATTTTTTTTATTTTGGTTTGGCTAGAGTGGAGAGGAATACGAAAACACCTATGTTAGGCATGGGTTCACCTGCTGGTGGCATTAGGACTCCCAGAACTGTAAGTTGCCATTCTGGAGTACACCAGCGGGTGTCTCTCAGCAGCACTTTGTAAGCATCAAGCAGGATGCTGGGAGGATATTTAGTCCTTCCTGTGCTACGCTCCCTTGCCTTGGTGTTCTGCTCATGTGCCCCTGATCTGTGAACCTCGTACCTGTACTCTGTTTCTAATCCTCACCTGCATTCTTGTTCCTGCTCCTGTGTACACTTTCTGTCCTTGCTTGCTCACCGCTCTCTCTGCCTGATATCCCATGCATGACCCTGGCTCTGACACTGACTACGTTTTCCAGCCATATCCTGCTGTCTGTATATAGTTGTTTAGTTGGTTTAGGTATTGTACATGGTTAGCACTTCTCTCATTAGATTTACTGGTTTTGGTTTATAGGGTTTGGTTTACTACTGCCTATTTATTGTATCTTTAATAAATCACATTATTTTATTCTATACTTGTGCCTGGCCTTCTCTAAGTACACATTTCTGGTCATGCCTGTTTCACAGGATAGCAACATTCGGTATCTGTGTCAACGTAGGTTTTTATTGAGATCTGTGTCCAGGTTAGGGAGATTCACACTCTTATTTTCACTGGTAAACAGGACAACTAGAAAGAGGAAAGTGCGCATGAGCGCCGCCTCGAGGACGGCACACTGTAACTGAGCTCCACACCCTGCCGGCACTGTTGGCCACCATCCGATTTGGAGGCTCGAGAGAAGACGAGACCTAGCTTCCCTGGATAGTGGGAACCATCATGCGACAAAGGGGGACTGGAGTGACGAAGAAAAAAACCCAGACGCCGGCCGCTCAGCCCTGTGCCATGCAGCTGTCTCCCTCTGCAGCCAAGATGGCGCCTGGCCTGAAGCCGGAGCCCGCTGCAGCCTGTCTACAGAGTGGCACTACATAGCCCAGCAGGATCCCCATTGATGGGCATACAAGAATCAGGCCTCTCCCCGCTAGCCTTCCACAGCAATTGGACCAGGCAAATGCAAAGCTAGAGGATCTGGATAGCATATTCAGAATGTATAATGTCTGCATTTGTGGACTTCCAGAGGCCATCTCTCATATGGAGGATGCAGCCCACCAACTGATGAGAGAGCTTATTCATCAGATCTCTCCGCACCACCTGGAAATTGATCGGATTCACATTGCCCTCACCGCCCCTGGACAAGATGGCTTACCCAGAGACATAATCATGAAACCTAATTTCTACTGCATCAGGGAAAATATGATGTCTCCTGCGAGGGCTCTACTTGATCTTCCTTTGCACGGCCACCCCATTCAATTGTTTGTGGACTTGTCACCCTCCACAGTCCAGAAACGTTACTCCTTCAAGCCACTGCTTGCGCAGCTACTGAACCAGAATATCAAGTGTAGATGGCAGTTTCCTTTCTGCTTGGCCTTTAACTACAAAGGGAAGGCCCACATGTTGATGGTGAGGCACTTCTTCGTAAACTGAATCTGCTCCCTACGGATCCATTCGCGAAAACGCCACCAGGACAACTGTCCAATTTCACCAATTTGGTCCCTTCAACCAAAGCTCCTCCAGCCGTAGATCTCAGTTACCTGAACTTGCGCTGGGACAAGCAATGGCGCAATTTCACTCCCTACATTGAGAGTCTGCTGCACCTTGACAGTGCATCATCAGTGGATGAGTATTTGTTTCATTTACGCTCTAGGATGTTGGAGTTACTATAGGTTTCCTAGTTTTCTGTTGTACTTTTCCTAATATGGCGATATTTCAGCCAACATATGGCTGTGAGCCATAGCGGTATGATCCTCAGATGAGTTTGTCACCTGATCCCACTCTAACACTGCCCCGCCCCTTTTTTTTTTCTCTCCCTTCACCCCCCCCCCTTTTCCTCCACCTGATCTGGTCCTGTTACAATTTGCCTTAGACAAAAAAAAAAAAAAAAAGAGTACGATGTGTTTGTGCTGTTTTTTTGCACTAGTGCCTGACTTCCTAAAATGCCTGACTCATTTCCATCTGATCCCCCCCCCCCCCCCACATAACCCATGAGTCATTTGATAAAATGTGTTAAATTTTCCCTGTTAATCCTCTACCTTCACGCTTTGATAATGATGGATATGTGTCGGCGAAAATACGCATGCCACCTGCCGTGAACTTGTCTCCGCCTATAGAGTGGGGGACAACTCCATGACCTTCATTAGAGATTATGTCCCACTTGCCAACATTAGTTGGAGAACCATGTTCAAGTTTAATTCTTAAACTAATATTCCTAGTCAACAATTACATGTTTTTTACCTACTCTTTCTTTTTTTGACACTTTTTCTCTCTTTATTACACTTACCTGTTCCCAGCATGCCTCTCTGGTACTCATAATAGTCTTGACCATTTTAAGGGTCCCATTGCCGTGGTCAACCGGTCATAATGCTGATAAGCAGCGAGTGCAGCCTGCTTACCTACCATGATGCCCTCCAGTTCATTACACTGTAGTGACACACAATGTAAAAGGCTTTAATTCCCCTCTAAAGAGAAATAAGGCATTCCATTATTAAAACAAATTAGGAAGTGATTTTCTTATTAGGAAGTGATTTTCTTCTACTTGAATAAACACACTTCTCTTAATCCTCTACCCCCAGATTTTTTCACCCCAAATAGTCTAAATATTACTTAGCCAGCAGCACCGAGAAAAAAACGAGGAGTTGCAACCTGTATCACAAAAAAAAGTTCCCTTTACACCGACAAAGGTTATTAAGGATAAAGATGGTAGATATATAATGGTAGCAGGGAAGATCAATGATATGGCTGTTACCTTCATATCTTACTACACCCCAAATACTGGTCAATTGTCATTCTTTCGTAGGCTGCTGGATATTATCTTGCCGCATGTGGAGGGCCATTTGATCATTGAGGGAGATAGCAATACTTCCCTAGACCAAATTCGGGACAAATCGGTCCAACATAGGTCTTCCCTAAAGCACCATAATGACATTATAGATGTGTGGCGGGACTGTAACCCTACAACTAGAGACTATACTTTTTACTCCCATGTCCACAAGACCTACTCCAGAATGCACCATCTCTTTACCCTCACCCCCTACTCCCTTTTGTATCAGGGGCAAAAATCAACACAACCCCCTGGTCAGACCACTCTATGGTCTCAATGACTATCACTGACCTATGGGTGAAACCCCGACACTCCTCTTGGAGACTCAATGCATCATCGCTCAGCAACCCACCGATTTGTGCCAAAATAGAAACTGAACTATGTTTATTCTTTCAAGATAATGTGTCCACAGACATATCTGCAGCAGTGACCTGGGCAGCTAATAAAGTGACCTTTAGAGGGAAACTGATTCAGCTAGCCTCTATAGTGAAACAAGCCAGGGAAGCTGTCATTCAAAAACAGGAGGAGGAGTTACATAAATTAGCACAAGCCCAAAAACAAACTCTGCAAATGGACCTCCAGCAGTATATTGACTAGGCCCGCCTAGCCCTCAACCTTAGCTTAATGACTAAAGCAGAAAAACGAATATGCTGGTCTAGACATAGGTACTACTACATGGGGGATAAACCGAACACAGTATTGGCACGGAAATTGGTCCCTAGACCTTTCAACCCAGCCTTACCGAAATTAAGAACACATAACGAGGCTCCTACTCAGAATCCCCAACTGATAGTACGGGAATACTTTAATTTTTACGCTAAATTGTATTCTGAACCAAGACCTTTCCCAGACCAGTTAGCGGACAGGCTCTTTCAGAATCTCTAACGCAAGCTCATGCAGAACAAATGCACTCCACTTTTACAGATGCCAAGATAACAATCCCTATACCCATCCAAGACGCCTGGACCGGACGATTATTTGGGACATTATTATAAAAAATATAGTGAAATATTGACACCCCATCTCTGCGCATATTTCATGGAGTTGAGAAAGGGCCACCCAATACCACCGTACGAAAACAATGCGACAATCCATGTGATCCCAAAACTGGGCAAAGATCTAGGGGACTGTGCCAATTACTGCCCTATCTTACTCATAAATTTTGACCTAAAAATAATGACCAAAGATTTAGCAAATAGATTGAACTCATTGGTATTGCACTACATACATTCAGACCAGGTGGGGTTTGTTCCTAGTCAGCAGACACCTGATGAACATCATATAGGCGATCCACTCAGACTGGGACAATCAGGGACGACAAAAAGGGAATTCTTCTCTCCCTGGATCTACACAAAGCTTTCGATTCCCTGTCCTGGGACTATCGCTTCTATGTCTTCCAAAAATATGGTTTCGGCACCCACTTCCTGACATTTCTACGCACTCTCATCACGAGCCCACAGCAAATCTACAAATAAAGAGTTACAATTCCCCACGCCTGTCTATAGGTAGGGGCAGGTGCCGAGGATGTCCCCTGTTCCCGATATTAATTTATCCTGGCCTTAGAGCCATGAGTTATCAGAATTCAAGACAATCATGACATCCAAGGTATACCTTGTGAGGGTCTAGTCCATAAATGCGCTCTGTTCGCAGATGACATATTGTTGCTTTTCTCCTCCCCCACTAATGGAACAAGATTGCCTCGTTTATTGGAAAATACATTAATAGGGACCAGATGGGCTTTATCCCTGGGAGGCAGCAGATTAGGAGAGCAGTAGACTTAATTTCCCTCTTGCAATTCTCTTGGGATGGGAACTCCCCCCCAATCTGGATATGTCCTCTCCATAGACCTCCAAAAGGCCTTCAACACAGTCACATGGCCATACCTATTTACCACTCTCGAGAAATGGGGCTTTGGTCCGGCATTCCTTAAAACCCTGTCATCCCTTTACTCCTCCCCAAAAGCTCAGGTTAAAATGCAAGGTCACCTCTCTGAACAATTTCCCATCCTAAAAGGCATCAGAGAAGGCTGCCCCCTCTCCCCTATCTTATTCGCCATCGCAATAGAAACGTTGGCCTTAGCCATTAGAAAACACCCGGATATTCATGGAGTACAATGCGGCCAAAAAACCCACAAATGTGTCCTTTTTGCAGATGATGTGCTGCTGTTCACAACTTCACCACTCATTGCCACCCCCAACATTCTCTCACTCTTCCAAAAATTTGGTGCGGTATCAGGCCTTCAGGTAAACATGTCCAAGTCTATCGCCCTTAACATCTCTACCCCCCAGGATCCAGTAGACAGAATTAAAGCTCATTCTCCCTTCGCCTGGACCTCCTCATCCCTCCCTTACCTAGGCATTCACCTCGCCCCCAAGATCAAACTATTATACCATAATAACTATCCCCCCTTAATTAAGAGGTTATTGGAAGATCTTGCACAATGGTCTCTCTATAAAATGTCATGGCTGGGACGGGTGAAAGCAATCAAGATGACCCTGCTGCCCAAGATTTTATATCTCTTCCGATTCCCTTCCCATCCCCATTATAAAGCGCCTCCTTGACAAACTACAATCAACCATTGGGGGGGGGGGGGGGGGGCATCGCCTCTCTAAGACAGTCCTCTATAGATCAAGGAAGAAAGGGGGTCTGGGACTGCCTAATTTATGGTGGTATTATCAAGCGGCCCAACTGTGCCAATATTCGGTCATTTATTCCAAAGGTCCAAAACCGGACTGGGTAGACATAGAAAGGCAGGCAACACCTAACCACACTCTAGATTTCCTTACGTGGAGACCACACAAAGAAAGACCCCCGATCCTGTCCCCAACTTTGTCACATACTCTGGCCCTGTGCGATACTCTACATAAAACACTCTCTGATCTCTGTCCGGTACCCCCTGGCACACATCTTCCACAACCCCCAATTTTCCCCGGGTCTAGATATCAAGGCTTTCCGATGGTGGCTCGATAGGGGCCTCTATAGAATAGGACAATTCTTCAACAGAAATGGCCCCGTCTCTCTCAAGCACTGCATCTCCAAGTTGGACATGCCATCCTCAGAGACTTTCCGCTATAACCAGCTTTCAAATTTTCTGCACAGGGTGTGGAAGAGCTCTGACACCCCACTATCAGTAACTCAATACAAGCTCTGGTGCTCATAAGCTATGGGAGTGAGTGGGGGTATCTCCCTCATCTATTCAGCGTTAGTTGGTCCCCAGGGAAAAGCAAACTACATGGTGAAGTGGGAGCACGACCTCCAATTTGAATGGGACCTGGACACCTAGCACTCTAATTTTGCCAGCTCCTACAGGGGAATACTTAATAGTTCCCTTATGGAAGTGGATCTCAAAGTCATTTGCCATTGGTACCTGGTCCCCACCGGCTCACCAAATTCTTTCCCCAGTCCTCTCCACTTTGTTTCAGAGGTTGTGGCCTCATAGGCTCCCTCCTTCACACACTTTGGGAATGCCCCAAAATCAAGGGATACTGGAACAAAATTTTCAGTCTCATTCGCAAGTCCACGGGGTATGCAATTAAACAAGAACCCACCACAGCCATTCTTAACATGCGAATACCGAATGTTCCTAAACTGACACTAGCCCTAATCCACTTCATTCTCCTGGGAGCCAAGATTACACTGGCACACTCATGGAAATCTCCCTCGGTCTCCTTTCATCAGACCAAACAAAAAATTTCCTGGATAATGGAGCAGGAAAATATAGCCAGTGCGATCTTGGATTCCTCAGAACAATTCAGGCTCACATGGAAGCTCTGGGCCACTTATATTGGAATATCCCTTCTACCCTAAAATAGTAACCAGGGCTTCCCCTCTCAACCCACATTCCCCTCCAGACCCATGATCCCTCTGCGAAGGTTCCTGCCCTCCCTATCCCCTACTTCATCGACTGCTCTCAGTCCTCGTCCCTGTCCTCCCCCCCCCCCCCTTCTTTCCTTTCCTTCTCCTTTCCCCCCCTTTATTTCTTTTTCTTCCTTCTTCTCCTCTCTGTTTGTTATATCAGTTACCTCAGCGCTAGGTCGTCTTGACCTACAACATGAACCGGAGTGAGCCTTGCACTGATTGGTCTCTCCATCCATCAGGCATACCTCAGTATAGTGCGGGGAGTTCTGCTCTCCCCTGGTCTAGTTTACCTAGGCCATACCTCCCCAGATGACTGCAGACTCACCTAGCTGGTCCTATCCTCTACGGGTTTGGGTAATTCAGTTTTGAGATCGGCCTGGATCTCTCCGATAGGCCCTCAGGAACTCCTCGGTCAACCTCTGCACAGCAAGATCCCTATGGGGTGCGGGGGTCGGACTGTGAAGGGTCCGGGAATAGGGCTCTGTTAGTTTAAATCATGACCTCCCCCAGCCCATGTTGGTATACAGAGCCTGCTCGCTCCTCTCAAGAGATCACCAGTCACCCTTAGGGTGTTTATTATTCAGCTGAATAGAATTTGTCTAATTCTTGTGTCTTTGACATAAGTTATGTTCCAACTTCACTCCTGGTTATATTTGCCTTTGTCAGATGTTTGTTATGCACTAAGTTTCAATAAACTTTTTTTGAAAACTGAAAGAAAAAAAAGAAACTGACTCTTTTTGCTAAAAAGTGTCATATCTGCCTAATTTAAATGTATACAAGACATTCAAATGATATATTATATTCCATGTCATAGATACAGTCATGATTTCAGCGACTGCTGGCGCAATAGTATTTCTGTTATAAAATGAAAATATATTATTTTGATTTAAAGCATATTAGAAGTAAAAATAGCTTCAAGTATATTATTGTTGTTCATGACAGATTTTTGTAAATATTTTATTATATTTTTTCATGTGACAACACTGAAGAAATAACACTTTGCTACAATGCAAAGTAGTGAGTGTACAGTTTGTATAACAATGTAAATTTGCTGTCCCCCTCAAAATAACTCAACACAGCTATTAATGTCTAAGCCGCTGGCAACAAAAGTGAGTACACCCCTAAGTGAAAATGTCCAAATTGGGCCTAAAGTGTCAATATTTTGTGTGGCCACAATTATTTTCTAGCACTGCCTTAACCCTCTTGGGCATGGAGTTCACCAGAGCTTCACAGGTTGCCACTGAAGTCCTCTTTCACTTCTCCATGACAACATCACGGAGCTGGTGGATGTTAAAGACCTTGCACTCCTCCACCTTCCCTTTGAGGATACCCCACAGATGCTCAATAGGGTTTAGGTCTGGAAGAAATAAATATATTGCTTGGGCAAGGCAGGCTTGAACAGCACAGTGTTAAATAGTGTATACTGTAGGGGCTAGAGTGGAGCCACGCTGAGGGAAGATTACTTAACCATGCAGGTGTGAGAGTGCAGGCCCAAGGCTGATATACAGACCAGAAAAGCAAACAGACAGGGCATGAAGGTATAACTGGCGATTCATGACAACATGGAACAATAGCCAGTTATTGTATACCACATGTCCATATATAAAGTAAGAGGACAAAATTAATAAGGAATTATTGGTAATATAATACAAAATAAAACTATATGTAGTAGAAACCAATTTGTATCCTATAAATAAATCAATGTGTCCAAATCCATGCACAGGACATCAAGAAACATGGTATATATATACTACCAGAAGCAGGAGAGACATGGGGGTGGACAACTATAAAATCATGAACTACGGTTTTAAACCACTATATTAGTGTATATATGAATAGTCCTAATTATAGTCCTTGTACCTAACCCTCATGTCTTCCCCTCAGGTGGACCCTATAATACCACTTAATGTGCTATTATTATTGGATATGATCACACCAATCCTAAAAAAAATTACTTAATGGAAATTGTATACCAGAGCCGATGACAATTCAAACAAAGTAGATACCTACATCGAAAAAATGTAATTGTAATTATTTGATGGAGAGGGGGAAATGAGTGGACAATGCATAAAAGGAAGCCAATGTCAGGCAACCCAAATAGGGGAGCATTGCATAAAATCTATTTATAGAAATGGCTAACATCCCATTTAAAGTTTAACCCCTGGGGGATAAGTGTTTGGAGGTGAAAAATCCAGAATACCTCCCTACGACACAGGAACCTAAAAACATCCCCACCTCTCTTCGGAGCCTTGATTTCATGGGCGTCCGCAGAACTTTTTTTTAGGGGGGGGGCATCATTTTAAGGTCACCCATGCACCGTCCCTTTTCGACAATGTCATTATCATGGTCAGAGACTGCAGATGTAGTACAGTCCCTAGGATAAGTAATGGATAATGGCCAACAGGCCCTCTTACCAGACCCAGCGAAACTACAGCAGTGATCCCTCTGGCTGGACGATCGCTCACTCTGGGTTCCCCGGGGGCGACTCTGGACAGTAATGTAGCATGTCTGTACTCTGGTAGTGGCTCAGTGTTTCTCTCTCTGGTGGTGCTGAGCAGCGTGGCTCTCTCTCTCTGGTGGCGCTGGGCAACGTGGCTCTCTCTCTGGTGGCGCTGGACAACGTGGCTCTCTCTCTGGCTTCCGCCCAGCACTCTCCTTATTCTTTGTCCTGTAGCGCTCTCTCCCTCAGCTTTTTTCCAGGCTGCAGTCTCTCAGTCTCTCTCTTGATTGAGCTGTTGCCTCCTCTCTGTGGAAAATGGGTCCGCCAATCTTTGGGACTACATTTCCCAAGATGCTCGCCTCTCCTAGTCTTCTTTTGATTGGCCCTCAGTTATGGCCAATAGGGAAGAAACGGAATGGGCAGGAAGCTGGGCGGGGAACCTGGTGAGAGCCGCCGTCTCTTCTCCCTGACAGGAGCGGGGGAAACTTCTGACAGCCTACAGCTCGCCTTTCTCCTGTTACAGTGCTGCAGAGTTTTCTGCTGGACTGAGCAGGGAAAACAAGTCACACTACACTGATGGGGGGGCTTGACAGCACCTTGATGGTGTCAGCCCACTGGTGAGTGGCACCTGGGTGCGGGCTGCCCACACCCCGATAGCGAAGCAACTGTGCTGAATTTAAGATCCGATCCCTGATTCCAGGGGGGGGGGCACTTGACCCCCCTTGCCCCTACATGCTGACGCCCATGCTTGATTTTATCAATTATTTGAACTTGTATGGCTGTTTTGTCACCATTATGGTGCATGTTAAAATGCCTAGCCACATTGGTGGAAAGATTTTTCGATACTATAGAGATGCTCCTGAAATCTATCACAGAGATTTCTCATAGTTCTCCCAACATACTGTGTTTGACAAATGGCACATGTGATCAAATATACCACCAAAAAATCCCTTTAAAATGCAGCCAAGTAAAGGATTTAATGTGAAAAAAACTTGGAGATAGGGATTGACCACATTAACTTATTCTTATAGAATATTAACACATATCTTATCAAATTGTAAAATAGGTAAATGTCTATTAAAAATAATTTTTATTTCACTAAACTCATTGCTAAATGGAGTCGACATAGTTAAACGATTAAAGTTCTTGTTATCCTCATACAAAAAATAGTTAAGTCCGGTCTGTCTAAAGGTTTGATTTCCGAGATATATAGTTACATAGTTAGTTAGGGTGAAAAAAGACCATCCAGTTCAACCACAAATAAAAAAATAATAAAACATATCATACAATCCCATATACCCCATTCTATACCCACAGTTGAACAAATAAGTGGGAAAATAGTTAATAGTGAAATAGTTAATAGTGAAAGACTGGCTAAAAATAAAAACAAACAGATGGGAGGTAGATCTGGGAGTAAAAATTACTGAAGAACAATGAAAAAGGATAATGGAAATGAGTTCCCAGGTGTCAGTATTACCCTCACAGAAAACCCCAAAGAAACTTTTCCGGTATGGATATAGAGCTGATGATAAATGCCCAAGATGCCACGGAATTAGGGGATTTGGTCCACCTGATGTTGAGGTGTCCCAAACCATTTAGGTATTGGAATGATATACTCGAGGAAATTAATAGTACCTTTGGGACCAAGCTGGAGATGGACGCCACATTATGTCTGCTGGGTAAAATAGAAGATAACAGTATATCTAAAAATATCAAGATTGCTGTAATAAGAGGCTTATTTCAAGCACAAAAATGAATTGCTCAAAATTGGCAATCTGTAAAGCCCCCCCCCCCCCCCCCCCACAATGGGGGAAGGTGATGGATGCTAATGTATGGAGGGAAAAAATTCAAGTTAGACCTACCGGTAACTTGTTTTCCAAGAGTCTTTCAGGACAGCACCTGAGAGAGTGACTCCTCCCCTTGCCAACAGGAAACACCTCTTCCACCAAACTTTAAAAGGAGGCTCCTTCCCACCAGTAGTAGTAGAGAACCTCCGGCCCCGAACTGGAACACATAATCGAGATGTGGTTAGTCACAATATATATATATATATATATATATATATATATATATATATATATATATATATATATATATATATATATATATATATATATATATATATAAAATACATTAGGGCGGGATGCTGCTGTCCTGAAATACTCTTGGAAAACAAGTTACCAGTAAGTCTAACTTGGATTTTCCCTTATCGTCTTTCAGGACAGCACCTGAGAGGATAATAGAGACTTACCCCCTTAGGGAGGGACAACAGCCTGCAGAACTTTTCTGCCAAAAGCCTGATCTTCTGCTGACAGGAGGTCCAGCCTGTAATGACGGACGAAGGTTGACAAACTTGACCACGTAGCCGCCTTACAAATCTGGTCTGGAGAGGCACCAGCTCTTTCTGCCCATGTAGTGGCCTGTGCCCTAGTTGAATGAGCCTTAATTCCCTTCGGAGGAGGTAGAGTAGGCTACAGAAATAGCTGTTCTAAGCCACCTAGCCAAAGAAGACTTTGATGCTTGTCTGCCCTTCCTGCTTCCAGAAAAAAGAATGAATAAAGAATCTGAAGCCCTGAAAACTCCTGTCACCTCCAAGTACTGTAGTAAAGTACGTCTCATGTCCAGGTTGTGAAACTGCTCCTCCTTCTTACCCGTAGGGTTAGAACAGGAGGTTGGGAGAATAATCTCCTGGGATCTGTTATGAAAACTTGCCACTTTTGGCAAAAAACCTGGGTCTACCTTAAGGACAATTCTATCTGGGAAGATTGACAAAAAGGCTCTTTCACTGACAGAGCATGCAATTCACGAATCCTTCTTGCAGAAGTGATTTCTACAAGGAAAACAGTTTTTAAGGTTAAATTCTTTAGCGATATGCTCTGCAAGGACTCGAAAGGTTCTTTTGTAAGAGCCTGCAACACCACAGAGATCCCAATTGGGAAAAAACCTGACCGGGACCGGTCTTGACCTGGAAAGTGCCTTAAAAAATCTCATAATCAAAGATTCTGAAGATAAGGACCTTTCCAGATAGACCCCTAAGACCTGTACTTTAAGAGTGTTGACTGCAAGACCCTTGTCTGCACCTTTTTGCAAAAATTCCAGAACTGAGACTAGGTTTTTCACATCTCTATGTTCTGCATGACAAAAGGAAGCATAGACTCTCCATACCTTGGCATAAATGGCTCTAGTTACCTTCTTCCTACTAGAGATTAAAGTGGTTATTAGCCGTTCCGAAAAGCCTTTGCTTTTCAACAATTGCTCCTCAGATACCAGGCAGTGAGTTTTAGACTGCCTACGTCTGGATGATGAACTGGCCCCTGAGTCAACAAATTGTGACTCAGGGGAAGTTGCCAACTTGGCTTTATTGCCAACTGTAGAACTAAGGAAAACCAAGCTCTCTTTGGCCAAAATGGGGTGATCAGAATCACTGACACCCTTTCCTTCTGAATCTTTCTCAGCACCAGCAGAATTAACTGGAAAGGGGGAAAAGCTTACCCCAGGTGAAAATTCCACTGATATGCCAGAGCGTCTGTCCCCTGAGACCCGTCGTCTCTCTGAAGGGAGAAAAACTGAGGAAGCTGAGTGTTTACCCTTGAGGCAAACAGTTCTTTCTACCTGTGGAAGGCCCCAGGTTCTGACGATCAGCGCGAACACCTCTCTGTTCAAGCTCCAATCCGCTTCCTGAACCCTCTGTCGGCTCAGATAATCCGCTACCTTGTTTAACGTACCCTTAAGGTGGACTGCGGATAGGGAAAGTAAGTTGTTTTCGGCCCAAACTAGAATCTCTATCGATAGTGAGAGAAGAGATCTGCTCCTTATGCCTCCCTGTCTGTTCAGGTAGGCTACAGTAGTGGCGTTGTCCGATAGTATCCGGACATGGAAACCTAGGAGGTTTGGGGAGAAGGCAGCTGAGGCTAAAGCCACCGCTTTTAGTTCTCTCCAATTTGATGATCTTTTCGACTCGGCCTGGGACCATGTCCCCTGCGCCAAGTCCTGACCCATGTGGGCCCCCCATCCCCACATACTGGCATCCGTTGATACCACATTTTCGGTAGGGAGAGACCAAAGAAGACCTTTCTGCAGGACCACCTGATCTCTCCACCACCACATCGAGCGTCTGACCCTGGTGGGAACTCTCACCCTGGTGTCGAGGCTCTCTGTCCTGTGGTCCCATGTTCCCAAAAGGAACCTCTGGAGAGGCCTGAAATGCAGCCTCGCCCACTGTATGGCTGGCATTGAAGAGGTCAATGTCCCCAGCACTGAGATAACCCTTCGCACTGAAACCAACTGATTTGTCTGAAGGGATGAAACTGCCCTCTGAATCTTGGTCATCTTCCCCTCTGGGAGAAAATTTTTCTGTTCTACCGAATCTATCCGGTATCCCAGAAAGAGCACCTGCTGGGCTGAAATGAAATTGGACTTTTGGACATTCACCAACCACCCCAGCACCTCCAAGTGACCGCGTACTTTGTCCAGATCCTCCTGCAGCCTCTCCCTGGATGGGGCGAAGAAGAGGAGGTCGTCCAAATATGGGATTACAGCAATCCCTTGGAGACGATTTTACCTTCGTAAAAATACGAGGAGCTGACGAAAGACCAAAGGGAAGGACCCTGACTTGAAGATGTACAATCTCCCTGCCCATGTCCCCGAAATCTCAGAAACTTTTGAGACTGAGGTGCCATAGGGATGTGCAAATAAGCATCTTTCAGATCGATTGATGCTTGGTCAGCATGTTCCTGACCGTAAAAATTGAGTCCATGCAAAACTTTTTTTACTGTACTGACCTGTTTAATGGTTTCAGGTTGAGGATCAACCGGAAATTTCCAGATGTTTTTTTTATTAGAAAAATATGAGAATAGAATCCCTGACCCTGTTCTTCTCGAGATACTGGTACAACGACCCTCTGGTGTCTCAGATCCTTTAAAAGGTTCTTCATGGCCAAGGCCTTTGTTGTATCCCTTGACAATTTTGTCACCGAGAATCTTTCTGGCGGGTGTTCTGAAAACTCTATTCTGTAACTCTGATCCAGCGTGTCCAGAATGTATTGACTTTCTGTCACACTGGCCCAAATAGGGAGAAAACCCTGAAGCCTTCCCCCTACTGGCAGGTCCAAGTCATTGCGCCTTACCGGAGGCCGCGGGAGGATGGAAAAGGACATTTCCTTTTCCTTTGCCCTTCTGTGACGACCAGTTCCTTCTCTTTTCTTGGGGTTTGCTTTGTTCCTGTGTCCTTTGGGGACGAAAAAAACTTCCTAACAGGTTGTTTTTTTCTTTTTGATAGGAAAAGATTTATTTTTACCAGCTGTCCTATCTAGCACAGCATCTTAGTCGGGACCAAACAGAAAATCCCCCTGAAACGATATCCCACACAGCTTGTTCTCGGATGCCGTGTCTCCCAGCCAAGTCTTCAACCATAGAGCCCTTCTGGCAGAGTTAGTTAAGGCTGCAGATCTAGCCGCCATCTTGATAGACTCCGATGAAACATCAGATATAAAGGCTACAGCGGCAGAAAGGGTTGAGAAGGAATCCAAAATCTCCTGTTTAGGAGAGTCTGCTGAAATATGGGCCTTAAGTTGACTCAACCAGAACTCCATATTCCTAGAGACGACAGTAGTCGCCATCGCAGGTTTAAAATTCCCCATGATGGAATGCCAAGCCCTTTTTAGCTGCTGGTTCATCCTTTTATCCATGGGGTCTTTTAATACCCCCATGTCCTCAAAGGCTAAATCGGTAGATCTAGAGACCTGGGAGAAGGCGGCATGTAGTTTGGGATCCTTGTCCCAAACTTCCATTGGGTCTTCGTCAAAAGGAAAACGCCTCTTAAGTTTTTAGGAAAAAAAGGTTTTCTTTCCGGCTCTGCCCACTCCCTCTTAATAGTCTCAGAGATAACTGAGTGTACTGGGAAGCTGCAATTTTTTGGTTCGCTGAGTCCTGCGTACATTTTGTCATGCAGGGACAACTCTTTTCTTTCTTCCTCCAGACCCAGTGTAGTATATATAGCTTTTAACAGGCCGCCTACCTGTTCTAAAGACAGTTTAAACTTTGAAGGTAACTCTTCACCTTCATCGTCCCCCTCAGATTCTTCTCTAGACAGGGTGGGGGAGTGCCCCCCTTGGGTAAGAGATAACTCATTCTCCACCGAAGGGATCATAGGTGAGCCCAGGGAAGACTGTGAGGCAGATGGTTGACTCAGGGATGGGTTTGCTAGTGAAGAGCGAAATGATTGGATAGTTGCATCAAGTTCCTTTTTAACAGATGCAATCAAATCGGAGGGGCATTTTCTTTTTGCCGCTGGATCAGAGCTCTTGGCCTGCCGTGAGACGAAAGGAGAAAAACCCACCCCAGTGAGAACAACCCCAGTGAGAACAACCCGTCCCATTTTGTAAGGGGGCTCACCACAGGTGCACAGTGCACAGTGAAAAAGCCAAGTGCCTCATGTGCCCAGACAGGCCACTGCCACCGGGGGGGGGGGTAAGAGAGAGACCCCACAGTAAAGGAGGGCAGTGTACAAACTGCCCCTTACCTGGGCCTTGCTGGTGCCTGTGCCTGTCCCATTCGCTGCAGCCATTGACTCCATTGAGGTGTGCTGCGTTGTTGTGTGGCTGAAAACGCCGGTTCCGGCCTCCAATAGCGCCAGTGTGCCGGAACCGCCTTATGAGCACCAGCCCCGTTCCTCCCCTCTCCCCCTGTGACTTCCGGCAGAAATGACACCCTATGCCTGCTCCGTGGGCCCCGCCCCCTCCGGAGCCTCACTTCCGGCGGATGGAGTCACCAAGAAAATCCCCAAGATGGCGGCGGCGTTACAGACAGCAAGCGGTGGACCAGAAAAAGGAGGCCAGCCAGCAGCCTCAGACATCGCTGTGGAATGGGCGGGAACAGCTCTCTGAGGTAGGAAAAAGAAAAAACAAAATTGGTGGAGTGGAAAATCTAGGCCTAAGCACCTGAGAGCCCCTGATCTCCCACAAAGTGTCCCCCCCCCCCCGGAGGAAACACAAAAACTGACTACTGGTGAGAAGGAGCCTCCTTTTAAAGTTTGGTGGAAGAGGTGTTTCCTGTTGGCAAGGGGAGGAGTCACTCTCTCAGGTGTTGTCCTGAAAGACGATAAGGGAAAGTGGTATTTACAAGATGGAAGACATTAGATAAATTCTTAGAAATGTGGACGCCATGGCTGGATAAAATGGGGTGCCCATTATAGAGGTGAAGGGAGATTATAAAGAAAGTGTGAGGAGAGAGATTTAAAGTGAGATATAACGAGGACTGGGATGGGAAGATAGGTGGTAGAGAGTGGGTAATTAATACCTTTTTGTCTCTGAAAATTTAAACTAATAACGTGATAGATGGGGAAGTCTATTTTAGGTTGCAAGGGAAGGTGGGAGGGGGTAACAGGGAGGGGGGGGGGGTTTAAAAGAGGGAATTGGTACTAAATGCAGGAAGGGGAATATGATAGGTACAGCACATACATTTTGGTTCGCCATCCCTGTTCAAGGGATTATTTCCTGATATGCTCCATAATAAATAGTTCCCAGCATCAGTTCAGGGAGGACGGGCAAAGAGTGGAGGGGCTACTATAAGCTATAGAGTGTCTGCCCGGCTCCGTCGACTGATGAGGGGAGGCAAAAAAGGCATGGTTAAACATTTCTTTTTCTGCATGTATTTGATTAAATTGTATGAGCCTCTGGAGAGGCGTTGTACTTGTATTATATGTATGAAAAAAAGAAAAATATAATAAAAAGAAAGTAGTATAAAAAAAAAAGTTCTTGTTATCCTGATGGCCTTTTTTCTCCAGTAGGTCCTCTCTGTTTTCAAGTCTTGCTATAGCTAAAGCCCTGTCTAGCATCCATCGAGGGTAGCCACAAAGTAAAAATCTCTCAGAGTGACTGTGCCTCTTGTTCAAAATGTTGGTCATCACTACAAATGTGCCTGACCCGTAGGAACTGGCCGACATGAATACTGTGTTTCGGGTGGCCTGACTGGGCAAGTAAAAAGGAATTTCTATACAAGGTGGATGAAACTACACCATTAGCTCCATTAACACATCCAAGTAACACACCGATTTGCTGTCTGCACAACCAGTAAAAATAATATTTCTATAATTTCTATTGAGGTGTTCCCAAAAGGTGTTCCCAAAAGACTCTCAGTCCACTTCCAAACCAACAGTAGGTCAATGAACCTAAGGTAGATCCTAATTGACAACCTAAAGGGGTTTAGGTCTGGAGACATGCTTGACCAGTCCATCACCTTTACCCTCACCTTCTTTAGCAAGGCTGTGGTCATCTTGGAGGTGTGTTTGGAGTTGTTATGTTGGAATACTGCCCTGTGGCCCAGTCTATGAAGGGAGGGGATCATGCTCTGCTTCAGTATGTCACAGTACATGTTGGCATTTATTGGTTCCCTCAATGAACTGTAGCTCCCCAGCACTCATGCAGCCCCATACCATGACACTCCCACCACCATGCTTGACTCTAGGCAAGACACACGTGTCTTTGTACTCCTCACCTGGTTGCGGCCACACATGCTTGACATCCTGTTAAACCGTTGTATGGTCTTGGTCACTGTGCAACAGCTCAGTTTAAGGGGCAATCTTCTTATAGCCTAGGCCATCTTTATGTAGAGCAACAATTCTTTTTTTTTTTAAGATCCTCAGAGAGTTCTTTACCGTGAGGCGCCATGTTGAACTTTTAGTGACCAGATTGAGAGAGTGAGAGCGATAACACCAAATTTAACACACCTGCTCCCCATTCACACCTGAGACCTTGTAACTCCAATGAGTCACATGACACAGAGGAGGGAAACCTGTGACGCTCTGGTAAACTCCATGCCCAAGAGGGTTAAGGCAGTGCTGGAAAATAATGGTAGCCACATAAAATATTGACACTTTGGGCCCAATTTGGACATTTTCACTTGGGGTGTGTACTCGCTTTTGTTGCCAGCGGTTTAGACATTAACCCCTTCCAGACCGGCTCACAACAATATACGTTGGCAATTTGAAGAGGGATATCGTTGTTATGGCAGCAGCTAGCTGCCATAACTCCAGTATCCTCTTCTTCTTTGAGCGGTCCGGTTTCAGATAAAAGTGGTCTCTGCGGCGGATTCGCCGCAAGATCACTTTTACCGGTGGCAGGAGAGGGCCCCCCTTCCGCTGCTCTCCGGTGCCCTCCGCTGCTTACAGGAGCCGCCAGCAGTGATGGAGGCGATCGGATAATTCTCCCAGTTAGGTATGGAGATGAGTGAGGGGAAGGTGGCCCCCACCCGTCTCCGTCTTGCAGGGCGGAAGCGACGTCAAAATGTCACTTCCGCCCATAGCTCTTAAAGGGATTATTGCATTTTAGTGTAAATATGAGATCTGAGGTCTTTTTGACCCCAGATCTCATATTTAAGAGGTCCTGTCATACTTTTTTTCTATTACAAGGGATGTTTACATTTCTTGTAAAAGGAATAAAAGTGACACCATTTATTATTATTTTTTTATTTATTTTTTAAAGAACAGTGCAAAAATGAAAAAATAAAAAGTAAAATAAATAAGAAAAAAAACAAACAATTTTTTAACGCACCCAGTCCCGCTGAGCTCGTGTGCAGAAGCGAACACATACGAAAATGGTACTCAAACCACACACGAGAGGTATCACTGTGATCGTTCGAGTGAGAGCAACAATTCTAGCCCTAGACCTCCACTGTATCTCAAAACATGCAATCTGTAGAATTTTTTAAACTTCGCCTATGGAGATTAAGGGTAAAATTTTGTCGCCATTCCACGAGCAGGTGCAATTTTGAAGCATGACATGTTGGGTATCAATTTACTCGGCGCAACTTTATCTTTCACAATATAAAAACAAATTGGGCTAACTTTATTTTTTTTCATATTTAAATCTTTATTCATTTTAAGAGAAGCAATGAGTACACTCTACAATCATCACATCTCACATAATATCCACATCTATAAACACCCGTCTGGTATCCAAATAAATCTAATACCAAAACATATAACCCCACACCGTAAATACCTCAGACTCAACTGTCTCTTTCTAGTTTCATAAATAAACATAAGATGTAATATCTGCTACCCCTTACCCAGGACTCGAGCTCATCACCTGCTCTGCCCTGAGGTTTCCTCCTTATATATTCGTAGAGTGTTACATCCCTCTCTTACCCCTATATTTTATAAACCACAAAACCAAACAAAAACAAACAGACATCAAAAAAATAAAAATAAACAAACAGATTTTTTTTTTTAAAAAGGCAAATATATAAAACCTCCCTGCCCGGGAGTCTCTCTCTCTCTCAATAGATTCTCCTAACTGTTTTCAATTATCCAGATTTACATCTATAAGATTTCTCCCCTCCTCTGTATTAATATAGAGGTTCCATACAGACCATGTTTCCAGATATCTCCCTCTTTTCTGTCGGGATGACCATACCAGATCCTCCATATAATTTAATTGTTCTACCCTTTTGAGCCACATTCCTACTGTTGGTGATTGTGTCTGCTTCCACATAAGTGGAATACAAGATTTAGCTGCGTTCAGAAGATGGCATAGGACGGTTTTCTTATATATTTTAGTAGACATTCTCGTGTCCTGTAATAGGAAAAAGGACGGTTCTTCCGGTAGTTCTTGGTCACTAAATATTTGGGAGATTCTCCGTACTTCTTTCCAGAAGTCCCTTATTCTCGAACAGGACCAGAAAATATGCTCTAGCGTCCCTTCTTCCTCTCCGCATCGCCAGCACCTATCCGATACCTCCGGGTAACATTTATGCAAGAGGACTGGAGTAAGATACCACCGAGACAGAATCTTGAAATTGGTCTCCTGCATTCTTATACAAATTGAAGATTCAAATGTATTACCTATTATTTTATTACGCTGCTCCTCCGGGAATACTTGATCCAGGTCCCTTTCCCACTCCCTAAAAAAGGGCAGACTAAATTAGATTTTCCGGGGGCTCATCTAATAGCGCATACATTCTAGAGAGGGTTTGTTGCATTACCCCGCTCGCACTGCAATACCCCTCAAATGGTGTTAGCGTGCGACCATAGCCACTTAATGGCTTTAATGTATTTAAAAAATTCCTCAACTGTATCGCCCGCCACAAATCCAATTGAAATGTTGTAAATCCTGTTGTCATCGACTGTATCGTAGGCCATATTCCATTTGTCATGAAGTGGGAGGCTTGAAATATCCCCTGTTCCAGCAATACTCTAAAATTTCCGTCCCTTAACCCCGGTTCAAATTGTGGGTTTCCCAGGCTAACTTTATTATTGTCTTAACGACCGCCATTTTATTCTCTAGGATGTTAGAAATTATATATATATATATATATATATATATATATATATATATATATATATATATATATATATATATATATATATATATATATATATATATATATATAATGTTTGGGGTTCTAAGTAATTTTCTAGCAAAAAAAAAAGTTTTTTAACTTGTAAACACCAAATCTCAGAAAGAGACTTGGTCCTCAACCAGTTGCCGACCGCCGCACGACCATGTACGTCGACAGAATGGCACGGGCAGGCATATGGGCCTGTACGTCCCTGCCTCACAGCAGGCGGATGGGCCCTACCGGGTCCCCCCCCCCCCCCCCCCCGGTGCCTGCGGCATTCGCTTTCGTTCCAGGAACAATCCGTGCTGAGGGGGAGGCTACCGATTCATGGCCACCCCCTTGAGATCGCTCCTGGCAAATGAGAAGCTTCCTCTGCTTCTGTAATGTAAACAGAAGCAGAGGAAGTGATGTCCTCTCTCCTCATGCAGCCTTCTCGTTCCGGCGCCCGAGGAGAGAAGACATCAATGTGAGTCTGCACCAACACTACACTAACACCGCTGTTGACCCAACTTCAACAAAAATGCTCCACCTGGAGAACTCTCCCCCTGACCCCGGTGGGGAGAGGGAACCTTGTAAAAATGATCTATCTTCCAAAATTGATGTACTATTTTAGGCACACCCCGAACCCCATTCCCAAATCCTTTTTTCCACAAGCTTGAAAGTACGGTGACCTCCTTTATTTGGGCGGGAAAACCCCCCAGGGTGGCAAGAAACACACTTTCTCTTCCATTGTCTGAGGGAGGACTGGCATTGCCCAATTTCCTGATATATTATTGGGCGGCAGTCCTGGGGACGGTGAGGTGGTGGTTTTCGCAGCCTCTGCAAAACCCCACTGTTACTCTTGAGGCGGCCCGCTTAGGGTCATACGCCTCACTTTCTAATTTACCATACAGAGGGGCCAAAGGCAATCCTGCTGTGACTGGCCCTATGAAGGCTACAATTCTGGTGTGGCGGGCCTCCAGGGCAGCCCTTCTGAAAAAATCACACATCTCACCTCACACCCCTCTTTGGGCCAATACCATGCTCCCTCATCTATCCACCATCCCAGATCCGGCAAGTTGGGCCAAGAGGGGCATTGTGACATTAAAACAGGTGGTCCCACACGGGGTTATAGTCCCATTCCGAGACCTACAACAAACACACAATTTACCGAGAAACTTCCTTTTCAGATATTGGCAACTGCAACATGCCCTCAAAGCCCAATTCCCATCCCAGATCACACTTGAGCCGGATCCGATAGAGCGCCTCCTGATTTCTGGGATGCTTGAAAAACCTCTCTCCTCTTTATACCTCCACTTAACGGTGGCTCGCACAGTTATAAAACAAAACTCCATGACTAAATGGCAGGCTGATATCCCCTCTCTGGGGGAAGAGGAATGGGAAGAGTGTGTAGCTACATTTATCCCGGCCATGATCACAGCGAAGGATAGATTTATACAATTAAAATTTATTCACATGGCATATTACACACTGCAAAGGCTCACAGGCATCTATCCTGATCTTAGTCCCAATTGTAGTAGATGTTGGGTAGAAATAGGAACTTTCTTTCATATGGTCTGATCCTGTCCCAAACTGCTCCCATTCTGGACCGGGGTGGCGGACATCCTAGGCATAGTAGGTAGTGTCACAGTACCACTAGATCCCCAAACTATGTTACTGAGTCACCTAGAAGACATTGAAGGAGATCGGTATGTAAAACTATGCCTCACATACTCATTCTATGCAAGAAGGGAAATACTCCTCAAGTGGAAGCAAAAGGAACCCCTCAGTAGATGCTAGGAAGAAGGCAATAAACAATGTGTTACCACTGTATCAAATTACTTATGAGAGCAGAAATTGTCCTCAGAAATATGACAAAGTATGGTCTAGCTGGGTCGACGTGTGCAGCTGACCCCTCCCAAGGGTTGGAGCTGCTGCAAAGAGTTACCTGGTTTGGGGGGAGGGATCGACTGCTGTGTTCCCTCCCCCCTGAGGCCGGAGACAGCTTCAAGTGTGTAGGAAGGGGACCGGAGGGGGGACATTCCTTTCCGTCCCCCGTCCCCCCCTCGTGCCCCTGTGGCGGAGGGGGCATGCTCTGCTCCCCATGAGTTGACACACTCCTGACTCTCCCACGTACTCATTTTTGTCCTATGACCACCCCTGTGGTACTTATCGAAATACACTGTTGAACTAGGGTAGTACACAGCCCACATCCTCCTGGGAAATGAAAAGATTGTAGTGAGTAACTATCCTCTGCACATGCAATATTGCATTATCTGATATTGACTCCTTTGTGACATGTATGTATGTTTGTACTGTCTTGTTTGTTGTAAGAAAAATAAAAAAAATTCTGCTAAAAAACACTACACTAACACCAGTACACATACCCCCCCCCCCCCCCCGATCACCCCCTGCACCCCCAGTCACAGTGTCACAGATTGCAGTGTTTATTTTTTTTTACTGATCACTGCATTTGGTGCCATTTGTGACTGTAATAAGTGTTAGGGCAGTTAGTGGTAGGCCTCTTTAGGTCTAGGGTACCCCCTAACCCCCCCTAATAAAGGTTTAACCCCTTGATTACCCCCAGTTAACCCTTTCACCCCTATCGCCAGTGTCACTAATCGATAATTTTTCTGATTGCTGTATTAGTGGCACAGGTGACGCTAGTTAGCCAGCTTTTTATAGTGTCAGGTACCCCCATATACTACCTAATAAAGCTTTTAACCCCCTGATTGCCCCCTAGTTAACCCTTTCACCAGTGATCACTGTATAAGTGTTACGGGTGAAGCTGGCTAGTTCGTTTTTTTTTATAGCTGCCGTTTATTACCCAATAAAGGTTTAACCCCCTGATCGCCCGGTGGGTGATATCAGTTAGGTTTTAGGGTCAGTTAGGGTCTGCGTCGCCCCAGTCAGTGTCAGATTAGTGCCAGTACCGCTAACACCCACTCACACAGCATACACCTCCCCAATGCCGCATACACACGGCCGGAATTTCCGATGGAAACAGTCCGATGGGAGCTTTTCATCGGATTTTCCGTCTGTGTGTATGCCGATCGGTCTTTTTCAGTCGGCATTTCCGACGGACTTTAGATTGAGAGCCTGTTCTTCATTTTTACGACGGAAAAATTTTCTATCGGAAATTCAGATCGTGTGTATGCAATTCCGACACGCAAAATTCTTATGCATGCTTGGAAACAATTCCATGCATGCTCGGAAGCATTAAACTTCCCTTTTATAGTGTCGTCAAACCACGTGACCATCAGAGCTTTTTCCGACGAAAATTCTGATTGTGTGTACGCGGCATTAGTGGTATAGTATCTGAATGGATCAATATCTGATCAGATCTATACTAGTGTCCCCAGCAGTTTAGGGTTCCCAAAAATGCTGTGTTAGCGGGACCAGCCCAGGTACCTGCCAGCACCTGCATTTTACCCCTCCGCTCAGCCCAGCCCAATGAAGTCAATCAATCACTGTCACTTACAAAACACAACACACATAACTGCAACGTTCGCAGAGTCAGGCCTGATCCCTGCGATCACTAACAGCTTTTTTGGTAGCGTTTTGATACTGTTGCTGACAGCCTAGGAGCTTTTTTACCTGCGAGTCTCACTAGTGTACCAGTAAATTCAGAGCCCAAAATGGCAAATTGAAGGTACACTAGTGAAGAGGCCTACACGTTTCTAAACATGACTGATAGTGAAGAGGAAGTCACTCATCTGTCAGATTCAAGCTCAGAATACGATCCTGTAGACGACAGATAGCTCTGACAACGGAGTTGTGGTCCCTGCCAAGGTCAGGCGTACCAGACCCCAATCTTCTTCTTCTGCTGTTGAGGTGCAAGAACTGCAGGGCTCTCGTATGGAGCAGAGAAGTACTAATGGCACTATTCCTTCTGGTGAACTGCCAAATACCAGCGGCCTAGTACACCCTTGTTGTAATCAAACCAGCACTGCAGTTACACGTGGTGACGTGGCGAGTCACATAAGTGCAGTTCAAGTAGTGTCCCGCTGCCACCAAGAAGACAGACAGGCCTGTCGTGCCCAAAGTGTCCTTCCTGCAGAATTTGCCACTCTGAATTGGGAGCCCACCACTTCTGCAGCACCCCTACTTCCCCCATTCACTGGCCAACCCGGCATTCAGGTGGAAACGTTGATTTTACGTCACTTGATTTTTATTCACTGTTTTTCACCGTAGATCTCTATAGATCTATTGTAGACCAAAGCAATTTGTATGCTGGTCAATACATCGCCGCTAATCCCCAGTCCTCCCTTGCCAGATATTGTAAACCAATTACAGTTTCTGAATGTAAGACCTTTCTGGGCCTATCCCTCGACATGGGCATAACTAAAAAGAGTGAGTTGCGGTCATATTGGTCCACTGACCCAGTTCACCATATGCCCGTGTTCTCTGCTTCCATGGCCAGGGCACAATACGAGCAGATCTTGTAGTTCATGCACTTCAACAACAATGAACTCTGTCGTCTTCGTAGAGACCCTGGATACGATTGGCTTTACTAAATTTGGCCCCTTGTGGGAGCGTGTCCAAGATGGCGCTGGGAGCGGAAGCTTGTTAGCTGAGCTCCCGCTCTGGATCCTGATCCTGCACTACTCCTGTAGTGGATATCACCCGGGTTAGCCTGATACTTGCCTACATCCCCCCCTGGAACATCGTGGGGATGAGAAGAAGCGCCAAGGGGTCGCAGAAGAGACGCCCTACGGAGACGTACCACACGCCACCAAAGCCTGGGCCTACTGCACCTCCGTCCTGCCACATGGAGACCCAGACCCCCTCCCCCTCGGACGGCTCGATCCAGGACGGGTCACCTGCCTTCGAAGCCCTGATGAAGGCCATTGCGGGCTGCCAGTCCGCGCTAACGGTCAAGATTGACCATGTGCAGGCAGAAACGGCCCTGATCCGGAGGAATATGGACAAATTCCGGGAGCGGGTCTCGGAGGCGGAGAGACGAATCTCAGGGGTGGAAGACACACAGCGTGACCAGCAGGCCGACCTCCAAATCCTAAAATCCAAGGTGAGGGCCCTGGAAGTGAGAGCCGAGGTCGCTGAGAACCGGAACCGCCGGAACAATTTGCGGGTCCTTGGCCTCCCGGAGTGGGCAGAGGGCTCAGACCCGGTCGCCTTCATGGAGCAGCTCCTTCCCACCCTCCTCCCGCAGGCCCGTTTTACGCCGCACTTTTCCATCGAGCGGGCGCACCGCATGCCGGCGCTGAAAGGCCCTCCAGGAACGCCGATGCGCACCCTTATCTTTTTTTTTTATATTATAATCTTTATTCATTTTTCCATCGATAAACAACGTTTACATCCCATTGCAATATTTAGCAAAGTAAAATGTGTCTTATTTACATACATATTATTCTGACATAAGTGCCTACTCCTTTAATCAGGCGCTAATCATACACCCTGGACTTAGAAAGAGGGAGCCGGTCCCCAAGGAGGCACTTCGCAAAATGGTCCCGAATCGATGTCCCCGCCTATCCCTACTACATTACCCTCCCACCCCCTACCTCCCCTCCCTGCCCCCCACCCCACTCTACTCCCCTCTCACTTTATCTATATCCGGTGTATTCCCCCTATCCAAGGTCTCCACATCCTCTCAAATTCCTTTATATTGTGTCTCCTTGTATACGCGGCTCTCTCCTTCGGGAGGGTTTCGTTCACTGTATCAATCCAGTTTTTTACTGTGGGTGGCGCCTGTGATTGCCATCTCATCATTATCATCTTCCTGGCTTGATGTATGCCCCTTAATATTGCCACAGTTGTACTTTTCGTTTCTCCCTGTTCCTGCCTATACCCCAGGATACAAAGTTTAGCTTCATTTTCCAGTTCCTTTTTGAATATTCCCTTCAGTACTTCTATCACCCCTTCCCAGTACCGAAAGAGCTTGGGGCATCTCCACAGCATGTGGATAAGGTTCCCCGACCCCTGGCACCTCGGGCAGCTGTCATCGGGTCTTTTACCAAACTTGCATAACCTCTTTGGGGTGTAATACGCTCTATTTAATAGCATTAAGTGCGAGAATCTCTGTGCGGGCGAGACTGATATCATCGGGCTTAGTTCCAATATTCTCTTCCAATGTCCCTGAGGTATAGCCCCTATGTCCTGTTCCCATTTTTCTTTTACCGCCGGTAAATTTTCTTCTCCTAGAGTTTCTCTATTCAATAATTTATATACTACTGAAATTAATCCTTTGGTGGATCCTAGTTCCCCGATGCGTTGTACCATTGGTAGATCCTCCCATATCAGAGGCTGGTTTCTAAACTGGACTTCTAAAGCGTGGTTAATTTGGAGGTAGTTAAAATATGTATTCTGGGGAATATTAAATTCCCTTTTTAGCGCCTCAAATTTTTTAATAGCCTGACCCTCATAAAGTTGACTCACTCTTTTTATACCCCTGTTTTCCCACTCCTTGATTTTTCCCATTGTGCTTAATTCCTGTAGGTTACTGTTATTCCAGATTGGGGTATATATGTTGCTCTCTCTATATTTCAACTTTTTTTTAACAGCTTTCCATATTTTACTGACCATTTTTATTGTTGGGTTCTTAAATCTAAACGACCCTGCCTCTAGGGTCTCTATTATAGTCTCATGCAAGGCGCCCGTTAAAAGAATTTTTCCATTAGGCGACCCACCCTCTTGGGCACAACATCCGGCTAGTTGTTGTAGTTGAGAGGCTAAGTAATACATCTCGAGATTGGGCAGTGCAAGTCCCCATTCCCCCACCGGGAGCTGCAATGTATAGAGTCGTATCCTTGCCTGTCCCCCCTTCCATACCAGTTCCCTAAAGAGGCTCTCTACCTCGTCAAACCATTTTCTTGGGATCCATATGGGAGCGTTGTGAAGGACATACAGCAGCTGGGGTAGCGAGATCATTTTTATCAATGAGCATTTACCAGCTCTGGACAGTGGAAGAGATTTCCAAATTGTAATTTTCTCCTTAAACTTCCCCAATAATGGTATTAAATTGCTATGCACGTATTGATTGGGGTCTCTTGTTATCCTAATCCCTAGGTATTTAAGAGAGTCTACCACTGCTAGTTTAGGACTATCCCATGTCCTCCCTTCCCTCATCTTAGCTATCGGAAAGAGCTCTGACTTTGCCCAGTTGATTTCTAGGCCCGTAAAGCTACCAAACCTTTCCACAGCTTTCATTGCTTCCTCCAGCGAGTGATCCATATCTCCCAGAAAGAGCAATATATCATCAGCATATAATGCTATACGTTCCTCTCCTGAGATCCTGCAGAATCCTGTAATGTCCGAGCTCCTTCTGATATGCTCCGCGAGGGGCTCCATTGCTAGCGCAAAAAGTAGGGGCGACAATGGGCACCCCTGCCTAGTTCCCCTTTCCAATTTTATTTGATCTGAGAATCTATTATTTATTTTTAGTCTGGCTACTGGTCTGTCGTAGAGCATTTTGATCCACCCGATCAGTGTAGGCCCAAATCCAAATTCTTCCAGAATCCGCCAGATATACTCCCAATCTATAGAGTCGAAGGCTTTAGTCACATCCAATGACAGTATTGCTTCCAGCCCTTCGTTGTCTGTTGGTGTTTGTATATTTAAAAAGGCTCTTCTTATATTTGTACTGGTTGATCTATTTGTTATGAACCCAGACTGGTCCGGGTGGACCAATTTTGGGATGACTTTGTCTATTCTGGCTGCGATGACTTTTGCTAAGATTTTAGCATCAGCACATAAAAGGGAGATTGGCCTGTATGAAGCAACATCTAGGGGGTCCTTCCCTTCCTTATGGAGTACTATAATGGTTGCTTCTCTCATTGACTCAGGGAGATGTCCTACCTCCATCGCCCCCCCTAATGTTTTTAATAATTCTGGCAACAGAATGTCCCCGTAGTGTTTATATGTTTCAGTTGGTAGACCATCCGGGCCTGGTGACTTTTGGTTTGCCATATCGTCCACTGCCTGTTGTACTTCAAGGAGTGTTATTGGGGTATCCAGACCATCTCTTTCCTCTTGTGTTATCTTTGGGAGGGCTAAATTCCCCAAAAAACTCTCCATTGTTGTTCTCCCAGCTCCCTTTACTCGTGCGGAATACAAGCTTTTATAGAATTCCTCAAAACTTTCCACTATACTCTTAGAGTTTGAGGTTACCCCCCCCCCCCCCCCCCCCTCTGGTCCGGATGGCTAGTACGTTACTGGGAGCCTGGTTTGCCCTTACCACCTGAGCCAACATTCTTCCCACCATTTCCCCTTCCATAAAGGCCTCCTGTCGCTGTAGCAGTTGTTTAGTCTCCACTCTCTGTATTACACATAGTTTATACTCCTGTTGTTTCTTCAGCCATTTTTCTTTCCCATCTATTGTTGGGGCTAGTATATAATTATCCTCAGCTGCAACCACTTCTCTCCTTTTTTTTTTTCTTCCTGCACTCTTACCACCTTATTATACTTCGCCACCTGCTGGATTAACAATCCCCTCAGAAAGGCCTTGAGGGTGTCCCATAGAATCCCTGACTCTGCTGTATTTACATTAATCTCAATGAACTCTCTCAGTATTGGTGGAATAGTATCTGTACTTCTAAGTATCTCAAACCAACACCGGTTAATTTTCCACCACCTCCGGATTTCCTCCATCCCTGTTTTAAGCGTAAGCGTAAGGGGGGAGTGGTCCGAGATCCCTCTTGACCAATACTTAACCTCTTCCACCAGCTCCAGTGCCTTATCATTTCCCATAGCCATGTCAATTCTGGAGAGTGTGGAATGCGTGGCCGACCAGCAAGAAAATTGCTGAACGCCAGGGTTCCGCACCCTCCAGAAATCTATCCAGCCCACTTCCTCCATAAACCGACTCAACTGCCCCTTCTTCATAGTTTCCAATGTATTCTGAACTGGAAATCTATCCAGATTGTGATCTAATACTTGATTGAAGTCGCCCATTATTATAGTTGGTATTCCCTGTTTATCAAGCAGAAACTCATTTAATTTAAGCATAATATCCATTTTAAATGGGGGGGGGGGGGGGGGGCATATACATTTGCTACTACCATCCCTCTATCTTCAATTTGACAACAAAGAAAAACATACCGACCCATTTCGTCTATACTGGCTTGCGTGCAGGAAAAATTCACTCCTCTCTTCACCATTATACTAACTCCTCTACTATATGAGCTATGAACCGAGTGATACTGGTATTGGTATCCCCTACTTTGTCTTTGTAGTTGTTGAGCTGCATCCTTTGTTAAATGGGTTTAATGCAGGCAAACCAGATCGACACCATAGTTCCTCAACATAGAAAACACTACTGCCCTCTTACCCGCCGTGCCCAACCCCCTTATATTCCATGACCCTATTCTTAGTGTTTTAGATTGCATCTATTTTCACCCAGTATCTGTATTTTTTTAACCAATGGTGCTTTATCTCTAAAAAAGTGTTTACCCCCTTTATTCTAGTGGTTCCCCCTTTCAAAACTCTATGTGTCTCCCTTTTTTCTTCCCTCTTCTGTATATCTACCTTAATTCTCTTTATTATATCAGTGAGTGTGCCCTTTTTTACTTGACCCTTTACACACCTTTGACCTTTATCAGTGCCATTTATTTTATCAGTGTTTGTGCCCTTGTTTACCTGTCCCTTTACCCATCTTTGACCTTTGTCAATACCAGTACTTCCCCCCTCCCCCCCCTCTGCCCCCACCTTTCTAGGTGATCCCCCAGGGGATTAACAATGACCCTTACCCATACTTTAGATCCTTCCTTCCCATTCACCCATACCTTCACTTTCATCCTCTCATTCCCCCCCACTGTGCAAACCCTCCCCCCTCTATAATCCTAAATATAAAAAAAAATACGTATTTTTTCTAATTTTTCTCTCTCACTCCCCCCTGCCTCCCACCTCTTCCTACTCCTTCCCCCCAGCTTATCCCCTCCCCATCTATTTATCATCGGAATATCATGATATCAACAGTTTTGACTTGTTCTCCTCCAACCATTTCTCCCCCCCCCCCCCCCCCGGATTTTCAAAAAACAGGGTTTCCCCCAACGCAGTTACCCGCAGTTTAGCCGGGTAGAGAAGAGCATACTGGATTTTAAATTTTTGTAGTGAGCGCTTGGCCTGAATAAATTCTGCTCTGCGTTTTTGAAGTTCCTGGGAGAAATCAGAATAAAAAGAAATCTTAATCCCATTAAAAAAAATGCTTCCCTTATCCCTAGCCTTCCGTAGAAGTGTCACTTTGTCCTTGAAATTAAGAAACGTCATCAACAGAGTTCGAGGATATCCTCCTGGTGGCGGAGGGCGGAACGGCACCCTATGTGCTCTTTCTATGCTAAAAGTCGCTGAAAAAGATTCTTTCCCAAATAACTCAGTTAGCCAGCCTTCTAGGAACTCAATAGGGTTGGATCCTTCGCTCTTTTCGGGCATTCCCACTACCCTTATATTATCTCTTCGGCTCCTGTTCTCAATTTCCTCCAGCTTAGCTGCTTGCCTGAGTATCTGCTCTTTCATATTCTTCATTTCTTTGAATAGAGGTAGCACATCATCTTCTACCTGGCTGATCCTTCTTTCCAACTCTGTGGTTCTCTCAGATATCTTTTGCACATCCTGTCTTACCAACACTAGATCATTTTTGACACCCTTCATCTGTTCACATAGCTCTTTAAGGGACTCATTGGAAATTTTTACCGCCTTAAGCACGTCCATTAATGTAGGTTCTTTCTCTAGAGGCATATTAGGCCCAACTGCAATATCCGTTGTTTCTATATTTGTTTTTAGGGTTTGATCAGTCTGAGCCGAGCTTTTACTTCCCTGTGCCTTTGTCCCCTGGACACGTGGCGTTAAGACAGTTGATTGGCTCTGCCCTTGGCTTTTACGATCTCCTGCACTTCCTTGGTGCGCCTTTGGTTGGGTCCCTTTCTTTGGGGGGGACTGCAGGGGGAGTTGCCCAGATGTATGTGCAAATTGCTCTAATCTCACTGCCGCAGCCATGCCTACTTGTTGAGGGTTTTTGTCTTTTGCAGAGCGCAGTTGCTGCATTTTCCGCCCTCCTTTGTTTTTGGGTATTTCAAATGTAACCTGAATGTCCTTATGAGTATACCCTTCTCCCTCTTACCCCCTTTATACGCTCTTAGGCTTCCAAATGAATACTGATCTATGAGCTCAGCATGCCAGAAAAAGGGTTATAGTTTTTAAGAAGTAACTGCTTTTTTACTAAACAGCACAGGGTATAGGATGGTTACAGGATGGTTACAGCCAGGTATCCGGGTGGCAAGATATCAGGATTCCACCACTTCGGACCAGTGAATCTATCTAAGATAGCACATAACAGCCAGCCTACAGTCAGTATTTTCGAACATCAATAGCGTATAGGAAAAAAAAAAAAAAAAAACAGCAGAGACAAAGCAGTAAGAAGCGCCCTTCATGGGTTTTTCCACCCAACTAGTTCACTCAGAGGCACCCCAATTTCAGCTGCTATATTCAATGCCTGAGCATTTGATTGCCAAAGAAAAAAAAGGGCTGGTGTTGCCCCTAGCAACACTATTTCCATGAGTGTGCAGGTGACTGCAAGTCTAGCTCTGTATCTGACATACCCAGAGGCACAAAACAGGGAAAAGTGATACTTTTTATACTTTATATACTTTTGGGGGAAAAAAAAAAAACGTTCAAATCGCACAGTAGCACTTAATAACAGTCTTTTGGCAAGCCCTGCAGTCTTCTCCCTTTTTCTTTCCTCAAAGTCCAATACCCAAAAGCGCTCCACCGCAGTAGGCCAAAAAAAAAAAAAAAAAGAAAACCACAAAAAAAAAACAGCAGTAGCTTGCCAAAAAAAAGCAGGAGAAACAGAAATCAAGCAGCCAGATAAGCGGTAAGCAGAGAGTCATATATCAGCCGCAGCATGTTTTCTTATACAGTTCTAGGCAGAGAAATCATACTATATCATCTGTGTGCTTATATATTGGTGTGTCGTTTCTACTTTACCGCATCTTTGCAGCCTCATAGCTCTTAATGTGGGAAGGCATAGTGCTTCAGTCCAACCCCCGTGTCCCCTTTCAGTCCGTGCCTGTGTCCTTATCCTCCGGTTTTCACACTGCAGAAAAGGATACTCCTCAGCTGGTTTCAATAGCGCAATGTCCTCCACAATGCTCCAGCCGTCTCATCCCCTTCACTCCATACCAGACAGCCAGCAGCAAAAAACAAATGGCAGACTGTGAGAAGGTAATTCAGTCAGTGATTCACACAGTGTGTTCAGCATGGGAGGGGAGAGGCATCTCGTAGTATCCCATAGCTTCTCATGACGGCTTCATTCCGAAGCTAGAAGGGAGAGGGAGGTCGCACGGCAGTGTTCCTTCTCACTCCACCACCATGCCGTTCATCTCCTCAGCACTCAGCTCCCAGCCCTCACTCACTCTCACTCCTCTCTCCTCACATCCGGTCACTCCCCTGCACCCTTATCTTTAAACTCCTGCATTACAGAGATAGGGACACGATTCTCCGCTCGGCCCGTATTCAAGGGGAGCTAAAATACGAGAACACGAAGGTGCTGATCTTCCCCGACTATTCTGTGGAAACGCAAAGGCAGAGGAAGTCGTTTGACCCGGTCCGCAACATCCTAAGAAGCAAGGCCATCAAATACAGCATGCTTTTTCCTGCAAAGCTGAGGGTTCAAGATGGCGAGAGAATTCACTTCTTTACTTCACCCAGAGAAGCTATGGCTTGGGCTGAATCACTCCGCAGATAAACACCTGTCCTCAACGCTACTAACAGTGAGTATGCTCTGGGGGGCCCTATTTCTCCCCTGAATCGTGCACTTATGGGTCTTGGCCCGCAGATCCCCCCCCTCCTGGCTGGGAAATTTATCCCCCCATCCCTGCAGCTGCCAGCCGCCTCTTGTGTCACAAAACTTTTTTCCTGAGCCGCCGCATGGCACTTTTACATTTCCCACGACACTGGCTTCCCCCTTTTTATTGTTTGGATGGGGTTTGCTGGATTACTCCCTGCTAGGACTGTGGATCCCTCTCCCCCCCCTCCCATCTCTCCTTTTTGCCGGATGTCCTTGATTGTACTGTACTGTGGGTTGTGGTGGGGAGAACACGCCAGTGACTCAGATGGCCTTTTTTTTTGTCCCCCTCCTATGCACGACCCCAGGGGGTACTTCCTTCTCTCCACCTGCACGGATGGTTATCTCCCCCTCGGGGTAAGGAGTATTGCTGAACCCCCCCCCAGAGCTAAGGACCGAACCCCTGGATTTCCGGGTGATCCACACGTTTACTCCTCCATTGGATTCCTACCAATTGGTATTTTGACTGTCCTACTAAACAGGGGCCTGTTGCCTCTTGCACATTGCCTCCATGTTCAGCATTCCAGCTGACTTTAGTTATGGGTTACAAACCCTTCCCCGGGGACGGGGGGAGGGTAGGGTGGGGGGGAGTTCGGGAAGGTTGAGCAGTGTTTCTGGCTCGCAGTTACTGCTATTGTGTTGCATAACAGATGTTAACTTGCTGCTTACACTTTTGTTGGTATGGTTATCTGGTCATCTCCCCAGCTCAGTGGTAGCTTTGTGGAGAACACTAATCCCCATAATGTATGACAATCCTCCTTATGCCGTAGTATATGGTTCTAATGGCCTCGCTTGATATTCTCTCCTGGAACACACGGGGTATGAATTCCCCGATAAAAAGATCCTTAGTCTTCCAGTATATCAAGAAATACAACCCGCATATATGTGTGTTCCAGGAGACGCATCTAGTGGGGAGCAAAACTCTGAGCCTCAAGAGGCCATGGGTGGGGCACCATTATCATTCCACATACTCTAACTTCGCAAGAGGGGTTAGTATATTGGTGGCTAAAACCCTCCGTTTAAACTCCTGAACCTCGAATTGGACCCGGATGGCAGGTTCGTACTAATTCATGCCCTGATACATAGTGCCCCTTGGGTCCTGGTGGGTTTTTACCTCCCCCTCCTGCCTCTACTAAACTTTTGAATCTCCTTACGACCAAACTGGCACAATACCCACAGGATAATATGATACTTATGGGTGATTTTAACCTTGTTCCGGACTCTGGGTTGGACAGATGCGCTATGACAGGGACGACCCGTCAGGGTCTGGCTGCTTGGGCTGACACGTACGGCCTAACGGATGTATGGAGATGGAGACATCCCACATCTAAGATGTTTACCTGTCACTCAGCCACGCATAAATCGTTCTCGAGAATAGACCTTGCCTATGTGGCGGCCCCTGTCCTTCCCAGGGTCCGGAACATTGATATCCTCCCCAGAGGAATATCGGATCACGCCCCACTGCTGTTGTCACTCAGTCTGGCCACTACACCCTCGGACAGAATCTGGAGGCTTTCCAGGTTCTGGATCTCCGACATAGACGTGGAATCTAGATTCCAAGACACGATGCAATGCTACTGGGTAGAGAACTCTGACACCCTCGGGGAAAACTCCACTTGGGACGCCTTCAAGGCCTCCTCAAGAGGACAATACCAATCTATTATTGCAACAGTCAGGAAGGAACGTAGAGCAGATCTGGAAAGGGTGGAGGCCCAGGCAGTCGCACAGGAGGCCCGCTATGTCAGATCCCGGGACCCATGACATTATGCCCAACTTCAGGCTCTCACCAGACAGGCACTCCTCCTACGCACGTCCCTTACACAAAAAAAAACTCCTGCACCAATCCCAACAAATTTTTGAACAAGGGGACAAGACAGGGCGCCTCCTGGCATGGCTCTCTAGAGAGCAATCCGGGATAGCGACAATAACACACATAAAGAACCAGGAGGGAGCCCTGCTCTCTGACCCCCAGGACATCAACAAGTGCTTTGTCACTTTTTACAAACACCTCTACACCTCAAGGGTATCCTACGATCAGGCAGATCTAGATAAATACCTTGACGATATAGACCTACCAGTTCTTAACACCGCCACCGCCACCAAACTTGACGCCCCTATCACAATAGAGGAAGTACAATCAGCCCTGAAGGTAATGCAGACGAACAAGACTCCGGGCCCGGATGGGTTCCCGGTGGAATTTTATAAGACCTACATGGAAGATCTAGCCCCTAAGTTATTGATGACCCTGACACAGGCCTCCCACTCGGGAGTCCTCCCAGACTCCATGAGTGATGCGGTAATAGTCGTTATTCCCAAACCAGGAAAGGACCCCTTACTGTGCTCCTCATACCGCCCAATTTCCCTCCTGAACGTTGATGCCAAGGTATTTGCAAAAATACTAGCGAACCGCCTTAATACGGTGATCACAGCCCTAGTCCACCCTGACCAGATGGGGTTTATGCCGGGTCGGGGCACGGATATCAATATACGCCGGCTTCATACACATATAGCCTGTGCGGACCCTGGGGCCTCTGAGTGGTGGCCTCACTCGACGCGGAGAAGGCCTTCGACTCGGTCGAGTGGGGCTACCTGTGGTCGGTTCTCACTAGATTCGGGTTTGGCCCACACTTCCTCAAATGGCTCCAGATGCTTTACGCCCACCCCAGGGCCCGCATACGTACAAATGGCTCGCTCTCGGACTCCTTCTTCCTTGAGCGAGGGACACGCCAGGGCTGCTCCTTATCCACGACCCTCTTTGCTCTGGCTATTGAGCCCCTGGCTGCCCATATCCGTAAAGACCCCCAGATAAAAGGTATAAAAAATAGGCCCCCTAGAAGAAAAATTCTCCTTGTATGCAGACGATTCCCTCCTCTACCTGGCAGATAGCTCCATCTCCCTCAATTCGGCCCTCGCACAATTTGACAATTTCGCCCAATACTCTGGCATCCGTATAAATTGGGACAAATCTGTCCTCTTTTCGCTTGGCCCCCTCCCCTCGCAGCCCCCCTCCCACACACCACTACGCTGGGTGGAGACTTTTACCTACCTAGGAATTAAAATTGGTCCCACAATGAAAGGATATCGGTCTAAAGCCCCATACACACGGTAGGATTTTCCCATGGATTCTGTCCTATCGGACAATGTTGTCGAAAAATCCGACCGTGTGTAGGCACCATCGGACAGTGTACGTCGGATTGTCCGACAGACAAAGTCCTATCTCCTGCTGGATAGATTTTTCGACAACAAAGTCCGATCACACCAAATCCGATCGTGTGTATCGAATTCCTGACGGACAAAGTGCCACGCATGCTCAGATCATATTACAAGACCAAAGCTATTGGCTACTAGCCTCTACGTAGTCCCGTCGTACGCAACAAACGTCACCACGTTCAGAATGATCGGATTTTCCGACAACTTTGTCCGACCGTGTGTATGCAAAACCAACATCGGACAAAGTACGACGGACAGGATCCGACGGACCTGGTCCTCGGATAATCCGCGCGTGTGTATGGGGCTTAAGAATCTACATCCACTCCTGGAACAACTTGCTAAAAGCTGTACCAACTGGCGCAACCTCCCTCTTTCCCCAGTGGGTAGAGGTAACTTGATTTTTTGTACTTTTTTAGACAGACTCCTACCCCCATTCCCCGCTCCTTTTTCCAAAAACTAGACAGCACAGTGACCACCTTTATCTGGGCAGGACGCCCCCCCAGGGTTGCCCGTCGCACACTCTACCTCCCACTTTCCGCCAGAGGTCTGGCCCTACCAAACTTCCTGGTCTATTACTGGGCAGCGGTCCTCGTAACAGTCCGCTGGTGGTTCTCCCAGCCCAAACTGAACCCTGCGGTCACGTTGGAAGCTGCACTCCTCGGCTCCTACGCTGCTCTGTCCAACCTTCCCTTTCGGGGGGCCAAGGCACACCCCAGGGTAACAGAGCCTATGAAGACTACTATTAGGGTGTGGCAGACTTCTAGGGCCCGGGGGGTCGGACCTAACACATATTCACCCCACACTCCACTGTGTGGGAACCCGCTCCTTCCTCACCTGAACTCGGTCCCTGACCCGGCAGCCTGGGCCCACTATGGGATAGTAAATCTTAAACACATTATCTCACGAGGCAAATTGGACACGTTTCCCTGAAACAGGCGTACCGACTACTCCAGACCTTCCTTTTTAGATATTGGCAGCTCAAGCATGCCGTTACTTCCCAATTTCCAGCTACTATTACCCTGGAGTCGGACTCCATAGAGAGGTTACTCACCTCAGGGGCAATGGGGAGACCTCTGTCCTCCCTGTACCTCTACCTTACTGTGGCCCACGACACAAATACGTCGAACCTGCTCAATAAATGGAGGACAGACATTCCGGACCTCACTGAGGAGGCCTGGGAGGATCTGGTCTCCACATACATCTCCACTATGATCGCATCCAGGGACCGCTTTATCCAACTGAAGTTCCTTCACAGAGCTTACTACACTCCGCATAGGCTGGCCAACATCTACCCCTCCCTGAGCCCACTCTGCACAAGGTGTAAACAAGATAGGGGCACATTTTTTCATATGGTCTGGTCCTGCCCGAAACTCCAGCCCTACTGGCGGGAGGTGGCGCAGACTCTGGAGGAGATCTGCGGAACAAAGCTGACTCTGGACCCCATCTTCTTTCTCCTTAGCCATTTGGGGGACTTGGAGGGAGACAGGTACACTAAGTTGTCTGTGACTTTTCTCCTATTCTATGCCAGAAGGGAGATCCTGCTGAGGTGGAGGGGTGAGGAGATCCCCACTAGAGAGGCCTGGGAAAATACGGTCAACAGGGTGTTACCACTGTATAAAATTACATACGAAAGTAGGAACTGCCCGGCCAAATTCGATAAAATATGGTCCACTTGGACAGGCGGAGTGATGGGCGACCCTCCGGGTGCTGAACTGGTCTGAGGTATCTAAAATCATGGAAGGTGCCTGGGACCCCACTGTGGTTGTAATCCTAAGTTCCTTCCCTTCTCCTCCCCTCCCTCCTCTCTTCCCGTCTCCCCCTCCCCCCCTCCCCTCTCTATTCCCCCTCCTTCCTTGGTATTCGCCCTCCATGCCTTCCCCCCCCCCCCCCTTTGGGGCGAGGGGACACCACCCCCCCCCCCCCCCCCAACTGACCTCCCCCTTCTGTGTGCTCTGATCCACCTTCTCATTAAGGTATAACACAATGCAGCACTTGTTTTGGACTGTTATGTACCCACTGAATCTTGCATCTGGAAATCAGTTGACTATACCTTGTCACTACGATTACATGTATATATGTATCTCTGTATCTGTTTATGCATTATATGTATCTGTTATTTTCTAAATAAAAACCTTTCTACTGTTAAAAAAAAATAAAACATTTGGCCCCTTGTAATCCACTTCAACCAACGTTTTGCAGCCTTGTTTACTCCCCATCAAGTTGTCTGCATTGACGAGTCCCTGATTAAGTTTTCTGGCCGCTTGTCTATCAAACAGTATCTTCCCAGCAAACGTACCAGATACGGGGTCAAGATGTATAAGCTCTGTGACAGAGCCACAGGCTGCTATACATGTAGTTTAATGGTTTATGAAGGAAGAGATAGTCACGTAGAGCCGGGGAACTGCCCAGTCTACATAGGGAGCGCTGGCAAGACTGTGTGGGACTTGGCGTCACCCTTATTCGGTAAGGGGTACTATTTATATGTGGACAATTATTACACGAGCGTGCCACTTTTTAGTCACTTGTTTAATCATCAAATTGGCGCATGTTGCACCGTGCAACCTAATCGCCGGGGCTTACCCCAGAGGCTTGTAGATTCCCGTCAAAGGCTGGGGAGAGAGCCTACTTGAAGTGTAATAATTTGCTCGCTGTGAAGTGGAGGGATAAGAAGAATGTTTTTGTTCTTTCCTCCCTTCATGCAGACACAACGGTCCAAATTCCTATGGCGACTGGTGTTGTGGAGAAACCCCTCTGTATCCACGAATATAACCTTAATATGGGAGGGGTGGACCTCAATGACCAGTTGTTGGCACCATACCCAATTGCCACAAGGCCAGACGCTGGTATAAAAAAAAGTGTCTAAATAACGGAAAATTGAATACTTACCTTCCGTAATTTTCCTTTCCTTGTGCCTACCCATGGCAGCATACCAATGGTTGGTTGCCCCGCCCCCAACCAACCCACAGGACCACTTCAAACTCTAGAAATAAGAGTGTCAAGCCCCCCTGTCAGTATTCTTGTAACTAGCCTCCAAACCTTTTAAGGATTATTGAAGGGAGGGTGTATGCTGCCATGGGTAGGCACCAGGAAAGGAAAATTACGGAAGGTAAGTATTCAATTTTCCGTTTTCCTGGTGCCTCCATGGCAGCATACCAATGGTTAATAACTTGCTTACAGGGAGGGTACTGCAATAATACATTTTAATAACAGCTACAGTACAGAAAGTTGCAAGGCTTTTTTCCCAAAATCTCGGGAAGTAAGAGCTGCTGGGTCCACACTATAGTGGGACATGAAAGTGCTGAATGATGACCAGCTGGCTGCCCGACAGATCATCTCCGGGGAGACCCGTGCCAAAGCTGCCCAAGAGGCGGCCATCCCTCGTGTTGAATGTGCATTGACCGCATCTGGAGCAGGAAGACCACTAGCCCGGTATGCCCTGTGTATTAGCCTAACGATCCAGCTTGCCAGGGTTGTTTTTGATGTCGCTTTCCCCTTCTTTGCGCCTTTGCTGATGATAAACAGCCTTTGATCTTTCCGGAACTGTTGTGTTAACAGCAAGCAGTGTTTCAGGGATCTGGCTACGTCTAGCTCATGAAGCTTTGTGGAGGATGGTTCCTCCTCGAAAGTTGGCAGAACCCATTTGTGACTAAGGTGATAGATTGAAGGTACCTTCGGGACGAACTGATGGATGGGTTGCAAGACCACCCTATTCGGGAAAAAGGTGGTGTAAGGTTCTTGAGCTCCTAGAGCTTGGATTTCCGATATCCTGCGCCCCGAGGTGATGGCGATTGGAGAAACCTCAATATCAGACAACTGTGCGTCGGTTTCTGAAAAAGGGTACAATTTTGAAAAACGGTTATAGGCCAAAGGCCTTTTATCTACTTTCTGCCATTCATCTGTTATTACTTCCCTGATCTCTTCCATCAGGGGGAAGGTTGATAATTTTCTTTTCAGGTGTGGAAAATATTTTTTGGATTTGGCCGGAGGCTCTGGGTCCTCCTCCCACTGGATAGCATCTTTCACAGCATTAATAAAGGGTTCCACAAGAGCGAAATCAAAAGATAACGGGTTCTCCTCCACTAACTCTGTTTCGTCTTCAGATAGTGCTTTAGGATCATGGTGCGGGGTGGGGGTAATCACTGATTCACCTGAAGATGGAGCAGCTTGGTCTTGACTTACCGCGAGCTCGCAGATAGAATCCTTTATTAGCTGTTTGATGGAATCCATGGATTCCTGTTTGTCTTTTTCTTTGTCACCTGCGGCTTCACGGAGGCATAGGGCACATACCAGTTTGTCTGGGAGGGCTTGTTTTCCACAGACCCAGCAGGCTTTCTGACCTGGATATACTGATTTTTGTGCCGAGACATATCTGTCTGTGGAATGTCGGGGTGACCTCTGGCCACTGCGTGAAGCATGGGCTGATGAGGAGTGGGAGTGACCCGAACTTCTATGACCCCCCGACCTCCTATCTTGGGACCCCCTGTGGGATGACCGGCGAGATGAACCGTGATGCGGGCTGGGTAAGAGAGAGAGAGAGAGAGAAGAGAGAAAAAGAAAAGGAGAGGGAAAAAAAAAGGAAAGTTTTTTTAGTCTCGTTTTTCTGTTAAGTGCTCTTTTTTTTTTAAAAGACCTTACCTGACTGTTGCAGCCCTTACCTAGTGCTATGCTGAGGATCTTTTTGATGCAGTGTTAAATTGCTATGGGCAGCTAAGAATAAAGGTAGGAAAGAGGTGCTTAGTTGGACCATGAGAAGTATAAAACAATTACCCATTTATATTGAATTTAAAAAATATAAGGCACAAAACAAAAATAACTATTTGCCCCCTTCCAGTACCTTGGCTGGGCTCCATAATGCAGGACAAGACAGGATGGACAGCAGGAGAGAGCGCCTGAGGTGTGTTCCCCTATGTAGCTGACACCAGACTGAAGCTGTGCTCTCCTTTTTATACTGAGAGCGCTTAGGGAGTACCAAGATGGCCGCCGACGGCCTCAAAATGGCTACTGCGCATGCGCCGCCGATGTCACGCCGCTGCTCCGCCCTCCGCCGAGAAAACAGAGCGGAACAGCGCCGCACACACACGGAGACGCTGAGGAGGGGAAGATGCTTCCCCCAGGTTACCATGCCTCGCTCCCCTCCTGGGGGGGAGCTGTATACAGACACCATGCTTAGTTATACTATGTGGGGGTAGATAGAGGAGAAGGACAAGCGGCTCCTGTTGATCCCCAACCCCAAAAAGATCCACAGAAAAACGGGTTTCCCATACTTATCTGGTACCTTTAGCAACCCAAGCCATGGGACTCCTTGCTGCAGGAGAGCATTAACCTGCAATGGTTACACCATAGAGCGGTGAGGAAGGGCTGGCCGTGATCCTGCAGGTATGAGGACAGAGAAAAGAATACTGACAGGGGGGGTTTGACACTCTTATTTCTAGAGTTGGAAGTGGTCCTGTGGGTTGGTTGGGGGCGGGGCAACCAACCATTGGTATGCTGCCATGGAGGCACCAGGAAAAGTGTATACTTATTTCAATTGGCTTTGCTGAACACTCATGTGCTATACAGAGCTTCAGGACTGGACCCTTAATTTAAATTCTAGGAAGAGATTGTCAGAGCCCTTCTGTTTCCAGACAGTGCTCCACCTGACCTTCCCAATCCAAATGCAGTAAGTAGGCTGCATGAAAGGCATTTTCCGTATATCTTCCCAAGTCTTCCAAACACCTGAAAGGAAGCATTTCCACTTCTCCAGATTCTGAACCATCAACCACCAATTTTAGCTCTGCAATACCCTAGGAACAGAGCCATCTGGCAATACATTGGCTGGATCTTCATGTTCCAGACAGAGAAAATAATCCTGGACAAAAGACCTATAGTAGGACTGCTTCCTGAGCAAAGATTATTGAGGTATACTGAGATTGACACCCCCTGCATCTTCAGAAAGTCCAGCACCTGGGCTAGGAGCTTTGTGAACCCTCAGAAACTGTGGCCAGCCCAAAGGGCAGAGTCACAAAATGAAAAAAAGACGACTCTGTACTGCAAATTGCAGAAACCTTTGATGAGCCTAAAAAAAGGTGGCATAAGAAGATATGCATCATTAATGAATTTGGAACCCAAAATCTACCTCTTGCAGAGGGGTAATCACTGAAAAGACTGAGCCTATATAAAACAGAAGGATGTCCAGCGGCTTGAGATATTAAGATGCCCCCATTTGGTTTTGAAACCACTACCAGTCGAGAATTTACAATAATGAGCCCATAACTTTTGCTGCAAGAGCCAATGCCAGGCCCAAGACTGATGACTCTGTGTCAGACCCAGAAGGTCCCAAGAGGCGTACCCTCTGGCCTAAGATACTCTCTGTGACAGAACGTCCCTACACTCCTCTTGAGTGCGTTCGTCATATACCACTTCCTCCCAGTCTGAATATGGATCTCAGATGTTCCAACCGCTCCCAAGCACCAAACGAGACGAGACTTGCTTAGTGCTAGCATGGACTGTTTTATTAGAACCAAACTGACACTATTTATATACAGTAGAAGAGGAGCCCCCCCCCCCCCCCTGCTCATTTTACTCTAACAATACACCTGTAACAAATTAACATGAGCTAATTAACTAATCCCTTTAAGCAGCCGATGTGACTCTGTGCCCATCAGGATTTCACTACAGGTCAGACTTGTTGTCACCGAGCTTCACACATGTTAGATGCTAATATCAACTCCAGCCACCTGTCTGTTGTCTTGTATAATGCAAATGAGTCCAGTCTATCTTGACACAGATTCTAAAGAGTATTTCACCTATTGTTGTATGTGCTAATTAACCCTGCAATTTAATCTGACTAGCACAGATTATAGTGGGGTTCTCATTCACCCTGTGCCCCTAAAATCCAGGGCCCATAATCGTTTGGCAAGAGGCTCACATTTAGTCCTCTCAAAAAGCCTGTGTCCCGGCTAGGTCTGTCACACTTTCAAAACACACCAGCCTCAGATGCCTCCCTCACTTAGGAGGGGAAAAGCTTACAAGCTCCTGGTACTCTCAGGCAGTCTCCCATCTAAATACTAACTAGACTTGAACCTGCTTAGGCTCCGATCAACGGCGATCAGGCATGTTCTGGGTGATGCAGCCGCAGTCCATTGCAGCTCCGCTAAAATCTCCTAATGACATTCTAATGAGTCAAGAATCGCTGCAATGCCAAACACCACAGTGGCCCATATACACCTGATGCGACTGGTCCATCAGGAGATGTGAACACCGCCAGATTACTGAACCTGAGGGCGATTCACATGCCTCATCCAACCGCCTCTCTTTCCTGGAGCCATTTAACTTGTATAACAGATAAATAAAGTAGCAACTAGATTTGCCAAAACTACCCCAAAAATTCCCCAAAAATGCAAGCCCATGTTGGTCTACCACTGTGCAACCACCTAGGTATGCAAGTACGTAGATATGCAGGTACCCAGGTATGCAGGTATTTATAGTTAAATACAAACACGCATGTAAATATGCAGTTCTTATGCAGACACGCCTGTAAATATGCAGCTCTATGCAGACACACCTGTAAATATGCATGTCTATGCAGACACACCTGTAAATACACAGTCCTATGCAGACATGTATGTAAATATGAGGTCCCTATGCAGACACACATGTAAATATGCAGTCCCTATGCAGACACACATGTAAATATAAATAAAAGGAGGTGGTGGTGCGCTATACAAAGATCAGGTAAACTACAGAGAATATAGTAGCAAGAGGCAATAGAGAATGTTGATAGATAATGCAATTCCAGCAGGTCAAAATTCTAGTAATAATAATAAAAATGCATATATCATAACTAATATAATATAGGATAGAAACAGGTAAAAAACATAAAACAAATAATATATCAATGTACATGCATTGGAAGCAAAACACAGGTGTGGCTGTAAATAGTAGTGGTGGTGGAGCCACGTGCTAAAACAATAATAAATAAATAATTGCAGTGCTGATATTGCAACGTGAACTCTAAATATAAAAAATAAAGCAAGATAAAATCAATGAAATATCAAATGTTGATCATGAAGTGCAGCCTGTGATATTGCTTCAGATCCAAAACGTTTTAAAGTGCAGGTGCTGGTAAACTAAATTCAATGTAGGGTGCTGCGGGTAGTGGGTGTCCTGTGCGATCCTTTGTGATAATTGTGTGGGTGTCCCTTTACCTTACTGCTGTAAGGTTACAGCATGAAATTATATGTCTTTGTGGTCCTTGGTGACCATGGTCTTTGTAGATCCCAAGTATGGCAGCCCAGGTCCTTGTTGGCGTTCCTATCCTGCCTTTGAGCATCCCCTTTAAATGTGGGTTATAGGGTATCCAGGGTAGAGGGTCTCACCAGTACCATATATGTGGGGATGTTAAAAACAGGAAGTATGCCCCATAGTGTAGTAATTTAAAGTAATATTTATTGGATAAAAGCTTAAAAGACAGGTACTCACATAGAAAAATTGGTAAGCAAATCTTTGTACAAACGAGCGGCGAGCTCAATAAGCGGCACTTCCGGTGGCACAAGCAGTCCCGACGCATGTTCGTCACAAATCACGTGACTTCATCACCACATATATGGTACTGGTGAGACCCTCTACCCTGGATACCCTATAACCCACATTTAAAGGGGATGCTCAAAGGCAGGATAGGAACGCCAACAAGGACCTGGGCTGCCATACTTGGGATTTACAAAGGGGACGGTCACCAAGGACCACAAAGACATATAATTTCATGCTGTAACCTTACAGCAGTAAGGTAAGGTGACACCCACACAATTACCACAAAGGATCGCACAGGACACCCACTATCCGCAGCACCCTACATAGAATTTTGTTTACCAGCACCTGCACTTTAAAACGTTTTGGATCTGAAGCCATATCACATGCTGCACTTTATGATTTGTATCAGGGGTGCCCAACCTTTTGAAGAGTGAGGGCCACTTAAGTGACTTGGTAACTGGTCGAGGGCCACAATGAAATGAAACGGTTCTGAATGTCAATTTTTTTTATTTTGAATAGCATAATGAACATCTTAAACAACAAACAGAATCATCATTTTGTGTGCGACCAATACCCATTGGATGTTTACCCACTGTTTACTCACAATCACAAAAAAAAGAGTAAACAACACTAGTGTGAACACTGACTTTGTTTACTTTTTACAAGGGGCTCTATGTCAGGTTTTATTTCAGTTGTTCCTAAGCGGAGACACTGTTCCAGGTGACAGTCCGTTAGTCTTGTTCTAATTTTCGATTTTGCATGCTTCATTCTTGAAAAAAGTTGCTCACAAAGGTAAGTGCTCCCAAACAGGGAGAAAACCTTAGCTGTGTTTCTTCTTAAATTTGGAAAGTTGTCCTTCGACAAATACTTCTGGTAAAAATTCAGGATGGGTAGTTCAGAGTGTTTGATTTTAAGTTCGGCATTAGCCTAAAGTTCAATTAGTTCCATCTGAAGATCTCCCAGAGCAGCGGCCACATCTGCAGAGAAGGGGTTGATCACCAGCATCACGCTCTTCTTCTGCGTATAAAAATCTTGAAATCTGTCCTGGAACTGACTCTGCAGCTGACTTATTGCAACAGCATAAACAGGGGCATACTCTGCAACCTGTAGTTGTGCCATGGTTTTAAAATGAGTGAGATTTTGACTCTCCAGATGACTTTTGAACAGTTTAAATTTCATTAGAAAAGCCTTGACGTGGTTAAACATAGTGTGAACTAATTGATTTTTTGATTGAAGCTTTATGTTAAGTTCGTTCAAATGAGAAGAGATGTCTGTAAGAAAGGCAAAGTCAGCCATCCATTTGGTATTGTTAAACTCAGTTACTGGTTTGCCATTTTCTGTCATGAACTCTTGGATGGCATCTTTCAATTCAAAAACCCATTGCAACACTTTTGCACGGCTCAACCATCGCACATCACAAAAGTAGACAACATCGCTGGGACCCTGATCGTATTCAGTTTCAAGAAAGTGTTGGAATTGCCGGTGATTTAAACCCCTTGCCCGGATGAAGTTCACAATCTCAGTGCCAACTTTCATTATATTGTCAAATCCTAGAGATTTTGCACACAGATTTTCTTGATGAATGATGCAGTGATAAGAGATGAAAGGCGAATTTGATTCTTCTCTTAAAAGTGCCACAAGTCCCGAATTCTTGCCAATCATACTCGGCGCTCCATCTGTCACCACTCCTACAAGATTTTGGATATTAAGCTGATATTTTTGGAGGATAGCTTTTATTGCATTGAAAATATCGAATCCCCTCGTAGTCCCTTTCAGTGGACACAATGCTAAAAATTCTTCCAACACTTCTAAATTGTCATTCACTCCACAAATGAAAATGGCAAGCTGAGCAGTGTCTGTTAGGTCAGTGCTTTCATCCAGGGCTAAAGAATAACATAAGAACCTTTTTAGTTTCTTCACCAAGGTTTCTTCTACATTTTCAGCTAATTCCTCTACTCTTCGTGTTACTGTCTGTCTAGATAGGCTTATTTTTTTGAAGGCATCAATCTTGTTAGGGCACACGCATTCCACAGCTGCTAATATACACTCTCTTGCAAATTCTCCGTCCGAAAAAGACTTTGTTTTTTTCGCAATAATTTCAGCAATCGCAAAACTTGCTTTTACTACACTGTCGGATTCATCTGACACTCTCTTAAATACAGACTGTTGTGATTTCAGTGACTTCTTCAGCAAGTTTATCTTGTCTGTTCGCAATTGGCCCTGAACAGATTCAAAATTCTTTGCGTGCTTCGATTCATAATGTCTTCTAAAATTATATTACTACACACTCACAATTGTTTCTTTGCATATTAGACAGAGAGGCATATTAGACAGAGATCTGTAAACCTTTCACTGAAATTTCGAGACACTTCACTATGACTTTGTTTCTTTGCTGTTTTGGATACACTTGCCATCATTGAGTTGAATGACAATTTGAATACAGGGCAGGGGTAGGCAAGAGATGCCGATCTACCTGAACAAAATGAAAGATATTAAATATCACTGGGGTTAGGGTGCATGCGCGGCTCGTAAGATGGCGGACGCACTTGACTAGATCTCTGGCCGCATCTCTTGTATCCAAGACTCCCGCTCTGCTACATCAGCACTCACAGCCCCGGGAGCCGCACCATTCGATCCAGGAACCCCACAGCAACCCACCGGACCCTGCATGAGTAAGATTGGCGACCAGAGGCACATATACAGGAAGAAATCCCCACAGGCCGCAACACAGCCCACGCGCCACATGGAGAAATTCCTACGTAGGCCGCAATCCCCGGCCTCGATTTTCACAGCAGATGCCGCGGACCCGCCGGACGCACTCCCACTCGTCGATCCCTTTCTGTTTTCAGATGTCCCTTCTGCCAAGGCACACCATAACAATCCATCACAACAACCTGCACAGACATCCCTGGTAACAGTAGATGTTCTGGACCTGAAGATACAGGCCTTGCTCCAAGGCCTCACACACAATGTTACTAAAGAGGTCAGTAAGCTTGCACATGAACTTAGAGGGGAGATTGACCAGCTAGGGGGAAAGAACAGATGCCCTAGAAACAAAGTTTGACGACACGGTGAGCTATGTCCAAGCCTTAGAAGAGGAGAACGCAAATCTTAAAAATGCAGTATTACAACTACAGATACAACAGGAGGACCTTGAGAACAGGGAACGCAGGCAGAACCTCCGCATCAGAGGTGTTCCTGAATCCATCTCTGATAAAGAAATCAGACCATACCTGCTAGCCCTGTTCAACACCCTAGTACCTGACATCCCAGATATTGATCTACGCCTGGACAGAGCACACAGATCATTAGCTCCTAAACCTCCTCAGGGAGCCAACCCCAGAGCAATTGTCCGCTTTCATTTCTATGAGACTATGACCATTGCCACGCGATATAGATCCAGAATGGACTTAAGGGGGCGAAGATATAAATTTTCAGTGATTTGTCGCCTATAACACTGGCCAAAAGACGCAACCTTCGTCCCATTACTGCCCATTTGCAACACCACCAGATGCCCTACAGATGGGGCTTTCCTTTCACCTGACGGTGACCAAAGATGGCTCGCAACACACCATGAGAGACCTCCAGGAGAGCAAATCTTTTATCAGAAGCTTGGGACTGCCCCCTGTTACCGAGGAAAACTTCTAAGCCCATAATCTGCCTTCCAGACCCCTATCAACACCTGGGAAGATATGGACTCCTGTCCGTTACAAGTCTCGGAAGACCTCATTCACTCCTCAAAGGAACACCTCTACCAGAGGAACCAATTGAAACTTTTACGGAGTCCCACCACTGGTTTGAAATTTGTTTTCCTACTCTGCTTCCACATGTAAATTCCTTTATGCTCATGCTCTGAGCCCCTAGGCTCAGGGCCTGCTGTTTTTTTTCCCTCTCCCCATGTAGGGGCTCCTACTTGGGATGTTGTCCTCCGGGACACTTATTGTTCTACAGTTCCCATTTTGTTTTTTTTTTCATCTTCTTTATACGCTTATCGGATCAGGCCACGGCCGGTGAACTGAGTCAAGCCAACTGCCATGTCCCCCCCCCCCTAACATGGTCATGTTCTCTCCCTGGGTAACACACCTGTACGGTGCAACAACTTTGTTTTTTCTTTTTTTTATGCCTTTTAGGGGTCCTTTTTGATCCCTCATTTAAATACACTAGTAAATCTAGTCCACAAAAATATGTTTTTTGGGGGGGTTATGCAAGGCTCTTTTTTCTAACCCACTCAGGAAATGTTTATATATTTTCACCCCTGGTTACTTCCCTCTCGGGTTTAAATATATAGGTATACATGCTTCACTATCCACATTGTGGTTTCTGCTCAATATATTCTGCACAAATTTAATGTCATATTTACCATCATCTTTATATATATATATGGCAGTCAGTATATGTTCATGCAATGTTAAGGGCTTGAATTCCATCCGTAAGAGATGGCTGGCCCTTAAAGAGTTCAAAGCATCTAATGCGGAGGTGATCATGGTGCAGGAGACACATTTCAAGGCAGAGGGTTCGTTTAAATTTGCTTCCAGGCACTACCCCACAACTTTTGTTGCATCTGCTTCCTCTGGAAAAGCTGGGGTAGCGATTCTTCTCAAACGCTCATCCACCATAAAGGTGAAATCCTCATATTTAGATCCCCAAGGTCGTTTTGTTCTCCTGGACTGTGATCACCTAAATGCATCCTTTACTCTGGCAAACGTATATGTTCCTAACACAGGCCAAATTGGTTTTCTTGAAATTTTTTTTGAAAAGCTTCACACCTTTGCTCAACCTTTTCAAATTATTGGTGGTGATTTTAACTCATGTATGTCTTCAGGGATAGGGCCACCCTATTCCAAAGTAATCCCCCTCTGCAAGCACATAAGTCTTCCTCCTCCTTCCGCAAACTGATTAGATCAAACAGGCTATTTGACTCTTGGAGGATAAAACATTGGACAATGTCACAGCACTAAGAAATTGCATTAAAGCACTAGACTTAACTAAAATCACCAAATCCATGCTCTGGTCAAAACAAAAGTATTATGAGTTTGCCAACAGGCCCAACAGAATGTTGGTTCAAAAACTAAAGCCGCGCCCTCAGGCATCAACCCCTGACTTCTTAATACAGCAAGATGGCAATCCCACATATTGTCCTTGAGCCATGACAGGAGTCTTTGGGAGACTTTTATAAGAAACTATATAACTGCCTAGCCAGTGACTCCACCTTCCAGTTCACACAAGACAAATTCGACAAGTTTGTAGACTCTTTAAATCTCCCCACTCTCCAGATCTCCAGATAAACGCTCAGGATTGAATGCACATATATCAGCTGAAGAGATCACCGAAGTAATTAAACAACTCCCGACCCACAAGTCCCCAGGCCCAGACGGTCTCCACTACTCTTACTATAAAAAAATTCCTTCCCACCATCCTTCCCTACATGGGAAAGCTTTTCGCATCTCTAATGACAGGGAAAATCCCCCACACTCAATTTCTACACGCATACATCACGGTAATCCCAAAGCCAGGCAACTATCGCCCCATAGCCCTCCTCAACTCTGATTACAACATTTTTACGAAAATTTTAGCCAACAGACTGTCCCTACTCCTCCCCACGTTAATCCATAGAGACCAGGTCGATTTTGAACCTACCAGACATGCAGGTGATAACACAAGACGCACCATAGATTTGATAGACCTCCTGACCAAAACCAAACGACCAGCTATAATACTAAGCTTAGACGCACAGAAGGCTTTTGATCGCCTAAACTGGTCTTTTTTGTTTGCTACACTTTCACAATATGGCTTCTCTGGCCCCTTCCTTCAAGCCTTAAAGGCACTTAACTCTACCCCCACATCCCAGGTACAGATGGCCTCTCATGCCTCAACGTCATTCCCCCTTAGTAACGGCACTAGACAGGGCTGCCCGCTATCGCCACTGCTCTTTATCCTTAGCCTTGAACCCTTGGCGGCAGCCATACGCCTGCATCCAGATATCAGGGGGGTGACGTTGAGGCATCAAGAGTAGAAACTGTGCCTCTTTGCAGATGATGTGCTACTAACAATTACACACCCACATACTTCGCTTCCCTCATTACACTCGATTCTACACACATTCGGCAATATCTCTAGATTTAAAATCAACTCGACTAAAACTGAAGCACTACCCATTAATGTACCGTCTGAGCTATTGCTAACCCTACAAAATAATTTCAAGTATAGGTGGTGCACAAAATCAAATACCTAGGAGTACACTTATCCCGATCATACTCTACTCTTTAATCAAGAAAATCCCCCCCCCCCCCCTTTTCTCAGAGATCAACAGATTGCTTAAAAACTGTACTGTACTTCCTCTTTCCCTCATTGGCAGAATAAACGTCCTTAAGATGTCCATCCTCCCCCAAATTGCTATATTTATTTGAAACTCTTCCCGTAGCAGTTCCATTGCCCCAGCTTAAAGCTCTTTACAGGAATTTTATGATATTTGTTTGGAACAACGCATCTCATAGGATTGCCAGCTCAGTTATCCTGGCCTCTCGGGCTCGCGGAGGACTAGGGGCCCCAGATATTATTAAGTACTACTTTGCGGCCCACCTTCATGGACCTCTAGATACGCATCAAATAGATGGTCTGAAATTGAAATTAGCATCACAACTCCAGCACATCCATGCTGCCTGCTCTGGCCCTCCCTAGACAAATCTATACCTCAATTAAGGAAGATATGCCTGAACCCCATGCTATTCACAATCTCAATATGGAAACGCTGCTCTAGCAAATATGCCCTATCTTCCCAATGCTCACCATTGATAAACATTTTATATAACCCACAAATCCCTGACAGCTTATCCTATGACTCCATGCTCCCTTGATCTCAAGCTGGCATTTTTCAATTAAGACACTTAGTACATCCAGTGAAACGCAGTCTGCTCTCCTTCTTGGCTATACAAACTAAACATAAAATCCTGAACACACTATTTTATTCCTATTTACAAGTTAAGCATTTCTTCTCCTCTAGATCACCCCAAGTGACCTTAGATGTTCCTACAGAATTCAAAATGCTATGCTCACTGGGTCCCCATGAACCTTGTCAAATCTCCTGTATCTATAAAATCCTCCAGAACGCACTCTAAAGCCCCATACACACGGTCGGATTTTTTCATGGATTCTGTCCGATCGGACAATGTTGTTGAAAAACCAGACCGTGTGTATGCACCATCGGACAGTGTACGTCGGATTGTCCGACGGACAAAGTCCTATCTCCTGCTGGATAGATTTGCCGACAACACGGTCCGATCACACCAAATCCGATCGTGTGTACGGTTGTCCGACGGACAAAGTGCTACGCATGCTCAGAAGAAATTCTGTGACGGAAGCGCTCGGTCAGGTAAAACTACCTTTCCTAATCGACACAGCACATTCGTCACGCTGCAATGTTAAAATGTCTTTAATGCAGCGCATTCTCTTTTTCTTTACAATGCAACAAGAATGACATGTTTTAGCTGCTCCTATTCACCCGCACTTCTCACAAACTTAGTTCTTTATTACTTTTCAGCATTTATACACTACATGTTTATTTTTACTCAGATCGTAAAAGAATCTTTGTTATATTTTTAGCATGATTTGTTTTTTTTTTTTTTTTTTTGGGAATACATATTTGAAGGAGATTTTTTTTGTTGTTTTTTGGAGGGGGGTTGTGTGTCTCAACTTAGCCAAACCACATTATTAACATTTGTATTTGTTGCTTAAATTTACTAGGAGTTTGTTGGTTGTTGGTGCCCCTTGTTAATTCTACTTTAGGATTAGTGAAATGTACCTGCCTACTCAAAGAAAAACTGTCATTGTAGAAAAGTAAAACACAATAGTCAATGATTATTTCAAATCCAAAAAACATTTATTTAGGTCTCAGCAACAAACCAAAGAGGAACGCAGCCATGGTGAAACTTGGGGAATTTGCAAAGCCTTGGACACCCATGGCAACCATCATTTTTCAAGCTCTGAAAATTGGGGGCCTGAGGAGTACCTATCTAAATAATAAGGGAGTGCAATCTGGTCCTGAAGTCCAAAACATCCGGAACTGCAGCAGATGCCATCTAGGTCCCCAGGCTCTGGTCCTACGAGAGACTCCATCTTCTCTTAGACCAGACTGAATCAAGGTCATCACTCTCTTGTCTTCCTTGTACTCTTCCTTCCACGCCGTGGTGCTGGTGGGGTGGCAGAAGGAGGAGGAGGAGGCGGAGCAAGGTCACTCTCGCAAACATGTGTGAGGGGAGTCATCTCCCCAGCCATCCCCTCATTTAGGATTTTGAGGATGACATCCTCACACATGCTGCGTTGCCCCGCCTCCATACCCGTCATTTTAGTGCCAACCAAGGAGGCAAAGGCCTCCTCGTAGGTGGGTGTGGCATATAGGGAGGCTGAAGCGTCTCGGATCAGCTGGAGCGCTGACTCTCCCACCTCCCCCATGCTTTTCGCCCTTCTGTAGGGAAGGCGGAGGGGAGGGACTTGGGAGACAGTCAGGCTCCTACGCCTACCCCCCTGTTGGCTGCCACTAACCCCTGCCTCCTCCTGACTGCCACCTTCCACAGCCACCTCCTGGCTGAGGTCTTCCTGTGTATGAAAAAGGGACATAGTTTCAGTTATTTGTTCATCAAACACACACAATTCTCATCTAGTGACTGTTGCAAAATGTTTACAAATAGAAAACCATACAATTCTCAGCCCTGCAGTTTAGATTCTTCCCAAAAATGTCTCCAACACCACTGTCTGTTGATATGTCAAACACGTTAGGAACTAAGCAATTGGGGATCCTGAATTAACTGAACATCATTCATTATTCCCAAAAATGGTTACAAAACTACTATACCTGGAACAAGCTGGGCTCCTGCACATCTTCCATACTGGAAGGCCCAGGTTGGTCCTCGGAAGCCTCATCAGGGGTGGCGTGCGTGAAAGGACGCGTGCAAGGAAGAGTTGAGAGTGACTTCCTGACATTAGCCTGGTCTTTGAGAAAGTGGAGCCTCTCATAGTACCAGAGCGTGGGGACATAGACATCAGCTGCTGCAGCTCCAGATGCTAGGGACTTCCGGACCTTATTGCGCTCCCGGAAATAGGTACTCCTCATGTTATTAATCTTGACTTGTAAGTTTGCCACGGTTGCCATGGGCAGGTTTGGCTTTACAAATGCCACAAGTTTCAGCATGGCTGCGTACCTCTTTGGTCTGTTGCTGTAGTCGCGGTGCTTTGCTAGCCATAATAGGGGAAATTCCCTGTATTTATCAATGAAGAGGGGGAGAAAACTCACGTCGTAGAAGGCCTCCATCACCTCTGCAAGACACAACACCACACAAAACAATATAAATAATGTCAGAATAAACTCTCCTAATCTTCTCCATAAAGAAGCCTCAAGTTCTAATCAGTCTAGGCTAGTTATGTACCAACGTCAAATTGTACCTTCGTTTCTAGCGATCGTCTCGTGCGTGAGCTTTCTCTCCCCTCGTCTCCCAGATCGTGGCTACGACACAGGCGTGTGACGTTTTATATACAGTGCGCATGCGTCAAACTCCGCCCGCCCCTGGCGATCTTTCTCGTCTATTCCCCACCCCTTCTCTTTACGGCGCAGTGGGGAGAGCACATGGCGGGGACACAGCAGGTGCGCCCCAAATATCCCACCAACGAGGAGGAGGACGAGGACAGTCCGGAGGCACAAACGTCCCGATCCCGGAGCCTGAAATTCAAGGCCTCCAATATGTCATTTGGAGAAATGTTGGAGATGGTGGACATATTAAAGAGGAGCGACTATGATGGGAAGTATGGGCCTTACCTCAACCCCAATGTCCGCAAGGCCAAGATCATGTCTAAAGTTGTGAGAAGGCTGTACAATCATTTTGGGGTACAACGATCCAAGGAGCAACTCAGGAAACGCTGGTCAGACCTGAAACTGAGGGAGGCCGATCAGTACAGAAAGATCAAGCGAGTTCTTCAAAAAAGTAAGTAGTTGTGTTTTGTGTTTGCTTTCTTGCTTGCATACTGCTCCATGTGGTTTGATTTTTACAAAGTTGTACATTCCAAAATGGCCACTTTCAGGTTCGTCTGTGCATTCGATCGTACTCAGCCTCGATCTTTCTGCCACTGTCATGTTCGTGTGTGTGTCCATTCGATCGTACGCAACCTCGATCGTTCGGCCACTTATAATACGAGGTTTGGTGAAGTTTTTATTGAAAGGAAGTTTGTTCTCACTAGAGATGTCATCAAGAGCGTAAACCAAATTTAGTCAATGTAAAGGAGAGGTCACTCAGTAGCTGTTTACCCATCTTGACTCTAGAGCACTAGTGCTGGTACACCCAAACCCCCTTTTTATTAGGCTTTTCCACACATGTGCTCCAGTGGATACTAGAGGGCGGTCTCCATCACACAAACTTCTACCAAAAAGCTAGTAAGTTTAGCACCTTTACAAAGTGACTACATTCATGTAGTTGGCATTTGTAACTGGCCAAACAAAAATAGTGTCCGTCACTTTCAAGCAATGTTTGTCATTTCCTATTTCTGCCCTCAATAGATTGTGTTGCTAAATCTTCCTTTTGTACATTCTCATAGGGCAGCGAAAACTTGGGCCGTCTGAGGAAACCCCAAAACCAACACCTCCCAAAAAAGGGGAAAGAGCAGAAGCAGAGGAGGAGGAGGAGGAGGAAGGAGAGATCATCGAACTTGGATAACTTGTCACCACAACAGGTGAGTGTGGGAGAACACAGCTACTGGTAAGCTAATCAATGTATGGCTGCCTCATTTCCAACACCCGATTTTTGTTTGTTTGTGGTTTTTAGGTGACGTGGATGTTGTGGAAGAAAAAATCGCACTTTACCACAGAGAGTGCCCACGTACTCATCGGGGAGATAATGGTCTGCAATAGAGATCTAGATTACTTAAAGCAAAACATCAATGATGTTCAACAAAAATTGAAGAACATCATTGATGTTTTAGGAAAAATATGAAAACGCACCAAGTAATTAACACACATTTGTGCCTGCTTCTGAACACATTTGCAACTTAAGAACTGTGTGAAATTTGGAACATGCACACATTGTGTCCACATGTGCTAGCTCCCATCATGGTGGATGAATGCCAACGTTTTTTTGGGGGTGCAACCACTTTACGAACTACGAAAGTGGTTGTGGTGAATGGGTTGCACCCCCAAAAAACGTCCATTCATCCCCATGATGGAAAATGGCACTTTTGAAGCTTCTAGGCATGTGTTTTACCATCTAATGACCATTTTCATACCCAAATTGTGTGCATGTTCTAAATTTCCACTTTCCAGGGGTGACCCCCCATGTGATGAAGGCAAGATCAAACACACTTTGAACATATAGTCATGTCTGATCTTGTCTTCACTTTACAAAGTTGAACTTTCCTAGTTCATAGGTTCTGTTTTGCTCCATGCCTGGTTTTACCAATTGCGGAATGTTTGTAAACAATGTTGTAAATAACCAAGATGTTGTCAGTTTGGGCAAGAAGATTGTAAACGCACTTGTGAATGTTTTCCAAGTAAACTTTTTTAATTTTCTAAATGTGTGGCTTCCTTATTTAAAAAACACAATGCATTATGTATGTCAAATGTAAAGGATATGGGGGGCAATGGGTGTTATTTACTAAAGGCAAGTCCACTTTGCACTGCAAGTTTCTTTTCCAGGGCACTTTTTCACTGCACTGGTAGAGCATAGTGGATTTGACTTATGTAAATGACACCCACAGTGCTTTGTACGAAAACACGGAGCACAGCATTTTTGAGAATACACACATGTCTGACCTGGTGATGAAAAGGAGTATTTTGGGTGTCAGTTATGCAGTACAAACCTTCTCTAGACCAAAGATTAGGTATCAAACACACAACATGAGAATAATCTTTTTGGGAAGAAGAGACTGTTACCTCCTTTTGCCCAGAAAGTGCATTCCCACTGTCGAAGGCAAAGGGAAAAAATTTCAAGGTAAAATAAGCTAAAAAGAATACGGAAATGACAAGAAATCATAGGTTGGTTGAAAAATAAGATTTATTAAAAAATGCCTCTCACACATCGTCAGGCAGAGCAATGGCCCCCCTACCCACAAAGTAGTCCATATATTGCTCGCGGACCGCGCGGGCATTTAGAGGGGGCAAGCCTGGACGTGCCACTTGAAGGGCTGTGAGGTCAGCATTTGGAGGGCCCTCCACATCTGGGCCAACGGGCACCACATAGTTCCCGTTATGTCTTTTGAGGAAGTTGTGCAATATGCAACAGGCAAGAACTATGTGGTTCAGTTTGTATTCCGCCAAGTTAATTGCCGTCAAGAACAGGCGGAAGCGGCTGGCCAGGATGCCAAAAGTGTTCCCCACAACTCTTCGGGCTCTGGACAGCCTGTAGTTGAAGACCCTCTGGTCTGGGGTGAGGGTCCTCATCGGGAACGGCCTCATCAGATGGGGAGTCAACGCAAACGCTTCATCTGCGACAAAGACGAAGGGGAGTCCTTCTGCATTCTCCTCTGGAGGTGGCAAGCACAGACTGCCACTTTGGAGACGCGAGTAGAACTCCGTGTGCGCAATGGCACCACCATCCGAGATCCGGCCGTTCATCCCCACGTCCACATACATAAATTCATATGTCGCCGACACCACCGCCAACATCACTACACTATTAAACCCTTTATAATTATAATAGTAGGACCCCGAGTTGGGCGGTGGGACGATGCGGACGTGTTTCCCATCAATTGCCCCTCCGCAGTTAGGAAAGTCCCAACGGCTGGCAAAGTGGGAGGCCACAGTCTGCCATTCCTGTGGCGTGGAAGGGAACTGTGGAGTGAAACAAGAAAAACGAATTAGTCACTTTGCACATAAACATTGCAAGCAGATTAGACAATCAACATCTTGGAACAAGAGCATTGTATAAAATTGGAGGCTGGAAAGTATTTGCACAGAAAAGTAGAGGCTCCCCTTCACAGATTACTCACCCCCCATCAATCCCCACACTTCAATGGGCCATTGGCAATAACTAGGGTTTTGGGGGGGGGGGTGTTGGACAGGTAACCCTCTGCACTTCATTGATTGGCAAATGGCTCAATAATGTGTGCTAGTTTGGGCAGACCCTCTGTACTTAACACTATTGGCAGCCCCCAGGAAAGGTAAACTAACATGCTTTGCAGAATTCATCCCTAAAGATGCCCACTATAAAGAGGTAGGTATATAGTGTGTATTGACCTTGGGAAAGCCAGCAGATAGAGGATTGGTACCATCTGACAGAGCAGTTGGGGGAGGGGGTTCCTAATGAGTTTGCCCCCCCCCCCCCACCAAAAAAAAAAAAAAAGGGGGCTCTACATGAAGTAAACCACACAGCAAACATTGCATATTTTAGGGGGTGTTTGGGGGCAAACAATACTATGCAGCAGACAAAAGACATTGTTTAAGTGACTAGGCCATAGGTGTCTATTGGGGCAGAAGAGCATGCTGGGGAGGTAAGTGAAGGGAAAAATGCATGAAGGAGAAAAGGGGCACAGCATATTAGAACATATTGCAATCATGGTAATTAGGGAAGGAGGTCAAAAATAGAAGACATTAGCAAACAGAGCATACATAGAAGGGAATAGTAAAGTAGAAATGTTACCTTAATATAGTCCTCCTGCAGGACCTGGATGATGGCAGAACAGGTCTCTGGAATAATGATTCCCAGGGCCTGGGGAGAGATACCTGAAGAGAACTTCAAATCCTGAAGACTTCTCCCTGTCGCCAAGTACCTCAACGTGGCAACAAGCCTCTGCTCCGGAGTAATGGCTTGTCTCATGCAGGTATCCTGCCGGCTGATAAAGGGGGTCAGCAAAGCCAAAAGACGGTGAAAATCGGGGTCCGTCATCCGGAGAAAGTTCCTGAAATCATCAGGATTATTCTCCCGGATCTCACGAAGCAAAGGCATGTGCGAGAATTGGTCACGCTGAAGCAACCAATTCTTGGTCCACATACTCCTCGTCACTCTGTTCATGGACGGGTCTTGGGTCAAAGCTAAAAGCCCGACACCAATTCCGCGTACAGCACGAACTCGGCGACGAGTACGCACGGGAAACATCGCTCACAAGGTCACAAAAGGTCGGCTGGTCAGAACGGACAAACAGAAAGCACCGATAAACAGCAAGGCCTGAAAGAACGAAATGAATACCAGAAACGAGCAGACAATAAGCAGTGCAAATCAAAGCGTCCTATATCAAGATATAGGCCGCAATGACCAACAAATGCGAACTGACTACACGCACTAATAAACAGATACGCACGACAAGCACAAACTGAAGAGCAGTAACGATCTGAGTCAGAAAACTGAGAAGCGCGAATCTTAAGTCACCAAACTTCGACTAACTTGCGATAAACACGGGATCAGCAGAAGGAGCCCAACGGGTGCCTGACGTGGTGCTGAACTTCCCTTTTCTAGTCTCGTGGAAGACGACTTACGTCACGACGTTCTTGCAGACCGGAAATTCCGACAACGTAGTCCGACCGTGTGTACGCAACACCAACATCGGACAAAGTACGACGGACAGGATCCGACCGACATGGTCCGCGGATAGTCCGACCGTGTGTATGGGGCTTAACATGAGGAAGTGGGCCCAGATTCTTCACAGACCCATTTCTTTGGCACAATGGGGGGCGATTTGGGATGCCACCTCTAAAGTATCCAGATGTGTAGCCCAGAAGGAGACCGCGTACAAAATCCTAATGTTTTGGTATAGAACCCCTGAATTTCTGGCAGCCCACAAGCTATCACCTTTAAGTCACTGTTGGAGATGTGGTTCCTCCTTGGGATCACACTTCCATATCTTCTGGGAATGCCCTGTCTTGGTCCCCTTCTGGACTAAAGTCCGTACCTTATTAGAAAAGGTGCTTAAGTTTCCTGTTCCTTTCCAGCCTATACACCAATTATTAGGATTACCCCTTAGGAACGTCTCTAAATCTGCTAACAAACTAATGGCTTTTATCCTACTGGTAGCCAAGCGATTTATTCCACAATGTTGGCGCTCTACTGCCTCTCCCACCTTCACACAGTTCCTAGTCACTATTGCTGATATTCGTAAGATGGAACATCTCACAGCAGTCATAGAAGACACAATACCAAAGTTTGAGACCATTTGGGGTAACTGGGATTAATCGGAATATAACACAGAAACATAAACCCCCAAGCTAATACGGAGATTTGATCATCAATATTACTCACAAGCTTCCTAGACTCTTTATACATGAAACTTGGCCTACTGGTTATTGTACTGACTATTCTACTGCGTATAAGATGCCTTGATGTGATAGTGACAAATCTTCTTATTATTGTTACGAAGATTGATAACTATTTCGAACAAAATGTATACTTTTCAGGTTGTATTCCTACATGTATATACCCACAATATGTTTTCCTGGTGCCTCCATGGCAGCATACCAATGGTTGGTTGCTCTGCCCCCAACCAACCCACAGGACCACTTCAAACTCTAGAAATAAGAGTGTTGAACCCCCCTGCCAGCATTCTTTTCTCTGTACTCATACCTGCAGGATCACGGTCAGCCCTTCCTCACCACTTTATGGTGTTACCATTGCAGGTTAATGCTCTCCTGCATGGAGTCCCGTGGCTTGGGATGCTAAAGGCACCAGATAAGTATGGGAACCCGTTTTTCTGTGGATCTTTTTTGGGTCTAAGCGTCAACAGGAGCTTATTCTCCTCTATGTTCCCTCATTCAGTATATCAAAGATGTAGCGGTGCTTACATGCAAGTTCCCCCTCCGGGGGGGGACAAATGGTGGCAGCGTTTTTTGGACGTCTGCTCCTCCTCTCCCTGCTCCAGGAGTGTGTGGCGATTTGCGCGTGCCGTTCGGCTCTGCTTTCTCGGCGGGAGGGCGGAGTCGTGGCAAGACGTCACGGCGCATGCGCAGTAGCCAAGTTGAGGCCGTCAGCGGCCATCTTGGTACTCCCTGAACGCTCTCAGGTATAAAAGAGCACAGCTTCATTATGGGGCCAGCTGCATAAGGGAATACATCTCAAAGTGTCTCCTCCTGCTACTTTTTCTCTCTTTCCCTGGATTATGGAGCCCAGTCAAGGTACTGGAGGACTGGTTATTTTTCTTTTACACTCTCTGCCTTTGTGGTTGTTTTGTTTGATGGGGGGGGGGGGGGGTATGTGTGTATGTGTATGTGTATATATATATATATATATATATATTATATATTATATATATATCTCCTTCTACTTCGGTCTAAACTTAAAATCCTCTACCCCTTTTTCTCAGCTGCCCATAGTAATTTAACACTGCATCAGAAAGATCCTCAACATACCACTAGGTAAGGGCTGCAACAGTCCGGTAAGTTTTAACAAAAAAGAGCACCCCAAAAACTGGCTGAAATATTCCTTTTTTTTTTCTTTCTCTCTTTTCTCTCTCTCCGCCAGCCCGCATCACAGATCATCCCGTTGAACGTCCCATAGAGGTTCTCTGGATAGGAGATTGGGGGGTCATAGGAGCTCGGGTCGCTCTCACTCCTCGTCGGCCCATGCTTCTCGCAGTGGTCAAAGATCACCTCGACATTCCTCAAGCAGATATGTCTCTGGACGGGAACTGCATATCCAGGAGAGAAAGCTTGCTGGGTGTGCGGAAAACAAGCCACCCCGGACAAACTGGTATGTGCTCAGTGCCTCAGAGAAGCCGCAGGGGACAAGGAGAGGGACAAGCAGGAGTCCATGGATTCAATTAAATAATTGATAAACGATTCTATTCACGAGTTGGCTATATCTCAAGATCAGGTAGCCCTATCTCCAGGCGATTCAGTAATTACTCCTACCCTGCATCCTGATCCAGAAGTAAATTCTGAAGACGAGGCAGAGATAGTAGAAGAAAATTCTTCAACCTTTGACTCTGCTCTAGTTGAACCATCAATGCAGTAAAGGACACAATTTAATGGGAGGAAGACCCAGAACCTCCAGCCAAAACCAAGAAATATTTTCCGCACCTAAAAAGGAAATTGTCAGCCTTCCCCTTGAAATCAAGGAAGTAGTGACAGATGAATGGCAGAAGGTAGACAAGAGGCCCTTAGCCTACAACCGTTTTTCTAGGTTATACCCACTTACAGAAGCAGATGCACAGCTCTTTGATTCAGTACCAACGGTAGACGCCTCAATTATGAGGTTGGCCAGAAATACAACGCTCCCCTTAGAAGATGCAGTCTCCTTTAAGGATGTCCTTGATGATCGATTCAGATCTGAAAAAATCATGCATGCAAGCCAGCAGTCGCCCTGACCTCCATCTCCAGGGCTACCAGGGTTTGGTCAGACAATATTGAAATGGCCCTCAGACAGGGGGTGGATTCTGACGAAATCATCAAGGCACTGGATGAGCTCAAATTAGCTTCAGATTTCATAGCAGAGGCGGCCATTGATATTCTAAAATGTTCTTCCAGAGCTATGCTATACTCCATCACTGCCCGAAGGGCATTGTGGCTAAAGCCTTGGTCGACCCTACATCTAAGCAATCATGGTGTTGCATTCCGTATAACGGGAAGGCTTTGTTCGGTGACAAAATGGATGCGGCAATCACCCGAGTCACAGGGGGGGAAGAGCGGTCTAATTCCCCAGGACAGAAGCAGGAGGAAGAGATTTGTTTCTCGCCCAGCTGCCCAACAGAGGACGAAGGATTCCAGATCCTACTGCCCAGGTAGAAAATACAGAAGAGACTGGAAAGGCTCGCAGACCACCTTCTTGAAGACGGGAAACCCCAAAGCCTCAACATCCACGGTTGAGGGCCAGAAGTCTTTGACTCCCTGTCCACCCAGACCGAGCCAGTAGGAGCTCAACTCAGGGCGTTCACCCAGGTTTGGGTCAAGAATTGTGTAGATCAGTGGGCAATTTCCATGGTTCTTTAGGGGCATTTCTGGAAATTCAGGAAACACTCCCCACTTTTTTACTTCCAGCCCACCAAAATTCCAGCCTCCACGGAGAAGAGGGAGGTCCTCCTTCAGTATGTGCAAGTCCTGATGCATCAGCAAGCAGTAATACCGGTTCCAGACTTGAAAAAACACTTAGGGTTCTATTCCCCAATCTTTTTGGTCCCCAAGTCGTTGGGCGGTTGGAGGCCCGTGCTAGACCTGAAGAGGCTGAACAAAAACATCCAGATAGAACATGGAATGTTTAAACACGGTAATTCTATCAGTACAACCAGGAGATTGGATGGTCTCTATAGACCTCCAAGATGCTTATCTCCATATTCCTATCCTGCAGCAGTTTTAACCGTTTCTACGATTCAAAATAGGGAACTTACACCTCCAGTTCCAATGCCTTCCTTTTGGGATCTCGATAGCTCCCAGGACCTTCACCAAGGTGCTAGTCTTAGCCCATCTTCGGGAAGAAGGGATCCGGGTATTACATTACCTGGATGACATCTTAATCCTGTCCCAGCACAAGGAGAGCCTAGAAATGCATGTACGAGTGGTCTTAGACACACTAAACAAATTTGGGTGGTTGGTCAACTATTCCAAAAGTCAGCTCACACCCACACAGAGGATGGCATATCTGGGTGCTTTCATCAACACTCCCGAGAAGGCAGTGTCGCTACCATCAGAAAAGATACCTGCATTGATAACAAAAGTGAAGAGGGTGCTGGCAAGTCATTTCATGTCAACATCGGATTGTCTGAGCCTGCTGGGGTCCCTGTCTTCTTGTATACCCATGGTGAAGTGGGCCAGGTGGCATATGCGGGGGTTCCAGCTGGGGTTTTTGTCACAGTGGAGGAAGGATCACCTGGATCATAGGATAATGATCACACCCTCGATGAAGTCCAGTCTTTGGTGGTGGACGAGGCCTTCCAATCTTCAAGTTCACTGCTCCCTGGGGCCCATCTCGTGGACCATTCTCACGTCAGATGCAAGTCGATTGGGCTGGGAGCACATGTTCAGCACCAGCTGGTACAGGGAAGGTGGCAGTTCAATCCAAACAAAGTAGCGTCAAACATCTTGGAGCTAAGGGTGGCATGGATGGCAATTCTGAACTTGGCCTTCTACCTCAGAGGAAAATCCATACTTCTGCAGATGGACAACAGGGCAGCGGTGGCCTATGTCCAGAACCAGGGGGGAACCCACAGCAGGTCCCTTCTCAACGAGGTAGCCCCCATTCTGACCTGGGCTGAGGAGAATCTAGTCAACCTATGAGCTTCATATATCCCAGGGCCCGAGAATCAACTAGCCGACCAGTTGTCAAGAACTTTTATCGACAACAACGAGTGGTCTCTGAATCAGAGGGTCTTCCTTTGGATATGCCAGCAATGGGGCACTCCCCAAATAGATCTCTTTGCCTCCCCACTCAATGCAAAGACGCCTCTATTTTTCTCGAGATTCCCATCTCCGGGGTCAGCAGGAGTGGATGCTCTGGTCCAACCTTGGAGCTTCCGGAGAGGATATGCGTTTCCACCGACCCCTCTGATATTGAGATTTCTCCAAAGACTGACAAAAGAAAAGGTCACATACCTGGCGGTGATCCCGTATTGGCCCAAGAGGCTGTGGTTCACACTCCTAGTCAAGATGGCCTTGTGCAAACCGCTTACCTTCCACGCATGAACAACCTGCTGTCTCAGGACAGTTTCTCTCATCTGCACCCAGAAATCCTAGATGTGAGGGCACGGAAGTTGAGCGGAAAGGTTGGATAAGTTAGGATGTTCTACTAGTGTTATCCTTATCAAATCCTCCTTTTGCTCCCACAGAAGAGTGCTCTTTGGAGGACATCACCTTGAAGACGGTGTTCCTGATCGCCATCCCTTCGGGTCGCAGAGTATCAGAAATACAAGCTCTGGGGTCGCAAGAACCTTACACCCCCTTTTTCCCCAGATAGAGTGGTTTTGCAACCCATCCATCAGTTTGTTCCTAAGGTACCTTCGATCTATCATCTCAATCAGGAATGGGTCCTTCCGGCATCTGGGGAGGAGCCAACCTCCGCAAGGCTTCACGAGCTAGATATAGCTAGATCCCTGAGGCACTATCTAGCACTAACGCAACAGTTCCGTAAAGATCAGAGACAGTTTATCATCGTCAAGGGCGCAAAGAAGGGGAAAGCAGCATCAAAAACGACCTTGGCAAGCTGGATCGTTAAACTAATCCAGAGGGCATATCGGGCTAGTGGTCTTCCAGCTCCAGATGCAGTCAATGCGCATTCGACACGAGGTATGGCCTCCTCTTGGGCAGCCTTGGCGCGGGTCTCACCGGAGACAATTTAGCAAGCGGCTAGTTGGTCATCCTTCAGCACCTTCATGTCGCACTATAGTGTAGACCCAGCGGTTCTTACTTCCCGAGAATTTGGGGAAAAGACCTTGCAGCTTTCTGTACTGTAGTTTTCATTAAAATGTATTATTGCAGTACCCTCCCTGTAAGCAAGTTATTTACCATTGGTATGCTGCCATGGAGGCACCAGGAAAACGGAAAATTGAATACTTACCTTTCCGTAATTTTCCTTTCCTGGTGCCTACCCATGGCAGCATACACCCTCCCTTCAATAATCCTTAGGGGTTTGTGGTCTAGTTACAAGAATACTGGCAGGGGGGTTCAACACTCTTATTTCTAGAGTTTGAAGTGGTCCTGTGGGTTGGTTGGGGCGGCGCAACCAACCATTGGTATGCTGCCATGGGTAGGCACCAGGAAAGGAAAATTACGGAAAGGTAAGTATTCAATTTTCCGTTATACGTTAATTTTTACTGAATGTGAAATATGTAAAAATTCATAAATAAACAATTTATAAAAATAAAATATCGCTGGGGTTCAGTGCCCTTTCATTTTTTTTTTTAAAGAAATGTACTAGCAAGGCCTGGCCCTAACTAAAATAGTAAGGAAAACTTACAAAGATGTCACTGTAAAAATATAAACAGCCTAGAGCAGTGGACGGTGTCAGTAGAGCAGTGGCCGGTGTCAGTAGAGCAGTGGCCGGTGTCAGTAGAGCAGTGGCCGGTGTCAGTGGACGGTGTCGGTGGAGGTAGGCGGGTGTAAACAGGCACAAGTCCGTTTACATCTGTTGCTCCATAGAGGTGAATGGAGGGTCCGACTGGGTCTGTCTGAAAAACAGTTGGATGGGCCTGATCGGACCAATCGTGTGAAAGGGACCTAAGGCTGCTATCACACTGATGCGCTGAAGTTTGCCAGCACCGTGGGTGCAGCGCAGTGCACCTGTGGCTTTCCTGTGGGTTACTTGCAGTGCCGTAGAAATCTATTATATCCTGCAGGTGTTGTGCACTTTCTGAAAGCACACCAAAACAGCAGGCAATAACAGAAGTCTATGACTCGGTGCAAGTAACCCGCAGGTGCACTGCACTGCACCTGCGGATCAGTTTGAAGGCAGCCCAGTGTAGCTAGTGCCCATTGCTGTTTAATTTTAATTAAAAACTGACCTTAATCTTTGCTTCCTCCTCACGATTCCTGCAGGCTGCTGCTGTCCCCCAGGCGGTTAAGGCTGGCAGCTGTTGCTGACGTTCCCCCTGGGTGAGTACGGCTGGCAGGTATCACTGGTGGGTACGGTAGGCAGGTATCACTGGTGGGTATGGCAGGCAGGTATCACTGGTGGGTACCGCTGGCGGGTATCACTGGTGGGTACTGCTGGCGGATATCACTGGTGGGTACTGCTGGCGGATATCACTGGTGGGTACTGCTGGCGGATATCACTGGTGGGTACTGCTGGCGGTTATCACTGGTGGGTACTGCTGGCGGTTATCACTGGCAGGTATCTCTGGTGGGTACTGCTGGAGGGTATCACTGGTTGGTACTGCTGGTGGTTATCCCTGGCAGGTACTAGTGGGTACTGCTGGCAGGTATCACTGGTGGCTACTGTTGGTGAATATCACTGGTGGGTACTGCTGGCGGGTATCACTGGCAGGTACTGCTGGCAGGTATCACTGGTGGGTACTGTTGGTGAATATCACTGGTGGGTACTGCTGGTGAACATCACTGGCAGGTTCTGGTGGGTACTGTTGGTGAATATCACTGGTGGGTATTGCTGGCGGATATCAGTGGTGGATACACTGGTGAGTACACTGGCTGGTACAGTGGTGGGTACACTGGCTGGTACACACAGGTGGGTACACATGCTGTTACACTGGTAGGTACGCTGGCAGGTGCACCGGCGGGAACAGTTGCAGGTACACTGGCTGGTACAGTGGTGTGTACTGGCTGGTACAGTGGTGGGTACACTGGTAGGTATACTGGCTGGTACGATTGTGGGTACCCTGGCTGGTACAGTGGTGGGTACACTGATTGGTAAACTGGTGGGTACCCTGGCTGGTACAGTGGTGGGTACACTGACGGGTACCCTGGCTGGTACAGCAGTAGGTATACTGGTGGGTACAGTGGTGGGAATACTGGTGGGTGCACTGGCTGAAACAGTGGTGGGTATCCTGGCTGGTGCAGTGGTACTGGTTGGTACACTGGTGGATACCCTGGCTGGTACAGTGGTGGGCACACTGGTGGGTACCCTGGCTAGTACAGCCGTAGGTATACTGGTGGGTACAGAAGTGGGAATACTGGTGGGTGCACTGGCTGAAACAGTGGTGGGTATCATGGCCGGTACAGTGGTACTGGTTGGTACAGTGGCGGTACACTGGTGGGTACCCTGGCTGGTATAGTGGTGGGCACACTGCCTGATATAGTGGTGGGCACACTGCCTGGTATAGTGGCGGGCACACTGCCTGGTATAGTGGCGGGCACACTGTCTGGTATTGTGCTGGGCACACTGCCTGGTATAGTGGCGGGCACACTGCCTGGTATAGTGCTGGTAACACTGCCTGGTATAGTGCTGGTAACACTGCCTGGTATAGTGGCGGGCACACTGCCTGGTATAATGGCGGGCACACTGCCTGGTATACTGTGTATAGTGCTCAATACTCACTGTGCAGAACAGAGCCAGCAGGAAGCATGCGGCTGCAGTAGACAGCAGAGCCGATGCTTTCAGTTATAACGCCGGCCACTGTCATAGGCGGAGTGATACCAAATGCACTCCGCCTATGAAGGAAGCGATAGGAAGCATTGGCTCCGCTCTCTGCTACAGCCGCATGCTTACTGTAGCGTGGGCTGTATTCTGCACAGTGACACTCGGAGATAGCGGGCGGAAACCGCAATCTGGTGGCGGGCCACATCAGAGTGGGCCGCGGGCCACCGGTTGGGCACCCCTGATTTATATGGTTATTAATACTTATGGACTATTTTATGCTTGCACCGTTTGATATTTTATTGATTGTATCTTGCTTTATTTTTAATATTTAGAGTTCACGTTGCAATATCAGCACTGCAATTATTTATTATTGTTTTAGCACGTGGCTCCACCACCACTACTATTCACAGCCACACCTGTGTTTTGCTTCCAATGCACGTACATTGATATATTATTTGTTTTATGTTTTTTACCGGTTTCTATCCTATATTAGTTATGATATATGCATTTGTATTATTATTCATGAAATTTTGACCTGCTGGAATTGCATTATCTATCACCATTCTCTATTGCCCAAGTAAATATACAGTTCTTCTGCAAACATGCATGCAAATATGCAGTTCTTATGCAAACAGGCATGTAAATATCCCGTTCTCACGCAAACATGCATGTAAACATGCCGCTCTCATGCAAACACACAAGTATTTATGCTGTTCTATGCAAACACACATGCAATTATGTTGTCCTATGCAAACATGCATGTAAATATGTTGCTCTATGCAAACATGCATGTAAATATGCAGTTGTTATGCAAACACACACATGTAAATATGCAGTTCTAATGCACTCATGCATCCAAATATGCAGTTCTATGCCAACAAGCATGTGAATATGCACATACACATGCAGTTCATATGCAATTATACAGGTATGCATGCAAAAATTGTCATATTATGCTGCACCTGCCCAACTGCATTTGGCCCAATACTAGTTTTTGCAGGACTAGCCAAACACATCCAATGCATCCTGAATGTAGGTTCTATGCCACTTCAGTGCAAAACAAATGTAAGCCTGTACATATCAAATGCACCAGTGGCGGCTGGTGGTATTTTTTTTTATTTGTTGGGGCGGCAAACAGTTCACCCACAAATGACACCCCCGTCCCCCCCGGCCCGTTGGGTCGGGTTGGTCGGTCAGCCAGTGCACTTACCCATGGCGGACAATTATAGGCAGCTTTCCTTGCTCTCCTCCGTGGACATTACCTTATTTCATAACGGGCATCACAAGCTGCTTCTCCTTCCCCCTGCTCGGCAGCTTTCGTCTCCTCCCTCCTCCTCGGCGACCAATCAGAACTCTCCTTTCAGACAATCAGGAAACTGGTATCAGACCTGCACTTTGATTGGTGGAGAGGCGATTCAGTGTGAGAATAGTGAATATTCATTCCTCTATTCTCACACACCTGGGTGGGCTCCTAGTCATTCTTAGCGCCCCAAGCCCACCCTATTTTGAAGACTATTAGAGCCCCTGGCTCTAATCGGTGCTTCAATATAACACCCACCCCGCATTGGAATTCATGCGCCTGGCGTCCTGAACGGGGCCTGACGCATGGATGGGGGGTGGCAGCGATGGATAGGGGAGGTGGCACCCGTGTGCCCTTAATGGACTGGTCTCCCCTGAAATGCATGCAAGTCTGGAGACACAACTCCTTTAAATGCATTGATACTTGTGCAGGGGTGTATCGACAAACAGTTGTACAAGCCCCCCCAGATTAAGCAGTAAGTATACATTTTTTCAGTATATAATCATGACTTGTCTGGCCACGCAGCTCTCCCATAGTAAGTACTCACACTTCATTAGTAGCCATGGGCTCAAGAGGCCTTGCTGAACTTCAGCCCACATGACATTTCCCCCAGTGGCCACCAGGAGAAAGACAGTCAGGGCTCTTTTATTTTAAAAGAAAAAAGAGAAACTGCAGCATGCAGACTTACTATTCCTGCTGTGAACTCTGAACATAACAGGAACATACACTGTACATAATAGGAGTCCAACATGCACCCATCATGGTGGGTTTTGCCATAAAAGACCTTTAGGGACTGGGTCCCCCTTAATCCGGGGTCCACTCCCCTGGACCTGTATAGCACTCTGCAGGAAAGCACCTTGGTCAGAACAAACACTGCACAGGGTTCCATTACACAGGGTTCAACAGCGTAAGGCTGCATTACAAGAAAACCTCAAGGAATCTCCTTTCCTATCCAATGAGGCTCGGGTACCATCCATTTTGGCCGATGACTTTTCCGAATGGATCGCATTGAAGGCCATGATTCTCTGCAGAACTGTTCAGGACCTCCAAGTATGCTACAACAGCACATCAGTGACCACCACCTTACAGACACTGACGAAAAAAATGAAGTACTATAGGGGGGGTTATATAGGGGAGGACATCATGTTTGATTGATTTACCAGTGTCCATTCACCTATAGGTGGCGAATAACCCAAATAGTTATGAATATAACCGGCTCTGTTTCCTGTGACGTACATTAACCACTTCAGCCCCGGACCATTTGGCAGCCAAAGGACCAGAGGTCTTTTTCAATTTCGCACTGCACTACTTTAACTGGTAATTGCGCGGTCATGCAATTTTTGTAACCAAACGAAATTTGCGTCCTTTTCTTCCCACAAATAGAGCTTTCTTTTGATGGTATTTGATTGCCTCTGTGATTTTTATTTTTTGCGATATAAACGGAAAAAGACGAAAATTTTGAAAAAAAAAGAGATTTTCTACTTTTTGTTATAAAAAAAATCTAATAAACTCAATTTTAGTCAAACATTTGGGCCAAAATGTATTCAGCCACATGTCTTTAGTAAAAAAAATGCCAATAAGCGTATATTTATTGGTTTGCGCAAAAGTTATAGCGTCTACAAACTAGAGTACATTTTCTGGAATTTACACCGCTTTTAATTTATGACTGCCTATTTCATTTCTTGAGGTGCTAAAATGGCAGAGAAGTACAAAACCCCCCCAAATGACCCCATTTTGGAAAGTAGACACCCCAAGCTATTTGCTGAGAGGCATGTTGAGCCCATTGAATATTTTTTTTTTTAGTCCCAAGTGATTGAATAAAGACAAAAATAAAAAGATTTTTTTTTTTTTCAAAAAGTTGTCACTAAATGATATATTGCTCACACATGCCATAGTTATATGTGGAATTGCACCCCAAAATACATTTTTGCTGCTTCTCCTGAGTATGGGGATACCACATGTGTGGGACTTTTTGGGAGCCTAGCCGCGTACGGGGCCCCGAAACCCAAGCACCGCCTTCAGGATTTCTAAGGGTGCAAATTTTTGATTTCACTCCTCACTACCTATCACCGTTTCGAAGGCCATAAAATGCCAAAATAGCACAAAACCCCCCCAAATGACCCCATTTTGGAAAGTAGACACCCCAAGCTATTTGTTGAGAGGCATGGTGAGTATTTTACAGCTCTCATTTGTTTTTGAAAATGAAGAAAGTAAAGAAAAAAAAAAAATTTTTTTTCTTTTTTCAATTTTCAAAACTTTGTGACAAAAAGCGAGATCTGCAAAATAATCACAATACCTCTCAGCAAATAGCTTGGGGTGTCTACTTTCCAAAATGGGGTCATTTTGGGGGGTTTTATGCCATCTGGGCATTCCATGGCCTCCGAAACTGTGATTGGCAGTGAGAAGTGAAATAAAAAAATTACACCCTTAGAAAGCCTGAAGGCGGTGATTGGTTTTTGGGGTTCCGTACGCAGCTAGGCTCCAAAAAGTCCCACACATGTGGTATCCCCGTACTCAGGAGAAGCAACAGAATGTATTTTGGGGTGTATTTCCACATATGCCCATGACATGTTTGAGCAATATATCATTTAGTGACAACTTTTTGTAAAAAAAATAATATATTTTTTTTTTTTTTTCATTATTCAATCTCTTGGGACAAAAAAAAAAAATATTTAATGGGCTCAACATTGCTCTCAGCAAATAGCTTGGGGTGTCTACTTTCCAAAATGGGGTCATTTGGGGGGGGTTTGAACTGTCCTGGCATTTTATGCACAACATTTAGAAGCCTATGTCACACGTCACCCACTCTTCTAACCACTTGTAGACAAAGCCCTTTCTGACACTTTTTGTTTACATGAAAACATATTTTTTTTTTGCAAGAAAATTACGTTGAACCCCCAAACACTATATATATTGTTAAAGCAAAGGCCCTACAGATTAAAATGGTGGGTGTTGCATTTTTTTTTTCCACACAGTATTTGCGCAGCGATTTTTCAAACGCATTTTTTGTGGAAAAAATACACTTTTTTTTATTTTAATGCACTAAAACACACTATATTGCTCAAATTTTTGATGAAATAAAAAATATGATCTTAGGCCGAGTACATGGATACCAAACACGACATGCTTTAAAATTGCGCACAAACACGCAGTGGCGACAAACTACATACATTTTTAAAAGCCTTTAAAAGCCTTTACATGATACCACATTAGATTCACGGAGGAGGTCTACTGCTAAAATTACTGCCCTCGATCTGACCTTCGCGGTGATACCTCACATGCATGGTGCAATTGCTGTTTACATATGACGCCAGACCAACGCTTGTGTACGCCTTTGCGCAAGAGAAGGGGGGGGGCAGGGGGTGCTTTTTTTTTTTTTTTTTGTTTTTTTTTTTATTTATTTAGCTTTTTTATTTTATTTTTAAACTGTTCCTTCCATTTTTTTTCTTTGTTATGATTTTTATTGTTATCTCAGGGAATGTAAATATCCCCTATGATAGCAATAGGCAGTGACAGGTACTCTTTTTTTGAAAAAATTGGGGTCTATTAGACCCTAGATCTTTCCTCTGCCCTCAAAGCATCTGACCACACCAAGATTGGTGTGATAAAATGCTTTCCCCAATTTCCCAATGGCGCGGTTTATATCCGGGAGGGGGACATTCCCTCCCACTGCTTGTAAAAGCAGTCTAGAGGCTAATTACCCGCTAGAATTGCTTTTACATGAAAGCCGATCACTGGCTGAAAAGAATGATACCAAGATGATACCTAAACCTGCAGGCATCATTCTGGTATAACCATTCAAAGTCCAGCAACATACTGGACATATATTGTAATCTTTTTTTTTTCATGCAGCCTCTTGGCTGAACGAAAAAAAGAGATTGATTGGTGGGTATGCCCACCATTAGAATACCTCCCTTCATCCACCCACTTCTAATGATGGGCATACATGCACCATTTATATATGCCGATGCATGGGGGCATCCTCCCGCAAAAGTTATGCGTGTACACACGGTCGGAATTTCGACCGTATGTACGTGGCATTAGGAGCCAATCGCTCCCCCCCCCTGCTGCCCCATGCTTCGGCATATATGCTCTTTTTTTTTAACTGTGGTGGTGAAATCACCTCCTACAGCGTTGGAGTCGCGGCTTTATGTATCGTGGGAGCAAACGCTGTTGCTGTCAAGATAAATAAATCCGCGTTGCAACTGAATGGCGCACCTGAAAACAAAAAAATGCTCAACACTAAAACACACAGTAAACAAAATTACATACCTGAAAAGCAAGCATGATAAAACATAATAAAACATAATAAAACATAATAAAACATTGCAGAATAGAATGGAGTAAAAAAAGAGCAACAATAGAGAGAGAATAGAGTGAGAGAGAGAACAATAAAACGACAACTATTTTATTTTTTTTTATTTTTTTTGAGATTCACAGGTAAAAAAGCTCCTGACTGAAGCGACTGAATCAAAACGCTACCACAAAAAAAATGTTAGCGATCGCAGGGATCAGGCCTGACTCTGCGAACGCTGCAGTTATGTGTGCTTAGTGTTTTGTAAGTGACAGTGATCGATCGATACTGCACTTGGGTGGGCTGGGCTGGGCGGAGGGGGAAAACGCAGGTGCTAGCAGGTATCTGGGCTGATCCCGCTAACAATGCGTTTTTTTTTGGAACCCTAAACTGCTGGGACGCTAGTATAGATCTGATCAGATCAGATATTGATCTGTTCAGATACTGTGCCACTAAGGGAGGTGTATGCTTTGTGCGTGGGTGTTTGCGGTACTGGCACTAACCTGGGGCGACGCAGACCTTATTTGACCCTAAAACCTAATTGATATCACCCGCCGGGCGATCAGGGGGTTAAACCGTTATTGGGTAATAAATGGCGGGTGCCCTGACAGTATAAAAAACAAGCTAACTAACCAGCGTCACCCGTAACAGTAATACAAAAAAAAAACTGGTTACCTAGCGACACTAATGCAGCGATCAGAAAAACGATCGCTTAGTGACACTGGCAAAAGGGGGTGAAAGGGTTAACTAGGGCAATCAGGGGGTTAAACCTTTATTAGGTAATATATGGGGGTACCTGACGCTATATAAAAACCTGACGGGGAACCTAAATAACGAAATAACTAACTGGCTAACCAGCGTCACCAGTGACAGTTATACAGTGATCACTGGTGAAAGGGTTAACTCTAGGGGCAATCAGGGGGTTAAAACCTTTATTTAGGTTGTAATATGGGGGTACCTGACCTATAAACCTATTTATGAACCTATATAAACATGGCGGTTACCTAAAAAAAAAAAATGGTTACCTAGCGACACTAATGCAGCGATCAGAAAAACGATCGCTTAGTGACACTGGCAAAAGGGGGTGAAAGGGTTAACTAGGGGCAATCAGGGGGTTAAAACCTTTATTAGGTAATATATGGGGGTACCTGACGCTATATAAAAACCTGACGGGGAACCTAAATAACGAAATAACTAACTGGCTAACCAGCGTCACCAGTGACAGTTATACTGTGATCACTGGTGAAAGGGTTAACTCTAGGGGCAATCAGGGGGTTAAAACCTTTATTTAGGTTGTAATATGGGGGTACCTGACCTATAAACCTATTTATGAACCTATATAAACATGGCGGTTACCTAAAAAAAAAAAATGGTTACCTAGCGACAGCAGTGACACTAATACAGCGATCAGAAAAACGATCGCTTAGTGACACTGGCAAAAGGGGGTGAAAGGGTTACCTGGGGGGCAATCAAGGGGTTAAACCTTTATTAGGGGGGGGTGGGGGGCTACCTTGGACCTAAAACTAACTGCCCTGACAGTTATTACAGTCACACTGACACTAAATGCAGTGATCAGTAAATAAATGATCACTGCAATTAGTGACACTGTGACTGGGGGGGGAGGGGGTGATCTGGGGGGTGATCAGGGGGTGACAGGGGGGTGTTTTGTGTGCCTATGTGTACTGGTGTCAGTGTACTGTTTGTGCACTAACCTTTAGATGTTCACAGCTCGGCGTTCCGGTCACATAGACCGGCGCACCGAGCGTGACATCACTTCCTCTGCCTGTGTTTTGATTGACACAGACAGAGGAAGCATCTGATTCGCCAGGAGCGATCGCGAGGGGGTGGCCAGAAACCACTGGCCGTCCCCTCATCCCGGATCGCTCCTGAAGCGATCCCGACCGTCCCCGCCGGCCGGGGGGGGTCCGATCGGACCCCCCACCCGCCGGAAGAATGGCACGTACAGGTACGTGGTTCTGCCTGTACGTGCCATTCTGCCGACGTATATATACAGGGGGCGGTCGGCAAGTGGTTAAAGAAATTATAGTTTTAAGTGCAAATTTCAGTATTTAGGCTACAAACAAGTAATTCGGGTATATAATAAGGCATAAAATGTATTTCTTATGTTATTTTTGATATAGTAAGTACAGTGCCTTAAAAAAGTATTCATACCCCTTGAAATTTTACACATTTTGTCATGTTACAACCTACATAATTGTAAAGTGGAAGGAAAATGATAAATCGTTTTCAATTTTTTTTTTTATAAATAAAGATCTGAAAAGTGTGGCATGCATTTGTACCCAGAGCTACAATGGAATGGTTTAGATCAGTGGTCATCAACTGTGTCCTCAGGGCCCACTAACAGGCCAGGTTTTATGTATTACCTTAGGGAGATGCAGACTAGAATACTGCAATCACTGAGCAGCAAATTATATCACCTGTGATGAATTTCAGTCATCTTGCAAACCTGGCCTGTTAGTGGGCCCTGAGGACAGGGTTGATGACCATTGGTTTAGATCACAGCATATTCATGTGTAAAGCCTCATACACACGATTAGACTTTGTACAAACTTTCCCGTGGATTTTTGTACAAAGGGCGTTAGCTGTAAGTTTGTATTGCATACACACGATCTGACTTTTTAGGCAACAAACACGAATGTAGTGACGTTTCAACATACTGACAACACTTCAAAAGAGGACGTTCAATTACTCCGGCGCCACCCTTTGGTCAACTTCTGTATTGTTGTCTGATCTTTTGCATTGATTCTGAGCATGCGTGTTTGTACAAAAGTCTGATGGTTTTATGTACACACAATCGGACTTTGCTCCATCAGACTTTTGTTGTCAGAAAGTTTGTCCGTTCGCACAGCCAACAAAAGTCAGATGAAAATTGAAAAAGTTTGTCCGATGGAGCATACACACGGTGGGATGTTGCCTTAAAACAGCTAATTTGCATGTTTGTTGTCAAAAAGTCTGATCGTGTGTACAGGCCTTTAGAATGGCTCAGTCAAAGTCCAGACCTAAATCCAATTGAGAATCTGTGGCAAGACTTGAAAATTGTTGTTCACAGATGCTCTCCATCCAATCTGACAGAGCTTGAGCTATTTTGCAAAGAAGAATGGGCAAAAATATCACTCTAGATGTGCAAAGCTGGTAAAGACATACCCAAAAAGACTTGCAGCTGTAATTGCGGCGAAAGGTGGTAAACGTTTGTAAAAGTATTGACTCCGGGGGGCTGAATACAAATGCACGCCACACTTTATTTGTAAAAGAAAATGAAAACCATTTATCATTTCCTTCCACTTCACAATTATGTGCCACTTTGTGTTGGTCTATAACATAAAATACATTTAGGTTTTTGGTTGTAACATGACAAAATGTAGAAAATGTCAAGGGGTATGAATACTTTTGCAAGGCACTGTAGCTCAGGGACAGGACTCCGAAGGGCAAGAATTTATAATGGGCAGGTGCACACACATGAAACTGACTCTCACAGTGACACTGACATCAGTTTGCAGCAGCACAGATTATGACACCTCACTGACTCAACATGTCCCCTCCTGAGTCACAGTGACATTCTCTCTCCACGCCAGGTGGGCCATTCAGTCCAAACAGCACTGACAGTTCCACTCCTGGGTTGCCTTGCTCCCGTCCCACACGTGAGGCTCCAGCCACTTCGCTTAACTCCCTTACACCATGACATCACACGATGCACTTAGGCATTGCCTCTGCAAGTCCCACCCCCCCGTTGGCATGCCCCGAACATGCTTTAGCAGGCACTCGAATGGTCTCAGCCAGCTCCGAACCAGAACTGCGCATGTGCAGTTCCAAGTTGAGTGTCGCAGACATATTTGGCACTGGCAACCTTTTCCTGTCACTGGCATTTACTGGCAGGAGGAAAGTGCCTGTGTTTTATTGGCTGCCAGTAAAAATGTTCAATAGAAGCCAAAGCTTGTAATTGAAATCCAACATGGGTCCACTATGCTTTTTTGTCTTCTTATCCCATTCGGTAACCCATATCCTTTTCTCCATCCCCTATGTCCCTTTTAAACTGCCCTAGTCCCATATCCCAATTGATCTTAAAACAGATCTTCAACTGATCTCCCCAGCATTCCTCTCTCCTACCTTGTCCCCCAGCTATTCTTTACTTTATGAAAAAAAGAATGGTCTTAGTATCTTAAACAAGCCCAATAATGAGCCTAATTTCACAAAGACTATTTTCTTTCTATTGCAAGCATTCCTCACCAAGTGTATATAGACTTCTGTTTAAGAGTTTTTTCCTCTCCATTAAATGTGTATCTGTGTGTACTGTATATTGATCCTACTGATGTTAAAGCGGAACTTCAGTAATTTTTTTCAACTTTCCATCTATTAAATCCTTTGCCCTTGTTGTTTTAACTTTGGATAGTACATTTTTTTTTGTTCTGCCAGTAAATACCTTATACAGCCCACTTCCTGTTTCTTGTCTGGTAAAAAGCCTAGGGTTATGATATCATGCACAGCTCTCTCTCTCTCACTCTAGTGAGAGTTTGTCAGGAAGCTCTGTGAGTGCCATAATAGGGCCAATGAGAGCTGCAGTGCTGGAGGTGTGCCTCTGTGTGTCTGTATAAATCCAGGAAGTTAACAGGCAGCAGCTTAAAATGGTTGCAGCCAGACTCAGTGGAGGAAGATTTCTGCAAGTACATAATCACAGTATATATAAAATAATATGCAAAGTGCTAATGTGCATAGTTTTTCCTTCTGTATACAATTGTCCAAACACAAAGAATTTACAAAAAAATTCTGTTAACACATTTTCTTACAGTGGCAATGTGCCTTGTGACCTTTAAATGGACACATACTGAACCTCCCCTCTAGTAGAACTACATACAAAGATCCGAGTTGTCAAGCTTCTTTCTATAATTCACTGGAAAAAAATAGGGACTTGTGGCACTTTAAGGAGTGCTCTCCATTAGCCAATTACCCACCTACTTGCTCTGACATATGATGGTAGAAAACGCTGCTCTAGTTTCATAAGAAGACTATGGTGTCATGCTTATCAATCCCCAACAATGCTCCCCCCCCCCCCCCCCCCTTCCTCTTTCTACCACTTACTCTCTTCTCCCTCAGCATTTCCTACATCTCTATTTTTGAAGGCAAGTGTTACCAAAGCCATATCCATCTCCATCGACTTTCCATAACTGCTTTTGATTCATTAAGCTTAAATTAACACTACTGTGTGTGACATGTGTCCAACAATTTACACTAAGCTACCTTTTAGTTGTCTTACAGTAAGCATGAAATGTATGTCATTACTTGATTATGGTCTGTCACTTATGATGTATAGCTCGTATACTTGACAATTACTATTGTTATTGATATACTGAGAAAAAAACAAAAAAAGTAAATTATGCACATATCACTAGATCTGCCACATGTTCCACACATGTAACTGTTCTAATTACTGTTTGCAGGGTCAACAGCTTTGCATTCATGAAATTCAATAAGTTGGATGGTAAATGGCAGTCATGTTTGGATATGAATGTTATGTCAGCAACTGCACTACTAAAGTTAGGATCATAAAGCAGCAAACAGCAAATGCTCAAGATAGCAGGCTTGTACACATAGGGCAGGCTGCTCCAGCAGTGAGTTATTTATTGCACAGCATGGAATAAAGAAAACTGAGGCCCTGTGAACAACAGGGTTCATTCCTTTTTTCGTACCTTCATAGTCAGAACGACCTGTGGGGAAGACACCCGTTGCAGACAAGTAAATCAAAAGGGCACTGTTTGCTGGCAACTCCTGTAGATGGAAATAATGGATTAGCCAAATATATTTCACACCTGTCATTGTCTAAAAAGTATAAAAGGTAACAATAATAATGAAATTCTCAGGCACAAAATATCCATGGTATTCTTTTTTTTTTTTTTAAGAGTCAAAATGGTTCCTTTATTTAACAGTATTTTCATACAGGTTACAACAAACGTCCAACATGGAGTGAATCAAGTATATATTACAGGTGAAGTGGTGTGAAGGTATAAGAAAAAAAAAAAAAAAAGAAAAGAAAGAATCATGAGATACATTGCAGCAATCTCTGAGTGTGTGCAGTACAAATAGGAATAAAAATGAAAAATAAAATTATTCTATACAGGCTATGTATATATGGTTACAAACAACTTCCCTCCAACACATCTGTTTGACAGCTGCTTTTAGATTCTCCCGAGCATATACCTGTCTGCCCGACCAGGGTTGCCACACTCTATTGAATTTATCTGGACAGTTCCTGTTAATGTACGTCAACTTGTACAGGGGGAGCACAGCATTAATGGACTTTTCCCAGGAGGTAATCGTGGGGGGGAGGGGGCGCACCAGTGTAGTACAATCTCTCTTTTGTCATAGAAGAAGAGGTAAGTCAGTAATAATTTTGTGTATCTAGGCCTTTGATCATCGTCCTGAATGCCTAACAATACCAGCTCAGGTGACATAGGGAGATTCAGCTGGAGGCGATCATTAACAGATTCCAATACCGCTGCCCAGTATTTAGCTATTTTAGGACAGCTCCAGAACATATGGAAATATGTTCCTACGTTGCCCCGGCATCGGGGACAGTCGGGGGATCGCTGAGGGAATACCCTGTGGAGCCTCTGAGGGGTAAAGTAGACCCTGTGTAGAAACTTTACTTGTATAAGGCGCTCTCTGGAGGAAATCAGTAGGGAGGCGCCATCTGCAAGGCAGTCATTCCAGTCCTCCTTGTCCAGCCCAGGGATATCTGCCTTCCAGTAATCAAAAAGTCTGTCTACTTTGGCGGAGTCAGTCCTGAGGAGTTCCAGGTACAGGGCCGAGAGGGGTCTGTCCAGTTGTTCTTGAGAGAGCAACTTTTCGACAGGGTCCATAGTCAGTCTGATGGGTACAGTAAATTCGGCCCTAATGGCGTGGCGTAGTTGGAGATACCGAAACAGCATCCAGCCTGGCAACTGAAGGGTCGCCTGGAGTGCTGGAAATGGTTTCATGGCACCATTTGTTAAAATGTCGCTAAGGGTCTTTATCCCAAACCTGGCCCAAATCACTGGGTCCTGCACCATCCTGATGTGGGGAAGATTGGGATTACCCCATAGAGGACATTGAGGAGACCAGTTCTAAGACCCTAAGACCCTAAGAGTGGTCCGAGTGGGCACCGGGAGATCCGTATACGCCTTGTGTCCTCTGTAGACCAGGTTTCCCAGCTCCTGTAGTGACCCAATGATTGCCGCTTCCAAGCACACTGCAGCATTACCCCTGGAGAGGACATACCACCACCTAATTGTTACTAAGACTGCTGCCCAGAAGTACGTCCGATAGTCCGGCATTGCTAGGCCCCCACATTGAACAGGAAGGATTAAGGTGGATTTGGCCAGTCTCGGGGCTTTACCCCCCCCCCCCCCCCACACAAAGGAGCCTACACATTTATCCACCTCTGCAAAGATGGATTTGGGTATCCAGATGGGACTGTTGCGGAAAACATACAGAAATTTAGGGAGAAATATCATTTTCAGCAAGTTTATGCGGCCCATGAGGTTCAAGGGTAAGGTATTCCATGAAGTGCATTTGGCTCGCAACTGTGCCACGACCGGGCGTAAATTAAGCTCCCTATATTCCGTCAATTGCCTTCTGACCTGGATACCCAAATATTTAAATTGTTCAACCCAAATGAGGGGTATGTTAGGACTGACGTCACGCACCTGGGGGTCTAGGGGGAAAACATTAGACTTAGACCAATTAATGTGCACCCCGGAGAACCTACCAAATGTGTTGAAAATTTCCAGAGTCTCCTGCGTCTTGCAGATAAAGGAGAGCGTCGTCCGCGTACAGCGACATTTTTTCCACTAGGGATCCCACCCTGAGACCCATCACCTTCTCTGAATGCCTAATCAGGGTAGCAAGGGGTTCAAGAGCTAAGGCGAATAGGGCCGGGGACAGAGGACACCCCTGCCACGTTCCCCTTTGCAGTGGGAACGAGGCAGAAATCCTATTACTGGTACGGATACGAGCCCTAGGTACCCGATAGAGCATACGAAGCCACTGAAGAAACCGGGGCCCAAATCCATATCTCCCTAGAGTCTCCCAGAGGAATACCCACTCCACCGAGTCAAACGCCTTCTCAGCGTCAAGTGAGGCAATGACTCTCCTACCACTGTTCTCATGAGTGATAGACATATTGAGGAAGAGCCGGCGGAGGTTGATATCGGTACCCTTACCCGGCATAAACCCGGTTTGATCCGGATGAACAACTTCCTCAAGGGCTGTGGATAACCTGTTGGCCAGAATTTTGGCCAATATCTTGGCATCCACATTTAGGAGAGATATTGGCCGATATGAGGAGCATTCCTCCTCCCTACCACCACCGCCTCAGACATTGACTCGGGAGCGCCCCCAGCTGGAAGAACTGAGCAAACAGGGACACTAGATGCGGTGCCAACAATTCCAGGTGTTGTGCATAAAATTCCCTGGGCAATCCATCTGCTCCAGGAGTTTTACCCGCCTGAAGTTGGGAAATCGCTGTCTGTACCTCCTCCAGTGTAATGGCAGCTTCCAGGGCCTCATATGTCTGGTCACTAAGGGTCGGCAATGGGATCCCGTCCAAGTAGTCGGTCAGCTCCAGGGGAGAATATCCTACCTTGGTGGAGTATAGCTGTTCATAGTATTGGGCAAACCTACGGTTTATGTCCTGTGGAGCCCTTAGCAGTGTCCCGTCTACGTCCTTAACCACAGCAATGTGGGTAACAGCAAACTGTCCCTTTGCCAGCCAGGCCATCAGACGACCGCTCTTATTTCCATATTCAAAGACCTTGTGAGCTGTATGGAGGAGTGACTTATGCATCCCATCAACTCTACAAATGGAGAGCTGGTGTAGGGCAAATTGCCACTCCCCATAGGCCTCCCAGTTTGGGTTGGCAACATATATCTCTTCCTTCCTCACAGCCCTGTCCTCCAGTTCCTCCAGAGAGCGCGCCGCCTTTCTGCGGGCTGCCGCTATACGGGCAACGTACTCCCCCCTGGTCCATGCTTTAAAGGCATCCCATGAAACTAGAGGATCCGTACCTAAGGCATTTTCCAACCAATAATGACATACCCCCTCCTGCACCGCCTCTTGGATACTTTCATCCTCAATCCAGAACCTGGACAACCTCCACATCCTCTCCCCAGGGGGCCCAAAAGACAGCTTAAGCAGTAATGGGGTGTGGTCTGATATCCCCCTTGGCAAAATGCAACTGTCCATAGACTTCCTGAGCAGAGAACCCGACATATACATTAAGTCTATGCGAGATAGGGTCTTAAACGTAGTGGAGTGACAGGTAAACTGCTTGGCGGAGGGGTTGAAGCTGCGCCAAACGTCCGTCAGGGCAAAGCTATTTGCCTACTCCGCCAAGCTGGGTACCCATCTAGAGACTGAGTGGAGTCTGTCCAAATCCAAAGTCAGAGTTAGTTTAAAGTCCCCCATAATCAAAACATCATCCACCCCATAGTCAATGACTAACTGCATGATTTTATGAAGTAACATTACATCAGGCGGTGGGGGGAGGTACAGGCCTACGAGCACACAGGGGTTGTTGGCAATAAGTGCATGAAGGATAATGTACCTGTCCCCAGGGGCTATCCTAACATCCAGAAGCTGGAATGGCAGCTGTTTGTGTATGAGAATACTGACCCCTCTGGAGTAGGTGGAGTATGTCGTATGGTAATGGGATCCCACCCAGGCCCTTTTGAGGCTCAGTATTCGGGATCCTACCAGGTGAGTTTCCTGGAACACACAGATATGTGGTGAGTATTTTTTGAGAAAGTTAAAAACTAGAGATCTTTTGTGCGCAGAGTTAAGTCCACGCACGTTCCAAGAGATCACTGACACCTGAGCCATGGTGGCATGGGCACATTAAGTAGGATCAGAACAGGAGTCAGGTACGGGGCTACTCCACCTCTCCAGAAGGCCAGCCTGCCCCCCCTGCACCCCCTCCCCACACCGCATTCAGAAACATCAGAGGTGCAAGCCTGTTGTACATGCATAAATAAAAGAAAGAACATTAGACTCTTATTTGGAACTTTATAACTCCTGACCAATCCAGTGGTCAAACCATGATCGGCAACGGCTGATACCCCCCCCCCCCTTCCCCCACCCCGCATGTCCCACCCAATGTAAGACTGCATTATGCCCAATAAACAGCCCGTAGGCAACCAACTGTCTTGGGAGCATGTATGTCAACCAAGATGGCAGTTCACATCTCCCGACCACTTTCAGCAGAGGAAGGTGATCAAAGTAGTCTTGAGTACTTGAGGACTAGTAGAGCATCCATAGGAAGGAAAGAGATGCTACAAATAACAGGTATACCCATTCTTTAAAGTTCTCCTGGTCTGAACCAGGGGCACTAGCTTAAAACGTTCATTTTACAAAAGTGTGGCAAAAAAGGAGGTAACTGAATAACAAAAATCAGAAGTGTTTCTAGCCGTTGCTAGACAAGGCAGAGGTCGGTGAGCAATGTGTGGGCACCTGTAACCTTCAGGCTTGTGGCAAAATGGGAAGGAAAAAATAAAAAGGGGGGGCCCAAAAATAAAAGCTAGGACACATTGATACAGAGCGGACATCCTGGTTGTAAGTAAATAGGGTGCAACAGTCTGGGATCTTGTGCAGATTATCGCCACATTCCCATCCAAACAAACCACCCCCCCCCCCCGGATAGAGTCATCCGACCCCTCACCGATCAGGGTAAGGTTGGACAGTTGTGCAGGCAGGATCAGCAAAGTACCATGTATCCAGGGTCCACATACCTCTTTAGGGGATAAGCAAGTCAGGAGCTGTAAGCCTTCCTTCATCCCAGGGGAGGGATAGTTTCCATCCATTTGGCGGCCGCTTTAGGGGATGTAAAGAACCGAGTAGTTTCTCCATCAATTACCCGAAGTTTGGCGGGGAAGAGCACACTATATTTTATGCCCTTAGCTCGGAGGCCTGCTTTCACCACGTCAAACGAACGGCGGAGCTTCTGGGTCTCAATCGAGAAGTCCGGGAATAACATCAGACGATTGTTCCGGAAAGTTAGCTCCCCCGCTGCCCTGGCAGCCCTGAGCAGCTCATCTCGGTCCCGAAAGTTTAAGAACCGCATAATAAAGGTTCTGGGAGGGGAGCCCTGGGGACCTGGTTGTGGCGGCAGCCTGTGAGCTCTATCCACCGCAAAGTAGGGTGACATGTGTGCGGCGGGCAACAGGGCCCTGAGCATCTCCTCAGCAAATACAGTGGGGTTCTTACCCTCCGCTCCCTCCGCCAGGCCAACGATCCAGATATTGTTCCGGCGGCATCTGTTCTCGGAATCCTCGGCTCTATGTTCCAGGACCTTAACCCTGGATTGCAGGGAGCGGATGGCGCCGGTATTATCATGCACTGCTTCCTCCACCTGACCCATGCGGTGTTCGGCCTCGGTCATCCGGGACCTAACTTTATCCAGGTCTTGCCGGAGGAGCCCCACATCCATCTGTACCTCCTCGATTTTATTGGTAAGGGCTGCCTGGCACAGGGCGATCGACGACTGGCAGGTCGCAATTGCAGCCATGACTTCAGGGATGCCCGAAGCGGAGGAGGGCGATCCCTCCTGGGTCTCGGTTTGTGACGCCATGCTGACACGAGGCGTCCGTTGTTCACTAGGCCTCGAGGGAGCAGGGCTGGTCTCCGTCGGTATTTCAGGAGGAAATTTAAGTTTCTTCCCCCCTTTACCTCGGCCGGGTAGTCTAGAAGGCATTCACCGCCAGATGAGTCAAAGTGCAAGTCAGTAAGTCCGGTTTTTATGGGTTTAAGGATCAATATAGCAGCAGAGCTCTTAGGAACACGTACGTTCACTCGGCCATCTTGGACACGCCCCCATCCATGGTATTCTTCACATAAACTCCTGTAAGGTTAAAACCCACTGGATTGATATACTAAAAATGTTAGGGATGCACCGAAATTTTGTCCGCTGAAACATATCGGCCGAAAATGGCCATTTCGACAAAATGCCGAAAGAGAAATTGCGCCGATAATGGCGCCGGAAATGGGATGGGGCCTGGGCGGGGCCCCATCTCTGCTTCCACCCATTACAGGGGTGTCCTTCTGGTGCTGCAGTCCTCTCCTCTCTTCACCTCCTTCCTGCCCCTCCCTCCTCGCTGCGATCTCCGTGTGTCACGGAGCTTAACTACACAGACAGCATTAACAATGTCCCGCCTCCTGTGACAGACAGCACACTGCTCCAATGGTGGGACATTGAATCAGTGTGACGTGTTACAGGAGGCGGGACATCGTTACTGCGACCCGGGCAATTCAAATACAGCTCCGTGACACGCGGAGATCGCTGCTCTGATTTGGGAACTGGCAGGCTACATGACAGACACTGGCAGGCTACATAACAGGCACAGATGAGGCTGCATCTTATGGGCACAGGCAGGCTGCATCTGAGGGGCACACGCTGGCTACATGAAGGGCACAGGCAGGCTGCATCTGAAAGGCACTGGTGAGGCTGCATTGATCTCTTGTATCATGTCCCCAGTCTCTGACCATCTCCTGTACCATGTCCCCAGTCTCTGACCATCTCCTGTACCATGTCCCAAGTCTCTGACCATCTCCTGTACCATGTCCCCAGTCTCTGACCATCTCCTGTACCATGTCCCCAGTCTCTGACCATCTCCTGTACCATGTCCCAAGTCTCTGACCATCTCCTGTACCATGTCCCCAGTCTCTGACCATCTCCTGTACCATGTCCCCAGTCTGACCACCTCCCGTACCATGTCCCCAGTCTCTGACCATCTCCTGTACCATGTCCCCAGTCTCTGGCCATCTCCTGTATAAAAATGTTTTTAAAAAACAGTCATTTTCGGTATTGGTGCAGTTCGGTTTTCGGGATCAAGGAAGATTTATTTTCGCTATCGGTTTCGGCACCAAAAAACCCATTTGGTGCATCCCTACAAAATGTTATGGCTTCTGTCCAAGAACAAACCAGCAGACGTTCTTAAAGCCATGCCCTGTCCCTGCTGGTGGCTACTGAGGCTCTAAAATTTGACAGCAAAATGGCAAGGAGTGAGGCTTGGTTTCAAGAAGAGGTTTGGCATTGTGAACATGATAGAGGTCAAGGTCCTGTGTATAGTCTGGACCAGAAATCTACACTATACTTTCAGACAACACAAGGTGGCTGCTTTACCGTTATATCCATACCTGTACTTCTAAGCATGTACCTTACCTTATTGAGAAAATAGCAATTATGATAAAGTGTGTAGTGAAAAACATCTACTAGTCAAATTCTTATTGGATGAAAAGGCATACTGAGGATTGAAAGTTACAATCTTGAATAAGCCTATGTTATTTACCAATGGCCTACCTAATATCAAATCTTTTTCCAACACCAGTGCACTCACCTTGAAAGATGCTGCAAGAAAGGTATAAAGCTGACTGAAGGTTGGCTTATAAAGAAGATATTTGTGAGGGTTTTCTCGCTTTGTTGGCTTCTCGGCAGGGTCCTTAAAGAAAGGGAAATATTTCAGTTTAATTTGTCTGTCGGCCTGCTCCTGCTTTTCTAAATTTGATAATACCTGTTATTTAAAGTAAAGAGACCTAACAAAAGATTGCTTCCCCTAAACACAGACACATGCATAATAAACATAGAATTCTATGTATAAGATGGTCTCCTGGGTATCTTAAGCCTTGGGAGATGGTCCTATAGAAAGGGAACCAGCTCCCTTTAGTGACTAAACCCCATCACATGCTCTAGAGATCAGCTGTAGCAAGCAGTAAGAAACAGGAGAAGGGGATCATCAAATACTAAAACCATGGCAACAAGCCAACTACCCCAGCAGACAGAAAGAAGCTGTTTTTTTTCCCAACTACTGGAGATAAAGAGAATTTAAACTTACCTGTATATTTCTTAACTTGGGACATGGGGCTGTAGTCATAGACCATGACTTATAAGCAGGCTACCTTAAGATAATTGTACCTTGGCAAAGAAGTTTGCTATGGCTGCCCCTAGTGCACACACCTATAGCCCCCACCCATTCAATGAGACTTCAGTTTTTAGGGAGCAATGAGTGGCCACAGGTAAGGTAAAGGGGATGGGCTGTCTCCTGCACTGTAGTCCAAAATAAGGAATTCACAGTTGTGTCAAAATCCACTTTAAAGGGGTGTTCCAGCGTGAATTTTTTTTTTTTTTTTTTAAAGTCAGCAGCTAAAAAAAAAAAAAGTAGCTGCTGACATTTACTAAGGACTCTTACCTTTCCAGGGCGCCCGCGATGTTGGCCACCGAGGCCAACGCGTCCCTCGGCTCTAAAAGTAATTAAAAATGTGTATAATTTATACACATACCACAGGTATAGTTGTGCTCATAAGTTTACATACCCTGGCAGAATAAATGATTTCTTGGTCATTTTTCAGAGAATATGGAAGATAAACAAAAACTTTTTTCACTCATGGTTAGTGTTTGTCTGAAGCCATTTATTATCAATCAACTGTGTTTACTCTTTTTAAATCATAATCACAACAGAAACTACTCAAATTACCCTGATCAAAAGTTTACATACCCCAGTTCTTAATACCATGTATTGCCCCCCCCCCCCCCCTTAACATCAATTACAGCTTGAAGTCCCTTGTGGTATTTGTGGATGAGGCTCTTTATCTTCTCAGATGGTAAATCTGATAATTTCTCTTGGCAAAAAGCCTTCAGTTCCTGTAAATTCTTGGGCTGTCTTGCATGAAATGCACGTTTAAGATCTCCCCAGAGTGGCTCAATGTTATTGAAGTCAGGAGACTGAGATGGCCACTCCAGAACCTTCGCTTTTTTCTGCTGTAGCCAATGACAGGTTGACTTGGCCTTGTGTTTTGGATCATTGTTCAATGTTGGAATGTCCAAGTACGTCCCATGCGCAGCTTCATGGCTGATGAATGCAAATGTTCCACCAGTATTTTTTGATAACATACTGCAATCATCTTACCATCAATTTTGACCAAATTTTCTGTGCCTTTGCAGCTCACACATCCCCAAAATATCAGCGATCCACCTCAGTGTTTCACAGTAAGAATGGTGTACCTTTCATCATAGACCTTGTTGACTCCTCTCCAAATGTAGCGTTTATGGTTGTGGCCAAAAAGATAAATTTTGGTATCATCACTCCAAATGAATGTGCCAGAAGGTTTGAGGCTTGTCTCTGTGCTGTTTGATGTGTTGTAAGCGGGATGCTTTGTGGCATTTGAATAGTCTTTCATTCTTCAAGTGCCTCCTTATTGTGCATCTTGAAACAGCCACACCACATGTTTTCAGAGAGTCCTGTATTTCACCTGAAGTTATTTGTGGGTTTTTCTTTGCATCCGGAACAGTTTTCCTAGCAGTTGTGGCTGAAATTTTTGTATTTTAGAAATTCTACCAATAGAACCCCTTAATTTTCCACTTCTTGATTAGAGTTTGAACATTGCTGATTGGCATTCTCAATTGCTTGGATATCTTTTTATATCCCTTTTATACAGTTCAACTACTTTTTTCCACAGATCCTTTGACAATTATTTTGCTTTCCCCATGATTCAGAATCCAGAAACGTCAGTGCAGCCCTGGATGAAAGATGCAAGGGTCTGTCAGAAGTCCAGAAATGAATTGAACTTTTATACACACACACTAATTACAAGCAAACAGATTACAGTGAGGATGGTTACCTTTTAATAGCCATTCAAACCCCTTTGTGTCAACTTGTGTGCATGTTATTAGACCAAAATCACCAGGGTATGTAAACTTTTGATCAGGGTCATTTTGGTAGTTTCTGTTCATTATGATTTAAAAAGAGTAAACACACTTGATTGATAATAAATAGCTTCAGCCAAACACCAAATATGAGTGAAAGAAATGTTTTTGTGTTATCATTCATATTCTAGGAAAAATGGCCTAGAAATCATAAATTCTGCCAGGGTATGTAAACTTATGAGCACAACTGTATGTGGAGAGATAACCTCTAGATGTAAACATGTGATAATGGCAGTTGTAGCTCAAATAACTGAATGTGAACTCATGATTTTAGCATATGGAGCTTGACGCGTTTCGCGACTGTCACTAATCAGGAGCAGATGCGAAGGGGATGTCTAAAGAGTATGAAAGTGAACAGTAAGTAAACTGACCACAAAAGTAGGGGGAGAGGAAGTAATAAAACATCCCCCCATACTTACAGGCCAACAATGGGTGTCTTTTCCCTCTTTGGTGCCTGCGTAATGTTAGTGGCAACCATTGGTTACAGCGGAGTATTCATACTCCTCCTTTTGGAAACGGGCCCTCTCTGGTTTTTGGTCAGTGCTCCTGGGATACAGTGCACATTAGCTCACTTGCTTCTATACCAACACTTAAGGTAATACTCTATACCTACTATACCCATCCTTTTTAATTTCCCTTGGTGGTTACGCTCCTATCCTTATTGTTCTTTTCTATCTACCACTTTTCTTTTCCCTCATCTTGGGGTATATCATCACTCTGCGTGTTTGTCCAGTACTTTGATATGGTTTCCCCATTTTCATAGTATAACACACCCTACTTTTGTGGTCAGTTTACCTACTGTTCACTTTCATACTTTAGATATCCCCTTCGCATCTGCTCCTGATGACTGACAGTCACAAAACGCGTTGAGCTCCAGATGCTACAATCATGAGTTCCCATTCAGTTATTTGAGCTACAACTGCCATTATCATGTATTTACATCTAGAGGTTATCTCTCCACATACGTGTGGTATGTGTACAAAGGGCCCAGAAGCAGTCTCCCCAGACTAGGATGGTGCCGGGGAAGGTAGACATGCCGGGCAGGAAGCCCTGGAGAACGGCGGCCCTCAGACCCAGCTGCAACCTCTCCAGGCTGGACTGATGCCAGGGCAGGAAGCCCTTGAAAACAGCAGCCCTCAGGCTCAGCAGTGGCCTCTGCAGGCTAAGATGGTGCCAGGGAAGGGTGGTCATCAGACACAGAAGCCAGCCTCACCCTGCCTAGATACAGCTTTACAGGACAGCACTGGGAGAGACCCCTTCTTCCAATCTCATGAGGAGCTGCCATTCACACCATGAGGTGAGCACCCACAGCTATCTTCCCTTATCTATCGCCCCAGAAAAGGCTTTGAATATGCTGATTTCCCAAGCCTCCTCCACAGACAAATGGCAGAACTTGCTGAGCTGGGTTGGAGCCAAAACAGTTCTGTGCATTCTGTGCAAAGCCCACCCGACCGTTTATATGCAGTGGCCGGGTGGGAGGCGGTTAAATAATGTATACTATACTCTAGACCTGTGCTTCCATACTATTGTGTCCATATTCAAAATCTTTTCTTCGTATACAGCTTCTTCCCATTTACTTAAATGTAGGGCACACTGATTTGTTGGTTATACTAGCGTCTTTGATCTTAAGCTGGGTACACACGGGCTGAATGGAAAAAAAAAACATACAGATCGCCGTTGTAACGCATCTGATGTTAGTGCGGCAATCTTTAAGCTGAGCTAAGATGTTCTGACTGGGGGAACGCTCCCCTGCCAGAACACAGTGATCAGCGCTCACAACCATTGGCTAACCTTTTGCTGGTTTTCAAGCATGTTCGTTCAACAGAAGCCAGTTGAACTAGTATTTGACCTGTGTGTACCTAGCATTATGTGTGACAAACAATGCTTCTTGGCCTAGAACAATTGGACTATCGCGGTACAATAAAAATTATATAACAAATACATGTATGACAATTACAAAAGATTTTATTGATGCCAAGAAACATTTAATAATTTAAAAAAATAAAACATCGTGACTATACACAGTATGTCACCAGTGTGTATTCATAGAGTAGTACACTTGATCACAGATATAGTTATCCTTGACTAGTTTTGCGGGCATTAGCCGCTTCATCTGGAGGTTATCTGTGATTAGATCAAAAGAACACAATATAGTATAATAATCGTCAGGTAAAAACATAGAAACATGTCATACAGCATCATATTTAAAAAAAATAAATAAATAAATAAATAAATAAATAAAAATGGGGATAGCGCACAGCTGCTTACCCTTACTTCAGCGGACAACAGGCGCAAAGTGCTACCGCCTAATAAATGGTACCCCGCGGCAACTCGGGGGAGCTACTAAGTATGATGATCGGAATCTGGGTAAATAGGTAAAAATGGTGGATATGGTGAGAGCTTCTCATAACAAATTGGTGAGGTGCAAAGAACTAAAATAGGATAGGATATGAGTGAAAATCCTGAAGATAAAATGAGGGGGGGGGGGAGGGAGGGGAAAAAAGGTGATGAAAAGAGGGAGGGGGAGGGAAGGGGGGGAGGGAGGGAGGAGGGGGAGGGGAGAGGGGAGAGGGGGGAGGAGGGGGAGAGGGAGGGGGAGAGGGAGGGGGGGGAGAGAGGGGAGGGGGGAGAGGGAGGGGGGGGGAAAGGGGGGAAGGGTGCCAGTATGCACAGTACAGGTGAAACCACATGAACCGAGTGAGATAATAAAAATTCAAATGAAGTGGGAAGAGGGTTGAAGAGTGGAACAAAGTGAAGGTAGTGATGATGTGATGAAATAAAGGGAGTGTTGAGAAACCAAGTGGAGAAAAGGGGAAAGAAAGTGCAGTGTGGAAGAATGATTACAAGTAGGTGACTAGGTAAGTGAGTTAAATAAGGAGAAACAGCATATACCTGGTCACAGTATTGATGAAATAAAGGGGGTCCCGGGAGGCAACCCCACAAGGGGTGGTGAGGGAAATATATCACCCCGGTGTGTGGCCCTAAAGACCCCAGGTGAGGGATAAAGGCCTGATCAGGCTTAACCCCCGTGCCTGTGTCTCCTGTAAGGGAAAGAATGGTAATAAACTTAAGATTAAAGAACCAGTACCCAATGATAGGGGGTACTGCATCGAAGTAAATACAGTTAATGTGTTTGTAATAACTTACTGGGGGCTAGCTGGAACATACAGTCCCGGGATCCCTAAACCAAAACATCCCAATACAGGCAGGTGCCTGTTATAAGTAGCGTCCAACCGTGCGTCGCCCAATCAACGGGCCGTGTGAACAAGTCCCTGCCGGGGCCAGTGCAAGGGGAGGAGTGTTGCCTGCTGAATTAAGGGTAATCAGCTGTGCTCTATCCCCATTTTTATTTAAGATTTTTTTATTTTTTTTTAAATAGGATGCTGTATGACATATTCTATGTTTTTACCTGCCAATTATTATACCATATTGTGTTCTTTTGATCTAATCACAGATAACCTCCGGATGAAGCGGCTAATGCCCGCAAAACTAGTCAAGGATAACTATATCTGTGATCAAGTGTACTACTCTACTATGAATACACACTGGTGATATACTGTGTATAGTTTTATTTTTTTTAAATTATTAAATGTTTCTTGGCATCAATAAAATCTTTTGTAATTTTCATACATTTATTTGTTATTTAATTTTTATTGTACCGCGATAGTCCAATTGCCCCCCTTTTCTGTGGTAGCCTAGTTGGGGATTAGGCTCCCATCTTCTACTTTCAGTACAGTGGGTATAAAAAAAGAAACAGCACCTTTAAAATAATCAAATTTTGTTGCTTTGCAGTCTGAAATGAAGACACACAGTTTTTGTTTTATCCAGCTGAATTTACTGAATGCAACTTATAACATCCAAGTAAAAGATAGAACACCAACATGTCAGGAAAAAAAAAATTTAAGAACAGAATCAATGAGTTCTTTAATTATAGCCTTTAGTCTGTTCGGATAGGTCTCTACTACAGTGCCTTGAAAAAGTATTCACACTCCTTGAAATTTTCCACATTTTGTCATGTTACAACCAAAAATGTAAACATATTTTAGTGGGATTTTATGTGATAGACCAACACAAAGTGGCACATATTTGTGAAGTGGAAGGGAAATGATAATTGGTTTTCAATTTATTTTACAAATAAATATGTGAAAAGTGTGGCATGCATTTGTATTCAACCCCCTTTACTCGGATACCCCTAACTAAAGTCTAGTGGAACCAATTGCCTTTAGAAGTCACCTAATTAGTAAATAGAGTCCACCTGTGTGCAATTTCATCTCAGTATAAATACAGCTGGGGACACCGCAAACATGTGGAAGATGAGACCAAAATTTTACTTTTTGGCCTAAAAGCAAAACTCTATGTGTGGCAGAAAACTAACACTGCACATCACCCTTAACACACCATCCCCACTGTGAAACATGGTGTTGGCAGCATCATGCTGTAGGGATGCTTTTCTTCAGCAGGGATAGAGTTTATGGGAAGGTGGTTGGAGCCAAATACAGGGCAATCTTAGAAAAAAAACTGTTAGAGTCTGCAAAAGACTTGAGACTGGGGCGGAGGTTCACCTTCTAGCAGGACAACGACCCTAAACAAACAGCCAGAGCTACATTGGAATAATTTAGATCAAAGAGGTTGAAAATAGCTGCGTTAATAAGGCTGCATCCCTCATGTACAATTGAAAAGGACATTTTCCTAAAAACAAATAAGTGGGACTTTTCAGACTCAAAGAATGTTCCAACACATGAAAGTGGCAGTAAAATGTAAGTATTTTATTAGTATCACAATTTAAAAAAGCTAATTTTGTTTTATGCAAATATATTGTATTGTACTTCTTCATACATTTCTTCTTTTTTGGGGAAATTTCCTTTTCAAAAGCACATTCATGTGTTAGAATAGCCTAGTCAAAGTCCAGACCTAAATCCAATTGAGAATCTGTGGCAAGACTTGGAAATTGCAGTTTACAGATGCTCTCCATCCAATCTGACAGAACTTGAGCTATTTTATTATTATTACTACTACTACTACACAGGATTTATATAGCGCCACCAGTTTGTGCAGCACTTTACAACATGAGGGCAGACAGTACACTTACAATTCAAATCAATACAGGCTTGTTAGAGCTTACAATCTAGAAAAACAATTACAATCTATTTTGTAAAGAAGAATGGGCAAAAATGTCACTCTAGATGTGCAAAGCTGGTAGGAACATCCCCAAAAAGATTTGCCGCTGTAATTGCAGCGAAAGGTGGTTCTACGAAGTATTGACTCAGGGGGGCTGAATACAAAGGCACGCCACACTTTTCATGTCATACTTTTTCAAAGCACTGTAACTTTGCACATTTTGACTTTGCAATATTTGCCCACTACCCAATATTTTGCCCACTCCCCAGAGGGGAGGGGCCAGAAGAGTGAGCCGGAGATTTGAAAAGAGGAGGTTCATGGCCGCTCTGAACAATTCCATTGCACATAGCAAGTAAGTATAGACTGTTTATTTATTTAGTTATTTTTAATTTACCTTTACAATCACTTCAATATACCCTACAGACATCAGATGTATACAAAAGGGTTGCCAATGCAGGGAGCGAGGTCAGCACAATAAATTGATTTGATGACACCGAAATGTTTCGGACCTGTAGTCCTTACTCTTCTCATCTCGGTTGGCTGTACCCAACTTCCACTCTACCTGCATTCCATGCTGGAGTGCAGGTTGGCCCACTACATGGAGGTGTGGTGACACGTGGCGTCATCCCGCTCCTCTGGGCGGGGTTGCGCTGCGTGTCACTGCATTGGGGGACCTCCTTCGAGCACTGCTCTTAGCCATGGTTGCTTGGGGCGGTGCTCTGGCGTCAGTACATGGCTGCAGGCCTCTTAGTAGCCTCTCTGACCAGTTTCCTCCTGGCTATTTCATCCAGTCTGGAGTGACGTCCTAATCCAGAGGGTCGGTGTTGCACCAAATACCTTCCACTTCCTAATAACAGACTTTACTGTGCATCTAGGCATTAATAAAGCATTTGATTTTTGCCATCAATCAATCGTTCGCTTCAGTTGCATTGTCAGGGAGAGAAATTCTCCAGGAAAGCTCTTTTCATTCTGAGCTAATCAAAATTACCACAGCTGATCACAGTTAAAAGTCAAATGTGTGCCATTGAGAAGGTGATTAGCTACACCTGATTGAGTTTAGTCATTTTTTGGAGGGATGTTTTTTTTTTCCCCAACTCAGTGATTCTGTTTTTGAATTGTTTTTATTTATTTTTTGACATGTTGGTGTAAGATCTTTTACCTGGATGTTATACGTTGTACCAAGTAAAAACAGAGGGATTAAACAAAAACTGCGTCAGTCTTTTTTTTTTTCAGACTGCAAAGCAACAAAATGGGATTATTTTAAAAAAAGAGTCCTATACCCACTGTAAGTAAGCAAGTTACACTTTAATATTGCTATTTACCTCAAACAAGTACCCCATAAATACTTCAAATCCCTTCATGTCCAATTATCATTATTAGATACTTATTGTGTTTGTGGCCATATTACATTCTTTCTCACCCTTAATTAGGTAAACAATTTACCCTTTGAAATGCAATTTCTAATCAGACAACCTGCATTTTACAATCCTTGCAGATTTGCAGATAACCTTCTTTGAAATTTATAATTAGATAACCAGCCATAAACAGTTTGGTCTTCCCTGGGAAAAGGGTAGTCCAGGTGGCAGGCTTTCTTAATATCTGACTTGTAGCCAGTTTTATTTAAAAGGTTGCATGAAAATCAAACAAAACAGAAAATAAATCCTTGCCATCCAGGTACTAACTAAACATGTCAGGTTCCTAACTCACAGGTGAAGGTCTCCCCCCCGCCCACTCACAAAGCTAATGCCAAGTCCCAGGCCAAGAGCAATCTTTTGCTCCAGTCCTGCTTTATTTACTGTATACCACCACCCGCTGGTGGTCACAAGCGGACCTCAAAAATCCGGTCCGGAACCAACCCTGCCAAGATGGCTGGTAAAATCTGGACCGGATTCCACCTTCATTCCCTGCATGTGAGGTGAAACATAAGGACCATCAATCACCTTGCCTTTCATGATATCACATATTCCCCCCCATTCAAGCCTCTGCGGCTGATGAACTGGCAATGGACATGGGAAAGGGCATCTACATTATTCTGAAACTTCCCAGCTCTATGCTCCACTGTGAACTTAAATGCTTGAAGAGCAAGGAACCACCTTGTCAAATGATTGTTTTTCTCCTTGTCATCACACATCCATTTGAGAGGGGCATGATCAGTGACTAGTTTAAACGGTCTCCCCAACAGGTAATATTAGCAGGCATCCAAAGCCCATTTGATAGCTAAACATTCCTTCTCAACCATGGAATAGTTTTTCTTGTGTCTGTTAAGCTTTCTGCTAAGGTAGACCACTGGGTGCTCCTCCCCATCTCTGATTTCTGACAGTTCAGCCCCCGGTCCCAAATCGGAGGCGTCTGTCTGTACCACACACTTTTTTGTGAATTCTGGGGTCGCAAGCACAGGTTGTGCACAAAGAGCTTGCCTCAACATATGAAATGCCTTCTCTGCCTCAGGATTCCACTTAATCATGACCGACCCTCTACCCTTCGTCAGATCTGTCAGTGGGGCTTCAATGGTGGCAAATAGGGTATAAAAACACCTGTAGTATCCGGTGATCCCAAGAAATGCACAAACTTGCTTTTTATGTATAGGTTGGGGCCACTTTTGAACTGCCTCAATCTTATTGATCTGAGGCTTGATCAGCCCTCGACCAATACCGTAGCCAGGGTATTTGGCCCCCTCCAAGCCTATGGCACACTTTCTGGGCTGGCAGCCCTGTCCTGCTTTCTTAAGGGAATCTACTACTGCTTGCACCGGGGCAAATGAGATTCCCAATCGGGGATGTGGGTGACTACATCGTCCAAATAAGCGGCTGGAATGAGGCAGGAGCCAAACGGCATCCACTTATACTGGAATGACCCCTCAGGGGTAGAAAATTACGTTTTCGCTTTTGCAGATTCCGTTAGGGGTATATGTCACTAACCTTTAGTCAGATCTGGGTACGAATTGAATTTGGCCACGCTGTTCAACTTTCTGAAATCATTACCAAACCCAATACTTCCGTCTGGCTTTGGGACCAACACTGTGGGACTTCTCTATAATGCCCAGCTCTAACATGTCACATGTAACATGCTCTAACAAGTTTAATTTGCAACTGTTGGCCACAGGAATTCTATAGGGCTTTAGATTTACACAGACACCTAGTTCTGTAATTATGTCATGCTGTATAACTGTGGTCAGTCCGGGTAGGTGAGAGAAAGTCTTTATTCTTACTCACAAACTCTTTAATGTGCTTCTCTTGGGCCACTCAATTATGGGCCCCTTCGGTGTCACAGGGGACATGTCCTTTTAGGGGGTTGGCACTGACAGTAAAGTCTCTCTGTCCTTCCAAGGTTTCAAGAGATTAACATGATATTTGCTCTGGTTTCCTTTTCCCTGGCTGATAAACTGTGTAGTTTACCTCCCCTATGCTTTCCACAATTGCAAAGGGACCTTGCCACTTTGCTAGGAATTTACTCTCAACTGTGGGGACTGGTATCAGCACTCTATCCTCAGGGTTAAAGGTCCAGGTCTTGGCACCCCAATTATAAAACCATTATTTGGGCCTCCTGGGTTTGCTCCATATGTTTCCGTACAAGCAGCATGACAGCCACAATTCTATCTTGCATCAGTGAGATATGCTAGATGACGCTTCTATAAGGTGTGGTCTCTCCCTCCCACATTTAGTTTGCAACATCTAGCAATCCCCTAGGATGTCTACAAAACAGTAGTTCAAAAAGGGAGTAACCTGTAGATGCCTGAGGTATAGCAAACATGAGGTACGGCAGCAAAAAATCCCAATTTCTCTCATTTTTGTCCATCACCTTTTTTAATATGTTTTTGAGCATCTTGTTAAATCTCTCCACAAGACCATCAGCTTGGGGGTGGTAGACAGAGGTATGGAGATGGGAGATTTTGAACAATTCTTTAGTGACTCTGGACATAAATGGTGTGCCTTGATCTGTTATTACTCCTTTTGGAATACCCACACGACTAAATACCTCTATAAGCTCTTTGGCAAGTCTTTGCTGAGGTATTCCGCAAGGGAATGGCTTCAGGATACTGTGTGGCATAGTCCAGTATTAGCAGTATGTGCTGATAACTCCGCTAACGGCACCAGCGCACTGCAAAAAATGGGGCGATGGCGCAGAATACTGACACTCGGAGCATGACTTACAATATTCTTTGACATTTGAATGTAACCCAGGCCAAAATATTCTCTCCTTAGTTTTCTCTATACCCAGATGTCCACCCATTATAGACGACAATGTGCTAAATCTAATACCATCCGGCAATAGGGTTTGGGAACCACTAGCTACTGTACCTTCTCCTTTTGCTTTACCACTTGATAAAGAAAATCTATTTTTGAGAGCCATGTAGGGAAAAGACACCCCTACATTAGGTTCAACAGGTTCCCCATCAATCATTTTAATGTTTTCTCTGGCTCTAATAAGTGAGATCATATATATAACATATGAGATCTCCTCTCATTGCCGGCTCACCCTCCTCACACAAAGACCGCGTGTGAGGAGGGAAAGCTTCTGTGCTGCAGATTCAGTGTAAAAACACATAAAATACAGTGCCTACTGGTGCCCACAGTACCCATCAGTGCCATTTGTCATCAGTGCCACCTGCCAGTGTCACGTGCCATCTGTCATCAGTGCCACGTGTAATCAGTGCCATCTGTCAGTGTCACGTTGTCAGAACATTTGAGGTTAAAATAATTTATATTCACATATATATATATATATATATATATATATTGTAACCTGGGGGACAGGTAGCAGGTACAAAGCTCCCTGGGATGAGCTGTTTAGTAAGGCACAGATACCAAATCCACTTGAGGTAGTGAAAACAGTGCTGGGTTTATTTGATTTAAATACAAGTCCATACACAGGTGCTGCACAGTCTTCCAGAAAACACATCAAAACAGAAATAAACAAACAAAAGTCCTAGCCGTGTCTCGGCTCTAACTATACCATACACCGTCTCTAACTATCAGGCTGAGCAAGCCTACCGCTTGTCAGCTTCTGTAAAGAGTTTTTAAAGGGTTTTACCAACCTTTTGGCTCCTCACAAACCATCCCTGTTTGTGTGTCCCAGGCAGAGAGCAAAGGCTGTTTGCTCAGGTGAGCTTAAATTAGCCTGGAGAGGAGGACTAAGATCCGAACTGGATCATGTCTCAGAGACCTCTGAATGTATATGAGAGGAGCCTGGGAGATGTATAAACCCCGAACAGGACTTCTCCTGGCTCTCTCTGGGACGCTCTGCTACATATCCTCCCCCCTTGTTTCAACCCCAGGGTTGGAACACCTGTGGCCCAACAGGAGTGAACACGGGACAGGGCATCTACATTTCCCATCTCCACACCTGGCCTGTGTTTTACGGTGAAGGAGTAATCCTGTAGAGCCAAAAACCACCGGTTCACCCGTCTATTAGTCTCCTTCTTTTGGGCCATCCATTTCAGGGGAGCATGGTCAGTTATTAAGTCAAACTGGCGCCCTAACAAATAGTATCTGAGTGCGTCCACGGCCCATTTTATGGCTAAACATTCTTTTTCAATGACTGCATACTTTTTCTCATGGTCATTGAGTTTTCTGCTTAGGTACACGACAGGGTGTTCTTCCCCATTGTATACCTGTGACAGTACCGCCCCAATACCAACATCAGACGCATCCGTCTGAACCACAAACTCTCTGGAGAAATCGGGAGAGTACAGTACTGGCTGTGCACACAGAGCCTTCTTCAGGACCTGGAAAGACTCCTCTGCAACTGGGGACCATTTCACCATTACAGAGTCTTTCCCTTTCGTAAGGTCTGTCAGAGGGGCAGCTATAGTTGCAAAATTTGGGATAAACCTTCTATAATACCCCGCAATACCAAGAAAGGCCCTGACCTGCTTTTTGTTTGCAGGGCGTGGCCATTCCTGGATGGCGGCTATTTTACTCACTTGTGGTTTTATGACACCACGGCCAATAGTGTAGCCCAAATACTTGGCTTCCTCTAGACCAATGGCACATTTTTTTGGATTTGCCGTAAAACCTTCTTTGAAGAGGGAATCAAGAACAGCCTGGACACGAGGCAAGTGAGACTCCCAATCAGTACTATGTACCACTATGTCATCTAGATAGGCTGCTGCATATCGTCGGTGGGGTTTTAGGGTCCTGTCCATGGCCCTCTGAAATGTCGCCGGGGCATTTTGCAACCCAAAAGGCATTTTTTTTATATTGAAAGGAACCGTCTGGGGTCACGAACGCAGTCTTCTCTTTGGCGCTACCAGCTAGGGGTATTTGCCAATACCCTTTTGTCAAGTCCAAAGTGGTAAGATAGCGAGCCTTGCCAAGTCGGTCTATAAGTTCGTCTACTCTGGGCATTGGGTATGTGTCAAACTTTGTCACCGCATTAAGCTTCCTGAAGTCGTTACAGAACCTCCACGTGCCATCCGGTTTTGGGACTAACACGATGGGGCTAGACCAGTCACTATTGGATTCCTCAATGACATCTAGCTCCAACATTTTTTTAACTTCCTTGCTGATGTCCTTTCTCCTCGCTTCAGGAATTCGGTAAGGTTTGAGCTTGACACGTACCCCAGGTTCAGTAACAATATCATGCTGAACTGCTGAAGTCGTGCCAGGTAACTCTGAAAACTTCTCTCTATTCCTTATCAGGAATTCTCTAGTGTCCTGTTTTTGGGAATATGAGAGGGTGTCTGGAATCGTGACCTCAGGGATGAGAGGGGACTCAGTACCCGTAGGTGTTACTGGGAGAGGCCTCGCAGTTAACGCCATTCTATCCTTCCAGGGTTTTAACAGGTTTATATGGTAAACCTGTTCGGGCTTCCTTTTTCCTGGTTGATAAACCTTGTAGTTGACCTCCCCAACTCTCTCAATTACTTCAAAGGGACCCTGCCACTTAGCCAGGAACTTGCTCTCAACAGTGGGAACTAACACCAGGACCCTGTCACCAGGTGAGAAAACACGGAGTTGGGCCCCCCTGTTGTATATTCTCTGTTGGGCTGCCTGGGCCTGCAGTAAGTGTTCTTTTACCACTGGCATGATTGCTGCAATCCTCTCCTGCATTTGGGCAATATGCTCAATGACACTTTTATGGGGTGTTTGTTCTCCCTCCCAAGTTTCTTTGGCTATGTCTAAGAGTCCCCGAGGGTGTCTCCCATAAAGCAACTCAAATGGGGAGTACCCCGTAGAGGACTGGGGAACCTCCCTTATGGCAAACATCAAGTATGGTATCAGGAAGTCCCAGTTTTTCCCATCCTTGTCCACAACCTTTTTTAACATGCTCTTTAACGTCTTATTGAAGCGTTCCACTAAGCCATCCGTTTGAGGATGATACACTGAGGTTCGCAGCTGCGCCACTTTAAATAACTTGCAGAGCTCCCTAGTTATTCGCGACATAAACGGGGTGCCCTGGTCTGTAAGGATTTCTTTCGGGATGCCAACCCGACTGAACACCATAAACAGTTCTTTGGCAATGTTTTTAGCAGACACGGCACGTAAGGGAACTGCTTCAGGGTAACGGGTAGCATAATCCATGATTACGAGGATATGCTGATGACCCCGAGCAGACTTGGGAAGTGGGCCCACAAGGTCCATGGCAATCCTCTCAAAGGGCACTTCAATGATAGGCAAGGGCACTAAAGGACTTCGGAAGTGGGATAGTGGGGCTGACATCTGACACACAGGACAGGATTGACAGTAATTCTTAACATCTTTCTGTATCCCGGGCCAGTAAAACCTGCGCAACACCCTTTCAGTAGTTTTTTCAACCCCTAAATGGCCTCCTAGCAAGTGCCCATGGGCAAGTTCTAACACCAGCCGTCTGTATGGCTTAGGGACCACAAACTGCTCAACCACTTCATCATTCATTTTACATACACGATACAGTAAATCCTCATTGCTGCTGAAATAAGGAAAACAGGGCCTGTCCCCGGGTTCGACAGGTACACCATTAATCACTATTACATTTTCCCAGGCCCTGGAAAGGGTATGGTCTTTTCTCTGCTCAGTACCAAAATTTTCCTTATGCACATTAAGGTCATCAAACTCTAACATAGGCTCGGTGTCAGCAGACGGCTGTCCGGCTCTACTGGTAGTGGGGGCCTCCTCAGGGTCCTCCAGCTCTCCTGCCATAACCGATAGAGGAAAAGCCGGGGAGCCCTGAGAAGAGTCCCCTGAACCCACATTGTCAGTAGTGGCCAGGAATTCTGGCTCTGCGACTGAGTCAGGTACTGCGACCGAGTTGGGATGATCCCACAGTTCCCAAAACTTAGGGAAGTCCCTACCAATGATGGCCTCATGCACTAAGTGGGGAACAAGTCCAACCGGATGGGTCACTGTACCTAAACCAGTTTTAAACTGAACAGTGGTTACAGGATACTCCCGGGTATTCCCATGTATACAGATCACAGCAATATTTTTAGCATTATAATTCACAGGTTCAATCATTTCAGCTGTAACCAAAGTCACTAGACTTCCAGAGTCCAACAAGGCTGTAATAGGCTTATCATTCACAGTCATTTGGCACATTGGTTTTCTCATATTTGGGGTTGCAGTACATGAAACCGCTGCAAACATAGACTGCCTTCTAATAGATAAATCACACTGCATTGGTTCATCTGTCAATGGACAATTTGCCGCAACATGTCCCATTTCTTGGCAACGAAAACACCTGACGTTTCCCCAGTTTGGTTTGCTGACAGGCACTGGCTTCCCTTGTTTGGGATGCCAAGCTTCAGTCCTGGCACCAAAAATCCTCCCCCCTATTTCCTTGCCATGCTTACCACCCACTTCCCCTGGAACAGTCTTACCGGTTGCCTGGGGAGACCGTGGCTTTGGGCGGAAAGTCCGTGCGGCTGTAGGGGTGGTGACCAGGTTCTTTGCAGCAAAATACCTTTCAACAAGTTCCACCAGGTGGTTTGCCGAATTGGGGTCTCCTTGACTCACCCACTCCTGCAGGGAAATGGGTAGTGACCTCAGAAACTGGTCCATGACCACACGCTCCACTATTTGTGGCCCAGACAGGGACTCCGGCTGTAGCCATTTCCTCACCAGGTGAATTAGGTCGAACATCTGCGATCTTGGAGGCTTCTCGTCTTGGAAGGACCAGCTGTGGACCCGCTGTGCTCGAACTGCCAAAGTGACACCAAGTCGTGCCAGTATTTCCTGTTTGACCTTTTCATAGTCTGCTGCTTCTGCTGACTCCAAATCATAGTAGGCCTTCTGCGATTCCCCAGTAAGCAACGGGGCGACCAGTCCTGCCCACTGGGTTTTAGGCCAACCTTCCCTCTCAGCGGTCCGTTCAAACGTTAGCAGAAAGGCCTCTGGATCATCATCTGTAGTCATCTTAGACAAAAAGCGAGCCACATGGATGGCTGAGGGCTTGTCTCCAACATTATCAACGTTAGCAGGTGACCACTGTGCTATTGTCTCCACAACCTCAGACAAGGTTTTCCTATCTGCTTTTGCATCAGTGGCTAGCTGTTCAAACAGCCTCTGCGTTTGTTCCTGTGCGATAGCATTAGCTTGCTGTTGTGCAGCGTTTGCTTGCTGTTGTGCCGCGTGGAGTGCAGCGTTTGTTTTCTGCTGTTCAGCGTGGATTGCAGCATTAGCTTGCTGTTGTGCAGCGTTTGCTTGCTGTTGTGCAGCGTTTGCTTGCTGTTGTGCAGCGTGGAGTGCAGCGTTTGTTTTCTGCTGTTCAGCGTGGAGTGCAGCGCTTGTTTTCTGCTGTACAGCGTTTGCTTGCTGTAGTGCAGCATTTGTTTTCTGCTGTTCAGCGGTTGCTTGCTGTTGTGCAGCTTGAAGTGCAGCGTTGGATATCATCAATTGTTTTAGGATTTCCTCCATGTTTAGTCACTCTAGGTACTGGCCTTTTAAGTAGTAACTTACTACAGCTGCCCGCTGAAATCCACCATATGTAACCTGGGGGACAGGTAGCAGGTACAAAGCTCCCTGGGATGAGCTGTTTAGTAAGGCACAGATACCAAATCCACTTTAGGTAGTGAAAACAGTGCTGGGTTTATTTGATTTAAATACAAGTCCATACACAGGTGCTGCACAGTCTTCCAGAAAACACATCAAAACAGAAATAAACAAACAAAAGTCCTAGCCGTGTCTCGGCTCTAACTATACCATACACCGTCTCTAACTATCAGGCTGAGCAAGCCTACCGCTTGTCAGCTTCTGTAAAGAGTTTTTAAAGGGTTTTACCAACCTTTTGGCTCCTCACAAACCATCCCTGTTTGTGTGTCCCAGGCAGAGAGCAAAGGCTGTTTGCTCAGGTGAGCTTAAATTAGCCTGGAGAGGAGGACTAAGATCCGAACTGAATCATGTCTCAGAGACCTCTGAATGTATATGAGAGGAGCCTGGGAGATGTATAAACCCCGAACAGGACTTCTCCTGGCTCTCTCTGGGACGCTCTGCTACAATATATATATATATATATATATATATATATATATATATATATATATATATATATATATATATATATATATATATATACATACACATATACACAATAAATATATATATATATATATATATATATATATATATATATATATATATATATATATATGCCTTTCTGTTATGTATATTTTCATGAAGGCTTTGAGCAAACCCAAAGCCATCTTGTATCTCTTTTTAGAGGTGAAATTTGAGTTCATAGCTATTGAATAGACATTGTTTTCTATCTTATGAGACTGTGTAAGTCTGTACCATTACCCCGGGTTATATATCTCTTGTCGTTGACACTTATAGATAAGGGGGGATTTCTCCAGACGGTGTATTGTTTAACCACTTTACATCCACGCTATAGCTGAATGACAGCCACATCGCGGATGTCAATTCTCGGGAGGCCGTCATATGACGGCCTCCCCTGTGCACGATCCCTGCAGGGCACGTGCGTAGCGCGCTGTGATCACTGAGTCTCTGAGACTCAGGTGATCAGCGATCCGAGTAAGGGGCAGGTCCCGGCCCCTTACCATGTGATCAGCTGTCAGCCAATGACAGCTGATCACATGATGAAAACAAAAGCTTCTGTGACATCGGTCCCGAAAAGTCAGAGGCAATTATGCCTCATGTAATGCCCACAAGTGCCACCTGTCAATGCCCACAAGTGCCACCTGTCAATGCCCACAAGTGCCACCTGTCAATGCCCACAAGTGCCACCTATCAATGCCCACAAGTGCCACCTATCAATGCCCAGTGCTGCCAATCAGTGCCACCTAAAAGTGCTGCCAATCACTGCCACCCATCAGTGCCAATCACTGCCACCCATCAGTGCCCATCACTGCCACCTATCGGTGCCCGTCACTGCCGCCTTATCAGCGTACATCAATGACGGACAAAAATTACCCATTTTAAATTTTTATAACAAAATAAAATAAAAAATAAACTTTTTTTTTTTTTTTTTTTATTCGATCTTTAAAAAAATTTTTAACAAAAAATAAAAATCGCAGAGGTGATCAAACACCACCAAAAGAAAGTTCTTTTTGGGGGAAAAAAATTATAAAAAATTGCATTTGGGTACAGTGTTGTATGACCGCGCAATTGTCATTCAAAATGTGACAGCGCTGAAAGCTGAAAATTGGTCTGGATAGGAGGGGGGTTTAAATGCCCAGTAAGCAAGTGGTTAAAAGAATCATATTTCAAGTGAGCTTACAAACTTAATTGGCATTTCCATAAGTAAGCCATAAAACAAGTGGGCTTATTCACAAATTAAGCTTTTGTGTTATGTATGTTAAATAATAACGTTTTTTATAATATGTCTACAATGTATCTGTATTAGTGGCATATAAACCAGTTTACCACATATACATTATTATTATTATAAGGTTGCAAATATGGTATCATATTTAAGCACTCTTCCTGACCAGATCGTTTTTTGCGATTCGGCACTGCGTCGAATTAACTGACAATTGCGCGGTCATGCGACGTGGCTCTCAAACAAAATTGACGTCCATTTTTTCCAACAAATAGAGCTTTCTTTTGGTGGTATTTGATCACCTCTGCGTTTTTAATTTTTTGCGCTATACAGAAAAAAAGAGCGTCAAGTTTGAAAAAAAAAACGCATTACTTTTTGCTATAAAAAATATCCCCCAAAAATATATAATTTTTTTTCCCCTCAGTTTAGGCCGATACGTATTCTACATATTTTTGGTAAAAAAAAAAAAAAATTGCAATAAGCTATTATTGATTGGTTTGCGCAAAAGTCTTAGCGTTTACAAAATAGGGGATAGTTTTATGGCATTTTTTTAATAATTTTTTTTTTTACTAGTAATGGCGGCGATCAGCGATTTTTATCGTGACTGCGACATTACGGCGGACACGTCGGACACTTTTAAAACATTTTTGGGACCATTGGCATTAATACAGAGATCAATGCAATGAAATTGCATTGATTACTGTAAAAATGTCACTGGCAGTGAAGTGGTTAACCACTAGGGGGCGGGGAGGGGTTAAGTGTATCCTAGGGGCGTGCTTCTGTCTGGGGGCGTGGCTGTGTGTGACACGATGACCGGGAGCAGACGATCAGTATGCTGTCACTAGGCAGAATAGGGAGATGCTGTTTACATCGTTCTTCAGCTCCGTGACGCGACCGCGTCCACGGGTCCCCAGGGCACGGTCACAGAGCTCACGGCAGGCGCACGCTGGTGGGAAATTCAAAGTAAGCCGACGTATAAGTACAGGAGTCGGTCGGGAAGTGTAATGACTTCACTTTCATGGCATTTACAACCACAGTTAATTGTGTGGGGTACATTTTCTCATACACATATATTTTAAGAGTCGCCAGGGTGTCTGGGGGTATTGATACTTGATTGTCAACCATTAGACAAATAATAGTATTTCGTTAAGTCGAGGTCAGAAGGTTATGTCAATCACAATAAAAGTAATGTGTGATAAACAACACTGCCCCCTAGAGGGGAAAATAGTAAGAATCTAAGATGGCCGCACATACATGGTTGTCATGGTAACGTGGAAACTCCATCGTCATATGACATCATCATATGTTCCATCATCAATTACATAGTATTAGACACACATCCACTTTTCATGTGACATAAAAAGTAGCTACAGATAGCAGGAGAGAGAGAGAGCGATGGGAAGAAAAGAAAGGCTGAAGGAATGCGAGTGAGGGGAAGTCTAGATAGAGATCTCTAGGGAGCGGTATATACCTCACTGAAAGACAGAGAAATGTAGGGAGGTTGGAAGAGGTCCCTCTGGGGGATTCAGACTCATAACGGAATCTTCTCAAACTGACAGACTTCTTAAAGTTCTGGTAAAGTATTGATCTTTCCATGTATACCTTTTTGGTAATTGAATTGTTTTTGCATATACATTACTAGGACCATTTAAATATATGGCAAAGCAAATTGGAGTTGTATTATTTTTAACTGCAGTATGAAATAATTATATTCCAAATATATTAAAAGACATACACGGGGCGTGGCCTGGCGAGCAGTGAGGATGGCAGCATAACTGAGGAGCTCCGTCAGACTCGCGGCCCTAACCGGTCTCTCTGCACCGCATCAAGTGAGGATGAGCAAGCAGAGTCGCCATCTACATCACACCCATTCCCGCCGCTCGATGGCTGCAAATGCTGGGAGAAATATCTCCGGTACTTTCAAAAATCAGGCAGCGGTACTGAAAGTCACGGCCGGAGGCAAGATGGCTCCGATAGGCGCTGACAAGGATTTCAGTGAGGACACGCAGTCGACCATCGAGGATGACGGTAGAAGTTCCTGTTCTGACCACCCTCTTACTTATGAAGATATGTCGGGCTTTGCAGCCGACATAAAAGCCTCATTCTCAGCCGCCATTACTGACCTCAAAACCAGCCTGCTGGTCTTACAAGAAAAAATGGCCACTACAGAGACTGCAGGGAAGAAAAGGGACAAGGCCATTAATAGACTTGACAGAGTTGCTAACACACATTTCATCGATATAAATAGGCATTTATAGGATCTCGACAACAGGGGGAGGTGTAATAACATCAGAGTCTGTGGTGTACCGGAATCTGTTATGGCAGACATAATCACCCCAGTCCTACAAAGGGTTTTCAACAGCCTCCTTGAGAGGCCAGAGGACACAGACATTGAGTTTGTTAGAGCTCTCAGAGCCAGAGGCCCGGACACTATGCCCCCTCGTGACATAATCTGCTGTCTGCAAAATTTCTGCCTCAAAGAGGACATCATGTTTAAGGCACGCAGGAATGAACATATTGTGTTTAATGGCGAGCACATAAAACTTTTTCAAGATCTCTCACAGATCACCCTAAAAAAATTGCAGGGCTTTGTGACCTCTCCTGGACAAATTGCAGGAAAAAGATTTATGCTACACATGGCGCTTCCCCTTCGCACTGTTGGTGACCCAAAACGGCAGGCAGCACACGCAGTGATCTTCCTGAGTTCTGCAACTCTCTTCAATTAGATCAGATTGAATTACCTGAGTGGTACCAGGAATTCCCCTTACCACCCAAAGACTGGAGCCCGCCTCATTCTCCACTGACAACACCGGTGAAACACCACTCCAAAAAGCAGAAGCATGATGCCCAGATGACGGGTACTCCCCGCAATCGGCCACAATCTTCAAAAAGCATTCTGGATGACTAAGTGATTGATTAGCCTTTAATAGGTTCAACCCTCTTATGTTAAAAGAACCCCTTGACTCAGGGCTGTACTGCTAGATGTGCGACAGACATATATCTATACTCAGAGTTGCTGCAACACTTGCTGACTCTCGTGGGAGCCTCATTCACTTAATGTTATCCCACATCCTCATTTGCCACTGGCGGCACTTGTAGACGGCGAGCCGCCCTATGACTTAGGAGGAATCAGGACATGAATAATCTGACTACCTCGGTTTTTTATTTTACACGCCCCACCGCAGGCTCATTATTAGGGAGGAAAGTCTGAGGGGACATGCCTGGATGTTTCTAGCGAAAAAAGACAGCCACCTGTTTCTTGTTCTCGTTTTGGTATAACTAACTATGCAACTGTCAGTTTTGAAACTTCAATTGAACTTTCCGAAAGGAGGCAAATGAGATCGAGAATGTTGTTTCATGCTCCCTCCTAGTCACTCCTCGATGCGGACAGGTTCCCCACTATTTTCTTATTTTTCCTTTTTTTTTTTCTGGGGTGTTACTGACTATTTTTCACTGTTAATTATTTTCTACTCACGGTGCACAGTAGACCATTGAGCACACAGTATTAGGTTTAAATGGGCCGCAGCCCGCCCGTTTCTATGCCAGTTGATAGTTATTTATCCTGTGTTTTTATCTTTTTTTTTTCTTCAGATATAAATAGCTACCTAACTATACTTGGCTTAGTTGTTGCTGGTGTCCTCGTCGGGCGTCTCCCTAGACCCCACAATAGTGTTCCAGGTGGGGCTCCATTGGGCCCACCCGAGTACACTAAACTTGACCCTCTGGGACGGCATATTCGTCTAAAAGAGGGTGTGATTTATTCTCTCCTCTCTTACTTCTACCCTCATTTCCTGCTTCTACTTCCTTTCCTAGACTTCTAATCTGTTGTCTACTCTGGTGCTTAAAGTGTTAAGAATTTCCAGTCAAAACAGTAATTAACTAATATTTCCGAGATGTACTTGCAGGCGCCTGCTGCCATCTCTCTCTGAACCTACACCATGGCCTACTCCGACCTGGGACGCAATCCTACGGTAATTTCACATAATATAAAGGGCCTGAATGACCCCAAAAAGCGAACTACTCTCTTGAGAGAACTCAGACAAGGTAGGCCCAGATTTGCTTTTCTCCAGGAAACCCATTTTAAGGCTAACCCTATACCGAGGCTCACTGAGGCACACCACGCTACTAATGATTTGTCCAAATCAAAAGGAGTTTCGATCTTGGCGAGTAAAGATGCCAAACTTGAGCTTTCCGACAAACTATTTGACCCAGGTGGAAGATTTATCTTCCTAAAAAGGGAAATGCGGTGGGGTTCCCCTTACTCTGGCAAATGCATACTTCCCTACCACAGCCCACCTCACGTTCTGCCAAAAAATTATAAAAGAGCTGACGAGCTTTTGCTCTGGCAGTCTAATCTTGGGTGGAGATTTTAACATTCCTCTTAACCCATTAGAAGACACCTCTTCGGGAAAGTCACTTGTCACTTACAGAATTTTAAAAAGTATCAAAACCCTACTACATTCTCTAGACTTGATTGACACATGGCGTTTCTCTCACCCAGAGGATAGAGCCTATACCTTCTATTCAATCCCACACGACCGCCACTCAAGAATAGACTACTTATTCATCCCGCAGAGACCTCCAACTACTCTCTGGCGCAAATATAGGGCTACAGACTATTTCAGACCACGCTCCAATTTACATAGCTCTGAACCTCTCAGAACCTCCATCCAAACCCAATATTTGGAGACTAAATTCCTCCCTATTGACGGGCCCATCTCTACTACCCACATTGACCTCCTCATTGGTTGACTTCTTCAAATGAAACATAACTCCTGACATAGACCTCTGATGGTATGGGAAGCCCAAAAATGCTATATTAGAGGGGAATTAATCAAAATGGGAACCCAAAGGAAAAAAAAAAAAACAGAAAAAGAAATCACACAATTGACAAATAAAATTTGTTCACTAGAATCCCTACATAAACTCTCTCTTACAACCCATTTGGCAACATCCCTTTTGGAAACTAGGAAAACTCTTCAGCAGCTGATACTAAAAGGTTCCTTTTTTTCAAGAAAAGGTTATACTACGAGCAAGGCGACAAAACAGGCAAGATATTGGCTAGGGCCTTAAAGGGACAAACCACTAAACACAATATTCTAGGCATTAAAAATAAAGAGGGTAAAATAGACAAAGCCACAGATAAGATAAGATAAGTGCAACATTTCCATGACTACTAACCTACCTTGTTTAGCTTACCAACTTCCCACAAACCAACAGACATACAGGGCAACAGATCACAGGCTATATTAGACTATTTAAAAGATTCCAACCTACCCTCACTCGCTGAGGAAGATGTTCACTCTTGGAAAGCCCCATAGTTCCCTCAGAAATCAGACTTGCCATTAAAGATTTAAAGTCAGGGAAGGGGGGGGGGGAGGAGCGGGGACGCAATGCACGGGGGAAGGAGGCTAAATGGTGGTGCACTCCCTTGGGCTTGGGGTGCAGCAGGATAGTTTGTGGGGAAGGGCTTTTTTCTATAGGGGGAGGGGGATGGATGGTTAGTGTGGGGTAAAGGGAGGGTTAGGGATGGGGTAGATTTACTTGCACTGACACTAAGATTTTTTCAAATGAGGGGTGTATGGGTAGGTCACATTAGAAGGCCCCCGGACAAACCTAGGGTGGTAATGAAAGATGAATGTAAACAGAATGTTAGAATTTTTGGACTTGAATGTATGGGAGAGGTATAGTATGTATGAAGGTGTATGGAGGGAGGGAAAAAAACGTAATAAAAAACATTCACTTGATAAGTTTGATTGGCAACACTTCACAAGTATTATCTAGAAACCCACGTTTTCACGACAAGTTTGATCAAAAAGGATTTCACAAATGGCAATGGAGGGTAACAATGTGTTTGGGAGTAAGAATTAAGACTGCCGTTGAATCTATAAAAATGTATAATCACTAATGAGCTATGCAACACAGGTTAATAGGAAGCAAGTTACTATTTGTTCTTGGAATATTAGGGGACTGAGTGACCCAGGAAAAAGAGCTGCAGCACTGTCTATGGTTAGATCCTACGGGGTTTCTATTTTGTGCCTCCAGGAGACCCATCTCACTAATGTTTCCATACCTAGGTTAGGGTGGGGAGAGTTTGACTTTCTGACTACTCTCCTCTGACAGCCTTAACCACTTGCCGACCGGCGCACGACGATATACGTCGGTAGAATGGCACGTACAGGCAGGAGGGCGTATATATAAGTCCCTCCTTCATGCCTGTCCATGCCATCGGGAGCACGCCGGGAGCGGGAGTTCTGCCTAGCAACTAGTGACGCCGATCTCTGCTCCCTGTGATTGGAGCAGAGATCAGCATTCACTAGCTGACAGCCACGCCCCCCAACTGTAAGAAACACACCCCTAGGCATACTTAACCCCTACACTGCCCCCTTGTGGTTAACCCCTTCACTGCCAGTGTCATTTATACAGGAATCAATGCATTTAAATAGCATTGATTGCTGTATAAATGACAATGGTCCCAAAAATGTGTCAAAAATGTCCGATGTGTCCGCCATAATGTTGCAGTCACAAAAAAAAAAAAAAAAAAATCGCAGATCGCCGCCATTACTAATAAAAAAAAATATTAATAAAAATGCTCTAAAACTATTCCCTATCTTGTAAACGCTATAACTTCTGCGCAAACTGATCAATAATCGCTTATTGTGATTTTTTTTACCAAAAATATGTAGAAGAATATGTATCGGCCTAAACTGAGGAAAAAACATTTTTTTTTATATATTTTTGGGGGATATTTATTATAGCAAAAAATAATGTGTTTTTTTTCAAAATTGTCGCTCTTTTTTGTTTATAGCGCAAAAAATAAAAACCGCAGGGGTGATCAAATACCACCAAAAGAAAGCTCTATTTGTGGGAAAAAAAGGACGTAAATTTTGTTTGGGAGCCAATTGTCAGTTAAAGCGACGCAGTGCCGAATTGCAAAAAGGGGCCTGGTCCTTTGGCTGCAAATTGGTCCGGTCTGAAAGTGGTTAATGGAGGTGGGGGTGAGAACCACTTACCGGGAATGGAGAATCAATCCCTCCTGGCTGGAACCTATGGGCGACCCACACAAGGTTTTACAAGTCTTGAGAGAAAGTATTGACACTAATGCTGGATCAGCCCCCCAGGGGGTAATCTGGGACACAGTCAAGGCTATCCTCAGGGGTTTGCTGATACAGCAAAGGAGGAGGAGGAGGAGGAGGACAGGGCTGCCCTCGACAGCCCTGTCACCCTGGAGGAGATACAGCGGACCGTCCGGGAAATGGCGGGCCTGAAGTCCCCAGGACCGGACGGTCTTCCCATCGAAATATATCGACGCTATGGGGAGGTGCTTTTTCCCGAGCTACTGAAGGTGTTTAACTCTTCGACAGTGGAGGGAGAGCTCCCTCTGTCGATGATGGAGTCAACTATAATTGTGATTCCCAAGGAGAACAAGAATTTACTTTCCCCCGCTTCATATAGGCCTATCTCGCTCCTGAACTCGGACATGAAGGTCTTAGCAAAGGTCTTGGCAGCTAGACTTAATAAAGTTATTTGTAAACTGGTCCACTTGGACCAATCGGGATTTATCCCAGGAAGGTCCGCCAGTTTAAATATTAGACGGCTCTTTTTGAACCTCCAAATTCCAACGGAGGATCAGGGAAATAGGGCCGTGCTTTCCTTGGATGCTGCCAAGGCCTTCGATACACTGAAGTGGAAGTATCTGTGGAGAACATTAACACAATTTCAGATTGGGCCGAACTTTGTTAATTGGGTGAGACTACTATATGGCGCGCCTGGGGCAAGAGTAAAAGTCAATAATGAATATTCCCCCAGGTTTTGATTGCTGAGGGGGACAAGGCAGGGGTGCCCATTGTCCCCCCTTCTTTTCGCCCTCACAATCAAACCTTTTGCCCTTTCCCTTAGATTATCTCCAGAAATTAAAGGCTTTAAACGCAGTGAAATAGAAGACAAAGTGATCTTATACGCAAACAATCTTTTTTTTTTTTTAATATTTTTTATTGGGTTTTGCAAAAATAAAAGTATACATACTTTCCAGACAAACAGGAGTATGCAGACTCCTTTCACTATTTTCACTATAAAATAACTTGTCGACTGAGGTAACGGTTTATCAACAAAATAATAACTATATATAAATAAGCATACTGACAAGATACATAAATCCAGATAAGTCCTTTTCTTTCTTTATTCAGAACTGCAGATTTGCTATAACCAATTATATACTTTCCTCCTTTTTTATTTATTACTTAGGCTATGTTGTGCCTCTTATAGACCTGGGTCCACAACCCCCAACATTTTGTAAAACCTTTTAGAGTCCCTTCCTTAACTGCCATGCATCTTTCATATGTGTAGGAATCATCCACCAAACAAAGTACTTCCCTTAAGGAAGGTGCGGTATTAGATTTCCATTTGCGTGCTATGACCAGGCGTGCGGCATAAAGGACATGAAGTACTACAGTTCTACATGAGCAAGGATATAGATCCATATCCAAGCTGAGTAGGGCCTGTTAAACTTTAAGTTGATTTAATATGCCTGTAATCCTTGCTATTACTCTTTCTATTGCTGCCCATAAGCTACGTAGAGATGGACAAAACCATAACATGTGTGCCAGGTTACCTACCTGCCCACATTCTCTCCAGCACAAATTGGAGGTACTTCCTTTGTATTTTGCTAAAATATACAGGGTTTTGTACCATCTCTGTTGTACCTTCTGGGCTGCTTCTCTGAAATTGGAGCATTTTGTATGTATGTAGGTACTTTTAATTGCTCGTATCCATTGGGCCCGAGATACGGTCAGGTTTAAGTCACGTTCCCATTTTAGAAGTTGTGGGGACTTTTCAAATTGCAGTTTATCGTGGAGGATATTATATATTCCTGGTATACCTTTCTTGTGTTTAGGGGCAGGTTGCCACATTTCCCATATCAAGTCTGGTAAATTTATGTAGGTTATTTTGGTAGTGGCTAAAATGCTGGCTACTCTTATGTTGGAGAAAGAACTGCCAAGCTTGTAAGGTAGCTTCAATTGTTGGATGCTGTTTATATTGGTTAGATTCAGGTACTGTTTGAGAGAATAACAAGTCTTTCTAGTCCCCCTGTTCTACTTGATCTTGCTCTATTTCACGCCAGTGTGTTAGTTCTGGGGAGTGGAACCAGTATTTAAGCTGGTCCATGATCGCTGCTATATGATAGTCTCTAATGTTTGGAACTCCCATGCCCCCTGCTAGTCTATGTTTAACGAGGGTGTTATATGAACATCTTGCCCTCTTCCCCTCCCAGATGAATTTCGATAAGGAACATTGCTTGTTGTTATAAAAGGATATGGGGAGCTGTATTAGAAGGGCACTACAGAGATACAGGAGCTTTGGTAGTAAAAACATCTTGTATGCTGCTAACCTACCCGACCAAGAAAGATAACATTTCCTGAGCCTGTTCATTTCTTTCTCAAATTCCAATACCATCGGTTCAAAGTTGTATTTGTAGAGTTGTGACACAGAAATTGTCATCACCACTCCCAAATACTGAATCGAGCTTTCTGCCCATACGTATGGGATAGATTTTTGTATTTTTGCTTTCAGTACATTGTTTACCGCTATCCCTAATATACTAGATTTTGAGGCATTGACCTTATAATATGAAACTGCATTGAACCGTTCTAAAACTTTATGTACCTCCACCAAGGACTGAGCCGGATCTTCTAGTAATAAAATGACATCATCTGCGAATAACGTTATAGTATGCCTTTTTTTGCCAACTTGGATCCCCCTATGTGGGGGTTGGTTCTGATCCTCTCCGCCAGCGGCGCCATCATTAGGACGAAGATCAGGGGTGACAATGGGCACCCCTGTCTTGTCCCATTCATAATGGCAAATTTTTCAGAGAACAATCCCTCCGTGAAAACATATGCTGATGGATCGGAGTACAGAGCTGTTATGGCGGAGAAGATCTGACCCTTGAAACCAAATTTTGACAAGACACTGGACAAATAGCCCCAATGTATCCTGTCAAAGGCTTTCTCGGCGTCCAGGGACAGAAGGACCGAAGGACCCCCGCCCCTGGGAGCCGAGTGAATTAAATTCAAAATTCTCCTTGTGGCATCTGTAGCTTGCCTACCCGCCACAAATCCAACCTGGTCTGGTTTAATCAACCTTGGTAATAGTTGTGCTATTCTGTTCGCTATGAGTTTGGCGTAGACCTTTACGTCCACGTTTAATAACGAGATTGGTCTAAAATTCTGTGCTTTGTCCGGCTCCTTCCCTGGCTTGGGTAGCGTAATCACAGTTGCTTCTAGCATTTCTGTCGGAAAGGAAGATGAGGAGGCAGCAGCGTGGAATACTCTTTGCAAAATTGGAGTCAAAATGTCTGTGTATAATTGATAATACTCCGATGAGTATCCATCAGGGCCTGGTGATTTGTTTTTTGGTAAATTAGCATCCCTTTGTCTGTTGCATTTAAGGTAGGCAGGGCTATGTCATGTAAGAATTGCTCAATCAGTTCTTGTGTTGGTTGTGGAGAGTTATCGTCTTTCCCGAAATTATATAGGCTGTTATAATAACTGCTAAATGCATTGGCTATGTCTTTTGGATTTGTTAATTTGGATTCGTGTTAGTGTTAGGATGGTACAGTGTGGTATTTTCTGCTGGACTACTTTGTGTTTTAGCTGGTTAGCCATGAGTTTGCCTGCCTTGTTGCCGTGTGTATAGAAGTTAGCCTTTAGTTTGAGGATGTTATGCGAGTGTTGTGTGAGAAGAAGTGTGCGTAGAGTATTTCTGACTTCCGCTAGTTTGTTACTTATGGTTATTGTGGGTGCGTTCTTGTTCAGTAAGTCTAAATTTTCAATTTCTTTTAGGATGGCGTCCACATGCTGCCTCCTTCTCCTCCTCACCGTGGCGCTTTTTTTTTTATCAATATACCCCTAATAACTGCCTTGTGGGTATTCCACAAAATGAAGGGGTCAATATCCTGGATATCATTAGTGTCAAAATACTCCTTTAGTGAGTTCGCTATTTCTTTAGAGTCCTCAGGATTCACTAATAGTTGGCCATCGATTCTCCATCTATTTGCACGGGTCAAAAAGTTGTTGCTACCGACTGTTATAGATACTGGAGCATGGTCCGTCCATGTAATGCCCCCTATTTCCGACTTGGAGGTATGTTGTAGCAAGAATTTGTCCAGCAGAAACATATCTATCCTTGAGTGGGAGAGATGCACCCGAGAAAAAAAAAGGAGTAGTCCCTCTCTGTAGAATGATGGCATCTCCAGACGTCATACAGGCAAGTAGATTGTAAAAAGTTGGTTATGTCAGGTCTACGTCCTTTCTGGTTTGTTATAGATATGTCCATTTGAGTGTTATGTATGGCGTTCAAGTCACCACATAAGATAATATGACCAGATTTGTGTTGCTGCACTTTTTTCCATAGCTTATTCAAGAAATGTATCTGCCTGGTGTTGGGAGCATATGCGTTAATTATGGTGTACGCCACATTGTTATTTTGCAGGTTAGTATGATATATCTGCCGTTTATGTCACAGTCGCTGGATATATGTTCAAAAGCCACAGTATTCTTGATTACTATGGCAACACCTCTTTTCTTTTTTTGAGCATTAGCAAAGTATGCGTTTGGAAATAGTCTATGGGAGAGCTTTGGCTGGTTGCCTTCTCTAAAGTGAGTCTCCTGGATGCAGAATATGTCACACTTCTGGGTAATAGCCTCTTTCCACATCATATGTCTTTTCTGTGGGCTGTTTAAGCCATTAACATTAAGGGAAGATATCTTGAAAGACATTTTGTAGTATATTTATGCCCTCTTTTACTTGGGCTTGTGTAGATGTAAAGGTAAATATACAAAGGGATTCCTACCCTATTGCAGTTTTCCCGGGAAGAGTTTGTTCGTTTGACCTTGTGTGGATCTTCTTCTTATGCTGGAGTGTTGGAGTGCTGACGCCTAGTAGTTAAGTCCGTTGAAAATGTTGATGTACTTCCGCCTGGTGATAGCCACTTGATAACAGTCTGGAAACCAATTCCAATAAAGGCAAGAAGTTTAAGAACAACTTTAAAATAGTCAAAAGCAACAGGTAAAAAAAATAAAAATAAATAACACTAGCGCGTTGGTAAGCGCTATTTAAAATTATGCGATTTCTTAGAAATCTGAGCAGGGGATTAGCCCGCTAACTTTGGGGTTATAGAAACAAAAGGATGCCGGGAGGGCCTTCCAGAGTCATTAAACGAACAATGTGAAGTAGTGTGGTAGGGCACCACATTTAAATGTCATTCCATCAGGTATCCGAATAACGTGTTGGATCCTGCCTATTTATAGCTTCTTCTTCCTGGACCTGAATAATGATTCCCCATTTCCTCAATAGTTTCAGACCATCTTCCATTGTGGTGACGCGGAATTCTCTCACTCCTTTTGTTATTGACAGGGTGGCAGGGTAATTCCAGCGATACGGAATGCAGTGGTTTAGTAATTGTCGCAAGATTCCGCCGTCTCTGCATGGTGAGAGCAGAGAGGTCGGCGAAAAAGGATAGCCCTTGCGTACTATCGGGGAGTTGTTCGGTATGTCTTGTGGCGTACATCAGCTTTTCTTTGACCCTGAAATAATGAATCCTGGCAATAGTATCTCTAGGGAGCTTTGCAGAAATGTGCTGTGGCTTTGGAAGCCTATGGATGCGGTCTATGGCCAGTTCTTCCAGTGGTAGGTCAGGGAGAACATCTTTCAATATGTTGGTAAAGTATGCCATCAAATCGGGGGGTTTAACCGTTTCGGGAATACCTCTTATTTTGACATTGTTCTTCCTGGAACGATCTTCAAGGTCTGCGACATTTGACTTGAGCCAAACAATGTCATTGTCATGCTCATTGTGAGCATCTACCATGTTATTAAACGTTGTTGTAAATTCCCCCATTTTTCCTTCAATATGGCTTACTCTATCACTGACTTCTGCTACTTCAGATTTGCATTGCTTCATAAGCTGCAGCATATCAGTGTGAATAGCACTTCTGAGGGATACAAGCATATATTTTAAAGTGGAGTCTATGACAGGCTGGTTGTTTGTGGGGTAAACAGCTATGGCATCCTGGAACTCCAGTGTGTCATCTATAGACATGCCTGTGTTCCCCTCCCCAGTGTCTGTGACAGTGTGCTGCATTAAGCGCTGTTTAGTCTTCACAGGACTATTGGCATTAGAGGAGGATGGGGATGTAATCTGTTTTGGTGTGGAGCGCTTTGGGTTCTTCTTTTCTACATTCCCCATGAGAATGTCAGTCTGTGTCCTCACAGGGGATCCCTGCATGCTGCCGCCGCGGTCGCCATCTTGGCAGTGTGAGTGGCCCGTGTGTGGAAAGAAATCTGTCATCTTACCCGGCGGATTCCTCTCCTTCCTCCTCCTCGACATGTTCTCCAACCAGGCAAGGGTCTATAAGGCTCAAAACCGCCGCTGTTTGGTGCCCTAAGTTGCGGTATTAGGCTCCGGAAGGTCCGTATGGCAAGGAGCTGTGGACTTACGCTGCCATTCTCCTTGCGTGCCGGCTCCGCCCCCCCGCAGACGATCTTCTTATACTTCTCAACGATACACAGGGCTCACTACGGGAGACCATGTGTATGATTGAAAGCTTTGGATTCCTGTCAGGACTTAGGATTAATTGGGATAAATCAAACTTATTCCCTATTGACCCACTGGACAATCCCTTACCTCAAGAGGCAGTGCAGCTCCAACTAGTCCAGCAGAAAAAAGTACTTGGGTATAAATATATCAAGAGATCCAAAACAATTTGTTCTAGATAATTTAGTGCCACTACTGCATAAATTTAAAAGGCAAAACCCAAATTTGGAAAAAAACGTATTTTCTCAGTAGCAGGTCGCTGTAACCTAATTAAAATGGTACTTATGCCACAGCTATTATACTTACTCCATAATTCTCCAATCTGGATTTACAAAAAATGGGTTAATAAGATAGACACCTTATTCAGAGATTTAATTTGGAAAGGGGGCATTGCACGTATCCGTCTCAGTACCTTGCAACTTCCAAATAATGCTGGGGAGTGGCTCTTCCACACCCTCTGAGCTATTTCGTGGCAGCCCAGCCCCAACATATTGGGGGATGTGAGGCCACAAAAGATGGGCGAGAGTGGAGGATTCTTCTCTTCAAATCGACCCATAATTCCTTGATTGAAGTCTTAGAAGCAGGGACCTTCCAAAAGGGGTTACCTACTCAGAATTTGCTGGCAAGAGTATGGGAAACTGCAAAAAAAATAATGGGATACAGAGGTTTCACAGAATACTCCCCCTTGTGGGCAAATAACAACCTGTGCGAGATACAAAAAATGGGGACCATTAGAGAATGGGAGAGATTGGGCCTAAAGTTTATCACTCAGATCTACCAGGAGGGCAGGTTAAGAAGTTTCCAGAACCTAAGAGATCAATATGCGCTTCCCAAGAGGTCTTTTTTTAGGTACTTGCAGGTAAGGCATGCCCTTACCGAACAGCTTAAAGGGACGTTACTGGAATGGACCAACATGCCGGTACTATAGTCGAGGCTGATACCCGTACCCGATACTGATGATATCTAAACTATATGCACATATACATAAGGGGAATAGGGAGGGACTCCAAACAAGTTCACACAAATCTACTTGGGAAAGAGATGTGGGAACTATGTCTGTGCCACAGTGGGAAAGGATACTCGCTCTTGCTCCACGGGTCTCACTATCTCCGCCCCAGAAGATGTCACATCTCTTCTTACTACACAGAGCCTATTTTACTCCAGCAAAACTTTTCAGGTTCGGCCGTAGACAAGATGATACATGTCCTAGATGCAGGAGACCGGGAGGAGATCTTATCCATATGTTTTGGAGATGTCCAAAACTATATTGATATTGGAAAGAGGTGGTAGATAAGATTGCTCAGGTATTTAATACCAACCTTGATCTGGACCCCACCCTGTGTGTACTGGGGGGGCTAGAGCGAGAGGGTAGGTCAAGCAAGGTCCAGCTGGCAATTATACGATGCCTCTTTCAGGCTAGAAAACGTATTGCCCAGAAGTGGCAATCTCTAACTCCCCCATCCTCCTATGAGTGGGAACAGAATATGGAGAGGGTGATTCTCATGGAAAAAACGACATACATTAAACAAGGAAATCTTACTAAATTTCAGTTGGTATGGAAAATGTGGATTGAGAAAAACCGTATATAGTATAACCAGTCCAACAAAATTAGCTGAGGAGCAGGACATAGGGCTATATAAGTAGCGGGAATATAAGATGATGGATGTATCGGGTGGAGGGGGAGAGAAAGGTGGAGTTGAAAGGGTAGTGGGAGGGGAATAATACCTATAAATTGTTTTCTGTAGCTTTTTACAGTTTAATGTATGTAAGATGTATGTGAATTTACATATCCTGTAATCAAATTGTACGAGATGGTTTATTTTGGTTATTTGTGAAAAAAGAAATAAAGACATAAAGTTAAAAAAAAAAAAAAAAGTCAGGGAAGAGTCCGGGCCATGACAAATTTAGTGCCATCTACTACAAAACGTTTGTTGACATACTAACTTCACCCCTCGGAGACGCACTGAACTCGTTGCCCAAACAAGGATCAGTGCTGTCTGACTTTCTATCAGCGTCACAGTGATACCCAAGTCTGGCAAGGATCTGTTACATTGTGCCAGTTATAGGCCAATCTCCTTGCTGAACCTGGATACCAAACTCATGGCCAAAATTATAGCCAATAGGCTAAAACCCCTACTTCACAACCTGATTGGCGCTGACCAAGCAGGATTTATGCCTGGAAGAGAGGTCAGGGATAACGTGACAAAGTCCCTTGACCTGATTTACGCGGCCCACCAGCGAAAGATCGAGGGCTTTCTCCTGTCGACAGACGCTGAGAAGGCTTTTGATCGAGTAGCGTGGGACTACATGTTGGAAACGTGTAAACACGTGGGGTTAGGCCCACACATGATGACATGGATTGCGGCATTGTATCCAGGCCCTTCAGCCAGACTTAAAATAAATGGCACGCTGTCAAACAGAGTAGGCATAAAAAAAAAAAAAAAATGGGACAAGACAGGGCTGCCCTTTATCGTCCCTATTCTTTATTATATCACTCGAACCGTTCAAACATATAATAGCAAACAAATCCATTAAGGAATTTCGAATCTTCAATAAAGAATTCAATGTCGCCGCATATGTGGATGATCTATTGTTCACCCTGACAGAACCACACATCTCTATCCCCTCACTCATTAAAGAGTTCTCACGTTACAGCTATATCTCCAATCTCCAAATAAATGATTCTAAATTCGAAGCAATGAACATCTCACTACCAGAGCCCAGTTTGAAATTAGCACAGAACAATAGCCCCTTTAAATAGGAATTAGTGGCCATCAAATATCTTGGGATTTGGCTCACCCCCAAACTTTCATCAATCTTTGACCACAATCTCCCCCTTCTCCTCAAATCTATTGAAAGGGATCTTAACCACTTTCCACCCAGCCACTGCACATAAACGGCCGGGTGGGCTATCTCTCCTTCTGAGTGGACGTTCAGGAACGTCTCTCAGAAGGAGCGGAATTGTGTGTGCGCGTTCCCGCGCAGCGGCGCTATCCCGATGCGCTTGTGTCACCCAGACATGGCACATCTTAGATCGGCAGGAGGGCTTTGTGATTGGCCCTCCTGATCATGCTGATTGTTTACATCACATGACGGCCGTGTCCAAACAGCCGGTTGCTAGGCGATCGGCTCTCCTCTCCTCACATGGAAGTGGTCGCTGAGGAGAGGAGAGCGGATCTCTGCAGCCGGCTGGTGATCAGTGAGTATTAGCTGTTTTTTACAGCTTTTTACTCACTGATCACCAGTCTAGTGTAAACACACGTCACCACACATGTAAAGCACACCGTAAACACACAATGTCCCCCAAAACACATGCCCCCAAAACACATGTCCCCACATAGTAATGATCCCCAAAAAACACATGTCCCCCACATATATAACAGTAAAATCACATGTCCCGATGATCATTTGCACACATATGTCCGTGATCACCTGTACATGATCATTTGCATATATGTCCGCGATCACACAAACCAATTATTATACACTTAACAGGATTTTTTTTTACCAAAAATGTAGCAGAATACAATTTGGCTTAAATTTATGACAAAAATAGATTTTTTTGGATTTTTTTTTAAAATAGAATAAAGAAAATATATATTTTTTTTTTTTCAAAATTTCTGCTCTTTTTCGCTTATATCGCAAAAAATTTGTGAATAAATAACACCAAAAGAAAGCTCTATTTGTGCAAACAAAATTATAAAAATTTCATTTGGGTACAGTGTAGCTTGACCGCGCAATTGTCAGTGAAAGTGCGAGAGCTCTGAAAGCTGAAAATTGGTCTGGGAAGGAAGGGAACGAAAGTGCCCAGTATTGATGTGGTTAAAGAATGGTACTCGAAACATTTCTCATGGTTCGTAATAAATAAAAACTGCGGCAAAAATTTAAAAACGATAAGACACTTATAGGCACAGTGGTGTAGTGGTTAGCACTCTCGCCTAGCAGTAAGAAGGGTCGCTGGTTCGAATCCCAACCACGACACTACCTGCCTGGAGTTTGCATGTTCTCCCTGTGCCTGCGCGGGGTTTCCTCCAGGTACTCCAGTTTCCTCCCACACTCCAAAGACATGCAGGTAGTTTAATTGGCTTCTGTCCAGAAATTGGCCCTAGTATATGCATAGGGACCTTGGATTGTGGGCTCCTTGAGGGTAGGGACCGATGTGAGTGTGCAATGTACAGGGATAGGGACAATTGTGGACACTCACTCAGGTTGAACTGGATGGACTGGTGTCTTTATTCAACCTTACTAACTATGTAACTTGATAAGAAATTTCAACCCAATCAGCAACATGAGAAGAAAATGGAAAAAAACATGCTCTATGCGATTTTGAGAAGCACAAGATATTGCATTCACCAATGATAAACACCAGCTAGGATGCTATAATATCAGTCTATAAGTTTAGAGATGATGGTAAACATGGTGATAAACATGAAATGAACAGTCTTTGATAGATCAATTTCCACACACCACGGCTGTGCTCCACATCTATCTTAAGTGCCACCACTGGTATATGGGCCGCTTACCAGATAGTGGATTTATGAGAGCAATCAACATCCTCTCAGCAAGGATCCTTGTACATTGAAAAGAATGCACACCACAGCAGAGCTTCCTCCAGTGTAATCTTAGCACTCAGTGGTGCATGTAGATCATAGCGGCATGGGCCATAAAAAATTAAGAAAAAAACCATAGCATAACACTGTATGGATGGCTAAAAGATTTATTTAAATAAAAAGTTGTACTCGCTAATTATATGTGAAAGACAAGCATATAAAACGAAAGACGCCGGCCGGCATCGAATGGAGCCCTTCCTCCTTCCTGTACAAACGTGTTGACGTCACTGCACGTCCTCATGGTTCGGAAGATCAGCAATCTGAAAAATGACTGTTTTGCTGAAAATTCTTTACCTACTCTGTACATTGCCCATCAAAATACCTCAGAGCTTCTTCAAAGCCCTCCATTCACTGCAAATTAAATTCATTTGGGCCCATAAACCACCCCGTATAAAATCTATCCTACTAAGTAGACCCAAGGCTTTGGGGGGTATGGGCATCCCAGACTTCAAAGCTTACTATGACGCTTCACACATTGGCCGTATCATTGACTGGCACTGCCATTCGAACCTCAAAGGCTGGGTCTCAATAGAAAATGACATGGACACAGTCCCCCTAAAATTCTCTCCATGGATTCCCAAAACAAAATATCCCCAACCCATGAAATCATATCCCCTGATAAGCACCACACTTGAAATATTCCACACTCTTGCCAAACACTCCAAATTCTCCACACCTCTAAGCCCCCTTACCCCATTGCAGGATAACCCAGATTTCCCACCAGGAATGGGGAATCGCTCACTGGGACCAACAGATAAAAAGCTGCCCCTCCTTGCTTTACATCGCTTCACCAATAAGACAATGAAAGATTTCAACCAACTCAAGGTAGACAACAATACTCCCCACATGCTCATGTGGTCATATCTCTAGGGGCGCCACTACGCCAATAATAACGCTCGCAAAAAACGAATTTTTGAGAGACCTCACTGAGTTTGAGTCGGTGTGCTTAAAAGGAGAACAGGTTCAGAAATCTACCTCTACTTCATATGCATGGTTGCAAAATCTGAAGACACAGGGCCCAGACAGGTTCAGAGAGAGATGGACAGACAAGCTTGGAATACCAAATCACAGACGACCAATGGGAAAGATCCTGTATTTTGGCCCACAGATGTTCACTCAGCACTTGAATGCAGGAAACTGCATATAAAATTCTGACCCACTGGTACTCCACTCCAGAAAAAAATTCATAAGTGGTATCCTCAGTCTGGAGATGCAAAAAAAAAAAAAAAAAAAAAGGTACCTTGCTACACATTTGGTGGCAATGTGAAATACTACTACCATTCTGGTCCAAAGTGAAAGAGACTATCTATCAAATTACCGAGAGACCGAACTTAAGCTTGATGCAGCCTGTTGTCTGTTACACATCTCAAATATTTATTTTAAAAAATACAAGAACTCCCTCTCTAGACAAAGATGATAAATGCAGCTAACTCGTTATATATCTGTTTTTTTGGAAATCAACAAAGATCCCCACTCTGAAAGACTGGCTACACAAGGTTTCTTCCATCTGTGAGGTGGAGGATACCAAGGCCCAGTCCACTGAGATCGTGAAATGTTACCACAAAACTTGGTCTCCCTGGTTTGTTTTTAGATACTCTCAGACTTATGAAAATTTGATAGGCCAATCATGAGTCACTGAACCTCACAACTATACCTTAGCTTAGATGACATCTACTGGTAATCTACTGGTAATCCTCTCAATACATCCAATACAATACATCCAATACATCCTGACAACACTCTTTTCTTTCTCCCTACTTCCTTCTCTCTTTTCTTAACTTGAACTCATCTCTCTTAAAATATAGCAAATGGAAAATTATATTAAGTTGGTGGTGGAGTTTGTCACCAAGCTGAGGATCCAGGCATTGCACGTGGTCCACCTTGTTATATTTTAATATACCACCACCCACCTATCTAGCAGACAATGTTTTTTGCTTTCTTTCTTTGATTATTTGCTCTGTCATATCACATGTCTGAAGTCGGATTGTTTTCCATGCTTGTATACAATTCTTTCTTTTGTTTCTCAATAAGCTTTGATGTTTAAAAGACATACACAGTTTTGTCTGTCTTTAAAAAAGCTAAAAGCCAATATCGGTACAATGGTTTTATTATGATATATTTTTAAAATAGTTTCACTCTAAATTTAATATAAGCTTTGATCAAATTATCAAGCTGTGCACAATATAACAATTGTGTTTGTGCATTTAAGAGTGTAAGTTAGAAGGTCTGTTTGTTTTAAGAAGAGATAACACCATGTTTTAAGGTAAACATAATTGTGTACATAAGTCCGTGAAGACACGGGAAGCTATTCACTAATGCCGCGTACACACGTGCGGACTTTTCCCGGCGGACTTAGTCCAGCGGACAATCCGCCGGACTTTCCAGCTGGGTCCGCCGGACTTTCCGAGCGTGTGGACTTGCCCACACACGCACGGACTTCTCCGGCGGATAATCCGCCGGCCAAAAGTCTGCGGGACTTTTGAAAATGAACGGACTTGCCCACACACGGAGCAGTCCGTTCATTTAGAACGTAACTTCAGGTTACATAGCTAGCGTAGGCAGTAAATGCCGCCGCGCTAGCTCCGTGACCTGGCATGGATTTAAAGGGACTCCCCACGCTGAAAAAACGGCGTGGGGGTTCCCCCCAAATCCATGTCAGACCCTTATCCGAGCATGCAGCCTGGCCGGCCAGGAAAGGGGTGGGGACGAACGAGCGCCCCCCCTCCTGAGCCGTACCAGGCCGCGTGCCCTCAACATGGGGGGTGCCCTGGGGAAAGGGGGGCCGTGCGCCCCCCCCCCCCCCCCCCAAAGCACCTTGTCCCCATGTTGATGAGGACAAGGGCCTCTTCCCGACAACCCTGGCCGTTGGTTGTCGGGGTCTGCGGGTGGGGGCTTATCGGAATCTGGGAGCCCCCTTTTATAAGGGGGCCCTCAGATCCCGGCCCCCCACCCTATGTGAATGAGTATGGGGTACGATGTACCCCTACCCATTCACCTAAGGTGTAAAATGTAAATTAAAAAAACACCCACACTTTTGAAAAAATATTTTATTGCACTGCTCCGGGGGTCTTCTTCCGTCTTGGGGGTCTTCTCGCCGGACTCCCCTGCAATTTACCAAGCTCTTTTACCGAGCGGGGAAGTCCGGCTACCTTCTTTGTCGTCGCCGCCGTCGTCTGGGGGTCTCGATCCGCCTTTGGGGGTCTTCCGGGGGTCTCTTCTGTTCTTGCGGCGGTCGTCGTCTTCCACGCCGCCGGCACCGCCTTCTTCTTCTTGTCCTTCTTCTTGTTCCGATGTTGACCCGATGCTCTCTCTGCCCGGAATGCCAGATCCGTGCTGCGCTGGGACTTATATAGGGACATGGGGACAGGGTCACATGCTCATGTCACATGGTGACCCCGCCCCCTTGTGATGTCACAGTCCCAGCATCCTCCGGGACTGTGACAACACAAGGGGGTGGGGTCACCATGTGACATGAGCATGTGACCCTGTCCCCATGTCCCTATATAAATCCCAGCGCAGCGCGGTTCTGGCATTCCGGGCAGAGACAGCGACGGGTCAACATCGGAAGAAGAACAAGAACAAGAAGAAGAACAAGAAGCAGAAGGTGCCGGCGGCACGGAAGACGACGACCGCCGCAAGAACAGAAGAGACCCCCGGAAGACCCCCGAAGGCGGATCGAGACCCCCAGACGACGGCGGCAACAACGACGAAGAAGGTAGCCGGCCTCCTCCGCTCGTGAAAGAGCTAGGTAAAAGAGCAGAAGAGAGCGGAGGAGTCCGGCGAGAAGACCCCCAAGACGGAAGAAGACCCCCGAAGCAGTGCAATAAAATATTTTTTTCAAAAGTGTGTGTGTTTTTGTACTTTACATTTTACAATAGGGTGGGGGGCCGGTATCTGGGGGCCCCCTTATTAAAGGGGGCTCCCAGATTCCGATAAGCTCCCGCCCGCAGACCCCGACAACCAACGGCCAGGGTTGTCGGGAAGAGGCCCTTGTCCTCATCAACATGGGGACAAGGTGCTTTGGGGTGGGGGGGGGGGCGCACGGCCCCCCTTTCCCCAAGGCACCCCCCATGTTGAGGGCACGCGGCCTGGTACGGCTCAGGAGGGGGGGGGGGGCGCTCGTTCGTCCCCACCCCTTTCCTGGCCGGCCAGGCTGCGTGCTCGGATACGGGTCTGACATGGATTTGGGGGGAACCATTTACTGCCTACGCTAGCTACGTAACCTGAAGTTACGTGCTACGTGCTACGTGCTACGTGCTAAATGTGCTACGTGCTAAATGAACGGACTTGCCGACGAGCGGCAAGTCCGTTCATTTAAAAAGTCCGGCGGACTAGCCTACTAACGGCGGGATTGTCCGCCGGACTGCCAAGTCCAGTGGATAGTTTTAAAACAAAACTTAAAACTTTGGTCCGCCGGACTTTGGCGCCAAAAATTCCCCCGGCGCCCACACACGAGGGGATTATCCGCTGGACTTCAGTCCAGCGGATAATCCCGCGGGATAGTCCCTTCGTGTGTACGCCGCATAAGAGTTACCAAGTCTAAAATATATCCAGTTATTCAAGAATTAAAATGTGGTATTTTATTATAAGAACTTGAAACATAATATATGATATGTAGAAGTATATCCATTTAACTGTTTTATCCCGAAATATACCTGATATTAATTTGCACTGTATTTTTAGTTAATAAATATATATTTTTAAGCAATATCATTTGTGTCACTTGTCTTCAAAATAGCATGGATAAACTTGAATTTCTTGTTGGTATTGGTAGAAAATTGTAAATCTCCCAAATCAAAGATTTGCATATGTTCATAATTACAATACTATTTTATTATTTCAGTATAAACATTCTGACAACGTGTAATCAGTGCCATTTGTCCTCAGTGTCACGTCTCATCAGTGCCCTCTGTCATCAGTGCCATAAGTGCCTACCAACAATGTCTAGAAGATTGTTTTCAGCCGAGGAGGCGTACAATATTCTTGCGGCCGACAAGAGAAACGTGGAGCTCTCCGCTTCGGATTCCTCCTCAAATTCAGATTCCGAGTCTGACGTTGAATACAATACTGTCCTAAGCAGTGGAACACTGACAGCCTCAGTGGACGATGATAATCCGACCGCCAGACAAAGGCGTTCTGGTGAGGAGGCAGTGCCATCCACCAGCACCGCAGTACCTCGGCAAGAAAAGCCACGTACCATTGGGGTATCACCTCAGTCCCAAAGGGTTAGGTCCCATGCCAGCCTTCCCTATCCCCTTCAGAACCCCTTGTGGCTTCCTCCTAATTGAGGAGAAGCCAACATTCCCCCTTTCACTGTCTAGCCAGGAGTCCAGGTGGACACAGAAATATGTTCTTCGTACTGAGGACATGCTAGCATCAATTGTGGCCCAGTGCAACTTGTATGCACAACAATTCATAGCAAGTAACCCAACATCCTATTATGCCCGTCCCTATGAGTAGAGAGCCCTAACAGTGGAGGAGTTTAAGATTTTTTTTGGGCCTCACATTCTGTATGGGACTAACCAAAAAAAAATAAAAAAAATACCAAAAAAAATAATAATAATAATTACGTTCACTAAGTTCATATTGGTCAACCCACCCCATCCACCACATGCCCATCTTTTCCTCAGTAAGTCATGTCAAATTATGATAAGCTTTATAAAATTCAGCCTCTACTAAATCATTTTTCTGAAATCTTCCCCCAGTTGTTTACCCCAGACCAACACAAATGCGTATGAGTCACTTATCAAATTTACTGGCAGGCTGGGCTTCAAACTATTTATTTCCACCAAAAGGGCCCACTATGGGGTGAAGCTGTATAAATTGTGTGACCGAGCCACAGGGTATACATATGCCTTCATGGTATACGAAGGGAAGAACACCCAGCTGCATCCCCCTAATTGCCCAGACTAAGCGGGAAAGTCGTTTGGGAACTCATAAACCCACTCCTGGAGAAAGGCTACCATTTGTACGTAGATAACTTTTAAACAAGTTTGCCTCTGTTCCGCAACCTTCACAGAAAGAACACTCCAGCATGTGGCACCGTAAGGACGAAGGGCTTTCCTCAAAGCCTCGTCAACAAGAAGTTAAGAAGAGGGGAGACAGCGAGTTTGCGTAATGAGGAAATTCTGGCTGTGAAGTGGAGGGACAGAAGGGATGTCTACATGCTTTCTTCGATCCACAATAATACATTTGTGGAGATCAACAGGAGGCCCAATCCAAAAGCCAACATGTATCCACGAATACAATATGCTCATAAAAGTATAAAAAATAAATGGTATAAAAAAGTATCAATTTATTTGTTTAATTTGGCCATATACAACAGCTATATTATCTATTGCAACTCCACTGAAAGCCCCAAACCCTTCCTTGGCTACCAGGAGGAAATCACCACTGCCCTTATATTCCTGAATGGCCAACCAGAAAACATCCGATGTGATTAGCAGACTCTCCGAACGCCACTTTCCCAATAAAATCTCTCCCAGACCGACAGGCCCAAAACGTCAGAAAAAAATGTCAGGTGTGCACCAAAGGAGTTGATAAAAGAGACACCACCTATTATTGTTCCCAATGTCCTTCCCAACCAGGCCTCTGCATAGTTGACTGTTTCCGCCGTTACCATACTTCACTAATTATTTTTATTTATTTTTTAAACAAAGCTTTATTGAACAAAAAAAATAAAAAAAAACAGAGAAGATACAAACAATAGTAATAGTAACATAGTAATCAGTATTGTTTATATGAGGTTTATATTCAAATCTCTACTTAATGTGTGTACCTATACGAGACAGTTTCACTAGTACCGTGCACAATTAGTCCCATTCATACAGTATACTTGCTATGTCTTAGTAAATGACACCCCCTTCCGTCTCCTTACATCCTCCTTATTTTACATGCACATTATGGGGAACCCTTGGAAATAAGAGTTTTGAGCAATAAGAGATGACACCAAAAAAAACTATAGAGGAAAAAACAGAAACAAAAAGGGAGGGATGGAAGGTCCAGGGATCCCAGCCTATCACACCGCTCATCAGAGACATGTTTCAAGGGCTTTAAGCCAGCTCTCCCATATCTTTTCGTATTTGGATGGGCATCCTCTATGAGAATAGATACGTTTTTTGTAAGGTAGGGCGTTATTAACCTTCACTATCCAATGTGAGAGTCCCGGTGGGTCAGGTCTCATCCAGGCTCTGGCAATGACCTTTCGTGCTGAAAAGAGTGTTTCATGCAAGAATGTTTTGGTGAATTTATCGAATCCCGGGTCTAAAAAGATACCCAGGAGGCCCAATTTTGGTTAAAGCGTTATCGGTGAGCCCATTGCATCATGCAAAAAGCGCACAGCCTGTGTCCAAAATGCCTGGATTTTGGGTATATTGCCATATTAAGTGAAAGAACATGCCCACAGCTAGGTCACACATTGGACAGGTGGCCGGCTAGTTGTTTTTATACCTAGAAACTGAGTGGTGTGAGGTAGGCCCTGTGTATTATATAGATCTGAGTTAGGCGGTCTGATAATTTGGGGGACACTAAGGCTGCTTTCACACCTGAGCGGTGCGGGGCGGCGACGGTAAAGCAGCGCTATATTTAGCGCTGCTTGGGGGGATGGGCGTAGCTGTGAGTGAGTGAGTGAGCATGCAGCTCAGGTGTTCCGTCCCACCTCTGCTCCTCTAACCGCCCTCCCAGCTTGCTGGATGCTGCCTGAGAGAGAACCTCACCACGCTGAGCGTCCCGCCGGATGAATTGCTGCTGCTGGCACGCTGAGTACCCCTGTGCTTGACCCGAGCGCTCGCTCTGCTCGCAACGCCGCCTGTCTCCTCCTTTCCCCCTTCTCCCGCTGATGCTTGCCAGGCGGGCGCTGTGGTGGGACCCATAGCGGACAGCCTCTCTAATCCTCTCTGACCCTCTCCGATCCCCCCCGCTGACTGCCGGAATCCCGCGTACCTGCGTGGATGCTGAGAGACCGTGCGGGACCTGCAGTGGATCGAGCTGACGTGCTCCGCCTTTCCTACCCCTCCTGAGCGTTGGATTCCTCCATGGGCCTGTGTGTGGAGCCGTGAGTAAAAGACTTGATCTGACAGTGCCCTTGCAGTGCTCCCCCAGGATAGCTTGCTCTCCATATCGCCTGAGCATTGGGCTATGGACGGTACATGGGATTGAGGTAACGGGTTGAGCCTGGGAAAGGGGGCAATATGCTAAATGTTTAAAATCGCCCCTCTGGTCTGAGTGAATTGACTGTGAGCTGCCCGTTAGAGGCAAGACGAGAATTTGGGGTACATTTGAGAGCTTGGAGTCCCCTAAGAGTGACCACTACTGTCTATATTATTACATAGTTGCCTTGCTGGGAGAAGGTACCGAGGAAGGGCCCCCTAGTGGTGCTGGACTGCTAAGCTGTGCTTTTTTTTTTTTTTTTTTTCCTCCATCTCTTTTTTTTTTTTTTTTTTTTTGGTGTTTTTTTTTGGTTTTTTTTTTTTTTTTTTTTTTTTTTGTTGGTGCTCACCGACCTCTTATTGACATCCACCTAAAATAGTACTGGGTCTGTGCTGCAAGACCACAAGGCTTTCAAAAATTATTGATTAATTTGAATCACCACTAGGAGGTGAAAATTTTACCATGCTGAGCAAACGTGCCGCTGACGAGACGGCGCACTTGGAAGGGGGCCAAAAAACGCGCTCTGCCAAGGAGAAAGCAAAACAGGTGTCCGCTGCTGCTGCCGCAGCAAAACTTGAGCGCTTTGCCCATGCCCATGCTCCCGCTCAATCACCAAGCAAGGGGGGGCACCAACTACCAGTGACACACGCAAAGACCCAGGGGGTGGCATCTGATAGAAGAAATTCCAGCCAATTATCATTGAACACCACCACTTTACCTGCCAGAGGAGCCACGAACAATAAAGACCCTGGGGAGGGTAAGGCGGTACAGGCAGCAGCAAGTTCACTGGCGTGCTCTATTATAGGGGGTCAGGAGGAACCCACACTTAGGGCCATATTTGATGCTGTTAACGCTTGCAAGGACTCTATATCTGGCTTGGATAGCCAATTGAGTGGCATAAAAACTGAGCTAACTGCAATGAGCCAGTTACTGAGTAGCACAGTGGAAAGGACTACGGCGCTTGAAGCGAGGTTAAGTACGATTGACGATGAACTCTCCCCATTACAGGAAAAAATCATAGGCCTACAGAAGCAAATGGCCAAACAGGCCGCTAAGCTCGACGATTTAGAAAATAGAAGCCGCAGAAGCAACGTGCGCCTAATAGGCTTACCTGAGAGGAGTGAGGGCCCCAATCCCGTAGTCTTTCTGGAAACTTGGCTCAAGGAAATATTTGGGGATTCCTCTTTTACGCCGCTATTTGCGATCGAGAGAGCCCATCGAGTTCCTACCAGACCCCGACAAAATGACGAGCGGGCTCGCCCACTATTACTGAAATTTGTAAACTACAATGACCGTGCGATTTTACTTCGCAAGGCTAGAGAACTGGGGGACATTTTTTTCAAGGAGGCTAGGGTTTCCTTCTACCCGGATTTTTCCCCGGATCTCCAGAAACTCAGAACAGAATTCATCCCAGTTAAGCGCACGCTTCAGCGACATAAAATCGCATACGCCCTGTTGTACCCCGCCCGCCTGCGGGTGACTGCTATGGGCTCGACTTTGTATTTTAACACACCCGTTGAAGTCGAGAGATGGTTGGAGGAACACAGAGAAGATCTTTGAGAGTGCCAGAGACATTTACTATGGGGGGGGGGGGCCGATGGAGGGCCTAGGTTGTTTATTCTCTTGTTATAATGTTGTTTCTATGGTTTTTTATTTTTTGACATAGTCCATCACATTAAGGGTATCGGGTCGGGGGGGGGGGGTGGGGGGAGGGGGGTTGAGGGGAATACCTCTCACAACACTATCATTATCATTATCATATTAATAATGTGTTTTTTTTTTTTTTTTTTTTGTGGGTTTTTTTTTTTTTTTTTTTTGGCCCCGTTGCACTGACATTTGATTAGGACCGGGGGTTAGAGGTGGGGGCTTCTATAGACGCCCCCACTCCTCCCCTCGTCCACCCGATGGTTTATACACAGCCACTACAACGCCTGCCTGGGAGGGCGGGGGGTTTTTTCCTTTCTTTTTTTTCCTTTTTTTTTCTCTCTTTTCCCTCACTGACATTGGACTAGGATCGAGTGGCAGGGATGGGGCTTCCGCGGAAGCGGAGGCCTCTATCTCTCCTCCTCGTCTACCTTAATGGTTAACACGTTGTCAATTGCACAATGGGGTGGGATCACGGTGGTTACTGGGGGGGGGGGGGGCTCTATGTCTCCCCCCCCCCCTTTCTTTTCTCCACCCTGTTTGGGGGGGTAGGTTACTCTGTCCGCACATTATTACTTCAAAGTTGATACCACTGGGAAAGGGTTGGATTAGGACTGTTCACTTAATACAGTATCACGGTTGGGACGGGACATCTGTGCTGCTGGGCGGGAGGTGTATGGTTGGGTCGCACATAAGCCTCGTGGGGGTGGCCCAGTTGGGCATGGGGGGTGGGGGGAGGGGGGTGGGGGATTGGGAGGGGGGGTGGGTAGGGTTAGGGAGGACTGGGGTAACACACACTGCTGGTGCCTACGAGGTCGGTGGGGGTTGGTGCGTGGGCGGGGGTGGTGGGGGAGCTGGGGGGGGGGGGGGGGGGGGAGGGGGTGGGGGGGCGCGCCGGGGTGGGGTTGGGCCCCCCCCCTCCCCTCCCTGCTCCCCCACCCCCCTGCGTCCTGCGATTAAATCTATCACGGAGGGTGACAGGGTAAACCTGGTCTCGTGGAACACCCGGGGTCTGGGTAGCTTAAATAAACGTGCGTTAGTCCTGTCGGCATTGGACGGGAAGGGACCCGGAATACTGCTGCTTCAGGAAACGCATCTTACTCCCGATACAGTTTCTCAGCTATCCAGTCGCAAGTTCTCGGCCCAATACCACTCATTTCACTCCTCTTACTCAAGGGGAGTGAGCATCTTGGTAGGGAGAGGAGTACCCTTCTCTTGTAATGCAATCTCCATTGACGAACAGGGGCGCTATATATTCCTGTCCTGTCTGATTGGTAGTCAGCCCTATATTATAGCAAATATCTATATACCTCCCCCTTTTAAGCTTGAGGTTCTGTATAAACTACTTGAGTTTGCTTTGGATAAACCAGGCATTCCAATGATAGCCCTAGGGGATTACAATGAGGTGTTGGATACGGGACTAGACAGATTCCCTGCACCCACCAGACCCAGGGCGGGAGAGGGGAATCGCCTGTCACGGTTTTTGAGGGAAATAGGGCTAAGCGATATATGGCGTACGCGGCACCCATGCGATAGGCAGTACTCCTGTTTTTCAGATTCTTACCGTACCCTCTCTAGAATTGATATGGCCCTAGGGAATGGCGAGGCGAATTTGTTGGTGAGAGATGTAGAGTACGGCCTGAGAGGGGTCTCAGATCACTCCCCGCTGACGCTCAACATAAGTACCGGGGGTAGAGCCAGCCATAGGGAATGGACGATTAACCCCTGCTGGCTTGAACTGATTGGCAATCCCTGCGAGTTGACCATTAGCATAAGGGAGTTTTTACAAATAAACGCGGGCTCAGCGTCGCCCGGGGTGATCTGGGACTCCTTAAAAGCCTATACAAGAGGACTGTTAATCCAGAAGATGGCAGCAATTAAGCGGCGCTCGAGAGAGCAAGAAAGGGAAGCTAGTAGCGAGGTAACTTTAGCAGAACGTCGCTATGTAGAAAACCCGACCCCAATTAGCATGGGGGAATGGCTTAACAAACAACAAACCTATAAAATGCTACTCACTAAGAAAATGGAGAATAGGCGAATTTTCCAGCGGCAATATTATTTTGGCGAGGGCGAGAGGGTAGGCCACACCCTCTCTCTCCTGGTCAAGACTAATAGTTCCCCCTCAACAATTCCAGCAATCAGGGGGGCAAACGGGGATTTGGTTACCGACCCACTGGAGATAACGAATCTTATTGGCAACTACTACAAAACCCTCTATAAATCCTCTAGGAAAGGGAGCGAGACAGCAGTATCTGAGTTTCTGCAGCAGATAACATTCCCAAACCTATCAGACAATGACAAAACGGAATTGGAGGCGCCAGTAACTATAGAGGAATTGAGATTTGCAGTGGCAGCAATGCCCAATCAAAAATCCCCGGGCCCCGACGGGCTGCCAATAGAGCTCTACAAACGGTATGGCGAGGTATTGTTGCCTGAATTGTTGGAAACTTTGAGACGGGCGTTGGATGGGGGCAGATTGCCCTCCTCGATGCTCGAGGCCAATATTATTCTGATACTTAAAGAGGGGAAGGACCAGCAGGAAGTTACCTCGTATCGCCCAATTTCGCTGCTATGCTCCGATATTAAGATTTTGGCGAAGGTTTTGGCGATTCGACTAAACAAATGTATACACAAGCTAATCCACCCGGACCAGTCAGGTTTCATTCCAGGCAGGTCAACTAGCACCAATATTAGAAGAGTCTTCCTTAATATGCAAACTCCAACGGACAATACAAGTCCTAAGGCCATTCTGGCCTTGGATGCTGTTAAAGCATTTGACAGCCTGGAATGGGACTATTTATGGCTGGTCCTGGAGCGATTTGGTTTTGGGCCTACCTTCATTAAATGGATTAAACTCCTATACAACGAGCCTAGAGCTAAAGTTAGAGTGGGCGGGGACTACTCCGAGGTGTTTCAGTTGGAAAGGGGGACGAGGCAGGGATGCCCCCTGTCTCCCCTCCTTTTTGTACTGGCAATGGAACCCCTGGCGATCCTGACAAGAATGCGTCCGGATCTCCAGGGATTCCGGCGCCAGTCCGGGGAGGAAAGAATCGCATTATTTGCCGACGACGTTTTATTTTTTATCGGCGATATCAACATTTCACTCGAGGTAGTGATGCGCATGATGGAGGAATTTCGGCAACACTCCGGCTTAGTCATCAATTGGAGCAAGTCAGCCCTGCTACCGTTGGCTCGGTGCGGCGAACAGACTCCCATTATAACCCCTGCCCTTGACGTGGTGACCAAGCTTAAATACTTGGGGGTGTGGATTTCTAGCGACACAAACCAGTATATCAGTGACAATCTAGCCCCGCTATTGATTAAACTAAAACAAAAGGTGGAGATATGGAGTCGCCTCCCCCTATCTATAGCAGGGCGTTGCAATTTAATTAAGATGATCTGGCTTCCGCAAGTTCTTTATATTCTCCATAACTCTCCAGTCTGGATTAGCCAGAAATGGTTTAAGAAGATTGAATCCCTGTTTAGGGACTTAATCTGGAAAAAGGGTCAAGCCCGGATTGGTCTACAAACATTGCAGCTCCCTGTTGGGAGGGGGGGGGATGGCGACTCCGCACCCGCGGCTATACTTTTTGTCGGCTCAACTCCAGCAAATGGCAAATGGCGGGCTCCTGGCAAGTGGGAGTGGTGGCAATAGAATGGCGATACTGGGCGCTCCCCACAATTCATTAATTGAGGCATTGGAGGCAGACTCGTTCACTCATAGGTGTCCGACGAGTGACTTGATGACCAGAGTATGGAAGGCAGTAAAATCAATAATGGGATACAATGGGTGGAACGAGTATACCCCGTTATGGTATAACAAGAATCTAGGGGAAATAAAGGGCATAGAGAGACCCCCAGAGTGGGAAAGGCAGGGTATTAGCCGGCTAATCCAGCTATACGAGGGAAACCACTTGAAATCATTCGAGGACCTGAGACGACAATTCAATATCCCAAATAGGTCTTTTTACAAATACCTGCAGGTCAGACACGGTATCCAGGCCCAATTTAGATCCTCGACTATTAATTGGGTCAAGACCCCCCTATTTCAGGAAATAACGAAACCGAGATTAATGAGGGGCCTGATTTCCAGGATATATGATACCCTGGGAAACAGAGCTATGAGTACTAAGGGACCTGATAGTAGTAGAAAGGGATGGGAAAAAGACTTAGGACCAATCACCTCGGAACAATGGGATCGGGTCCTCAAACAGGGTGGCCTGGTATCAACATCCCCCTCGCAAAGGGTTTCCCACCTGTTCCTAATTTACCGAGCCTATTATACCCCCCAAAAACTGTTTAAATTTGGTAGAAAGCCCAGAGACGAATGCCCAAGATGCAAGGCCCCAGGCGATCTTCTTCATATGGTATGGAAGTGCCCAAAGCTATTCAGGTACTGGGTAGAAGTAGTGGACAGCTTGAATAGAATCTTTGGGACCACCCTGGAACCAGAGGCTAGGACCTGCCTTCTGGGAATCTTTGAGGATGGCAATGCATCATCCCCTATCAAAGTTGCATTGCTGAGATGCCTGTACCAGGCAAGGCGCCTAATAGCGCTGAACTGGCAAGCCAGGACGCCTCCTTCCTCGGCGAACTGGACTGAGGCGATTAACTCTATGATATGGTGCGAGAGGGCAATGTTTATTCGGCAGAATAACCTTAAGAAATTTGCCCGTATATGGAGCCCCTGGCTGCGCGAGCTGGGTTGCATGCCGAGGGTGGGTGGCGACGGGGTGGATAGATCTTCCCCCCCGTCGCCCCCGCACCCATAAATTCCTTAAAAGTCACCATGGCTATCCTGACCATGGAGCGGGTCCGGGGGCCCCCTCCTTCCCTCGGCCCGCGCGCCCATCCTGCCGACTTTTCGAATCTGGGAACCAGTAGTGTGTGTACAGGGGGGGGGGATCATGGGAGGGATAAGGGAGGGGAGGATTTGACTAGGCAACACGAAGTGATTTTTTTGTATTAAACTTGTATCACTATTATCAATTATTTACCACTATTTCCTTATGGATCATGCGTGTTTTAATGTTTGCTTGTAAATGTCTTACAAATCAAAATAAAAACAAAAATTAATGAGTAAAAAAAATATTTAGCGCTGCTTACCATCGCTTTACCCGCGGTATGCGGCCGCTAGCGGGGTGGTTTTAACCCCCGCTAGCGGCCGCAAAAGGGTTAAAAATCTCCGCAAACCGCCGCTGCAGCGGCGGTTTGCGGGCGGTATCCCCGCGGTTTCCCATTGATTTCAATGGGAACGAGCGGTATAGGAGCGGTAAATACACCGCTCCTACACCGCTCCAAAGATGCAGCTAGCAGGACTTTTTTTACCGTCCTGCTAGCGCACCGCTCCAGTGTGAAAGCCCGCCGGCTTTCACACTGGAGTGAATGGGGCCGGTTTTTTCAGGCGGTGTACAGGCGCTATTTTTAGCGCTGTACCGCCTGAAAACCGCCCCAGTGTGAAAGGGGCCTAACTTGCATGTATCTAGAGCGTCACTCCACTCGTCATCCTCTATAGTGCCCATCTCCCCCTCCCATCTGGACTTTAAGGAGTAGGCTGATGTGGTCGCCTATGGTACTGTTAGCATGGTATAGAACTGAGAGATCAGCTTTTTAGGGTCTGGATATTTTATTGCCGCCATTAAGGGATTGTCATTTAGGGAGAGGTTGTCTAGAGGAAACTGTGCACGAAAGGCATGATGCAGTTGTACATATCTGAATAACATGTGGTTCGGTAGTGTAAATTCAGCTCTTAGGCTATTGAAAGTCTTCAGTTTCCCGTTTTGAGTAATGTGTGACAAGTAGTTTATGCCCTTGGAGCTCCACACTTCACTATCCTGAATGAGGTCAAACTCTGGTAATGTTCTATTGTGCCATAGGGAAGTATATTTATGCGGTGGTGTAATGTGTAATTAATCTGAGGCCATACTCCATATCTTCTTATATTGATACAATAGGGAGCGGTTGTCAGAGAGTCGCCCCTCGCCCTCCACTCCCCCCGCTATTGCCACTAAGGGATCCTGAGTGGGCTGCAGCCATCTTGGACATAAGCAGTGCAGGAACCTGCTTCTGTCCACTTTGTCAACATGGAATATTTGTGAGAGTTGGGCCGCTAGATAGTATGTATTGAAGTCAGGAAGTGCCATTCCAGCAAGGTCAGTTGGGTGTTTCAGCTTATTCCATGCCAGCTTGTGCCTAGTATTGCCCCAGATGAACGGTTTAAGAATAGTTTCCATTACTTTGAAATGCCTGAGCACCAAGTATACCGGCGAATGCCAGATCAGGTATACAATTTTTGGTAGTAAAACCATCTTCACAAGGTTTATGCGACCCATAACCCCAAGGGGGAGACGGGCCCATAACTGAGTCTTCTGCTTGAGCATTTCAAAGATTGGGGTTATATTGAGCGAGATGTAGTCTACGGGGTCTCGGGTAGTCCAGATCCCTAAATATTTAATGGTGTCTACTCTCTTAAGAGGGAGTAGGGCCCTATCATTAGTTGGCGGGAAGCTATCAAGTTGGAGTATTTGGGATGTGTCCCAGTTAATCCGAAGGCCGGAGAATACCCCGAAACGCTCTATCAATGCTAATGCAGTTGGCAGAGAACTTTCAGAAGTCATCAAGGTAAAGTAGGGTATCATCCGCATATGTGCTGATGGTTTCCGTGACCTCACCCCTCCGTAGGCCCACTATAGCTTGATGTGTGCGTATTGCTATAGCCAGTGGCTCTGCCGCCAGTTCATACAGCAGTGGCGACAGAGGGCACCCCTGCCTTGTGCCCCTAGAAAGGGGGAATTGATCTGAAGGCCAACCATTTGCCAGTACCCTCGCCACTGGATTTTAGTACAAGAGCTGAACCAATTTTATAAATTTGGGCCTAACCCAAACCTTTCCAGGCAGGTCCAGAGGTAGCTCCATTCCACAGAGTCAAATGCCTTAGGCTACAATCACTCTAGATCCTGGGTTGTCATGCACTGCTCGGCGATTGATAAACAGTCTCCTCAAATTAAAAGACGTATTCCTGCCTGGCATAAAGCCAGCCTGATCTTCGTGTATCAATGCAAGGATAACAGTATTGAGCCGTATAGCCAGTATTTTCACTAAAACTTTAACGTCTACCTGAAGTAGAGATATAGGGCGGTAAGACTCTGGGAGGTGTGGGTCCTTACCAGGTTTGGGAATCGGTACTATGGTAGCTTCTCTCATGGAGGCTGGGAGTTCAGAGCTGTTGAATATGGCGGTATATAGTGCGAGCAGTCTGGGAGCTAGGGAGTCTGAGTATGTGGAGTAGAACTCCACTGGGAGACCGTCCGAGCCTGGGGCTTTGGATCTGGGGAATTCAGGCATTGCCCTTTTAATTTCCTCTATTGTCAGTGGGGCCTCAAGTTTGTCCGTCTGTTCCCTGGTTAGTTTAGGGATTGGCAGATCAGCCAAAAACTACTCCATCAAGGTGGAGTCACCTGGAGCTGTGGTGGCATATAGATTGGCATAGAAATCTCTAAACCGTGATGTCACCTGGACGGGTTCTGTCACCAGCCCACTCCCAGCAGAGGTGAGTGAAATCACTACAGGGGGTCTCTCCTTGGAGTGTACCATGTATGCCAGTAACTTCCCAGCCCTTTCTCCATGTTCAAATGCCCTTTGTTTGTGGAAGAGCTTACGTTTTGATTTTTCATAGTGTAGTTGGTCTAGTGTTCTAGAGCATAATTTAAGGTTATTTGCCTGTCTGGCGTTGGGTCATCCAGAAATGCCCTCTTAGCAGTGAGGAGATGTTCTGTGCCCTTTCTACAGTTACTTCAGATGCTCGTTTTAGTTTATTAATACGCGTGCTATGTGTCAGGCGGGCATGTTTTTTAAACATCTCCCAGACTATTTGTGGTGATGCAGAGCCTGTGTTGGTCTCAAAGTAGTGTTCCCACTCCACCATAAGGTCATCTTCTTCTGGGAGCAAAGTTAACCAAAAGGGGTTTAAACGCCATGTAGGTGGTGGACGAGTGTGTGATAATGAGAGTTTGGTCCAGTAGGGGCAGTGATCTGATAGGGATCGTGAGGAGAATCCCACGTCTGTCAGTCTAGGGAGTAGCGTTTTAGATAGTAGTATAAGATCTATGCAGGACATAGAGTGATGGGATGCTGAGAAGCAAGAGCATGCTTGGGACGTGGGATTCCTGGACCTCCATGTGTCTACTAAATTGAAGTCAGTTAAAAGTCTTGCAAATCTTGTGGGGCGGTGAGACCCGGGAGGGGGTGAGGACCCCGTCCATCTATCCGCTGTCGGATCCAGTACATTATTGAAATATCCTAGCCATACCGCCGGGATATTAGGGTATAGGGCCATGTAATTGAACCCGTCAGACAGAATGGTGTATTGGAATGGTGGTGGTACATAAAAGGCCAATATAAGCATAATTTCCCCGCATATCTTAGCTTTTACAAAAACATATCTACCGTTAGGGTCTATCTCTGAATCCTGGAGTTCAAAATGTGTGGTCTTGGCAATAAGTAGTGAGACTCCTCTAGATTGTGTGGTGTGGACGGAGTGATAAGCCCATCCTATCCATGGGCGTCTGAGCGCCTTTTGAGCTAGTCCTTCGGCATGTGTCTCAACAAGGACTATTATGTCTGCTTTCTGCTTTTTAAGCAGCGTGAAGACAGTCGATCTTTTAAATGGGTCCCTCATCCCGCGAACGTTCCACGTGAGGAATTTCAATGCTGCCATGGGGCTATATGGGCATAATATGAGACTCCAGGATTCACATCACCCCCATTGTCTGTTCTGGGTGTATACAATTTCCTATAGGAAGAAGCAATCAGTAACATAGCATTGGTAGCATGGTATCAGATAGAATAACTTTGCACATAATAAAATCTTCTGTCTCTTGCTAGTGTAAATCGTGAACCCTCCCTCCCCGCCCTGCACCAACCCCAACTTGTGCGGGCATTTACCCTGAACTGCCAACATGGCTTAAACAGTGTCCGGCCTGCAAAAGAAATGGTAGAAAGCAAAAAAACATGAAAGAGGGCCGTTAAGGCCCATGCAGAAAGTATTCCAGCCACAGCTGAGAATATTAACAGCACTACATTTGTTGAGGCTACCCATTTCAAATTGCAGATCTCGTTAAGTGGGGCGAAATTTCGCTGCGTAACGTAACACATCACAGGACTGTGTATACTGTCTGTAGTGAGTTTACTTGCGGAGTGCCTCCCTCCGCCGGAAAGGAGGAGGAGAAAAAAAAAAAAAAAAAAAAAACATGAGAAACCAGAATACAAACCCCAAAAAAGGGACAAAAATCAAAAGGTTAGAGGAAGTTATTGTGAAGAGCTTGCGGTTTCAGTGGCCGCTGGGGCAAGGCCTGTATTGAAGTGTTTCGCCGCAGAATCTACCGGGCGATGGCATGAAGAAGAGGAAAGAAGTGCATGACCCCCTTAACCTCACATTACTCACCCTCCTCCGTTTGTTACACTGTAGTTCAGGGGCAGCAGTAACAGAGCAATGTCCATAATGCAGACTGCAGCCCTACCACTTGACCAAAAGATAATCAGAGGTGAGGTCTGATGTGAGTGAGAGGAGAGTTTGATGTAAACTGATGGGGCACTTATCTGCGTTCTTCGCTTTGCTCAAGCCATGCGATGACTGCCTCTGGATCATCAAAGAAGTGTGCACGATCCTCTCCTTCCACGCGTAGACGTGCTGGAAAGAGCATGGCGTATTTCACGTGTTTGATGCGAAGGCGCCTTTTTGCTTCCATGAAGGTTTTGCGTTTGCGTTGTACTTCTGCTGAGAAGTCGGGGAAGACTGCAACCATTTTATTGCCAAAGGGAATGTTGCCCTTCTCCCTGCTGAGACGTAATATAGCGTCCCTGTCCCTGAAGTTAAGGAACTTTGCAATAAACGTGCAAGGGGGCGCCCCAGCAGGCGGTGGTCTGCCTGACATACGATGTGCTCTCTCCACAACAAACGTGGGGGAAAATGCCTCTTTAACATACGTGTCGCACAGCAATGTCTCCAAAAAGGTAGGGGGGTCCCTTCCCTCAACTCCCTCTGAGAGACCTATAAATCTGAGGTTACACCTTCTGATCCTATTTTCTGAATCATCTTGCTTTTGCATGAGCTGATTCATTTGCAGCTGCATGCTCTCAGCAGAGTGTTGGAGGGGGGGGGTCCTCCACTGTGCCCAGCCGGACCTCTGCCTCAGTGACCCTCTCCCTCAGCTTCTTGTCTCACTAAGGAGATGTCGACTTTCACTTCCTCTATCCGAGCTGTAAGGGTGGTTTGACAGGCTGTGATGACTTCCTGACGTGAGGTAATGGCTTCCAGTACCTTTACTGTATCAGCACCGACGGACATTTCCTCTCCCCTCGTGGCGCCGCCATCTTTGGCCGGAGAGTCCTTCTCCTGACGGTGGTACTGGTCGAACTTTGAGGCTGAAGTCACGTTTTTTTTTCGGTGGAGACATGGTCCTTTTCGGGTCTCAGGTTGTGGTTGTATGCGGAGGATTAGTTAATTAGGATATACGGCCGGCGGAGCTCAGCTTCCTAGCGTCCTACCTCATGCCGCTGCAGGCCACGCCCCCACTTCACTAAATTATTAGTGAAGTATGGTAAACATAACCCTCACTTCCTGCCATTTATCTTCACACCCCTTATGCCTCTGCTTGCTCTGTAACCGACCCTGGCTTGTATTCGACCACGCTTCTGCCTACCGATTCTGTACATCTGTACCTCTGCCTGATCTGGAACTGACCCTGGACTGTTTGACCATGCTTTTTGCCAGCCTCTTGGACTGATCTTGTACCCTGCCACTGGACTAGTGGGATTCATAATACAGGGGTCTCACATATGTGAGGAGCTCCAGAATTGTTTTTCTGGATGAAGAAAACTACTTTTTTTTGTTTTCTCATTCCTAGATTAGGGTTTGGAGACTCGGAGGCTTCAAAAGAAATTTGGGTGGGGGGGGCATGGCTACCACGCTGCTGTATGGACGGCTGATCAGCTAGCTCCACTCCAGCGATGGAAACCGGGGCATTTCGAGACGTCCTAGAACAGCCCCAGTGACACCAACACCCTGCTAAGGAGCCGCACTACCCCCGGAGATGACCCGCAAGCGGCAAAACACATCGCAACCAAGGAAATTAAACAATTTCTTCCCTCCTAAGGGCCGCATCTCTGTCCAAGATGGTGCCGACGGCTGCTCTCCAGTCCCATCAGACAACTCCCACTCTGCCTCGCCGAGCCTGAGCCCCAGGATGGGCTCACAACAGCATTCTCCTGATGCCTCCACACCACTCTCCAGGAGCCCAGCCAAATACAGACCTCACATGTCTGCTGAACATCACAACTATAAGGTTAGTGCTGGACAGGGCTCAATGGAGGACACAAGGGAGCTAGCAGACACAATTAACTCTTTCCCTACTGCTAACCAGCCTGTATCTGATACAACACTAAAAGATATGCTGGTCTTCCTAGGCAGCTCTCTGCATGCTGACATGATGGAGTGCATGGGAAACTTTTAAGCTGAAGTGGGAGAATTAGGAAGCAGAGTTGATCATATGGAAAAGAAAATGGGAGAATATGCAACATCATATAACACGTTAGTGGATGCCCATAATGCCCAATCAGATGAAGTGACCTGGCTGAAAGCAAAGATCGCCGACCTTGAAGACAGATCCCGCAGAAACAAAGTGAAGTTGAGGGGTGTCCCTAAAACCATCCAGCTAGCACAACTGCATCAATACGCTCAAGAGCTCATGTCAGCCTTCCTACCGTCATTAACCCCTTCAGACCTGGTAATTGATAGGATGCATTGCCTTCCCAAACCAGCTCATCTCCCAGATAACATACCCAGAGACGATCTGATGCGGGTTCATTTTTTCCACGTGAAAGAGCAATTTATGCTAGCCTTCAGAAAAAAACTCACAACCCCCTGAACAATACTCAGCTGTCTAAATTTTCACAGATCTCTCACAGTATACTATGCAAAAACTTAAATCATTAATTACTATGACCAAGGCACTGTGTAATCACAATATTGTATACAGGTGGGGATACCCAACAAAACTCACAATTACCCATGATGGCAAGTCATCTGTAATTACAAACCTAGAAGGCCTTACGCTGCTACGTGCTTGGGACATCCTCCCAGAACACACTCCTGATGAGCCCTCCTCCGCATCCAGGGTGAACACACAGGACGAATGGCAGGTCGTATCACACAAAAAGAAAACGAACAAACGCAACAATCAGTCGCCTCGAATGTAACAAGCTACTTAAAGCTACCAGTTTCCTAATACAATATGGAGCTCACAGTCCACGAAGCTCCCCTCTTTTAATGTTCAGTATTTCTTAACTCACCAGTTTTTTTGGTTTATTTGTTAACTCTTTTCTTTCTACTCTTCCCACTTTTTGTATCCTACCCCACCCCGTCCGAGATGGATTGCACGTCCAGGCACAAGACGACGACCTACTTCCTCCCAACGCTCACAATATGCCAACTGAGGCTTATGGAGACACTTCCTGGACTCCCTAAGGTACTGTACTCTTCACTCCCACACACCCAAAATGGCAATTAAAGTAACATCCTTTAACGTATATGGCCTAAATCACCCAGCCAAGAAAGCCTCAGTCTGGAAGGAAGCTCTCAAACTACATTCGGATATTCTGTGTTTGCAAGAAACACATTGGTCATCCTCAGCTACCCCTATCTTCTGCCACAAAAAATGTCCTCATATATTTCATGCCTCTTCTCCCAAAAAACAAAAAGGTGTTTTGATAGCCATCAGAGACTCTGTGGCCTTCTCCCTACAGGAGTCCCACGCAGACCCTGAAGGTCGATATCTGATTATAATTGGAAAATTCAACAATCATCTCTACACGATAATAAACCTATATGCACCCAATACCCACCAGCTCCGTTACATGAAAAAACGATTCCGCAAGGTCAATTCAATTAAAAAAGGTGCAGTCATAATGTGCGGAGACTATAACATCACAATGGATTACAAAATTGACACCACCTCCAAATCACAAGGTCCTCTACCTTCGCTTCGACACTTGCTACATTCTGAAGAGTTATTCGATGTCTGGAGGTGTCAACACTCTAACGAGCAGGACTACACCTTCCACACTTCCAGACACAACTCCTAATCTTGCATCGACTTAATAATGGTGGATAGAGCTCTATTGCAAAAAATCTCCTCCTCTACCATACATGATATTACATGGTCGGACCACGCCCCTGTATCTGTTATGGTAGAGGAAGGACGCACACCAACCCCAGCCTACATTTGGCGAGCTAACCCATACCTGTTCCAACAACCCACACAAGTGGCCCTTATAAACAAACATCTAACTGAATACTTTACTCTCAATGCCCACTCGGTGACCAATCCTTTTTTTTTTTTTTTTTAACAAGAAAAGGTGACCAATCCTTTTACTATGTGGTGTGCCCATAAGGCATATATTAGAGGCATGATTTTACAGATTTGTTTGCGGGCAAAAAGGCAGAGGACACAAGCTGGACACCCTCATATCAGACATCAGACTCTTAGAGTCCCAAAACAAAAACCTAGCAGATCCCCTCACAGCAAACAAATTAACTAAATTACGTTCGGATCTCAGGCTCATGTTACTAGCACAATATGACAAACCCATTCAACATCTCAAATTAAACCATTACCCCTCCGGCAACCGAGCTGGAAAATTCCTAGCCCGAAGACTAAAAGATCGAAAAACACAAACGAAAATTCCCTTTCCAATTCGTAAATCAGACATCAGCAAAATATTCAACCCAAAAGAAATAACTGATACTTTTGCGGACTATTACTCTTCTCTTTACAATCTAAAAGAAGACCCCAACACTCCCCAACCCTCAGATGAAGCAAATCAAATGTTTCTGGCAGATCCCTCACTCCCCTCTCTTTCTCAACCACAACTAGAATTTCTAAACTCACCTATCACAGAGACTGAGATCCGTAAATCCCCAGGCACGAATGGATTACCAAATGGCTATTATAAAACATTCCATAAAACTCTTATCCCCACTGAAGGAAATGTATTCCAAAGCGATGTCCTCTGCCTCGTTCCCCACTGAAATGCTAAATGCATATGTTGTTACTATACCAAAACCAGGTAAGGATCCCAATACTCCAGCTAACTTTAGGCCTATTTCTTTATTAAATACAGATGTTAAATTATACGCAAAAATCCTGGCCCACAGACTGCTGTCAATATTGCCAACCCTTGTTGGGCCAGACCAAGCGGGTTTCACCAGGGGCAGGCAAGCATCAGATGCCACAAGAAGAGTCATCAATATCATACAATCCGCTGGATCCTGTCGGTGCCTTCTCTGCTAACCCCAATTCGACAGGGTCCATTGGGGTTACATGACTCACACACTAAAAAAATGTGGATTCTCTGGCCCCATCATATCTGCTATTTTAATATGTGTATGGGGTACCAGTGCCAATTGTTTAATTATAAATTGTGCTTTTCACTGTGTATATATTCATATGGTGTGCTGCAGTCTAGAAACAAATGTTCCCCAATGGGTAACTTTGTATGTACGTACTATTTTAGCCTTATACTCTTCCCCATGTGCACAAGTTTACACCTCCAACATGCTATCCCATCCCTTTCCCATGGTACCAGGCAGGGGTACCCCCTATCCCCCTCAATAATCAACCTCATCATACACAATACACCAGGATTATCCCTGCTAGGAAAATCCCACAACATCAACCTCTTTGCAGACGATATCATTCTCCTCCACACCTCACACATCCCTACACCAAGCACACAAAATCCTCAACAAATTCAGGCAAATATCTTATTATATTATATCGTATTACTTTGATTGTAAGCTTTTTATATAATTTTAAAGTGTAGGTTACACTTCAGATGGTGCAGCATATCATTTAGCTATCTTATCTATTTATTACTGAGGTTTTATATTTTATATTTTTAGATAACAGCGCTTTAGTATTTATTATACATAAACTTACCCCACCACCTTCCAACACAGACATACAAATTTCAACAGAGATCCTAAACCACGCAATTCCACACTCCAACTACTCAGACTGGCTTGTCAAGGGTATCTCTCAGATATCCGAATTATATACAGACAATACACTTAAATCATTTGAAGCACTGGTTAAAGAATACTCAATATCTCCAACCGACTATTATAAATATATCCAACTTATCCACTTCCTGAAATCCTTAAAGACCTATCATGTACATATTCAAGATACAGTGTGGAAATTTTATACCAAAACACCCATAGCTTCCAAGGGTATATCCCTCTTTTATAATATTTTCCAAAATAAAGTTACTTTCACCAAACTACCCCCTTTTAACAAATGGGAACAGGAACTAGGAGAACCCTTCACAGAGACCCAATGGCAAAAAGCACTCAAAACAACATACAGAGCATCCAGGTGTGTCAACCACTAGGAGCTCTCACTAAAGATAGCTCAGAGATGATATCTTACACCATATAGATTGTCTAAATGTTATCCCACTAGTTCCCCATTATGCTGGAGAGACTGTGGTGAAGTGGGTAATATTCTACATGTATTCTGGGAGTGCAAACATCTAACTAGCTTCTGGAATAGCATATTCAAATGTATCTCACATATTACAGGAATCTTATTACCACCAAACCCTGGGCTAGCACTCATATCCTATTGGCAGCTAGATCATTAATAACCAAAAATTGGAAATCTAATATAGTGCCCAATGTCTCTGGAGTTCTTGAAATTACACAAACCCCTCACACGGCATCCAGCAGCTCAATTTGTCAAAAGCAGTACAAACATAAATAGGAGGGGTGGGTGCTGTATCCTTCAATGAACTTCAGAGAAAAGGATTTTACGGCGAGTACAAAAATCCTATTTTCTCTGATTAACGGACACAGCATCTTCATCTTGACCTTAGGGACATCCCCAAGCAGTGTAAAAAAATGAGGGGTGGGAACAGCAAGAAAGCAACTCCACCCATAACAACCAGAGCTCCTCAACGGAGGAGTTGCAACCTTAAACAGCCGCCTGCAAAACCTTGCGACCGAAGCAAGCATCCGAAGATGCACTTACATCAACCTTGTAAAATTTTGTGAAAGTGTGAACAGACCACCAGGTCGCCGCCTTATACACCTGGGAAACAGACGCTTGATGTCGGAAAGCCCAAGAGGCACCAATTGCCCTAGTAGACTGTGCCGTGACAGGAAAGGGAGGCGCCTGCCCAGTTATGGCATAAGCCTGAACCACAATCTGTATGATCCACCGAGAAATTGTGTCCGACGAGACCGCCAGTTCCTTCTTCAGACCAGCTACCGATACAAACAGTGAGTCCGACCTCTGAAAAGGAGCCGTAGCAGACAGATACACCCGCAGAGCCTGGACCACGTCCAAGGAATGCAAAGCCACCTATTTGAGGTGTGACGGCCAAGGACATAAGGACGGAAGCACAATGTCCTCATTTAGATGAAAGGCCGAAAAAACAACCTTTGGCAGAAATGAACGCTCCTTGTGGAGGACCAAGTAGGGAGACTTGCAAAACAAGGCCGCCAACTCAGAAACTCTTTCAACAGCCATGCCGTTAAAGCCAGTGAAGGTAAAGCAGGATGAAGTATTGGACCTTGCGACAGAAGGTCCTCTCGCATCGGCAGCCGCCAAGGAACATCCACCACCATTCATACTATGTCGGCGTACCATGGACGCCAAGGCCAATCTGGGGCAATCAGAATTATCGAAAATCCCCTCTGCCTTCACTCTGCGAAGCAGACGTGGTAAAAGTTTGAGTGGGGGAAAAGCATAAATCAGCCGATAATGTCCCCATGGAGCAACCAACGCGTCTGCCGCGTCCGCCCAGGGATCCTTTGACCTGGGCACAAACCTCTGTACCTTCCGATTGAGTCGAGAAGCCAGGAGATCCACATCTGGCTTGCCCCACCTTAGGCAAATGAGCCGAAATACATCCGGATGTAGCAACCATTCCCCTTGGTCCAGCATCTGACGACTTGGGTAGTCCGCTTGCCAGTTTTCTACACCCGCAATGTACATGGCCAACAGAGCCGACACCCGCCGCTCTGCCCACCGCAGGATGTGAGTGACCTCCAGTGCTACAGCCGAGCTCCTAGTTCCTCCTTGATGGTTGACATACGCCACCGCTGTGGCGTTGTCCGACTGGATCCTGACCGGATTCCCCTGCAGCCTCTGACCATGTGGAGAGGCGCCGCCTGATCACCCGAAGTTTCAGCACGTTGATCGGCAGGCGGGATTCTTCCTGGGTCCAGCAACCCTGGACTGACTGTACGCCCCAAACTGCCCCCAACCCGTCAGGCTGGCATCAGTTGTGATCACCGTCCAATGAAGAAGAAGGAACGACTTCCCGGACCGAAGGGCCGGCGACATCAGCCACCAGAGCAGGGAATCGCCGATTAGCTGGCTCACCGGAATTTGACAATCCAGGGACAACGGAGATTTGTCCCATTTGGACAGGATCTCCTTTTGCAAGACTCGTGTGGAATTGAGCATACCATACGGTACTGCCTTTAGGGCGGCACAGTGGTGTAGTGGTTAGCACTCTCACCTAGCAGTAAGAAGGGTCGCTGGTTCAAATCCCAACCACGACACTACCTGCCTGGAGTTTGCATGTTCTCCCTGTGCCTGCGTGGGTTTCCTCCGGGTACTCCGGTTTCCTCCCACAATCCAAAGACATGCAGGTAGGTTAATTGGCTTCTGTCCAAAAATTGGCCCTAGTATATGAATGGGGACCTTGGATTGTGGGCTCCTTGAGGGTAGGGACTGATGTGAGTGTGCAATGTACAGGGATAGGGACAATTGTAGACACTCACTCAGGTTGAACTGGATGGACTGATGTCTTTATTCAACCTTACTAACTATGAAACTATGAAAGGACTCGCATGCAAAAACGCAGCGACGACCACCTGCGGGACACCAACAACTTCACTGCAGCTTGAAGAGTAGGCAGCTTGTCTGAAGGGAGAAATACTCTCGCCTCTGAGGAGTCCAGAAGCAAGCCCAGGTACTCCAGGGCGTTTATTCAGCACCTACACCGGCTTCTGTAGGTTCAGTACCCAACCAAACTCCCGAAGAGTTTGCATGGTGATTGCCACATCCTCCCTTAATCCTGAGGTGGAAGCTGCTCTCAGGAGGTTGTTTTTTTACCCTCCTTTTTACCCCCCTTGCGCCCGCCCGCCGCTTCCACCCTGGCAACAGAGGCCTCCAGGACCGCCGACAGAGCGTCCATAGGCACCAATTGCAATAACAGGGATGTCTGGGAAGACGTGCCAGCTTCCGACGCCATGCTGACCCACACTCGCCTATCACCACTTAGGGACCTAAGGCAAGTCACACAAAATGTCCACCCTCCTAGCTGCCACAGACTGAGGGACCCCCCGCAGGACTCACCACCCTGACCCAGGTACTGCATACACTCTGCACTCCTCTCCTGCACATACTACCCACCATCATACACTCTGCACTCCTCTCCTGCACATACTACCTGTGACAGATCCTTTTCCACACTCCGCTGAGTGCTTCCGTCAGTAATACTGCTCCCTCCAATCTGACCATCAGAGAGAGATATTATTATAGCTGCATTGAATACAAGTCTAGCCGAAAATAGCTTGTAGAATCTTGAACTACTTTATTGGACAGAATACAGCCTTTTTATACACATTTAACACAAGGGGTTAGATAATGAGGTAGGGCTGCTCATGGATACTCCCCCCTCCCCTATAGAAACAACTTAAAAGACAATCACATAATTAACATGTTAATTAACCCAGCACTTAAGGCAGCCTAGGTGACCAGACAGTCCGTCTCCAGATCAGCTCTCTCAATTAACATCTTGAGTTCATCAACAAACTAAGAATAGTCTTTACATATATCCTGGGAGATATTGTGGATAAATATTACTTACATTTTAAGTAATCCAAGATATACTTTCTCTCTCACCCTGTACCAGGATGGCACAGGGTGACTTAGACATAATAGGTGCATGGGGAGCTGAAACATGAGTTTCCCAACCTTTCCAAGGGATTCTGGGTTCCACATGCCCTCCCGTCACACTACCAACTGTCATATGCGGTGGCCTAGCTAGCACATCTGGCACCCGGGGCTGGACATTTTTTTCCACCCCCCAGAAAAATGGTATATGCCATGCCAACAGTGGGTGTGGTCAGATTGCATCAACAGTGGGAGGAGCTTAAAGGGCCATATGCCTAAATGACTGTGCCACAAGGCAGTATGTAGCAGACAGTACAAACCTCAGTACACTCCTTTTAATAAAAATAAAACTGTTCTATTGCATATCCTTTACTACACACAGCTAACCTTAAAGTGATATATGGCTCCCACTGCTGCCAAAAGCAAATCAGGAGTGTCAGTCCCCAGACAGCCAAGACACTTGTGGACATTGCTGTATCGAGAGGGGGCTTAGGTAGAAATTAGGTGGGGCTGGGGGGGGCAATGATGGGGTGGCTGCTGCACACAGAAGATTTTCTACCTTCATGCATAGAAAAAAATGGAGATTAAACAACTTCCAGCCCAAGGACGTTGTGACGGATCTTGGATGCGTCTGCTGAGCATCTCCGCCAGACTTGTGTCTCCTGTCCTCCAAACGCACCCGCAGCCTGCAGATTCGCCATAACCAGCCCTTAACCCCTCAATCACAAGACAAGCCACACAGGTGTTGAGGGTTCAACATCCAGAGCATAAAACTGTTTATTAAGTTTCAAACATACACTTTTAAACACAGTTAGGGACACCCCCTTAGCCTTGTCATAGAGGGGGTAGGGGGCAAGGAAGAACCAATGGAAACTCAACACTTGTATATCCAAACAACTACAGTTGAAACACATGAAGGGATTATGATAAGCAGGCAGCCCCTCCTTACACATCTCCTGCTGGGAGATGTCTCCAGTCCAGACCTTTTGTCTACATGCCATGACCCAACACAATTAACACAGCAACAAGAGGGGGGTAGGGGGAGAAGGGATGCAGCATTACATCGCATTATCTCAATGGCATTTTGTCCCCAAGTCTCTCCCAAGTCCATTCTGGGCCATAGTCTGTGGGTAGGAGGCCAACCCACAGCCCCTTCCAAAACACACAGTGACAGTGGGTTCTGTCACATTTTTCCCCTTTTAAAAACAGACTAACCAGGTCCTTGACCCTCAACTGGTCTGGACCTGCGTTAGTCACAACTTCCCACCCCAGGCAAACCGAAAAAGAAACAGTACGACTCTGGCGCTGGGGAGCAAAACTGCACATATGGTCTCCCGTGAATAAAAACAGCCGCTTTAGAGCAGGACTGCCTGTCCGCACTCCCGTGATCCGGGGCCTGGTTGCATGTATTGGGTGGAGCTGAATAATCCTCTGCCCCGATGCCAGCGCTTCAGCTGGTAGGGAGTGTAGGCTGGTAGTGCTAAGCCTTTGAGGAAGAAAAGGAACTTGCTTTTCTCCTGGTGTAGTTACCAGCCGCTGGGGACGTATCTTGCAGGGACTCTCCATCTCTTTTTCTGATGCTGGGCAGAGACCAACAGCGCTCTGCCCCGTAGCCAGCGCTTCTGCTGGGGGGACATATGCAAAGGTATTCAGCCGCTGGAGAGGGGGGAAGGGTTTTTTCCCCTCCTGGTTCTGTGACCAGCTGCTGGGACGACTTCTGACAGGGGCCATCTCTCAAACCCTCCAAAAACATACTGAAGGCTGGGCAGGGGCCAGCGGCACTCTGCCCCATAGCCAGCGCTTCTGCTGGGGGGGGGGGATAAACACTGGGGTAGTGTCCAAGTGCTGGGAAAGTAGAAAGGCTTTCTCCACTCCCGGTGGGGATTTCCGCTGCTGGGGGAACAGCTCCCGAAGATCATCTCTCGGACTCTCCGGATCCAATTCTGAGGGTGGGCAGAGGCCACCGGCGCTCTGCTCCGTTGCCAGCGCTTCTGCTGGGGATATAAACACTGGGGTAGTGTCTAATTGCTGGGGAGGGAGAATGGCTTTCTCCACTCCCGGTGAGGATATCTTCTGCTGGGAAAACAGCTTACTGAGGTCATGTCTCAGACTCCCTGGATCTAACTCTGAGGGTGGGCAGAGGCCAGGGGCACTCTGTCCCGTAGCCAGCGCTTCTGCTGGGACACCGGATGCAATACTCTGGACTTGCTGCTGATCCCCATCTACCAGCCTTCCAGTGCCTGTCTCAACTCCCCCTTCTGAGTCTTTTATGCTATTAGCTTGTCTCGCTGCCTGGGGAACCTCCGATGCATTCCGGCATTCTAGCACTCGCAGTGCCCTCTGTATCATCGCCGCTTCTTCCATTGTGGTTAGAACGGGAAAACGTATGGGTACCCCTGGCCCCATTTGCTCCGCATCTTCGCAACTGTCCGCTTTTTCTCCCGGACAGTCCCAGGCAACGGGAGCCATGCCGGGCTGCTGATCATGTCAAACAGCCGCTTGTAGGCAATCTCGAGCTCCCATTCCTGCTCAACTAGGAACTCCAATTCCCCCAGGTCACATGCCTCTTCTGGGAGGTCCAGCACCTCATCTCGGAAGTCCAGGATGTCTTCCAGCCGCCACTCCTCGATGCTCCCAAAGTCTGGGTCTCCGTACATTTTTTTATGGAGCAGCCCCACACTGCCATAGCCAACGCCTTCTGTCGGGCTGCCATCTTCTGTACCTGGCCACAGTTGAGCCGCAAACTACCGGAGGGCTCTGTAGCTGGCGTCCAGCCTCATCTCCTCCCGAACCAATCTTCCGAGCTCCATCTTCCATTCATCTCACGGTTGTTCCCTCAGGAACACCTCTCGTGCACGGTACTGCGTCCAGTACATCTCTGTAGAGGAGAGAAGGATCTTCCCCTGATGGTGCTGCTCATGGCCTAGCGTCTCTTGCCAGAGTTGCCAGCGGATCACATCCTCCCAGCCGAGCATGGTGTGCTCTGTCGCTGGTCCCCGATGTTGCTTCCGCATGCCTTGCCGTCTCCTCCCGAACTCCGCTCTCATGCTGGCTGGTCCATCGCTCCTTGATGGCTGCCCGGATCTTGAATCCCGGTGGTGCTTTGGATGTCCCGGACTGCAGGAGACATCCCACTGCTGCCACCACTGTGACGGATCTTGGATGCGTCTGCTGAGCATCTCCGCCAGACTTGTGTCTCCTGTCCTCCAAACGCACCCGCAGTCTGCAGATTTGCCATAACCAGCCCTTAACCCCTCAATCACGAGACAAGCCACACAGGTGTTGAGGGTTCAACATCCAGAGCATAACACTGTTTATTAAGTTTCAAACATACACTTTTAAACACAGTTAGGGACACCCCCTTAGCCTTGTCATAGAGGGGGTAGGGGGCAAGGAAGAACCAATGGAAACTCAACACTTGTATATCCAAACAACTACAGTTGAAACACATGAAGGGATTATGATAAGCAGGCAGCCCCTCCTTACACATCCCCTGCTGGGAGATGTCTCCAGTCCAGACCTTTTGTCTACATGCCATGACCCAACACAATTAACACAGCAACAAGAGGGGGGGGGGGGGGGAGAAGGGATGCAGCATTACATCGCATTATCTCAATGGCATTTTGTCCCCAAGTCTCTCCCAAGTCCATTCTGGGCCATAGTCTGTGGGTAGGAGGCCAACCCACAGCCCCTTCCAAAACACACAGTGACAGTGGGTTCTGTCACAGACGTCATATGACGTCCTTGACTTTCAGCGGGAATATCTGAATGATGCCTGCAGCTACATATATCCTCTTTTTCAGCCAGTGATTCTGTGCACCGTAAAAATGATCATAGCTGCAGTCCAGCTGCTAGATCGTTCTTACAGGCAACGGATGTCCCCTCCCACCGCCCTCCGGTGCTTCTCCGGGCTCTACCGTGCCATCAGGGACCCGGAGAAAGAGACGGCCACCGCCAGATGACGATCATAGGTCACCAGTCATCTCTATGACGTCACGTCCGGGCCACACTTGTAAACAAGTGGTTGGAAAGCATGAGATCATGAATTTGTTTTTGATCTCATGCTTTCCAGCCTGGAGGAGAGATGTGGGGTCTTATTGACCCTGCATCTCCCCATAAAGAGGACCTATCACGTACCATTCCTATTACAAGGGAGGTTTACATTCCTTGTAATAGAAATAAAAGTGATTAAAATAAAAAATAAATAAAAGTAAAATAAGCTTGTGTACAGAAGCGTAAAATAAGCTTGTGGTAGCACGCGCACAGAAGCGAACGCACATGTAAGTCTCGCCCACATATGTAAACGCCGTTCAAACCACACGTGAGGTATTGCCTTATGCGTTAGAGCAAGAGAAATAATTCTAGCACTAGACCTCCTCTATAAAACTCTAAACTGGTAACCTGTAAAAAAATGTTAAAAGTTTTTTTTAAGTACCGAAGTTTGGCAACATTCCATGAGTGTGCGCAATTTTAAAACGTGACATGTTGTGTATCTATTTACTCAGCATTACTTCAACTTTCACATTATACAAATCATAAAAATTCGGCTAACTTTACCGTTTTCTTATTTTTTAATTCATGAAACAGTTTTTTTTTTCCCCCAAAAAAACGTGTTTGAAAAATTGTGCAAATACCATACGACATAAAAAGTTGCAACGATCGCCATTTTAGCCCCTAAGGTGTCTACTAAAAAAAACATATATAATGTTTTGGGGTTCTGAGTAATTTTCTAGCAAAATAATTATGATTTTTTTACATGTAGGAGAGGTGTGCCAGAATAGGCCTGGTATGGAAGTGGTTAAAAAGCGTGTGCTTCTACAACCACTTTAACAAAGAATGTGCTGAACTTAGAATGCAGTAGTCAGGAGTAAAAAATGTAAAACACAGTGAGGAGAATTTATCAAAACTGGTGCAGTCATAATCTGAAACAGCTGTGCATGGCAACCTATCAGCTTCTATCTTCAGCCTGTTCAGCTTCAAAAATGAACACTATGAGCTGATTGGTTGCCATGCACAGCTGTTTCAAAGCCCAGGACCTCCTCTGCATCCCCCCAGCCCAGGACCTACTCTGCATCCCCCAAGTCCAGGGTCTCCTGGAGGCTGTTTGGGCACTAGGCAGGACTAGGAGGGAGACCTGCCTGTGCATTACAGATGATCGGGCAGCAGTGACACCCTGAGAGCAGCGGTTCCCAGTGGGGGCTGCACCCCCCTAGATGCATCAGCCGGGGCAGGGGCCCCCCTGCCCTCCCCTAGTTTTGGCCCTGGCCATATGCGCCATACTCCTCTCCCTGCACATACTACCCACCACCATATACTCCACACCCTTCTCCTGCACATACTACCCACTGCCAGCCACTCTGCACTGTACATTCCCTATTTAACATTAGAAAGTTAACACCGCTCCAGGTAGATCAAGCGACAGTGGAAAACCTTCTCATCCAGCTTGGAAGCCCAGGTGCCGGCAATGCATATAGCAATCAAAAACAAGAAGATCTGGACAGCTGCACTCAAAAAAAGTTTTTTTGCCTTTTATTCAAAAATTCTTGTGAACAAAAATACAAGCCACAGCAGGAACAGACAGAAGCTAATGTGTTTCACACTTCGATGTAGTGCTTAGTCATAGTTATGACTAAGCACTACATCGAAGTGTGAAACGCGTTAGCGCCTGTCTGTCCAGATCTTCTTCCTGTTTTTGATCAATATTTAACATTATAGCATTCTGCACTATGCAAGTCATCTCATATTCTATTAAACCACACACCCTTTAAGCCACGCCCAATATTTAGCACACTTTGAACTACATCCATAATTTTCTGTAACAATGCCCAGAAAACAGAAGTACCAACCAAGAAATGGTTACCCAGGGGCCCTAAAGGAAAATGGCCAGAGCCAAGATAAATTCCTTGACAATGCTCTGCACCAATACTCCAAATTTGAAGGAGCTGAATATGCTTTAGGATCAAATTCTAGGTACTCACACCAAGTAAAACAAGCCTTCCAGGTATAACAATAATCCTTAAAAGATGTTGTTTTATGGTAGAATCACTGTCTAATAAGGACCTTTTAACCCACAGCACCATTTCAATTGCAAAGCTATTAGGGACAGCAATTTCGAAGTAGGATAGGGAATCAGACCCTGGAACAGAAGGTTCAGCCACTATGGAAGTAGTATGGGGCATGTGCAATCAAGTGCACCATATCTGTATATCAGGTCCATCTTGTTTAAGTCTGAGTTGGTATAGGTGCACAGCTTGATGAGGAAATTTTTTACTGATTGAAGTGAATATTTCTTCAGGATGAGAAAACAGAATTCTGTGTGGTTTGCGCTACAATGATGAATCATGCAGTGAGGGGACTGCTGATGTCAACACACACACTAAGAGGAAGCCACTAGCACTATGCACATCTGTGAGCAGGATTACCTAGGCATTTTTTATACTGATCATTATTCACTGCAGCATGTGCACTCTAATAAATGGGTTTTATCTATTCATTGACCAGGAATTGTATTCTGGATTATTCACTTTGATATACATTATGTGAAGCCTTAAATATTTTTTTTCAGACACCCTAGAGAATAAAATGGTGGTCGTTAAAAATACTTAATGTCACACCGTATTTGCACAGCGGTCTTACAAACGCAATTTTTTTGCGAAAAAATGTACTTTGAATTAAAAAATAACACCACAGTAAAAGTTAGCCTATTTTTTTTCTATATTGTGAAAGATGTTATGCCGAGTAAATTGATACCCAACATGTCATGCTTCAAAATTGCACCCGTTCGTGGAATGGCGACAAACTTTGGCACTTAAAAATCTCCATAGGCGACGTTTAAAAATGTCTACATGTTACCCGTTTTGAGTTAGAGAGATGGTCCTGTGCTAGAATTATTGCTCTCACTCTATTGATCATGGTGATGGTTTGAACACCGGTTAGATATTCACTCGCTTCTGCGCACGAGCTCGGAGGGACGGGGCACTTTAATTTTTTTTCTTATTTATTTTACTTCTTATTTTTTATTTTACAGTCCTTTAAAAAAAAAAGTGTGGATCACTTTTATTCCTATTACAAGAAATGTAAACATCCCTTGTAATAGAAAAAATGCATAACAGGACCTCTTTAATGTGAGATCTGGTGTCAAAAAATACCTCAGATCTCACAATTACACTTAAAAGCAATAAAAAAATTTAAAAAATAAAACAAAATGTCTTTTTTTTTTCAATAAAGGCCCTTGGGCAGAAGGAGCGTTTGACGTTCCTGCCATCATCCAATGGCACAGAGTCAAGTGGGGATCATCATTCCTTCACTCGACTTCCTGCCTCTCAGGGGACAGCATCGGATCGTCCTATCCGCTACCAATGGATCTGTTAAAGATGTTCTGCACAGACAATTTTTTTATTTTTTTTCCTAAATGAGTAAAAACAAGGTTATGTTATTAATATACTTACTTTTAGTGTCTTCTCCCGTTATCCATCTTCTTTTTTCTTCCTAATCGATTCCTTATTAAGCAAATCTCGGCCAATCTTATCTTGCTTGTGGGCATTTGAAGCCCACAAGCAATCTCTTCCTCATTCCCTGATTCGAAGGTTCCTTGGTGGTTCCCGTGCACGCTCAGTGGCTACAGCTACGAGCGGCGTTGTTTGAACTAGAATAAGGCGAGATAAGGCGAGCGCGATGACGTCACGTCGTCTAAATCTCACGAGATTTCACTAGGGGTAGGCGCACTGACTCCTGGGATGTTTTTTTCAAGATCCCAGGAGACAGTGCGGAGCTCAGGGGAAATTACGCTGATCCCCGCAGAAACCCCGCCCATCAAAACAGGGAAACACTTGGAGGACAACAAGCACCAGTGGAGAACGGAAGGTAGGTGGAAAAAAAAAAAAGCAGCATTGAGCACTAAGAAGGTAATTTTAAAAACAATGGCACCAACATTCAAAAATGGGTGCAGAACCGCTTTAAGTGGCAGAGGCGATCGGGACACGGGGAAGGGGAGTGGGCCCCTCTTTCCGCCGCCGATAAAAGTGATCTTGCGGCAAATCCGCCACGTAGACCACTTTTATCTGAAAGCGGACCGCTTTGTTTAAGAAAATACCGGGGTTAGGGTAGCTATCTGCTGCAATAACAATGGTCTGCAACGTTAAAGGACCGACATATATGGATGGCAGGCAGTCGGGAAGTGGAACTTTTATCAATTCACGTGATTTGTTCAAAACCATCAATTTATATTTACCACTAAAACTAAATGTATTTATTTGAATGGTTATTTAAATTTTATGTTTCATATATATGATTATTTGTATAGATTCACTTTATGTATTTGATTTGTCTGTATATATATATATATATATATATATATATATATATATATATATATATATTCACATTTTCTTATATTTTTGGTAAATTAGAAGTGCTGCCTTTATTTCGTTATATTACAAACCAGCAAGTCTATAGAGCCAGCCAGTGATTGCAGGTCCAGTTTGGCTTTGGTTCTGGGAAAGGACAATTTCAGGGAATTTCCATACAAACAGCAATTCCCAGGGAGGCTACTACAATGACAAAGACAGGACATAGGGCCCTGCAGTGAAGTATCAGATTTATTCCGATTTGGGCAGACCCTGCGCTTGTTGGCTGAAGGAGACTATCGAGGACCAAGTATTTTGGCATGCAACTGCCAACAACATCTTGACAGGCTAGTCTCTGCTCTGGAGAAAGTACAGAGGTAAAGCCACTAGAGGGAACCAGCCCAAATGCGATTTTAAATTGTATTGTGTTCAAACCACCTGCAGGTGGTAGAAAATCCACCAAAAGAGGAACAAGATAAGTTGTGTCCTACAATAAATACTGTAGTGAACTACATTAGAAATCATACATTTTCAGTAGTGCCACACTCAATTCATTTCCTAAATAAATTAGACTGAATATTTACCCATCCATCAGTATAGCATACCTGTAATCCAGGTTTATTCATCTGAGAGGTGAGATTCATTGGTTCCCTCTCCAGAGCTTGTAACATTCTAAACATATCAATTGTTAGTTCACTGAACTTAACCTGTAATATATTAAAAACAAAATGATTTAATTGAACAAATTGATTCAGTTCTCTTAAAAAAAAAAAAAAAAAAAGCAGACCATTTTTACTATTTGTTATACATGACCATATGTATTTTACAAAGAAGGGATGTAAATATGTACACACTTGAATAGATTTGCATCAGTCAAATACATGCATAGTTCACTATTCAGTTTTTATAATTAAAGCCAAAAGACATTTTATTGATTTATTTACTTTACGGGTATTTAAATTGCATCGACAATTTATACAGAGCTTTACATACTGTACATTCACATCAGTCCCTGCCCTGAAGAAGTTTACAGTTGGAGGTCCCTATCTCACATGCACACACATACTGTACTTCGGTTAATTGACTCCTGTCTAAATTGGCCTAACAGCATGGCTACATAATGGAAAACAATGCATCAAAATGGCAAGGGAGGCTGTGGTTAATCATGAGAGAAGTAGGGAAGGGAGTGCCTTCCTGCTCTGAAAAGCACAGTAATAATCGGCATAGCTTCATAAATTGCAATATCTTGTTTGGGACTTGTCAAAAATACTAGTAATATTTTAAAAAAATATAGAAATAAACTAAATTTATATATATATATATATATATATATATATATATATATATATATATATATATACACATACACATACACACATGCGCGCGCTCGCACGCACACAGGTGCATCTCATAAAATTAGAATAGCATCAAAAAGTTAATTTATTTCAGTATTTATGATACATTTTCCCATTTTCCTTCTTTTACCTATTCTGAGCTTCATATGCATCATGAGCTGAAGGTTGCTTGAGTCCTCTATGCCCGTCTTTCGCTGATCGATCTCCTCTATGTTGAGGTGATGAGGCTGACAGGGCTGGACATGTGTATAAACATATGAAAAACCTAATGTCCATCAAACTGCATCAAGGGACACGTGAATAAGTCCAAGTGAATGTGAAGGAGAACATTTATTCAAATGGTGAATAGTAAATGTTCAGACTTGAGGACGAAGATCACCCATAAGTATATGAACTCAGCTCAGCAGGAAGAAAATTCACCATCCAATGTGCAACCACCACCAATGAAGGTAATAGAGTACTCTTACCAAATGGTATGGGCTACCTGCCAGCAGCAAGGAGCCAAATAAGCAGAACAGATGAGACCTTAACGTCACAGGAATTAGCATGTGGCTTGCACAGCAGTGCAGATTCAGCATCCAAACATTCCAGGAACCAGCATATAAAAAGCGTAGCGATCCAAGCTCAGCATGTAAGGACTCTTAGGCTCCACCAGTCACCAGGAGGGAGTCATAAGGAAAAGAAAGATCGCCACATATCATAAAATCCTTGGATAAAAATGTATTAAAGTATCGCACTTACACTGATGTAGATAAACGCAGGCCTGTATATAACGTGATCACAAAGAATGGAGATCGCAGTTTTGTGGAGCCAGCACGATACATACTGACGCGTTTCGTCTACCAAGACATCATCTGGGGTATGCACTTTTTATATGCTGGTTCCTGGAATGTTTGGATGCTGAATCCACACTGCTGCGCAATCCACATGCTGGCTCCTATGACGTTAAGGTCTCATCAGTTCTGCTTATTTGGCTCCTTGCTGCTGGCAGGTAGCCCATAACATTCGGTAAGAGCACCCCATTACCTTCATTGGTGGTAGTTGCACATTGGATGGTGAATGTTCTCTCTGCTGAGCTGAGTACATATACTTATGGGTGATCTTCGTCCTGAAGTCTGAACATTTACTTTTCACCATTTGAATTATTTTTTTCCTTCCTTCACTTATTCACATGTCCCTTGATGCAGTTTGATGGACATTAGGCTTTTCATATGTTTATACACATGTCTTCTCACTACTGTGCATGATAATATTATTGGTCAATTGATGTGTAATTTTGCACTGTCACTCTATTGATTTTATTTTTTTTATATTTCCACAATTATTTAGCGCTGCACTTTAACCCCCCTCCCCCTCATTATCTTCACACAATATGTCTATTGGTAATGCCAGCGCATCAGCAGTTAGGTGGCACAGTCATTTTTAATTTTTTTCACTTTAGTATAATTTGTGTCTGTTTTTTCTCTTCATTTTTTTTTTTTTTCTTCTCTACTTTTCCTTCACCCTCTTCTATCCCTTCTTCGCTGGTGTATAGGGTTCCTCCAGGTCTTTCACACATCTGTCCTACTCTCATCTTAGACGAGTGAAAAAAGCCCTCCAATCTGTACGTCTGGTAGATGTTTGGCAGGTTCATCATCCAAGGGACCGGGATTATACTTTCTACTCATTTCCACACGATAGTTATTCTCAAATTGATTATGTAATGGTCTCCCAGTCTCTCCTACCAGATGTAGTAAGCTCCTCAATTGGCACACAGACTGTGTTTGATCATGCCCAGTCTTTTATAGACCTTAATTTGGGCACTACTGGAAATAGACCCTGGAAGTGGAAACTCAATGAATCCTTGGTCCAGGAAGGTCCATTGTAAAATGACCTCTCTTTTGCTTTAGCTAGAATCTTCTCGTCACTCTGCTGACATTATGGGAAACTCATAAGTGTGTCGTGCGAGGTCTGCTGATTCAAAAGGCAACGGAACTGCGAAAAAATAGGCAGGTCACACTTCAAACCCAGTTAAACTTGGTAGCTAACTTAGAATCCATTCATAAAAAAATCCCTCTCTCATTCAGTAGCAGCAGACCTTAGGGTTCAGCAAGAAAAACTGGCCTCTCTGCTCATACACGACACTAAGACACTGGTACATAGGGTCAGAGATGTCTCCTATAAACATAGCAATAAATCAGGTAAACTGTTGGCGCTTAGGGAGACTTCCCTTAGAAGTTATATTCCACACATTGATTCTGGTAAAGGGAACGTCAGGGGCATTGCTAGGTGGCAAAAAGACCAGGGGCTTCAGCCTGAAGTCCAAGGCTGGAAACGATCAAGTGACCATTGATAGTTGTAGTGTATATCTCTTCCCAATACCCCACTATAGCTGGACAAGTCCAAAATATATGATTAAAGTCTCCAGGGATCTCCCCACATCGCCAACTAGAGGCAAGGTCTGAATTAATTTTATGTAATATATGAGGAGTGTAGTATGCCCTGTGAACTATCTTAAATTGTATCAGTCAGTCTTTTAAGGAGACAAGAAAATTAAAAGGAGAGCCCCATATATCATCCCAGTCATCATTGCCACTGCCACTTACAAAGTGACAAAGCGGACCTCTCCTTGCTCCAATGAATCGTTCCTTCGGATTAATTTGTCCAGCTCCTCATTCTTATCCTCCTGATTAGAGTAATATAAATTCTCATAGTAATCTCTAAAAGTTTCCACAATCTCCTGTGGGTGTACCTGGGAAGCCGGGCGTACCAATGTTGCCCAGCTATATCTAGAGGGCTTTGATCTCCATATAAATCCTTAAAAAAATACGATGCAGCCTTATAAAAAAATTATTTAGGGTTCCACTGCGGAGAGTGTCGAAATAGATATGTAAATTTAGGTAAGATATTCATTTGTATTAGATTTATGCGTCCTAACAATGAAAGAGGTAATGACTCCCATGCCTTCAGCCGTTGTTGAGTCTCCTGGATCACAGGTGTTAGATTTAGGGTTATATAGTCTGAAACCTGTCTAGAAACCACCACCCCCAGATATTTAAAGTGCTCCACCCATCTCAAGGGAATATCGGTATAGGCAGTGGCATGGGCCGCAGGATCTATAGGAAATAAGAGAGAGAGACTTTGTCCAATTTACTTTGAGACCTGTGACTGAGAAAAAAGAATTAAGGACCTATAGGGCCCCCTTAAGTGACGGACCTGCATCATTAAGAGGATAAGTAGTTTAGACATTAATGGCTGTGTGTTGAGTTATTTTGCGGGGACAGCAAATTTACACTGTTATACAAGCTGTACACTCACTACTACATTGTAGCAACGTGTAATTTCTTCAGTGTTGCCACATGAAAAGATATAATAAACTATTTACAAAAATGTGAGGGGTGTACTCACTTTTGTGAGATACTGTATATACACACACATGCACAGTATCTCACAAAAGTGAGTACACCCCCACAGATGCTCAAAAGGATTTTGGTCTGGAGACATGCTTGGCCAGTCCATCACCATTACCCTCAGCTTCTTTAGCAAGGCAGTGGTCGTCTTGCAGGTGTGTTTGGGGTCGTGATGGAATACTGCCCTGCGGCCCAGTCTCCGAAGGTTAGGGGATCATGCTCTGCTTCAGTATGTCACAGTACATGTTGGCATTCATGGTTCCCTCAATGAACTGTAGCTCCCCAGTGCCAGAAGCACTCATGCAGCCCCAGACCATGTCCCTCCCACCACTATGCTTGACTGTAGGCAAGACACACTTGTCTTGTCTTTTTCCTCACCTGGTTGCCGCCACACACGCTTGACACCATCTGAATCAGATGATAAGTTTCTCTTGGTCTCATCAGACCACAGGACATGGTTCCAGTAATCCATGTTCTTAGTCTGTTTGTCTAGCAAACTGTCTGTGGCTTTTTTGTGCATTATCTTTAGAAGAGGCTTCTTTCTGGGAAGACATGCAGACCAATTTGATGCAGTGTGTGGCGTATGGTCTGAATACTGATAGTCTGACACCCCCATCCCTTTAACCTCTGCAGCAATGCTGGTAGCACTCATGCATCTATTTCCCAAAGACAACCTCTGGCTATGATGCTTAGCGCACGTCAACTTCTTTGGTCGACCGTGGCAAGGCCTGTTCTGAGTGGAACCTGTCTCAGTGGGTCCAGCCTGAGAATTTGATTGGGGTCTTGTACTTGAGAGGAAAATCAAGATGCGGGACACCACCCCTGAGGGACAATCATCATGGCAAAAATGAGCATGAGGGATTGTAGCTGTCTCTTACTACACCCTTGTGGAAGGGTAAAGGGGTGACTAACCGACCTGATCCGTGACAATTTGTTGGGAGGTAGGCTGGCCTGCATGGAGTGAGTGTCTAGAGTGATGCCTAGGAAGAAAATGGACTGCGCCGGGCCTTCCACTTTATGTTCTGCTATGGGCACGTTGAGATTGCCAAATACCACTGTTAACCTTTCCAAGTCTAATGGGGGCTCACCAGTCCGTTCGATCAGCAGGAAGTCATTGAGGTAGTAAATTACTTTCTGGTCTTGCGCTTGGTGTGACAGGATCCAGGTAAGAGACTGGGCAAAGGTATCAAAAAACCACGGGCCGCTTTTAGAGCCGAAAGTCAACTTGGTGGTGAAGTAATACAAACCTTTCCATTTGATGCCATGCCACCGACAGAGGGATGGCTCAATGGGCAGTAATTTGAACGCGTCTGAAATGTCCGCTTTGGACAGTCATGCGCCCGTGCCTATGCAAATAATGGCTTAAATAGCTAGATCAACTGATACATATTTAAGTGAAAACTCTTTGAAAGGAATTAGGGAGTTTAAACTTGGGATGCAAGAACAATGAGGCGCAGAAAAGTCGTACACTAAAGTTTATTTGAAACCTTTCCCTTGGCAAGTCCAATAGAGCTGACTCTCCAAGTAGTGAAAGGAGACTCGGGAAAGGGGCTAATGATGAACCCCCAGTCCAGATTGAACTGCAACAAGGTATGTATGGCCAGCTCATCGGTGGCAGCTGAAAGGAGGTTCCTGCATTCGTGGGTCGAGTGAGGCAGTGTGATGAGGCCGGTATGAAATCCCAACGTGAATCCGTGTATCAGGAAGGTAGCTAGTGAGGGAGTCGGGTGTGAGGAAAAGTAAAAACCCAAGCCACTGGACATCCACTCAGCCTAGTCATGACATGGTGTGCTGCTTGAGGTTGCATGTGACTTTAGGATGTGCTCTGTGGCACGAGACGCAAATATGAAGTAGCCGGCATTGGCTAAAATTGCAAGTCCCGTAATCGAAGTTGTTGCAGATTGATGCGTCCCCCACTGACAGGATAGGCTGTCCCAAAAATAGTAAATTATACGCTGTGCTTTAGAATATTACACAATAAATACGTGCTGAAAATTAAAACAAACACATGTAGTGTTAATGTGACGTAAGTGACATATGTGACATAGATGTGATATGACAAAAGTAAAACAATAAACATGTCAATTAAAACATTAATAATAAAGTGCTCATGTGCACCCAAGTGCTTTGTAACACAGATATAAGTGTCCGGTGGTATATAGGGAACAACACTAGTCCCACTTTAAAGCGGAGTTCCACCCTAAAGTGAAACTCCTGCTCATCGGAACCCTCCCCCCCCCCCGGTGCCACAATTGGCACCTTTCAGGGGGGAGGGGGGTGCAGATACCTGTATAATACAGGTATCTGCACCCACTTCCGGGCATAGATATCCGCAGAATCTGCGGGTACTTACGCCACTTCCTGCCCCCCCGCTGTCTGCTGAGAAACACATGAATCCCAGAGACAGCAGGGACCGTCCTTATTGTGCAGCGCGACTCGCGCATGCACAGTAGGGAACCGGGAAGTGAAGCCCCAAGGCGCAAGTGCGTGGCAACTGAGGTGAGCCAGGAGGTGACTGGCCAGGTAACGGATAGCTCGGGTGCCCGTCAGTGCTGAGCACAAACCTGTGGACCAGAGGCGTACTGGGGCGAGAAGCTGAAGTCTGGTATGGCCTAAGTAGGAATGTTGCATTCTGTAGTTCGTGACGTGTGCTCGGCCTACTAACGCTTGCACTGCCAGCATGCTCAACATTTAGCAACCTTGTCTGCGTAGGTGAAGGGTTGCCCTTCGAAAAACAAAGTGTAATGCAAAGTAACTAATGCCCGAAGAGCAGCCCAAATTGTGTACAGGTGGTTTGTTCTCAAGTTGAATCTGTATGCAAGTCGGAACTGTACACTTTTTAAGTGTACCTCCAGCCAAAAAAAATATTTTTAAGCTTTTTGGATAGCATAGAGAAGGGTTATCGCCCCTGTAATGTGTGTTTTGTTGTCTGTGCCCCTGTTCACCTCACCTCACCTCACCTCACTTTCTGTCCCTATAACAATTGGATTTTGAAAATTTTGGGTTGTTGTGGAAACCAGGATTGGTTATAAAGCATCAGTGGATGTACCTTTTTCCCATAATAACTCTAATGCCCCATACACACGGTCGGATTTTCCAACGGAAAATGTCCTATCGAACAATGTTGTCGGAAATTCCGACCGTGTGTAGGCTCCATCGGACAAAGTTTTATCTCCTGCTCTCAAATTTTCCGACAACAAAGTCCCATCGGACTTTTTCCGATCGTGTGTAGCGAATTCCGACGGACAAAGTGCCATGCATGCTCAGATCACATTACAAGACCAAAGCTATTGGCTACTAGCCTCTACGTAGTCCCGTCGTACGCAACGAACGTCACCACTTTCAGGATGATCGGATTTTCCGACAACTTTGTCCGACCGTGTGTATGCAACACCAGTGTCGGACAAAATCCGTCGGAAAAAATCCGACGGATTTTGTGGTCGCAATTTCCGACCGTGTGTACGGGGCATTACAGGAGTGAATTTCCCTTCCTAGGGGTAGATTTTCTCTCACTTCCTGTTGTCTCCCTCCGTTTGTAAGGTAGGATGTTTGTAACTAGGGGACCCCGCCTGTTTGTGAAGTGAACGTCGTGAAAGGGTGCTGCAGGTTGATGTGAGGGAGGAACCTGTGTACTTTATGCCAGAAATCTTTTGATCTTTTTCTTGGTGTATTGTTTGTTTTTTCACAAGTTCTACTTACAACTTTGTACCCCAGGACATGGATTCTCTGCTATTATTGTACATCTCAGACTACTCTCCAGATTACACTATCCACTTGGTGTATTTTAGAAGATGCTCCTCTTTTGATGCCTTCACTTACTTCTTACGACCTTCATTGATACATATCTAAGTCCTAGAGCAACCCCTATCTATTGCTCTCACTTCATTGAAACATGAGCTTCAAAACTTTGTCATTTAATGTGAGAGAGCTTAATAGTCCAGCAAAGAGATTCTTTTGAAGGAAATGAGTCTCTACAATGTGATGTACTATGCCTCCAAGAAACTAATTTCTCCTCACAAAAACCATTGCAATTCCAGCACCCACGTTTTTCGACCATTTATTGCTCGAATGCTCCCACAAAGAAGAGAGGAGTCGCAATTCTCGTTAAAGACAATGTCATTCAAACCTTTTTGTACAGAAATTGATACCTACAGTAGATATATCATACTCATTTGTGAAATCAACAATGATGTATACACTATTGTGAATGTATAGCTACCAAACGTGAAACAAATATCTTCCATAAAAAAAAAAATAGTGCACTAGTGGAAACTAGTGCACTCTGTGAAACAAGGGAACACCATATTGTGTGGCAACCTTAATACCATACCCAATAGTTCCATGGATGTGTCTGACTACTCTTGCATCCGTCACAACAGAGCTAATCTCTCACATTTCATGGCATTGGAGAATCTCCATGATGTGTGGAGATGCCAGCACTTGACAGAGAGAGACTATTCCTACTTTTCCAGTGTTCACCGCACCTATTCAAGAATGAACCTTTATCTGGTCGATAAATGTATTTTGCAAAACATTGGTTTATCCAGCATACCTAACGCCCCAGCATCAATTCGTGTGGAGAGATCTTGCACGGAAACTCGAGCAAACAGGTGGGAAAACAACACTTTTCTATGCAAGCACCCAGACCACAAAATCAAAATTGCTAAAATATTACAAGAATTATTTCAAATTAATGCCCCATCCGTGGCGGATCCCTTCATCACGTGGAACACCCACAAAGCCTACATAATAGGGATGCTTATGAAACTTGGTAATGTACTAAAAAAGCAGCAGAATCAGCAGCTAGATGACCTTATAACCCCAAATTACGGAACTGAAAAACAAAAAATAAAAAGTCTCAAGACTGGTAGCTTTGCTCTCAGCTTTGACCTATGTCTCTCACCCATTTCACAACATAATAACAATGTGAGAAAACGGAAAGCTCTGTTCTATGGTAATGGCAATAAAGCTGGGAAACTTCTGGCAAACCAAGTAAAGGAAAAAACTGCTAAGCAAAAAATATCTTTTATACGCCACCCTACTGCAGATGCAAATTTATTAAACCCCAAGGAAATTGGCAATGTTTTCTGAGACTAATATAGTAGTCTATACAATATAACTTAATAGATGACAGACGTTCTGCAGCCAACCCCCACTTTAATCATACATTTTTTAGACTCCAAATCCCTGCCCACATTAGGCAAAGAACAACCATCAAGTCTTAACGCACCAATTTCTGAATTGGAAATCCAGAAAATTATTATGCCACTCCTACAGAATAAAGCTCCAGGCCTGGTTGGGTTCTCCTCAGAATGCTACCACGCAGATCGTAATATTCTAAACCCCCATCTCTTAAAGGTCTATACAGCTGCTGTCTGTTGTGGAAAATTTTATGAAGATTTATTTTAATGTATTGTCATAAGAGTCTCCCGGTGTTAGCGCCCCGCAGCCCACTCTAAAAAGCTGGGGAACTGCTCAAAGGCAGAGATGCTGACGGAGCTGGGAACATAAGGAATGGTCATGTCTGTTTTTCTTGAGGATGCAAGGGTAATGGAATGATAGGTAAGGTACATTATATCATTAGACAAATGTGTGCTTTGTGACACAGGAGATATGGCTGTGTGCATAGTGTACAGCCAAATTTCCATAGCATGTCTCCAAAGCTTAATTTCCCTCAGAAATGCTAACTGTAACAATTGTGACTGAAACCCGATAGGACACCAGATGCCCCACAAAATTTTAGACCTATATCACTGTTAAATGTCGATCTATAAATATATGCCAAAATCATTGCCAATAGACTTGCCCGTTTTCTGCCTATTTTAATAAATGCTACTTTTTGTTGTTGATCCTTTTCCTCTCAAATCCAAAAAAGTCTCCAGCTGTACACAACATATTGACTCAATTTAACAAAATTTTGTATTACAAAATCAATGCTTCCAAATACAACATATTTGCACTTGCAATAGCCATAGATGTAGCCCTGGTTCACATTGCAGCAATTTGGCATGTGATTTGACATGTAAAACCGGCGGCTATTGCCGGCAATGGCACCGTCCGAATCGGTGCGGTGCCACACCGATCACCAAAAGTAGTTTCTGTACTACTTTGGCGACCTTGGGGTGCGAATTTAATAGACATCTGTGCAGGTACCCGCACAGATGTCTCTGAAATCACCCCCGAAGTCGGGACTGACATGTGGGAATGAAATTGTGTGATTTGATTCCTGCTGTCAGTGTGAAACTCTACGGGAAAATGCTAAACAAAAATTAAGCTTACCGTATATATATATATACACTCGAGTATAAGCCGAGGCACCTAATTTTACCACAAAAAAAAATGGGAAAAACGTATTGACTTGAGTATAAGCCTAGTGTGAGAAATGCACAGCTACTATAAATGGAGAAGAGGATCAACAATGCCCATTTGCAGCCTCACTGTGCCCATTTGCATGCCACACTGTGCCCATTTGCAGCCATAGGCCCCCTAGCTGAAGCCAAATTTGGGGTCTCTGGACCCGAAGGGTCCCTAATGACATTGCTGCAGATGGACACAGTTGACCGACTTTGGGGCCCTGTATCTTGGGGCCACTTGGTGCTAGTTCCACTGGGTTTGCACACCAAATTTGGGGTTCCTAGCACCAAGTGGCCCCGAGATACGGGCCCCCCATTTCGGGTCAGAAAATGTCAAGCACTTTTCTGCAGCAGAGAATGACATTTTCCGAACCGACTTTGGGGCCCCGTATCTCTGGGCCACTTGGTGCTAGGAACCCCAAAGTCGGGTTGGAAAATGTCATTCTCTGCTGCAGAAAAGTTCTTGACTCGAGTATAAGCTTGAGGGGGGCACTTTCAGCACAACAAAAATGTGCTGAAAAACTCGGCTTATACTAGAGTATATACGGTACATACCCTTGGTCTAGAAAACCTATACAATATTAAGGAATACACATTGCTAGCCCATTCTTCAATCTGTTCAAAACAAACTTCACTCCTCTACTTTCCTTTATTCGGAAAGAGCTAGACAGAATGAAACCCTTTTATTTATCCTCGTCAGGGAAACTAGCTGCGTATAAAATGCTAATTTTACCAAAAGTCCTATATTACTTTAGAGCACTGTCTATCCCAATACCAATGTCATTCTTCAAATCTATGCAAACTCAACTTAGTACATTTTTACAAGAAACCAAGATGTTCAAATTCTACCCTATCGAAACACAAAAAGGCTAATGGCATGGGCAGTCCCATATTACAGGATTACTACAGAGCATGCATCCTAGATCAACTTAAATAGGTGTTCCAACCATCACCCTAAAAACATTGGACTTTGCTAGAAAGCGATTGGCTATCCCCCAACTCTTTATATGCCACACTGTTAGCCAACTCATTCTCAGATACCCACAACCAATATACACACCCAATTGTACAAGTAGTTTCTAGCACCTGGAAATATTTTTGCTCCACTAATACACCGGCAAAAGATTTGACTGAACTTCCCACTCCTTAAAGTGGGTGTAAATCCGAAATGTTTTTATTTATTTTTTTGTCTGGCACAATATAGAGTATGGGATTTCAGATCAGCTGTGCCCAGTCTTGCCACGAAGAGTTAGTCCAGCTCTGAACAATCCTCATATCTTTTTTCAGTGAAATAAAACAAACAGTGAAAACTTTGTCTGTTCTTCCCCCTTGCTGTGATTGACAGGTGATTTACATATCTCGTGCACTAGCCTAAGACATGCATTATTTTTTAATTCCCACCCCCACTCCTTTCTTCAGCAGCTCTGCAAAGATTGGCTGTTCCACACCTCAGCATGATTTGGCATGCTGAAGTCATGTGGGGACTTTTCTGGGTTTTGACTGGATATTAGTGATCATAGCAGAAGTTCAGTGTAAGAAATACACAGGAGAAAATGCATATTGATAAGGGGAGTGTAGAGGTGGGCAGGGAGTCTACTGACATCACAACTCCACCCACTGAGCCCTGAAAAACAGACCCACCCACAGAATCTGCAGTTTTTCAGGTCTCATAGCAGACAGAGGGGAGACATTTGACAGATAAGTATACATGCAGGAGGCATGTATATCCTTCTAGATAACCAATATTGCAGTAGTTTAGAAAGGATGAGAGTGGGTTTACATCCACTTTAAGGTCTCTAAAAGTGCATATACCAGAACTTCCCTTAGCAACTTGGGAATGCAAGGGTATTAACTTGGTTTACAGCCTTTTCGAACATGGAAACATTGTTTCTTTCAACACACTTACCCAAAAGGTACTCACTACCAAGAACAGAACTATATACTTTTTCCAGAATCCTATCGTTTCTCAAAATGCATCCTTTATGATCTATTAAAAATTCCTTATAAAGCTTGGTCCTATTTGAATAATTAACAACTCAATTAATAAATAGGATTTTTTCATCATATTTACCTAGAAAATCTTTTTTCATGGAGTACATCACAGGACACAAAGCAACCATAATAATGGTTATATGGGTTATACGCTACCTACTGGCGGATGGACACTGGCAGACAGTCAAACAGGAATTCCTACCCTATATAACCCCTCCTACACAGGAAGGACCTCAGTTTTGTAGCAAAGCAATGAATATCCCAAAAAAGATGTGAGGGACCTATTTTTATGTGATGTACTCCAAAAAAAGTATTTTACAGGTAAGTATGATGAAAAAAAATCAAGTTTTCCTTATCCCACATCACAGGACACAGAGCAACCATAATAATGACTATATGGGATGTCCTGAAGCAGGGGTGCCCAACCTTTTGTAGAGTGAGGGCCACTGAAGCGACTTGGTAATCGGTCGCTGGCCAAAATGAGTGGAATGGGTGGATGACAGGTCTGTCTCCGTGCTACATATGCTGAACGGACACAGGCACAGCCCATGCTACTCTACGGGCCCTCCCAGATGGAAGGGGACGGATCCCCTTCTGTTTTTTTTTTTTTTTTTTAGCGTATCGGATTGGAGGCAATCAGGGGTAAATAGACAGAGGTGAATGGAGGGTCTGATTGGGTCCTAAGGCTGCTTTCACACTGATACACCACATGCACCTGTGGCTTTCCTGCAGGTTAGCTGCACTTTGCCATAGACTTCTATTATATCCTGCAGGTGTGGTGCAATTTCTTAAAGCGCACCAAACCCACAGGTAATAAACAGAAGTCTATGGCTCAGTGCAGGTAACCTGCAGGTATGCTGCACCTGCTCATTAGTTTGAAAGCAGTCTAGTAACCACTGCAAAACAGATATGCCCATATAAACACTGTGATTTCAGTAATAAACTTACCTTTAATAACAGTCTTCTATTCAGGGCTCCGCGGGCCGCATCAGAGGGCTCCGCGGGCCACTGGTTGGGCACCCATGTCCTAAAGCAATGCACTTGAGGGGAGAGAGACACAATCACAGAAGCTGCTACATGAGAAGGACTTCTTCTACCTCCCAAAACATACTGTGGCCAAAGCAGAATCCTCCGTGGCTGATATCCATCTGGTAAAATTCAGTGAATGGATAAACAAAAGACCATGTAATGGCCTTAAAATTTTGAGCCACTGACACCTGATGGCGGATGGCCCAAGATGCCCCCCACACACCTGGTAGCGAGCACTTTTACCAAAAAAATTAAAGGGAGGGGGGACCTTGCCCTTTCAAGCCATAGGCTTGAATAATTAACTGGCGAATCCAATGAAAATAGTTAACATGGATGCCTCCTGCCCATCCTGGGCTCTACTGGCAGCACAAACCAAAATTCCTGACCTGCGCTGACAATTCAAGTAATTCTGACTGCCTGAAATACCTCCAAAGTATGCAGTGATTTTTACTCCTGCCAACCGAGGATCAGAAAATAAGTCAAGACATTGTCTTTATTCAAGTGAAAACTAGATACCACTCTAGGCAAAAAATGGATGAGGACGCAACATCACCTTATCATGATGTGAGACCAAGAACGGCTCCTTGCATGAAAGAGCCGCCAACTCTGACACTCCTCCTAGTGAAAAGTCCAGGAATTGAAATGGGGAAGGAAGGGGTGTCACCGCTCCAGGTAGGTCTAACAAAGGTATACATCTTCATCAGTTTGGAAGCCACAGGTGCTGGCAATGCACTCCAAAAATTGTTTGCCTTTTATTCAAAAAACAGCATCAAATATACATACCACAGCAGAACAGACAGAAGAGTGGACTGTTTGTAGTGTGAAACACGTCAGCTCTTCTGTCCGTTGTGCTGTGGCATGTATTTTTGATGCTGTATTTTAAATAAAAAGCAACATTTTTTTGGAGTGTGGCAGTCCAGAATTATCTTCTATCTACTCCACCTAGTGAAGTGATAGCCACCAAAGAAGCCACTTTCCGACATAAAGGACCAACAGAATCCCCCGGTTGGTTCAAAAAGTGACCTCTGCAAGGACAGTCGAGATCAAATTCAAGTCCCAAGGACACAAGAGTGGCCTGACAGGCGGGACTGACTACATCACCCACTGTATCAATCAAGGAGTGAGAAACACCAGCTTTTTCAGAGCGGGATGAGGCGGACGACGTGACGGCGCCGTCCGGCATGGTGGGAGGAGCCTGCGCGTAGAGCTCGCGGCGGGAGTTGAATGCGGGAAGCCGCACTGACGGAGAGTGAGAGCTCCGGAGCGGCATGTGAGATCTCCCGCACCCGCCGTAGTTCTCGTCCCCCGGACCCCTCACCCAGCAGCTGTGGAGGACGCCAGCATACCGCAGAGAAAGATCTCACCACAGATACAGGAGCGGTGTGTATGCAGGGCGGCCGGTTGTCCTCGCTCCTCGTTCCTCTCCCCTCCCCTCCCCTGCTCCTCTTCCCCTCTTCCTACATGCAGCAACATATAGCGCTGTCTGCGCTCCGGAATCTGCTTGAGCCTGCCTCCCCAGCTGTACAACAAGGATCAACCATCCCTTTGCCTCACAAAATGGCTGAAAAGCAAGTGGAAGATCAGAAACCTGAGGTAAAATGTTGTTTATGTATATAGGAGAAAGGCGAAATATCCCACAAAGCAGAAAGAAGAGGCTATCTCACTGGAGTTTAATTCGGTAAGAACTGTGGCCATATATGAAGGTAAGCACATAACACTGCAAGATGCTCTGGATGCCGGTGGGTAACACGGATAAAAGCTCCCAGCTGAAACCAAAAAAGGGACTGTGTTTATAGAAACTGAGAGAGTATATATCAATCTGTGGAGGCATACGGTTCCGTCTATACAGAGAATATACGTGTTTGTAGCCCACTAAGCGACCTGATTTGAAAAGTTATACAGGAGTGACGTGACTGTACTATGGCCTCTGTGGCTTAGTCCCTTTCCATCTCTTGTTCGGTGTTTTTTTTTTCCTCTCTGTTCTTCGCTCTCTCTTTGGTGCACTCTCCCGGGTATCCGCCGTACCGCTGGCTCTCCTTATGTAGGTCAGTCTTCTTTTTCTGGATACCAACATCACACTTCCAGAAGACCAGCGGTACCCCGGTTTGGAACATAGCACCTGTCTTCCTTCAGACAGCATCCTGAAAGGGTTAGTACCACCCAATTGACATAACAGATCTAGCTAACATGTTAAAAGGACTTGGACAAGGAAAGTTTGTGAAATTGCCTTTTTTGTGTCTGCTAGCAATCCTACTATTTCGTCTGCTCCAACACAAATGGTACCCTCAGTGATGATGCGACTCGATGCTAAAATAGCACAGCAGAGTCTTTAAATAACTTGCAAGTCTTATACCATATTGGAAATATCACTTAAGGATGTTTGTTGCAATCTACCAAGAGACAGCACACTTTCAAAACGCAAATGTGTTTCACTAAGCTGCCAGCAAACTCTTGTTAGGTTCACCTCCTCACAAGCAAGCTGTTGGCTAAAAAAAAATAGGGTCTAGGAGAAGGGCCTCTTGAAAACTGGGTACCTTTCATTTCCACTAGAGTGCACGGAACGGTGCACCTAGGAAGAATCCAGAGATAGGATAAACTGACACTATACACATAGATCTTGAATAAAACCACGTAAAACAGGCCACTAGGTTTTTAAAAAACAAGATCTTTTGCCTTTTTTTCTGCTCCTGCTGACACCCTGTAACTTGCATTCCTATAACTGCACTCACTGAGGCCGTAACAGCTCAGGAACAATTCTACACAAACACTAAAGATTTAACCCAACAAAAGGGGCCCCACTGGGAAACAGGGGAGGAGAAAGGAAACAAGGCAATAAGGAAACCCTAATAAAAAAGAAAGCTGGGGAAGAGAATAAGAGGCATAAGAAAGGGCACCATGAGCAAGGACGCACCCAAATCGTCAAAAAAGGGAGCCACAAAAGGCACCAAAGGAGAAGTGAGCATGATTAAACATTACCTTAGACAAGGAGCCAGCCCAAAAACCACAGGGCTTGCATCCCAGGTGGGGGTCAGTCTGGATAGAAGCGTAGGAGCAGAAGGCGTCAACAATCAGTCAAGAGCAGACTACACCATAGAGAGTGAGACTGACATGAGCCGGACCGAGGATCAACAGGCAGGAACTCATGTCCCCAACAAAACGGAAATGGAGGTTATGTTGCTGCGTCTAGAAAACGCTATTAAACTAGAAATCAATAATCTCAGAGAGGATATGGGCCACCTACTTACCAGGGTCGAGACGGTTGAAACCAGAGCAGATAATACTGACCAGGAAATTTCAAATTTAAAAGCCCTACTGAAAAAATCCCAACTTAGTCAGAGAGACACCGCATACAAAATTGAAGAACAAGAGAACAGGGATAGAAGGCTAAATCTGAGACTACGCGGGGTCCCAGAACAAAGAGGGGAAGATCTTGAGAAAAAAATCTTTTCTATTCTTGGCCCAATTAGTGGCAAAAATCAAGACCAGTTCCCCGAAATCGAAAGAACTCATCGAGTGGGAAGATCTGAGAGGTCGGGTCCCGACAGACCGCGAGATATAATCATTAGATTTTTCCACTTTAAAGAGAAAGAGGACATTTGGGGCAAAATCAGGGGCAATACACCATTGAGGTATGAAGACACAGACATACAAGTATATGCCGACCTTTCGGCCCGTACCCTGGAGAGAAGAAGATTTCAAAAACCTCTATTAGAAATTCTCAGGAAAGAAAACATTAAGTACAATTGGGGCTTTCCACCCTGCCTAATTGGCCTAAAAGAGGGGCTTGCGGCTAAGCTGCGATTCCCGGAGGAGCTCCAGGGTTTCTGTGCTAAGCTGGGGATCCCAGTCCCGGAGTTACCCGGCTGGAAAGAAAAAGAGGGTGTAGACGACCTCACTTAAAATGGTGGCGGAGGAGAGGGGGGGTAGGTAAAAAAGTCTACCAGCAAGCCCCAAAAGACTCGGCCTATTCTCCTCTATTTCTCGGAGTAATCTGAGGGGGGGCGGAGAGGAGGGGAGGGATAGAGAAGGGTAAAAAGAGGAAAAAATGATAGACAAAAAGAAGGAGAGGAACGGAGAAAAGGGGAAAAGAAAAAAAAAAAAAAAGAAAAAGGGGGGGCCGGGATCAGACTCCACCTCACCATGAATCTAGCGCTCAGGGGTGCCGCATGAAGACGACACCCATGGACCTAGAGACCCATGAAGGGGTCAGAGAGGGGAAGGGTAGGGGGGGAGGGGGGAAGGGGGAAGGAAGGAGGGAGGGGGGGTGGGTAGAAAGGGGAGGGAGGGATGGGTTAGGGAGGGGGGCCCCCTCCGCTGCTGACAGGGTATCGGCCTTTAAACTTCTCATCTACCAAACTAGAACAGAGGGAAAAAGTAAAAACACCCTAACGGAGAAATGAAGACTGAAATTAAGTTTCTCACATATAATGTAAAGGGTCTGAACTCCCCCATCAAACGACACCGGGTCTTGGAGGAGATCAGGAGATATGGGGCGGGAATAGTCTTCCTACAGGAGACTCATCTGTCGCATGTCTCCGGCGTTAGACTATTCTTGCCATCATATCCAACATGGTACTACGGAGATACAATAACAAACAGGGCAAGAGGGGTGGCCATAGGTTTTGGCAGAGACATTAACTTTACATTGGAAGACAGGAAAATGGACCCGGAGGGGAGGTTCCTCTTTTTAAGGGGATCCCTCAGCGGGACAGAAATCACTTTAGCCAATATATACGCCCCCAACATAAGACCCATCAGATATCTAGAATCCATTTTATCAAAGTTGAGGGCCTTTAAAAAGGGTTATTTGATACTTATGGGGGATTTAAATTTCGTAATGGACCCATCCCGGGATAGTACGTCTGGGGTGCTGGGGACAGGGACTGCTCAACTCAAGAGACTTAAAAAAAGGCTCTCTGGAGAACAACTGGTGGACATATGGAGGATCCAGCACCCCCATAAAAGAGATTTTACGTTCTTCTCCCCCGCACACCAGACGTACTCTCGCTTGGACCATATCTTGGTTGAACATGGACTATTGGAGAGAATCACCCAAACCAGCATAGAAATAATGTCCCTTTCAGATCATGCCCCAGCCTCCATGAATTTATGCATTCCAGAATATAAACAACCCTCGAGTGGGTGGAAATTGAATATAGAATTATTATATGACAAAGATATACGGGATTCCATTAGAAAAGAACTCGAGTGGTTTTTCCAAACTAACGACAACGGCGAAGTCTCAGAAGCAGTTATCTGGGACTCCCATAAGGCGTTTGTCAGAGGTATCTTTATAGCGAAGGCAGCCTGGCAGAAAAAAGAGAGGATGAGACAGACGCAGGAACTGACGGCCGAGATCACCAGACTAGAACAAAAACATAAGACAGACGGGGCTCAGGTGCACGATACTTACCTCGAACTGATGGAAAAGAGGGAGGAGTTAAAAGATTTGGCCGAACAGGAAGCAAGACAGGCGTTCAATAAGATGGCAAAGGACCAGTACCTATGGGGAAATAAGCCAGGGAAATATCTAGCCAGAAAACTCCAAAAGAAAAAATCGAGAAATTTCATCGAGAAAATTCAAACTGGCAATGGGGAGACCAAACATGTATCTAGAGAAATAGCAGCAACTTTCAGGAAGTATTATGAAGAACTCTATTCGGTAGACCCGGAGGGTGGCAACGAAGGGGGCGAAAACAGCATGAAAACAGATGACTTCCTGGGTGGGGCAGGGTTGGTATCCCTCAATATAGAGGACAGTGAAGCACTGGAAAGACCGATCTCTGAGGAAGAAATCCTCAGAGCTCTAAACAACTCTCCCTCAGGAAAGAGCCCGGGCCCTGACGGGTTCACCGTTCTTTATTATAAAACTTTCAAAGAAATCCTTGGCCCAAGATTACAGCGCTATATGAACGGACTGGGGACAGAGTACGATATGAGCGAGGGCTCACTTCTGGCGACGATAACTGTCCTGCTTAAGGAAGGGAAGGATGGATCGGTGTGCTCAAGTTACAGATCTCATTACTTAATTTTGATACAAAACTGTACGCCAAGATTTTGGCTGAGCGAATTAAGGGACACTTGAGCACGCTGATCCATCCGGACCAAGTGGGCTTTATCCCTGGCAGGGAGGGGAGAGATAATGGGATTCGGACACTATTGGCCATGCAGAAGATGAGGGTTATGCGAACCCCCAGTCTACTGCTCTCAATTGATGCAGAAAAAGCATTTGACAGAGTAGACTGGGGGTTCATGTTCAAAACGTTACAAAGAATGGGGTTTGGCCCCAAGATTATACAAAAAATTAAAGTCCTTTATGCCCATCCCAAAGCAAACATAAGAATAAACGGGATAGACTCGTCTATGTTCGAGATGCATAATGGGAAAAAAAATAAATATATAAAAGGCCCCACCAAAATCCTCAGCACCAGGCCCACAATGTTCTTAATCTGGCCCTGCAGCTAGTAGACGGGGATGTGACAAAACTCTGATCCTCTAGCCAATGGACAGATCTGTGGCAGAGCTCTGGCCCTCTAACTAGTATGCGGTGCTAACAACCGACATGATGTAATAGTGGTGGGCAGCCACGAACACAATATTTTTTAGTTGCAGGCAAAAGACTGTAGGTTAGCTGCTCCCACGTTGCAAGGAAAGAAGGCAAACTTATATCCTTTGATTTAAAAAATGGCTTCTTGCTATAACACAACATCTTGATTTTCCATTCTTTAAAGCAGACCTGAAGGCAAGACTTTTTTTATCATTTTGGATAGAGTAATGCCCTGTACACACGATCCATAAATCAGACGACAGATCGTCCGTTTTTTTTTTTTTTGCATGCTAGTCGCATATCGAACATGAAGAGTTTACTAAAGTACGAAAACTCTCATACAACAGAATAAAACATTTGGAAGTGAAAAAAAAAAAAAAAAAAAAGAAACACCAGCTTTTGGAAAAAAATCGATAGGGACAAAATCAGACCCTTAACAGAACCTTTCCCCTACCGATTGGGGGGAAAAAAAGAAAATCTCCCACTTACATATGTCTGCGAGTTGCACTTCCTGGCTTCACCCCAGGCAAAAAAAATATATATTTCTGTAAATTAAGTTAACAGTGCTGATATACAGCCATTAGGTCCCGCTGGACTGGGAGTGTCCAAGAAGTGACCCCCCCAAGACTCGCTATGTCAGTGTACCAAGCCCCCTTGGCTAACTCGGCTAACATTAGTATCAGTGTTACCCCCTTCCCGATTCTTTGCAAAAGATGTGGCAGAAGTCAAAACAGAGGGAAAGCATCAAATGAGGCAGAACTGGTCCCTAAGGTGTTACCAGTGCATCTACCCCCATTGCCAGTGGGACCCTCGTCCCGGACATAACCTGTCCCAACTTGTTGTAGAACTTGGAATCTAATAGATTCACCTGCAGAGTTCCCCCTGCCACTATTCTATACCTGGAATATGAACGGACGATAGAGACAGTCATAGTGCTGTCCCAGACAGAATGTGGTTCACCTTTCTGAGCCGCATGACTCCTGGTGCTGCCCTGGTGGTTGATAAATAGGCTACTGCAGAGGCTTTCCCAGAAAGAACCTACAACTGGTTTGTACCATAATCCAGAGCAAGGCGTACTGACCAAAAGCTCCAAGATATTTATGGGCAGTACACTCTCCAGTGGAGACCAAGTCCACTGAACTGTAGCCACCCTCAAACCAAATGGAGAAACTGGCATCAGTGGTTATTATCTTCCAATACCTCAAAGGAAGACCTTTCAAAGTGCGCATGCGCGGGACTCCCGGGAGGACGCCGTACCCAAGAGCTCCGCACCGCTCCGGCCCTTCTCAGCCCCCAAGCCTTCAGACAGAGCGGAACCCAAGCCATCCAGACCCCCACACCTCCCGGAGGATCCAGGGCACATTTAATGGTGGGCGACCCCCTTAAGAAGGAAGTTAGCCACCAACTGAAGAGGCCTGGAGGATCAGGACACCATAGCTGACCCTCAGCCACCGCTCCAGCACCCTCCCTCCCTGCTGGCAACTCCTGTGAGTAGCATGATCCAGCAGGGGATATCCCCTGCATCCACAGAATCCCTGCTTAGCAGGACAATGGGAGAGCTTCAACATACCCCCATGATGAACTCCCTCCTCGGCCTCTCATGCTCACATCTGCCCTTCCCTACGCTGCCTGGCTATCCCTCTGACATTACACAGCTTCTCCGCAGCTTTTCTGAGATGCTGACTGCGGGCTTGGCCCAAAATGTGACACAAATCACAGCTACTATTAAAGCTGATTAGGAGCTTAGGAGCCCGCATGGATGCCATTGAGCAGGCAGTAGACAACACAGCTGCATGCACCAACCAAAACACCACCTGTATCCAAACTTTACAAGAACAGCTTGATTCTGCCTTAGCCAAATTGGATGATTTGAAAAATAGAAGCAGGAGATATAATTTCCGTATTCAGGGGATCCCGGAATCAGTTACTGATATACGAGGCACGGTTAAGCTTTATATCAAGGACATTATCCCTGACATCCAGGGCCACAGACTTGAGCTGGACAGAGCACATAGAGCCCTACAACCCCCCCCCCCCCCCCCCCCCGCCAAGATGGACTTCCGAGAGATATTGTGGTCAAACCCCAGTACTACGGGGTAAAGGTAGACCTAATAAGAAAATCCCGTAACCTGGAAAACCTTTCCTTCCAGGGAAACAAAATTCTCGCGGATATCTCTCCCACCACGATCCAAAGACGGAGATCTCTCAAACCTCTCCTTGAAATCCTAGCTCAAAAATCCATTAAATACCGCTGGTCTTTCCCTTTCCGTCTCCAGTTTCAATTTCGGCACAAAACATACGGATTCACCAACTTTCAAGACGGCGAAGATTACTCCTGCAATTAGGATTCATCGCTCAAGAATGGCAACCTCAGCCCTCTGCAGCTAAACCAGGATCATCCAAACGACCTCCTTCGAACAGCCCACTGACCCCGCTGTGAAACAAGCAGCTTCCGAAGAGGCACCGGGAGGCTCACCCCCCAAGATGAACAGCACCACTCTACATCCCGGATGGGATGCTTCACCCTCTCCTTTGGAGCCGGATGGCCACCCTACATTCTTGTGCAGTGATCTGCCCTACACACACTTGGTGACTGGTGTCCTCATTTGGACCTGTTGTCCCCTTGGGAAGGATCCTGTTGGCCTCTTTAGTGGCTAATTGGGATACCCCCCTCTTATCCAGTCCCCATACCCAGGCAAACCACTTTGCCCATTTGCCAATGACTGATTTTGCATAGTTGTGATCTTGCCAATGGTCTCCCCACGGACTGACTCTACCCATTCCCCCTCCTCCTCCCCATCCCCCTACATCCCTCCCCCGGCAGAGCCCCTCATATCTCGCAGAATACGAGAGACTTTTTGCCCTGTTGATTTTCTCCTCATGTTGTTGCTTGTTGATGTTTTTTTTTTGTTTTTATTTTGCTTTTTTAGTATTGTTCAGAACCTGATTATTACTCATGTTTCACTTCTCCAAGGGTCCCATACCTTCATCCTCCCCTTTAGGGGGACCTGACGGCTGGAGCGGCCTGACATTCCACTTCATCTGTTGTGACGCAGGGGAGCCTCCTCCTCTGGTGACCCTATCTCTCTCCCTCTCTCCTCTCCAACTTCCTTCCACAGGAACCTTCGCGGAGGCTATCCACTAACCTGCTCCCAGGACTCCCAGACACTCAGAATATTGTGGGCCGATCCCTTCTCAACAGAGGCAGAGGTAAGCTCCCCTCACAGGTATTCGCAAATCCCCTCAGACACTCATGGCTGATTTGAACCCCCACCACACGTCTTTCAGGATTGCTTCACATAACACGCAGGGACTCAACTCTCAATCCAAACGCCGGAAGGCATTCCAGAGCTACCAGGCTAGAGGCCTTGACATTGTATTATTACAGGAGACCAATTTCCCCACCAGCTACACGCCATCATTCCTCCACCGTAACTTTCCTACCTTCTTTTTTTTCTTCCATAAAGATTTTATTGAGAATAAGTCATACAGGACAGAAAAAGGGAACACTCACATAATGTATAACAAGCCGTCTGTAAATACAGGCACAAGGCATAGAGAGAACAAGCAAAAAAAAAAAAGAAAACAATATTTGTACAACAATGGAGCCTGAGTTTGGTGGTTCTAGTGTTTACCCTAAGGGGTCCGGAGGAAGATAGAGACTGGTAGGGTTTTAGTCCGCGCCATCCCAGCTTGGTCCAGAAGGGTGTGGCATGACAGGGGCGGCAGGTGTATACCAGTGGACACCTGCTGCCTAAGTAGTGTTGAGGGCATGGCGGGAGGCTAAGAAGGGGCGAGAAGGGGGAGAGAGGGGAGAGGGGTGAGGAGATGGAAGGAGAGAGGGGAAGGGGGGGAGGGGTAAAGGGGTGTGAGGCGTGAGGCGCCCCCCGCTCGCGCCACGCGCATAGGGTAGGTGAGGAGGCACAGAAGCGAGTCTAGGTTGCCTACGATGGGTGGGTATGGAGTTCGTATTCTCGGGTGGTCGTAAAGTGATTCCAGCAAGCCCAGGTGGTTGTGAACTTCTCCATCCTCTCCTGAGTAATGTGGATCAGCTCTTCCATATCTCTAATCCTAGAGATGCCACTGAACCATTCTCGTGTTGTCGGGGGGAGGGTTGTGCGCCAATGTCTGGGGACACATAGTCTAGCTGCATTTACCATATGCATGGCGAGGGACCTAAAGTAGTTCTTCCTAGAGAGGGAGGTATGATGCAAGAGGTATTGCTCAGGTGTAAAGTCTAGTATGTAGGTGGTGATCGAGGAGATGAGGTCGTGGACTTTCCTCCAAAAAGGTTGGATGTTGGGGCAATCCCACCATATATGTATCATAGTCCCTGGAGCTGCATTACACCTCCAGCATACATTGGGGATCGTGTGAGAAAATTTGTGCAGGCGGGAGGGAGTTCTATACCACCGTGTTAATATCTTGTATCCATTTTCCTGGCTGGCGACGTTAACCGACCCCCCGTGGGCATACTCATGTACTCTAGTCCAGTCGGCAGGTGTCAGGGGAGTTTGAAGCTCTCTGTTCCAAGAGGTTTGTGAAGGTGGGGGGGACAAGTCGGGTGGGTCCTGTAGAAGAGCGTAGAAGAGCGAGATCAGGTGCCTCTGTGGGCTCTTGCGACTACACAGGGTTTCAAAGGGGGTGAGAGGTCTAGTCCAGTTAGCTCTGGTAGTGTAAGTGGTCAAAAAGCTACAGATGTGTCTGTATGTCCAGAAGGAAAAGGTAGGGTTATTAGTAAACGTGCGTAAGTCAGTCAGTGAGATCAATTTGCCTCCTGGGAAAAATTGGGAGGCGAAGACGTCGTCGGATGGCCATTCTTGCTTCAGGAAGTTGGGGGAGTCCCCAGGGGGGAAGTCAGGGTTGCCTCTTAGGGGCGTCAGTGGGCCTGGAGTTGGGGCAAGAGTCCTGTCTGCGGGTATCTTCTTAAGTGCCAGTAAGGACGTGTGTATAAGGGGGTGTGAGTCCAGCTTGTGCGGCCAGCATTTCGGAGGGAGCCACGGAAAGAGGGGCAGGGGAATCGGCGAGAATGAATTCTCAAGTATAACCCATACTTTTTGTGTGGCGTGGATGTTCCAATCCGCAATTCGTGTTAGGTGGCAGGCAGAGTGGTACTTTTGCAGGTCGGGGAGAGCTATACCTCCTTTGGGCTTGGCTCGGGTGAGGTGGGTATACTTGATCCGTGGGGGGGTGTCCTTCCAGATGAAGGAGGAACAGATTTTCCGGTATGTCGAGAAGAAGTCTGGGGGCAGGGCGATAGGGATGGTTTGAATCAGGTAGAGAAGACGGGGCAGGATAATCATCTTGATTAAAGCCGCCCGACCAAACCATGAGACATTTAGAGTCATCCAGTCCTTAAGGTAGGCTCGGGCTTTAAGCAAGGCCGTTTGGAAGTTAGCTAAATATAGGTCTGAGAGGTGGGGCGTAATCCGCACACCTAGGTATGTAATGGCTGACTTTTCCCAGTGGAATGGAAAAGAGTCTTGGCAGTGGGCAACTTCTTGTTGGGGGAGCGACACGTTTAGGGCTTGTGATTTGGAATAGTTAATTTTGAGGTTTGAAAGCTCCCCAAAGGTGTGAAGGTCCCTAAGAAGGGATGGCAAGGAGGTGCGTGGGGATGTTAGAGACAGCAAGATGTCGTCTGCAAAGGCTGCGACTTTGAATTGTCTGCCTTGTATTGTAAGGCCACGAATGTCTTGGTTGCTCCTGAGTTTATTAAGAAGAGGCTCTAATGTGAGGACATAGATTAGGGGGGAGAGGGGGCAGCCTTGGCGTGTGCCGTTACTGATGGGGAAGGCGTTTGACAGGTGGCCATTGACTCGGACCGCCGCGGAAGGGCTGGAGTATAGAGACATTATGGCAGACAACATGCGTTCTTGTAGGCCGAGGGTCTCCAGGACCGCCCTCATGTAGTCCCAGGCCACTCTGTCAAACGCCTTCTCCGCATCAAGAGAGAGGAAGAAGCCCTGGGAGTTTGATGTGGTAAGCCAGTGGTGTAGGTTGAGGGTGCGTATGGTATTGTCCCTGGCTTCCCTACCCGGTACAAAACCTACTTGATCTGGGTTAATCAGGTCGGGGATAAGGGGCATGAGTCTGTTGGCTAGAATTTTAGCATATAGCTTAATGTCCACATTAAGAAGGGAGATTGGCCTATAGTTAGCTACTAAGAGGGGGTCTTTATTATCCTTAGGGATCACTGATATGTGGGCCGATAGCATTCGGCTCGGGTCTACCTGGGGATTCGACAGGGCGTTAAAGGTGCGGATTAAGTGTGGGGAGAGGACTTCCGAGAATGATTTGTAGTATTGGAGCGAGTATCCATCCGGACCAGGGCTCTTGCCTACCTTCATTTGTTTCATGGCTGTATCTAATTCTGTTAGGGAGAATTGTTCTTCTAGGAGGGCGGTTTGTTGGGGGGAGATGGGCATGGGGCTATGTTGAGCCAGGAATTCTGCAATAGCCTTTTGGCGGGCCTTGTTAGGGATCTGAGCGGATCGATCGGGGTATAGATTATAGAGGTTGGCATAAAAGCTTTCAAATTCTTTAGCTATATCCTCATTTTTGGTCAGTAAGGGTCCCCCACTGCCACGGATGTTGTGGATTGTGGAGGAGAGTTTGGCAGCCTGCACTGAACGTGCAAGAATGCGGCCACACTTGTTGCCGTATTCATAGAAGACCCTCTGGCCAAGAATGTATCGTCTCTTGGTGCGTCTACCCAGTTCTTCCGCAAGGAGGGAACGGGCTTGAGTAAGTTCCTGGAGGGTTAGTCGGGCTTGGGTCTGTTTGTGAGATTTTTCAAGTTTGTTAATTTGGTCCAGCAGGTCCTTGATCTGCTGTTGGTGGAGCTTTTTGGCCTGTGCGTTCAGTGTCAGCAATTCCCCTCGGATAACGCACTTGTGGGCTTCCCAGATCGAAATGGGGGAGATGTCGGGGTCGATATTTTCTTGGAAGTACAGCTGGATACGGTTGCGTATGTTTTCTAGGGCTATTGGATCTTTGACTAGAGAGGGGTTAAAGCGCCAAATCTTAGTTTTAGTGAGGGTCTCGGGGAAGGTCAAAGTGACTGAAATGGGGTGATGGTCCGACAGGAACATCGGTTCTATGGTGGCCTGTCTAAGCAGGGAGAGGTCAGTCTGGGTGAGAAAGAAAAAGTCGATCCGGGAGTACTTCTGGTGGGGGGTAGAAAAGAAGGTGTAGTCTTTGGTCGAGGGGAAAAGGGTGCGCCATGTGTCGTGAAGGGTCAGGTCTTGGAGCTGTGTCTTAATTTGGCGTAGAGCTCGGAAGGGAAGAGAGGACGTCCCCGTGGAGGTGTCTATCAGGGGGTTCAACGGGACATTGAAGTCGCCCCCCAGGAGGATCAGACCTTCGCGGAATGTAGATAATAGTGAGCAAATTTTGCGAAAAAACGAGACTTGGTGCGTATTAGGGCAATATACATTCGCCAAAGTTATTGGCCTGGAAGCATATGTGCCTTTGAGGAAGAGGAACCTCCCCTCAGGGTCTAGTAGAGAGTCAGTTAGTTGGAAGTCTGCGTGTCTCGAGATGAGGATTGACACCCCTTTCGTCTTGGCAGTAGGATTAGTGGCATGGAAGGCGGAACGATAGAGCTGGTTGGAGAGTTTTGGAGTGGAGTCTGTTTTAAAATGAGTTTCTTGGAGGAACAGAAAGTGTGCCTTGAGCTTAGAGAGAGAGGCCAACACTTGGGACCTTTTTTCGGGCACGTTGAGGCCCTTCACATTCAGGGAGACACATTTCAGGGTTAAGGGGATCTTATTTGGAGGGTTGGGTGCCATAGTTAAGGAGAGAACTATGTCAGGGAACGCACTGAGGAGTGCGAGCGTGCTAGGTTATGTGGGAGCGGGGGGTGCCTCAGGGAAAGAGTAGATGGGGGAGGGATAGGAAAAGCGCCAGGGGGGGGGGAAAGAGGGGGAGGAGAGAAGGGGTGGGGGCTACAATTAAATGTGGGTTAGGGGAGATGGGAGGGGAGGGGGAAGGTACGGAGGGGGGTATTAAGGGGTTTGTAAACCAGAGGTGAGGGTAGCTCAGCTAATCACCTGAAGGGGGGATGGAGAGGAAATCTGGAACGTCAGCGGGGTCTCACAGAGACTGCTGTGTGGGGGAGGTAAGAAGGACGAGTACCACAGAGTGGTTGCGATCCGGGGAACTGTAGAGAGCAAGTGTAGTGGGAATGCAAAATACAAGGAGGGGGGTAAGGAAGGGGTGTAACATCATCCAGGGGGTGAACCCCGGAGGGGCAGGAACCCTGACGTGGGTCAGGTGGAGGAGCTCCATCAAGTCAGGACTATCGCAAAGTAAAAACATTGACATTTACATTCATGTCTAACTTGATTTCTTAGGGAACAAAACTTAGCAAGGTAAACATAGGTTGCTAAAAATGAACATCATTAACAATAACAGAATTTGTCATGTACAGGTACAGCCCGTGAGTAGGGGGTCCTGGGTATATGCCCTGAGGTGGTTACATCATATCCGTCACCGAACGGAAGGGTTGGGCCTCCCCGGAGCCAAGCAGCGGCATTATGTAGGAGGGGGAGTGGGAAGGAAGGGCAAGGGAGATGGGCCAGGAGGGGGGAGGAGAAGGGTAGGAGGAGAGGGGGGGGGGGAGGAGGAGGGCGGGTGGAGTGGGGGAGGAGAGGAAGTGTGTGGGGGGGGAGAGGAGGGGGGGCAGGAGGGGAGATGAAGAAGGGGGGTAGGGAGGGGGGGGGAAGGGGGAAAGGGGGGGGGTGGATGTGAGGGGGGGGGAAGGGGGCGTGGCAAGGGGGGGAGGAGGGATGGGGGATTGGCCGGGATAGGGAAGGAGGGGTGGGGGAGGGGGGGTGGAGGGGTGAGGGGGAGGAGGACATGGGGAGGGGGAAGAGGGACGGGGCGAGGGGGGGGGAAGGGGAATAGAGGGGGGGGAGGCCCTGCAAGGGGAGGAGGGATCCTGGATCCTGGGGGTGTTGGTTTGGGGAGATTATAAGGGCACTAGATGAGATGAGAAGTCCGGGTAGACCGGGTTACCTTAGGAGGTGAAGCTTGCGTTTGGCAACCAGGAAGCGTCTGTCAGTAGCCCAAGATGTGGGAGCCTCTCGCTTGTATGGATGAAGGTCAGAAGGGGGAAGACAAAAACAAAAAAGCAACATCATCATATACAATACATCTAAAATACGACGTATAGGTGGGTAGTCCCCAAGCGGGATACATGGTGCCGCTTAGTCTAGCTCGGAGCTCTTCACCTTGGCCTAGCATAGGTATACCTGGGTAGGAGAAAGGTATGCTAATGGGGGCTAAGTGCCTGGCAGCAGGTTTGTTTAGGATGTTCCGTCGCCTGTCTACGGAGCATCTGATAGGGCAGAGGTTCAGGGGGCAGTGTTCTGAAACCATGTCCCTGTGGGAGAGGAAGTCCTTCGGTTGGATGGAGGTTAGGCTCCATGAGTCGCAGTCCAGCAAAAGGTAGGCAGGAGCGGGCGTCCGTATCCTCGGGTACTAGGGGGGGTTCCATTTAAAGTAGGGGGCCAGAGGAGGGTTCCGTTCTAAGATCGATAAGGCCCTCGAGCGAGTGTGTGCCACTTGGTATTGCCACGGGGAGGCGCAGTGTAGGTATCCTGGTCGGTACGGTTGGCGAGGTTCCGGATCTGAGGTGAGGCGGAGGACAGCGTTTTTCGTGGCGGTTGGGTTGGGGCAGTCCCTTAGCCCTATGGCAGGTTACGGTGTCATCCTGAGGGGGAGCCATGGCAGGGGTGCTGGGGAGCATGAGGCGTAAGAGGGTTATGTGTCCTGTAGGATGCCTCGGTGTGGAGTACTGTAAGTGACTTCCGTGCGCAGATGTCATGCGGGGGTTGGCGAGGTATAGGGGTCTCCGCTGGCGGGTCGTGGTTGGTGTTGGCTCCGGTTGGGTGCGAGCAAGGGCTGGGGGGGTCTTTGGCGGCTCCTTCAAATATAGTGAGAGGTGAGTCGGGCATGGGTCAAGGGAAAGTCTACTCACGGGTCGTGCGCTGCATCTGGGGGTGAGTCATTCAGTCCTCCATCGCGTCTCTTCTGGCAAACGGAGGAGGTGAGAAGTCCGGATTCCCCTGGTGGATGTCTCGGCGTGAGCGGGCATTTGGCGATGTAGGTCCAGGTCTGCGTCTGCGAGATCTCTGCCGGCCAGCCTTCGGGGAGGGGTTGAGGGAGACAGGGAGCCAAGGCTCTGAAGGAAAATACATGGCGTACCAATCCGGAAGCTCGATGTCGGGGAGATCGAGCTGGGCACAAAAGTCACGAAGGTCTTCGGGAGTGCGGAGGAGGGCCGAGCGCCCCCTGGCGGAGGCGGATAGGCCAAAAGGAAATTTCCACCTGTATGGAATGTTCCTGGCACGGAGTGTGTCAAGCAGTGGTTTCAGGGCCCTCCTGTTTTGGAGAGTAATCTGGGAGAGGTCCTGGAAGAGTTTTATTTCTGCACCATTAAATACAATGCGGCCCTGTGTTCTTGCCTTTCGCAGAATTTCTTCCTTTAGTGGGAAGCTGACTATGCAGCATACAATGTCCCTGGGTGGTTCATTGTCCCGTGGGGGGGGGCGAAGGGCGCGATGAGCCCGTTCCATATCAATGGGGGAGTCAGCCGGGCGTTCAAGCAGGTCATTGAAGATGGAACATAGGGTTTGCTGGATGGCGCCCGGCTCGATGGTTTCAGGGATCCCCCACACCCTGATATTATGCCTCCTCCCTCTGTTATCTAAGTCCTCCACGTGGCGATGGAGTTCAAAAACCTGGGAGAGTTGCATGTCGTAGGCCGATTGTACCTGGCGGATGGCCGCCGCGTGGGTTTGGGTGGTTTGCTCCACATTGTCGATGCGATGGGCCACCGCCTGGATGTCGGACTTGAGGTCGGCAATGGCGGCCGTGACGGTGCTTTTGATGTCCGGGGCGATCTTATCCAGATCGAAGAGGCTGGGTGGTGCGGTCCCGCTTTGGGAGGGCGATGGAAGGCCGGGCATCCTTGCGGCCGGGAGTTCGTCAGGTGACGCCGAGGCTTGGGCCTGTGCCAGTGCCGCCGCGTGGGCCTGAAGCTTCTGAGACTGGAAAATCTCCGGTATGTTTCTTCCCGTGTGTGTGTTGGGGTCCTTAGGAGCACGAGGGGTAGAGGAGCTCCTGGTGGTCCTGTGCATAGCCAGAGAGGTGGTTAGGTTTCCCAAAAAGGCGAATTTCTGTCCCCGGATCGCAGGAGCTAAGAAATTATGCGGCCATCTAGGTCTCCGTCCAAGCCACGCCCCCCACTTTCCTACCTTCTACCTGGCAAATGCAGATTCCAAAAAGAGACGGGTTGCCATCCTCATAGCCAAGTGAATCCCATTTACACATTCACACACAGTTAAAGACCCAGACGGTAGATACATTCTGATAAGGGGGCTCATTGAAGGGGTGATGCATTCCATCATCTCATACTATGCTCCAAACCAGGGTCAAGCACACTTCTCCTCCATGCTGTCGACTCTCTCCCCATTACTGGAAGGAAAAGTGATCATGGGAGGTGACTCCAACATCACTTTCAATCGACTTCTGGATAAGTTGAATTATGACAGACCACACCTGAAACAACCCCCAAAACAGAGTCTCCGTATAGCCCGCTTATTGCACGACCTAGGCATGATTGACACATGGAGAGAACTGAACCCCACGTCCAAAGACTTTACACACTACTCAGCCCCACACAAGACATTCGCCAGAATTGACCACATATTCATCCCCAACTCGGAGATCCACACAGATATGCACGCTTCGATTCATGAAGTTCCCTGGTCTGACCACTCTTTGGTCGTCCTGCATATTATCAGCTCCTTCTCCCCTCCAGGACCTCCCCTTTGGCGTGTCAGCGAATCCCTCCTTTCCAACCCAGTCCACTGTGTTATGCTTGAAAAAGACATTTGAGAATTCTTTCTCATTAATGACACAGGGGATACAAACCCAAGTACCCTTTGGGGAGCCCATAAAGCTGTCTTAAGGGGGAAAATGATCCAGCTTGCTTCCAAATTAAAAAGGGAAAGGAAAGTAGACATCAAAAAGCTAGAAGAGAACTTCAACACCCTCAGTCGGTCACACAAGCGAAACCCCACAGCTGACACGAACGCTAATCTTGAACCAGCTAAAGTGGCACTGAATCTAGCTCTGACCTCCAATGCGGACAAACATCTACGCTGGGTAAGCGGCAGATTTTACTTATGAGCGGACAAAATTGGCCCACACCTGGCGGCCAAACTGTCCCCCAGGATAAAAACCCTCTCCCTTCCCAAAATCAAATCGTTATCAGGCACCCTAACCCAAAACCCCAAGAAAATCTTGGACACATTTCATTATTTTTACTCCAAACTCTACTATGCACAGGACCCGACTAATCCTACCTCTATCAACTCCTTCCTAGGAGACATAAACCTTCCCAAACTATCAGACACACACCGCTCTATTATGGAATCCCCATTCCAGGAAAGTGAAGTCAGGGAGGTCATTAAACATTTGAAAAAGGGATCAGCCCCAAGACCCGATGGCTTCTTGGCCATTTACTATCAAAAATTCTCCAAAGTCCTCTCTCCTCGTCTGGCCCGCCTCTATAACTCCTTGCGTGAGGGCTCCCCCCTGGAACCAGAAGCTAACCTAGCTTACATCACCGTTATTCCCAAACAGGGCAAATATCCCAGTGAAGTGGGGAATTATAGACCGATTTTTTTAATTAATAACGACTTAAAGATTATGACAAAAATCTTAGCTAACAGATTGTCCTCCTTTATTGATTTATATATTCACAAGGACCAGGTGGGATTCATCCCCGGGAGGCAGGGGCCGGACCAGATTAGGAGAGCGGTCGATTCATGCAGTCCTCCTGGGATGGAGGCCCACACCAGGAGGGGTATATACTCTCCATAGATCTCCAAAAGGCCCTTTTACGCGGTCACCTGGCCCTACTCTTTACCATATTACAGAAATGGGGTTTCGGACAGGAAGTTACTAGAACCCTAGAAGCCCTGTACACCTCCCCTAAAGCCCAAATAAAGTTACAAGGCCATCTCTCAGATCAGTTTCCTATCCTGAAGGGTACCAGACAAGGGTGCCCCTTTCTCCCATCCTATTTGCCATTGAGATAGAAACCCTGGCGTTAGCCATCAGGAAACACCCGGACATACATGGGGTAAATTTTGGTCAAATAACCCACAAATGTGCCCTATTCGCAGATGATGTTCTTCTGTTTGTCACCTCCCCCCTCATATCTACTCCCAATATTCTCAGACTCCTTAAATCTTTTGGTTCCATCTCAGGCTTACAGGTGAACATGACCAAATCAATGGCCCTAACATCTCTACCCCCCCAAGAACTAGTCAATAGACTCCAAAAACACTTCCCCTTCTCCTGGAACGCATCCTCTCTCCCCTACCTGGGCATTCAGCTCTCTTCCAAAATTGAGCATCTTCACAGATGCAATTACCCCCCTATGTTTAAAAAACTGTCCGAAGACCTCTCTCAATGGTCCCTATATAAAATGTCCTGGCTGGGGAGAGTGAATGCGGTCAAAATGACCTTGCTACCGAGAATGCTGTACCTCTTCCGCTTCCTCCCCATCCCTATAACAAAACGTCTACTAGATACCTTACAATCAGCGATCATACGATTCATCTGGGGCAATAAGGGACACCGTCTATCCAAGACTGTGCTCTTTAGATTCAGAAAAAAAAGGAGGGCTAGGACTTCCTAATCTGTGGTGGTACTTTCAGGCGGCCCAACTCTGCCAATTCTCTGTCATTTACACTAAAGGCCCGAAACCAGACTGTGTAGACATAGAAAGACAAGCAACCCCCAACCACACCCTGGACTTCCTGGTCTGGAGTCCACAGAAGGACCGACCCCCAATTCTCTCCCCCGCACTCTCGCACTCCATGTCCCTGTGTGACTTTCTACACAAACGACGTTCCCTCACGTCGGCTCTCGCATATCTTTCATAACCCCCATTCCCCCCGGGTCTCAATATCAAGGCCTTTAGGTGGTGGCTCGACAAAGGTTTCTATAGAATTGGGCAATACTTCAACAGTAATGGCCCTATCTCCCTTAGCTATTGTATCTCTAAACTAGATCTGCTACTGACCACCTTTATGACATAATCTCTCCCCTGTCCTGTCCTGACCTGGCCACCTCTGTCTACAACAGTTCACTCTCATCATCGCTAGATGCACTTGCTCCTCGAACCACACGCAGAATCAGCCACCGACCGTTACAACCCTGGCAAACTGACAACACTAGAAACACTAGAGACATTGCCGTGCTCTTGAACGACTGTGGCGTAAAACCAAATGCCTGCAAGACTTCACCCTATATAAATCTGCCCTTCTAAAATACAATTCCTGCCTCCATGCTGCCAAACAAGCCTACTTTGTCTCTCTTATTAATTCCTTGTCATCCAGTCCCCGTCGGCTCTTCTCAACCTTTAACCCTCTACTTCGTCCCCCACCCCCTCTACCCACTTACTCACTCACTGCCCAAGAGATTGCCAATCACTTCAAAGACAAGATTAATGCAATTTGTGAGGACACCTCCACTGTACGTACATCTTCCCCACCCAACATACCTTGCCTAACAGCACATTCAACACACTCCTCTTTTGAATTGGCTACTGCTGAAGAGGTTACAAATCTTTTATCAGATGCCCACCTAACTAATTGTCCCTTGGATCCTGTTCCCTCACAGCTACTACGCTCACCCTCTTCTTCTATCCTATGCTCCCTCACTCACATCTTCAATCTCTCCCTCTCTAGTGGCACCCTCCCCTCTAAAACATGCACAGATCACCCCCATACTTAAAAAGCCCTCACTGGACCCTACCAACCTAAACAACTTAAGACCCATCTCATTGCTCCCATTCACCTCTAAACTTCTGGAACGCTTAGTCTACAATCGTCTTAGCTCCTACCTCAGTGAAAATAAACTTCTTGACCACTTACAGTCTGGCTTTCGCTCACAGCACTCCACTGAAATTGCCTTACTAAAACTAAAGATTTACTAACTGCTAAAACCAACAGCCAGTACTCCATACTCCTACTACTTGACCTCTCTGCGGCCTTTGATACTGTTGACCACCCGCTCCTTCTCAATAAACTCCATTCCCTTGGCCTCCGAGATTCTGCTCTATCCTGGTTCTCTGCCCATCTATCACAGCGCTCCTTCAGTGTCGCCTACAACTCTGTCTCCTCCTCTCCATTGCCCCTTTCTGTGGGGGTCCCCCAAGGCTCTGTTCTTGGACCCCTTCTCTTCTCTATCTACACCTCCTCCCTTGGTCTCTTGATAACCACCCACGGCTTCCAATACCACTTATATGCTGATGACACCCAAATCTATCAGTCTACTTCTCACCTAACTCCTTCAGTCTCCTCTTGCATTACTAACTTACTAACGTACATATCAGCATGGATAGCAGCACTTCCTTAAATTAAATCTCTCTAAAACTGAGCTATTAATATCCCCCCCCCCCCGCCCCCCTCCATGATTTTTCCATTAAAATCAACAATGCAACCATCATTCCCTTCCCTCACGCCAGGGTACTGGGTGTAATCCTACACTCTGACTTGTCATTTCCGCCTCAAATCCAATCGTTGTCAACAGTTTGTAGAATACACCTCCGTAACATCTCTAAAATTTGCCCCTTTTTAACAAATGAAACCACCAAGCTCCTCATTCACTCCCTTGTTATCTCTCGCCTTGACTATTGCAACTCCCTTCTCATTGGCCTGCCTCTCTATAGGCTATCCCCTCTTCAGTCTATCATGAATGCTGCTGCCAGACTTATCCACCTTACCAACCGCTCAGTGTCTGCCAACCCTCTCCTCCAATCCCTACACTGGCTCCCAATCACCCAGCAAATTAAATTCAAAATACTAACCACAACATACAAAGCCATTCACAACTCTGCCCCGAGCTATATCACCAATCTTGTCTCCAAACATATCCCAAACCGTCCTCTCCGCTCTTCTCAAGACCTCCTACTCTCAAGCTCTCGTCTCCTCCTCCCATGCTCGTCTCCAGGATTTCTCCAGAGCCCCTCCCATCCTCTGGAATTCTCTACCTCAAGCGGTCCGGCTATTCCCTACTCTTGCTACCTTCAGGCGATCCCTGAAAACTAAATTTCTTCGGAAAAGCCTATCACGCCTCCAACTAATCTTTTACCACTTCCATCAGCTCATTCCCCACAGCTACAACCTTTTGTGCCACCTGCCCCACCCTATTTAGATTGTAAGCTCTTCTGAGCAGGTCCCTCTTAAAGAGGAAGTAAACCTTCCTCAAAAAAAAAAAAAAAAAAAAAAAACGTAACCTGCAAGGCAAAGGCATAATGAGCTAGTATGCATAGCATACTAGCTCATTATGAATGACTTACCAGAGAACGAAGCCCCCGAAGCGGTTCTCATCCACGACCTTCTCCGTCGCCATCATTCCCGGAGTGACTTCCGGGTCTCGCAGCTCCATCGCTGGAGCGGCGATGACGTCACTCTCGTGCATGCGCACGAAGGCGGCATATCGCCGTGATCTCGGCATGCGCAGTGCGCCTGCGCGCCGCTGTCTACGGCGCATGCGCCGTACACAGCGGTGTCTGTTTTTTTCTAAATATCTCCTAAACCATGTAGGTTTAGGAGATATTTATTGGACCTACAGGTAAGCCTTAATCTAGGCTTACCTGTAGGTCAAAGTGGTTTGTAAGGGTTTACAACCACTTGAATCCTCTTGTATTTTATTGTGTTATAACTGTATTGTCTCCTTTTTTATATTGTAAAGCGCTGCGTAAACTGTTGGCGCTATATAAATCCTGTATAATAATAATAATATGCCATTCCGATACAACCAACTTTTACATTTCCTGCGCCAGGTATGGAAAGGCTCCGAGACCCCGCTATCTGTAACTCAATATGAGCTCTGGTGTTCCTCAGCCATGAGTGTAAGAGGAGGAATCTCCCTGATCTATTCAGCCTTAGCCGAACCCCAGAAGAAAGCGACCTACATGGTGAAATGGAAAGGGGGAAATTTGGGACTTTAAATGAGGCATATGGTAAATATGCCTCCATCCCCGATACGTAAATTATACTGGAGAATTTTGGGACTTTGAATGAGGCCATGGACAGCGTGAAAGTAACTAATCAAAGTACATGTTTAATAGATCAAATGAAACACATGCCAATATCAAAAAATACAGACCACAGAGAAAGACAATATAGTGAACATCAAACCAATTTAAACAATAGTCAAGGACAACACAAGTAAACACAAAATGCAATTTGTAAATGAAGGTGTTTATTATTTAAGGTGAAAAAAAATCCAAACCATCATGGCCCTGTGTGAAAAAGTGATTGCCCCCTAAACCTAATAACTGGTTGGGCCACCCTTAGCAGCAACAACTGCAACCAAGAGTTTGCGATAACGTGCAATGAGGCTTTTACAGCGTCCTGGAGGAATTTTGGCCCACTCATCTTTGCAGAATTGTCCTAATTCAGTTACATTAGAGGGTTTTCGAGCATGAACGGCCTTTTTAAGGTCATACCACAACATCTCAATAGGATTCAGGTCTGGACTTTGGCTAGGCCACTCCAAAGTCTTCATTTTGTTTTTCTTCAGCCATTCGGTGGTGGACTTGCTGGTGTGTTTAGGATCATTGTCCTGCTGCAGAACCCAAGTTCGTTTCAGCTTGAGTACACGAACAGATGGTCGGACATTCTCCTTCAGGATCTCTTGGTAGACAGCAGAATTCATAGTTCCTTTTATCACGGCAAGTCTTCCAGGTCCTGAAGCAGCAAAACAGCCCCAGACCATCACACTACCACCACCATATTTTACTGTTGGTATAATGTTCTTTTTCTGAAATGCAGTGTTCCTTCTACGCCAGATATACTTGGACACACACCTTCCAAAGTGTTCCACTTTTGTCTCATCGGTCCACAGAATGTTGTCCCAAAAGTCTTGGGGATCATCAAGATGTGTTGTGGAGAAATTGAGACGAGCTTTGATGTTCTTTTTGCTCAGCAGTGGTTTTCTCCTTGGAACTCTGCCATGCAGGCCATTTTTGCCCAGTCTTTTCCTGATGGTGGAGGCATGAACGCTGACCTTAACTGAGGCAAGTGAGGCCTGCAGTTCCTTGGACGTTGTTGTGGGGTCTTTTGTGACCTCTTGGATGAGTCGTCGCTGCGCTCTTGGGGTCATTTTGGGCGGCCGGCCACTCCTGGGAAGGTTCACCACTGTTCCATGTCTTCGCCATTTGTGGATAATGGCTCTCACTGTGGTTCGCTGGATTCCCAAAGCTTTGGAAATGGCTTTATAACCCTTTCCAGACTGATAGATCTCAATTACTTTCTTTCTCAATTGTTCCTGAATTTCTTTGGGTCTCGGCATGATGTGTAGCTTTTAAGGATCTCCTGGTGGACCTTACTGTGTCAAGCAGCTCCTATTTAAGTGATGCCTTGATTGTGAACAGGTGTGGCAATAATCAGGCCTGGGTGTGGCTAGAGAAATTGAACTCAGGTGTGGACAACCACAGTTATAGTATGTTTTAACAAGGGGGGCAATCACTTTTTCACACAGGGCCATGATGGTTTGGATTTTTTTTCACCTTTAATAATAAACACCTTCATTTACAAATTGCATTTTGTGTTTACTTGTGTTGTCCTTGACTATTGTTTAAATTGGTTTGATGTTCCGAAACACTTAAGTGTGACAAACATGCAAAGGAACAGGAAATGAGGAAGGGGGCAAACACTTTTTCACACCACTGTATGTGCGTGTACAATACAAGCATCAAGAATACATAGGAGTATAGCAAACCCGTGCCACTTAGTGGTCTCATGAGATCAACTGTACATCCAAACATTCGTCTACATACATGCAACAATGTAGCAACACTTGTGAAGGGAAGATGAGTAAAGATGAGTACAATCATAATTATGATAAGAACAGTAAATACATAATAAAAATATGAATATATAAATAAAAGATGTTCCAATTTGATGGTGTACTATACACCTAGATCTATATCCAAGATGACCGACGTGTTTCGTGTAAAGAACACTCATCAGGGGCAGGTTGTTTGGATGTACAGTTGATCTCATGAGACCACTAAGTGGCACCGGGTTTGCTATACTCCTATGTATTCTTGATGCTTGTATTGTACACGCACATACTTATGTGTTTGTGAACAGTTAATGACGTTCACTATAGTGTCTTTCTCTATGTGGCCTGTATTTTTTGATATTGGCATGTGTTTTCATTTGATCTATTAAACATGTACTTTGATTAGTTACTTTCACGCTGTCCATGGCCTCATTCAAAGTCCCAAAATTCCCCAGTATAATACACATGGTGAAATGGGAGCGAGATCTCCAGTTTGAATGGGACCTAGACAAATGGCACACTAATTTTGCCTGCTCCTTCAGGGGAATCCTCAATACTTCCCTGGTGGAGGCGGATCTCAAAGTTATTTCCCGCTGGTACCCAGTTCCCACACATCTAACCAAATATTTTCCTCAATCCTCTCCCCATTGCTTTAGAGGGTGTGGCCATATTGGTTCCCTCCTCCATATCCTATGGGAATGTCCCAGAATTAGAGGGTACTAGAACAGAATATTTTATCTCATCCGCAAATCTACTGGATATGCAGTGAAACAGGACCCCACAATTGCCCTCCTCATTGATCGAATCCCTGACGTTCCCAAGCTATCTCAATCCCTAATCCACTTTATCCTCCTGGGAGCCAAGATTTCCATAGCTCGGGCATGGAAATCACCATCGATTTCCTTCCACCTAACTAAACAAAAAAATTACCCGGATCATGTATCAAGAAAAAATCTCCAACTCCATTCTCGACACTTCAGAGAAATTTAAACTCACCTGGGAACCTTGGGCTAAGTATTTGGGAATCTCTCTTCTACCCTGAGCACCTGTTCCCTCCGCAAAGGTTCCTTCTCTCTCGCCCTCTTCCCTTTTTCTACCCCTTTCTCTTTTTTCTTAACCCCCCTCCTCTCCACTCTCTCTTCTCTCTCCCTCTCCCCCCTCCCCACTCCTTCCTTTCACTTCATCCTATGGAGTTTGGAGTTTGTTAAAACCCCAGAAAAGCTCTTTAGTCAAATGTCTTGAATCACTCGAGAAAAGAAGCCACTCCTCAAGTACCCCCACTATGATCTCCAAGTGATCTCCATGGTTTTCAGTTTTTTTTTGTTTTTTTTTTATACCATGTCAACCTAATTACCAGTAATGTTGCCCTTGTTCTCCAAGATCGGGGGAGCGGCTGTGCCCCCCTCCATGTAATTCCGTGTTGTGCTCCTGATTACCCCCTGCACAGCAGGTTCCCAATTGGGGTGCTCGGGACGATTGGGAGTGACCTGAAGCAGGGTCACTCAGGGTGACCCTACCTTTGTTGCATTGTTCAACTCCTTGTATTGTTTGGTTTGCACATCATATGCCTATGATGGAGATTCTCACCTTATTGTACTAGCTTCTCTTATGGGCTATTTTCATCTTGTTTAACTGTTATATGTTTTTCTAGAATAAACATTTTAAAACTCAAAAAAACAAAACAAAAAAAAAAACAAAGGAAGACCTTTCTAGATTCCGAACCATCAACCACCAATCTTTAGCTGTGCAACACCCCGGGAACAGAGCCTTCCATCAATCCAATGCCTGGATCTTCAAATTCCAGACAGAGAAAATGATCCTCTACCAAGACCTTGAGTAGGAGCATACATAAGGTATGTGCCTCAACCTAGATACAGCTTCCTACTGCAAAATGTATCAAAGGAAAATCTGGACCAACTGTTTCCTGAGCAAAGGTTATTGAGGTATACTGAGATTGACATCCCCTGCGTCTTTAGCAAGTCCAGCACCAGAGCTAGGAGCTTTGTGAACCTCAGAAGCTGTGGCCAGCCCAAAGGCTGGTCCCAAAAAAGAAAACAGACGACTTTGCACTGCAATTACAGAAATCTTTGATGAGGCTGGAAACAACCTGGCACATGAAGCTGTGTGTGTTCCTGATGATTATGGGCCCCACCATCTACCTCTTGCAGAGAGGTCATCATTGAACAGACCGAGCCTATCTGAAACAGAAGGATGCCCAGCGGATTGAGATCTTAAGATAGACCTCATGTCCCGTCCCTATTCAGTTTTGAAGCTACCATTTAATTGTTTTACAATAATGAGCCCATAACCTTGCTCCAAGACCCAACGCAAGGCAAAGACTGACCCGACTAAAGAGCGAACCACATCAGACACTGCTCTAAAATCTTATGGTCTGAGATACTCTCAAACACAGCAACCTCAGATGCCTCCCTCACTTAGGAGGGAAACCTGGGCAGTCTCCCATCCAAGTACTAACCAGGCTTGATCCGAGTTCAGGCGCCACAGTGGCTCAGATCACCCTGATGTCATTGGTCCAACAGGAGACGTGAACATTTCAAAACCACTGAACCTGAGGGCGGTGTGCCTGCCTCACCCTTCTAAGTAATTTAGCTAATCTAACAGATACATAATAAATTGACTGTATTAGATAAACTAATATGCAGTTCTACAAGAATGCAGGCTTAGACAATGTTGGTCTACCGCTATACTACCCTGTAGGTATGCAAGTATGCAGATACCCAGGTATACAAGTAGTCTTGCCATTCCTGCATCTATGTATGCAGCTCAAGGCAATAAGCACATGTGTATGTATCCCGAGACAAATAAGCCCATATGTATGTAGTCAGTGGCGGCCCACCCATAGGTCACTTTAAGAGTGACCAGGCGCCGGACACACGGCAGTCTATGGGAAGATTCCCAGCTTGCAATCAGCTGATTGCAAGCTGGTTTGCCCATGTTCAGGGCGTGTGCAGGGCGCAAGCATTGCACCCGCAAACATTCTCACTCTTTAATGATTTTTTTTCTGGCATGTGTTTCTTTATTTTTATTGGCGGGGACTGGAGGACGGTGGGCGGCCCTTTTTCGGAGTCAATTCTGGTTTCCCGGCTCACTGTGCTGTGGACTAGGCATCTAGTAGAAACATGCTGGAGTTTCTACTAATTTACCTCCCTGGGACAAGCTACTCTGGGCGCATGGGACCCTTCACAGCATGGGACTGAATTCCCCTGGAGCAGCCAGTGTTGTGTCGAGAAGTGCCCACCCATCGGATAGTGCCCGGGCCTGAAGGGCGCATGTGCAACATACGTAACAGCTGATTTTAACATTAGCTGTTGTGACGCGAGACGGTGCAGGCGCACAATAACCAACAGAATTTTTATTTTTTGTCAGATTGTGCCCCGCGCTCCGCCATGCTCCCGTGGTGAGGAGCCATTTTCAACATGCTGTGGGCGGATTGTGGGTGGAATTAGATGGCCAGTGAAGCAAAAAAAATTAAACTTTGTGATGGGCGGATTTTTAAATTTCTTGTGGGCGCCATTTGTGCCAATCAAATACAGCCACTTGTGCCCATCATATGCAGCCACTTGTGCTCGTCAAATGCAGCTACTTTTGCCCGTCAAATGCAGCCACTTGTGCCCGTCCACTGTCCCCATCATATGCAGCCACTATGCCCGGCATATGCAGCCACTTGTGCCCATCCACTATGCCCATCATATGCAGCCACTGTGCCCAGTATATGCTATCACTTGTGCCCTTATATGCGGCCACTTGTGCCATAATATGCGACCACTTGTGCCATAATATGCGGCCACTTGTGTCCGTCAAAAGCAGCCAGGCTGTCACTAACTCCCCCCCCCCCCCGCGTGCATGGTCTGGTGGCACTTACAGAGGGCTTTCTCCTCCTCTTCTGTAGCGACGGCTGCGGCTCCTGTGTCTGCTCGGCTCCTCAGGCTTCCTCCGGCGTGTCTCCTCTTCCGCCAAAGCGTTAGGCATCCAATCGGATCACGTAATGCTTTAGCCAATCGGCAGATGGGTCTCATTGACCTGCCTCCCGATTGGCAGGGAGAAACGTTAGTGTGAAAATAGCGACAATTTATTCGTTATGCCACAAAACATGGTGGGATCGGGACGCAGTGCTCTGGGGTCACTGGTGGCTTAGGGAGAGGGGCTCCCTGGTGGACGAGGGAGGAGAGGGGTTCCCGGGTGGACGAGGGAGAAGGAGAGGGGCTCCCGGGTGGACGTGGGAGAAGGAGAGGGGCTCCCGGGTGGACGTGGGAGAAGGAGAGGGGCTCCCGGGTGGACGTGGGAGAAGGAGAGGGGCTCCCGGGTGGACGTGGGAGAAGGAGAGGGGCTCCCGGGTGGACGTGGGAGAAGGAGAGTGCTCTGGGGTCACTGGTGGCTTAGGGAGAGGGGCTCCCTGGTGGACGAGGGAGGAGAGGGGTTCCCGGGTGGACGAGGGAGAAGGAGAGGGGCTCCCGGGTGGACGTGGGAGAAGGAGAGGGGCTCCCGGGTGGACGTGGGAGAAGGAGAGGGGCTCCCGGGTGGACGTGGGAGAAGGAGAGGGGCTCCCGGGTGGACGTGGGAGAAGGAGAGGGGCTCCCGGGTGGACGTGGGAGAAGGAGAGGGGCTCCCGGGTGGACGTGGGAGAAGGAGAGGGGCTCCCGGGTGGACGTGGGAGAAGGAGAGGGCTTCCGGGTGGATGTGGGAGAAGGATAGGGCTCCTGGGTGGACGTGGGAGGAGAGGGCTCCTGGGTGGATGTGGGAGAAGGAGAGATCCCTGGGTGGCCGGTGGAGAAGGAGAGAGCCCCTAGGTGGCCGGTGAAGCAGAGGGCCCCTGGGGGGCTGGAGGAGAAGAAAAGGGCACCTGGGGGGCTGGAGGAGAAGGAGAGGGCCCTGGACCCCACCTCCTCTAAGAACAGGAACCTGATCACCCTGAGTGTGCCAACCTCACCACCTTGCCTGACGTGTCCTGTGTGAGGGCCCTCCTGTGACAACTTTTATCAGGATTTCACCCCACTGTGTGCTCCCCCTACATGGATACATGGATGTGCTCCCACTTCATGACTGACCCCTCTGTCTTGCTCCCCCTACATGTCAGCATACTCTGACCACCTCCTGTATCCCGTCCACAGCCTCTGACCACCACCTGTACCATTTCCACATGCTCTGACCACAAGCTGTACCATTTCCACATCAACTGACCACAAGCTGTACCATTTCCCCATCCACTGACCACCACGTGTACCATTTCCCCATCCACTGACCACCACGTGTACCATTTCCACATACTCTGACTGACTCCTGTATCCTGTCCACATCCTCTGACCATCACCTGTACCATTTTCACATCCTTTGACTGGCTCCTGACCAGAGCCACCAACTTGGAGCCATCTAACTGAGCCCTGCACGGTGCACCTGAGAAGAGGTCAGTGACTGCGCCACCAGGCCAGTCTGGGGGGGGGGGGGGGGTCATTGATGTAATGGGGGAAGTAAATACAATACTGTAAGGGGGCGCCTATATAATGATTTCACCTTAGATTAGTAAACCCCACCTTACTTTAGTGTAATCACTCTGCAGAAGGAGGTCTCTGGTCACCAGAGTCTCCCACCTTACCCCCCACCCGCACATCAGAGTTTCCGTCATTTCCCTTTACATCAGAGTCTGCAGGATTCTCCCTTGCGGTGCATGTGAACTTAGATGTAAAGGAAAAGGCTGCAGAGCATGATCTAAGGAGAAACTCTGATGTAAGGGATGCTATGGTCACCAGAGACCACCTTATATCAGAGTCCACTGCATTCCCATTTACATTAGAGTTCCCACTTACATCAGAGTCTGCAGCATTGCCCTTGCCAACACTGATGTAAAGGGGAACACTGATGTAGAGTTCCCCCTTGCACAGTAAGATTAAAAGGGCTGGAGGCCCAGAGACATGTCTAGGGTACACAGAGGACACATGAGTTAGATTAGAAGGGATGGAGGCCTCCTCTGTGTTCCCTGGACATCCATCCCTTCTAATCTAACCCATGTATCCTCTGTGTACCCTGGACATGTCTCTAGGCCTCCATCCCTTCTAATCAAACCCATGTATCTTCTGTGTTCCCAGGACATGTCTCTGCCCCCCCCCCTTTTAATCTTACAGTGCAAGGGAGAATTCTGCGAACCCTGAAGTAAAGGGGAACACTGATGTAAAGGGCAATGCTGCAGACTCTTGATGTAAGTGTGAATGCAGTGGACTGATATAAGGTGGTCTCTGGTGACCAGAGCACCCCATACACCAGAACTCCTCCTTAACTCATGCGCTGCAGCATTTTCCATTACATCTGAGTTCCCGTGCATTGCAAGGGGGAATCCTGCAGACTCTGATGTAAAGGGGAATGCCGGAAACTGTGATGTGGGGGGGGGGGGGGAGACTCTAGTGACTAGAGACCACCTTCTGCAGAGTGAATACACTTAGGTAAGGAAGGGGGGGGGTTACTAATCTAAGGTAAAATCTTTATATCAGTGCCCCCTTACATTATTGTATTTACTTCCTCCATTACATCAGTGACCCCCCACCCCCCTCAGACTGACCTGACGGCGCTGTCACTGACCTCATAGGTGCACCGTGCAGGGCTGTAGACAGCTCCAGGTTGGTGGCTCTGGTTTTATTCTATAGTCTCCTCTCCACAGTCCACACACGTCTGAATCCTCCTGTAATCTCCATCCCGGCGGCGCTCTCACTCTTGATTCCTCTCCAGACTCCCCCTCAGAGACTGCAGACAAGAGATAGTCAGATTGCAGACGTGATACAAGAGATGGTTAGAGGCTGCAGGCAGGATATAGGAGGTGGTCAGGACATGTGCACAGGAAACAGGAGGTGGTCAGAGTATGCAGACCTGTAGGGGGAGCTAACAGACTAGCCCCCTGTGTAGGGGTCAGTCATGTAGGAGAAGCACACAGAAGAGTCAGTCATGTAGGAGGAGCACACGGGGGGGTCAGTCGTGTAGTGGGAGCACACAGAGGGGGTCAGTCGTGTAGTGGGAGCACACACAGAGGGGGTCAGTCGTGTAGTGGGAGCACACACAGAGGGGGTCAGTCGTGTAGTGGGAGCACACAGAGGGGGTCAGTCGTGTAGTGGGCGCACACAGAGGGGGTCAGTCGTGTAGTGGGCGCACACAGAGGGGGTCAGTCATGTAGTGGGAGCACACAGAGGGGGTCAGTCGTATAGTGGGAGCACACAGAGGGGGTCAGTCGTATAGTGGGAGCACACAGAGGGGGTCAGTCGTATAGTGGGAGCACACAGAGGGGGTCAGTCGTATAGTGGGAGCACACAGAGGGGGTCAGTCGTGTAGTGGGAGCACACAGAGGGGGTCAGTCGTGTAGTGGAAGCACACAGAGGGGGTCAGTCGTGTAGTGGGAGCACACAGAGGGGTCAGTCGTGTAGAGGGAGCACACAGAGGGGTCAGTCGTGTAGAGGGAGCACACAGAGGGGTCAGTCGTGTAGCGGGAGCACACAGAGGGGTATAGTGGGAGCACATCCATGTATCCATGTAGGAGGAGCGCATAGTGGGGTGAAGTCCTGATAAGAGCTGTCACAGGAGGGCCCTCACACAGGACACATGGCAGGCAGGGTGGTGAGGTTGGCGCACACACAGGGTGATCAGGCAGGGCGGTGAGGTTGGCACACGCAGGGTGATCAGGTTTCTGTTCTTAGGGAAGGGGTCCAGGTCCCCAGGGAAAATGGGGTCCCCTAGGTGAGATGGAGTCCCCATTGTCAGGGGAGATGGGGTCCCTGTCCTCCGGGGGAGAAGGATGTCCCTGTCCTCCGGGGGAGAAGGGTGGCACACTCTCCTCCTCCAACCACCCAAGGACCAGTTCTTCAAATTTTGGCCAACCCTGGGGCCATCTCCTTCTCCACCAATTAGCCAGGGGCCCACTCCTTCTCTGCCAACCACCCTGGGGCCCTTTCCTCCTCCCCCATTCACCTTGGGGGCCCTCTCTTACTCTATACACCCAGGGGCCCTCTTCTTCACTAAATGGCCACCCAGGGGCCCTCTCCTCCTTCAAACACCCAGATGCTTTTGTTCTCCACCGGCCACCCAGGGGCCCCCTCCTTCTCCCCCGGCCACCCAGAGGCCCTCTCCTTCTCCACCGGCCACCCAGGGGCCCTCTCCTTCTCCACCGGCCACCCAGGGGCCCTCTCCTTCTCCACCGGCCACCCAGGGGCCCTCTCATTCTCCCATGTCCACCCAGGAGCCCTCTCATTCTCCCACGTCCACCCAGGAGCCCTCTCATTCTCCCACGTCCACCCAGGAGCCCTCTCATTCTCCCACGTCCACCCAGGAGCCCTCTCATTCTCCCATGTCCACTCAGGAGCCCTCTCCTTCTCCCACGTCCACCCAGGAGCCCTCTCCCTCTCCCACCCAGGAACCCTCTCCTACTCCCACGTCCACCCAGGAACCCTCTCCTACTCCCACGTCCACTCGGGAACCCTCTCCTACTCATACGTCCACCCAGGCTTCAGCTTCTTTGGCCCTGATTGGAGGAAAAGCAGCAGGGGCGATCCAGAGATCACAGACCAGTGGCGGCCCGTGCATTGTGGGCGCACGGGCTCCACCCCCCCCCCCGACACCTCCGCCGCTCTCCCAATTCATGTGCCCAGCCCCATTCAGGATGTCGGACACAAGAAATACTATGGCGGGGTGTGTATTTTGAAGCATGTGATTAGAGCCAGAGCCCTGTTGTGTGGCATAGCGAATGAATTTTTGCTATTTTCACACTAATGTTCCTCCCTGCCAATCAGGAGGCAGGTCAGTGAGACCTGTCTCCCGATTGGCCAAAGCATTAGGCGATCCTATCGGATGCCTAACACTTTGGCGGAAGAGGAGACACAGCGGAGGAAGCCTGAGGAACCGAGCGGACACAGGAGCCACAGCCGTCGCTACAGAAGAGGAGGGGGAAGCCCCATCACTCGGTAAGTGCCGGCAAACCGGCCGCAGGGGGGGTTAGTGAAGTGACAGCCGAGCCCGGGGATGCACCTGGCTGCATTTGATGGGCACAAATGGCGGCATATAATGGGCACAAGTGGACGCATATACTGGGTACAAGTGGCTGCATATGATGGGGCACAGTGGGCACAAGTGGCTGCATATGATGGGCATAGTATGCGGGCACCCGTGGCTGCATATGACAGGCACAAGTGGCTGCATATGATGGGTACAGTGGACGGGCACAAGTGGCAGCATATGATGGGCACAAGTGGCTGCATATGATGGGCACAAGTGGCGCCCACAAGAAATGTAGAAATCTGCCCATCACAAAGTTTTTATATTTTGCAGCACTGGCCATCTAATTCCGCCGCCAAAGTGCCCATAAATCCACCCACAAGAAATATAAAAATCCGCCCATCACAAAGTTTTCTTTTTTTTGCTGCACTAGCCATCTAATTCCGCCCACATGTAGAAAACCACCTATCATGGACATGAACTCACCACGTGAGCATGGCGGAGCGTGGGGCATAAACTGACAGAAAATAAAAATTCTGTCACCTATTGTGCGCCTGCTCCGTCTCGCCGTCACAACAGCTGATGTTAAAATCAGCTGTTGTGCGGTTACGTACGGAGCATGGGTTGTGCATGCGCCCTTCAGGCCTGGGCACTATCTGATGGGGGGCACTTCTCGACATAACACCAGCAGCAGTGATGGATGTTATGATGAGGATCACACTCACAGTATCACACAGTAATTGTCTAGAAGGGGAATGGCCAGCCTCTGCTCTACAGATAAGATTGTCAGGTGAGGAATCGGGGAACAAGTGGACTGTCTATAGAGAGGTGAGAAATGAAGCCAGCAGTGTGTGTGTAGCTGGTTACTTTCTCTCACTCACTTTCTCCACTTCCCCCTCTCCCTAACCTGCCTGCTTGGAATGCCTTGGCCATGCTGGAACAATTACACCCGACTGAGTGTTTAGGAGGGGAGGGGTTAACCTGTGTTTGTACATGTCTACTGTCTGTGTGTGCTACACTAGACACTTCCCCCACTGTATACACAGGATGTCACAGTACACAGTCCCTGACCTGGACACCACTCTCCACTACTGTGTATGGCATTGTCCAGGTCCCTGTTTACCCACTTCAGCTTCAGAAGATTTACCCCTCTTCCTGAGCAGGCCATTTTTTGCGATACGGCACTGCCTTACTTTAACTGACAATTGCAGCCGTGCAACGATGTACCCAAACAAAATTGATGACCTTTTTTTTCCCATAAATGAAGCTTTCTTTTGGTGGTATTTGATCATCTCTGCGGTTTTTATTTTTTGCGCTATAAACAAAAAAAAAAGAGTGCCAATTTTGAAAAAAAATATATTTTTTACTTTCTGGTACAAAACATCCAAAAAAAAAAAAAAATGTGCTTTTTGACATGTTTTTTATGTGACAAATGTGCCCAAAAAATCAGGGTATACGGGGGAGCAGTGACAGCCCAGGCTGAAGGCTCCATTTTCAGGTAAGGACCAAGACAGGTTTGTGCCCCCCCAAAATTTTTGATCACCGGCCGCCACTGTATGTAGTCCTAGGCAAAAAAAAATGATATGTATGTAGTCCTAGGCTTCTGGACTTTGAACATAACAGGAGTCAAATCTTCACCCATCACAGCAAGCTTTGTCATAAAAGACCTTCAGGGACAGTGACCCTCTAATCTGGGGTCCACTCCCCTGGACCTGAATAGCACCCTGCAGGAAAGCACTTTGGTCAGAACAAACACTGCACAGGGTTCCATTACGCAGGGTCCAGCGCCGTAAGGCTGCATTACAGGCAAACCTCGAGGAATCTTTTCTCCTTCCCATGAGGCCTGGGTACCATCCATTTTGGCTGACAGCTTTTTTGAATGGATCTAATTGAAGTCCATGATTCTTAATAGAACCTTCCAGACCTCCTATGCTCCAAGAGCACATGTATCACATCAGTGACCATTTCCACCTTACAGACACTGGTGAAAAAACTGAGGTCCTTCCTGTGTAGGAGGGGTTATATAGGGGAGGACATCCTGTTTGACTATCTGCCAGTGCCCATTCACCAGTAACAGTAATAACCCATATAGTCATTATTATGGTTGCTCTGTGTCCCGTGATGTACGATAAAGAAAGGTATTTCTTTATTCTATACTCTTTTGCACTGTAAGAGCATTTTCTTCAAATCCTTCCCATGCAAAAATGGGAATCTGACCTTACCTTCACTGAGGGTCAATGGAAATGGCTATAACATATGTGACTAGAAAAGCTACAATTTCTGGGGAAATTGTGTGATGTGTTCTTGCCTCCACCTACTGGAGTGGGCGGAGAAACTGGGTCGAGTGGCTTGAGTAACTGTTGTGTGGTTCGAGTGGCTGAAGTAACTGTGAAAAGTGTTAAAAAGCTTAATATTTTAAAAAATATAAATAGTAGTAAAAAAGGCCCATCATTAGCTGAAAGAGCTGAACATTTTTTTTTTTTTCAAAAATATTTTTTTTTCCAATTATTTTTTCATGTGGCTGATCATGTGGTCATACTGTTTTGGCTGATCATGTGGGGAGGGGTCATACTGTTTTGGTTGATCATGGGGGGGTCATACTGTTTTGGCTGATCATGGGAGGGGTCATAATGTTTTGGCTGATCATGGGGGGTCATAATGTTTTGGCTGATCATGGGGGGGTTATAATGTTTTGGCTGATCATGGGGGGGTTATAATGTTTTGGCTGATCATGGGGGGGGGTCATAATGTTTTGGCTGATCATGGGGGGATCATAATGTTTTGGATGATCATGGGGGGGGGGGGGGGTCATAATGTTTTGGCTGATCATGTGGGACTAGCTATAATTCCCCTCAGAGCTGTGTGGGACTAGCTATAATTCCCCTCAGAGCTGTGTGGGACTAGCTATAATTCCCCTCAGAGCTGTGTGGGACGAGTTATAATTCCCCTCAGAGCTGTGTGGGACTACCTATAATCCCCTCAGCTATGTGGGACTACCTATTAGTGATGTCCAGTTCATGAACGAATCGTTCTTTTGAATCGATTCTTTTCAGTGAACTGGATGAGTCGATTCATCTGAGTGAACTTATCCGTTTGAAACAGTTCACTATGGACTCAATACATAGCAGAGCAGAGCAGGCCTAGTAATATGATCCTAGAGAGAGAGAACTCGGCCCCTCCCTGCAACCAATCAGTGTGCTCAAGGCACAGTGACACTCAGGAACTGGATACAAACTTAAAACAAGAGTCAGGAGTACACAGTACACTGAGTTAAAGAATCATACGAGTTATTAGGACTCAGTACACTGAAAGAACCATGAGTCCCCACCAGAACAAGATGTAGAACAACACACTAAATCAGTGATCAGGGAGCAGTAGTACACTACAGACTGCTTTAAAGACAGAGAGGACAGAGTCATGATAAGAAGATATCCTTATTCAGATTAATTAGTTAACCCTTTAGTATTTAGTTGGCTTATCCTAAAAGAAATATGCATGTTAAAAGTGACAAATATCCCTTCTGGGACATGTGTCTAATTTAGTAGCTTATATAACTGAATGAGAGAGCGGTCTCATTTTTATAACACAAAAATACATTTTATCCTGCTTTATAGTAATATTTTTTCTGCGGTCTGCGTAAAATTGTTCTGCGCTCTGGTCCTGAGATTTCTATGCCCCCTGGATCCTTGGATTTTTTATTATTTTTTTTAATTCCTACAACCATGATCTCTACAGTGGTATAGAAAATAATACAGACAAGATAGGGAAAAAAAATCAACATTTTTTAATAGAACAATATCAAACTATTGGCTGATCTGACAAATTGTGGTCTGACAGTCTGACACAACAATAGGATTGTGCTTGAGCACTGAGAAAGGAAAGGAAAATACAAGAAAAACCTCCCCAGGACCTGCCAACCTTCTGTGAAGAATCATTCTTTTGATTCTAATCATTTAAGAAAGTTGAGTGAGAGCTTTGGTTCACTTGCTTGTCGGTAGACTCAGCAAGTGAACCGAAGAACCGAAGAATCGATTCATTGAATCGGTTCATTTCAGTGAGTAGTTCGAAATGAACCGATTCAATTAAAAGATCCGGACTTCCCATCACCACTACCTATAATTCCCCTCAGAGCTGTGTGGGAGGAGCTATAATTCCCCTCAGAGCTTTTGTCACCTCCCACTCTAGTTTTGAACATTTCTCCATTCATTGCTATGGGACAAATTCTGCCGCAAAAATGACGATATTTTGTGAACCATTTGGCAAAACGTTCCACAAAGTAATAGGGAACAATCCGCACGTTTTGGTATATATTCGGTATATGTAGCGTAAAAACTGTGGGAGGAGTTAGGGTGGTAAATTTGGCTATAATAAGAATAATAATAAGAACTAGAAAAGCTATAATTTCTGGGGAAATTGTGTGACGTGTTCTTGCCTCCACCTACTGGAGTGGGTGGAGTGGCTTGAGTAACTAAACTTTTTTATTTTATTTTTCAAAAATGATTATTCATTTTTTTAATGATTTTTTTTTGTTTTATTCGTTTTTTTTTCAAAAATGATTTTTTTTTCAAAAATGATTTTTTTTTTCAAAAATGATTTTTTTTCAAAAATCATCATTTTATTTTTTTTAATTATTATTATTTTTTTTTAAATAATATTTTTTTCTTCAAAAAAGATTTTTTTTTTTCAAATTTCCAAATTTTCATTTTGTTTTCTAAAATTATTATTTTTTATTATTTTTAATTTTTATTATTTTTTTAATTATAATTTTTTTCAAAAAATATAATTTTTTCAAAAAATATTATTTTTTCAAAAAATATTATTTTTTCAAAAAATATTATTTTTTCAAAAATAGCTGTGTGGGACTACCTATAATCGCCCTCAGCTGTGTGGGACTACCTATAATCCCCCTCAGAGCTGTGTGGGACTACCTATAATCCCCCTCAGAGCTGTGTGGGACTACCTATAATCCCCCTCAGAGCTGTGTGGGACTACCTATAATCCCCCTCAGAGCTGTGTGGGACTACCTATAATCCCCCTCAGAGCTGTGTGGGACTACCTATAATCCCCCTCAGAGCTGTGTGGGACTACCTATAATTCCCCTCAGAGCTGTGTGGGACTACCTATAATTCCCCTCAGAGCTGTGTGGGACTACCTATAATCCCCCTGGACTACCTATAATCCCCCTCAGAGCTGTGTGGGACTACCTTTAATGCCTCTCAGAGCTGTGTGGGACTACCTATAATCCCCCTCAGAGCTGTGTGGGGCTACCTATAATTTCCATCATAGCTGTGTGGGACTACCTATAATCCCCCTGGACTACCTATAATCCCCCTCAGAGCTGTGTGGGGCTACCTATAATTCCCATCAGAGCTGTGTGGGACTACCTATAATCCCCCTGGACTACCTATAATCCCCCTCAGAGCTGTGTGGGGCTACCTATAATCCCCCTCAGAGCTGTGTGGGACTACCTATAATTCCCCTCAGAGCTGTGTGGGACTACCTATAATCCCCCTCAGAGCTGTGTGGGGCTACCTATAATTCCCATCATAGCTGTGTGGGACTACCTATAATCCCCCTGGACTACCTATAATCCCCCTCAGAGCTGTGTGGGGCTACCTATAATACCCATCATAGCTGTGTGGGACTACCTATAATCCCCCTGGACTACCTATAACCCCCCTCAGAGCTGTGTGGGACTACCTATAATTCCCATCATAGCTGTGTGGGACTACCTATAATCCCCCTGGACTACCTATAATCCCCCTCAGAGCTGTGTGGGACTACCTATAATTCCCCTCAGAGCTGTGTGGGACTACCTATAATCCCCCTCAGAGCTGTGTGGGACTACCTATAATCCCCCTCAGAGCTGTGTGGGACTACCTATAATTCCCCTCAGAGCTGTGTGGGACTACCTATAATTCCCCACAGAGCTGTGTGGGACTACCTATAATCCCCTCAGAGTTGTGTGGGACTACCTATAATCCCCCTCAGAGCTGTGTGGGACTACCTATAATCCCCCTTCGAGCTGTGTGGGACTACCTATAATCCCCTCAGAGCTGTGTGGGACTACCTATAATTCCCCTCAGAGCTGTGTGGGACTACCTATAATCCCGCTCAGAGCTGTGTGGGACTACCTATAATCCCCCTCAGAGCTGTGTGGGACTACCTATAATCCCCCTTCGAGCTGTGTGGGACTACCTATAATCCCCCTCAGAGCTGTGTGGGACTACCTATAATTCCCCTCAGAGCTGTGTGGGACTACTTATAATCCCCTCAGCTGTGTGGGACTACCTATAATTCCCCTCAGAGCTGTGTGGGACTACCTATAATTCCCCTCAGAGCTGTGTGGGGACTACCTATAATCCCCCTCAGAGCTGTGTGGGACTACCTATAATTCCCCTCAGAGCTGTGTGGGACTACCTATAATTCCCCTCAGAGCTTTTGTCACCTCCCACTCTAGGTTTGATAATTTCTCCATTCATTCCTATGGGACAAATTTCGCCGCAAAAATTACGATATTTCGTGAACCATTTGGCGAAATGTTCCACAAAGTAATAGCACACCATTCGGGAACAATCCGCACGTTTTGGTATATATTCGGTATATGTAGCGTAAAAACTGTGGGAGGAGTTAGGGTGGTAAATTTGGCTATAATAAGAATAATAACTAGAAAAAATACAATTTCTGGGGAAATTGTGTGACGTGTTCTTGCCTCCACCTACTGGAGTGGGCGGAGAAACTGGGTGGAGTGGCTTGAGTAACTAAACATTTATTTATTTTTTTCAAAAAATAATTTTTTTTTTTTTTAATGATTTTTTTTAAATGATTTTTTAGATTTTTATTCAATTTTTTAAAAAATAAATTTTTCAAAATTATTTTTTTCAAAAAATTTTTCACATTTTTCTTTTCAAATTTCCTAATTTTCATTTTTTTTTCTAAAAAATTTTTTTTTTCAAAAATATTTTTTTTTTCAAAAATACTTTTTTTTTTAATTATTATTATTTTTTTTTAAATGATTTTTTTTTCTAAAAATGTTTTTTTTTTTTCAAATTTCCTAATTTTCATTTTTTTTTCTAAAATTATTTTATTTTTATTTTTCTTATTATTATTATTTTTTTTGAATTATTTTTTTTTTCAAATTTCATAATTCCCCTCAGAGCTGTGTGGGACTAACTATAATCCCCCTCAGAGCTGTGTGGGACTACCTATAATCGCCCTCAGAGCTGTGTGGGACTACCTATAATCGCCCTCAGCTGTGTGGGACTACCTATAATTCCCCTCTGAGCTTTTGTCACCTCCCACTCTAGTTTTGATCATTTCTCCATTCATTCCTATGGGACAAATTTCGCCGCAAAAATGACGATATTTCGTGAACCATTCGGAAAAACGTTCCACAAAGTAATAGCACACCATTCGGGAACAATCCGCACGTTTTGGTATATATTCAGTATATGTAGCATAAAAACTGTGGGAGGAGTTAGCGTGCAAAATTTGGCTATAAGAATAATAATAATATATATGTGAGATAACAATAAGTGATCTTGCTATGCAAGAACACTTAATAATAATAATAATATATATGTGAGATAACAATAAGTGATCTTGCTATGCAAGAACACTTAATAACTAGAAAAGATACAATTTCTGGGGAAATTGTGTGACGTGTTCTTGCCTCCACCTACTGGAGTGGGCGGAGTAACTGGGTGGAGTGGCTTGAGTAACTAAACTTTTATTTATTTTTTTCAAAAACGATTTATTTTTTTTAATGATTTTTTTTAAATGTTTTTTTTTTATTTTTATTTAATTATTTCTTTTTTTTTTTAACAGAACGTTTTTATTAAAGTTTTTTGGACAAAACACAATACAAACAATACAAACAACAACAAAAACTGCTTCATACAGTATAATATATGTACATATGGCACAATATGACTTTCATACCGCCGACACAGGGAGGAAACATAGCACTATCAACATAGTATTCAGGGTATCGCTGCACTACATTCCCAACCTATGTCGTTATAAGGTGTAGTTATTACCTGGGTGGGGGGGTGTCTCCACAGGATTTAATTATTTCTAAAAAAAAATATTTTTCAAAAACTATTTTTTTTTCAAAGAATATTTTTTTTTTCAAATTTCCTAATTTTTTTTTCTAAAATTATTATTTTATTTTTTTTATAAATTATTTTTTTTTTCAAAAATGTTTTTTTTTTTTTTTAATGATTTTTTTTTAATTAGTTTTTTTTTTTTAAATGATATTTTTTTCTAAAATAATTATTTTTTCAAAAAAATATTTTTTTTTTCAAAAAAGATTTTTTTTTTTTAAATTTCCTAATTTTCATTTTTTTTCTAAAAGTATTATTTTTTTTTTTATTATTATTATTTTTTTTCTTTTCAAATTTCATAATTCCCCTCAGAGCTGTGTGGGACTAGTTATAATTCCCCTCAGAGTTAAGTAGGACTACCTATAATCCCCCTCAGAGCTGTGTTGGACTACCTATAATTCCCCTCAGAGCTGTGTGGGACTACCTATAATTCTCCTCAGAGCTGTGTGGGACTACCTATAACCCCCCTCAGAGCTGTGTGGGACTACCTGCTGTGTGGGACTACCTATAATCCCCCTCAGCTGTGTGGGACTACCTATAATTCCCCTCAGAGATGTGTGGGACTACCTATAATCCCCCTCAGAGATGTGTGGGACTACCTATAGTTCCCCTCAGAGATGTGTGGGACTACCTATAGTTCCCCTCAGAGATGTGTGGGACTACCTATAATCTCCCTCAGAGATGTGTGGGACTACCTATAATCTCCCTCAGAGATGTGTGGGACTACCTATAATCCCCCTCAGCTGTGTGGGACTACCTATAATTCCCCTCAGAAATGTGTGGGACTACCTATAATCCCCCTCAGAGCCGTGTGGGACTACCTATAATTCCCCTCAGAGCCATGTGGGACTACCTATAATTCCCCTCAGCTGTGTGTGACTACCTATTTTCCCCCTCAGAGCTGTGGGAGGAGCTATAATTCCCCTCAGAGCTTTTGTCACCTCCCACTCTAGTTTTGAACATTTCTCCATTCATTCCTATGGGACAAATTTTCCGCAAAAATGACGATATTTCGTAAACCATTCGGAAAAAACGTTCCACAAAGTAATAGCACACCATTCGGGAACAATCCGCACGTTTTGGTATATATTCGGTATATGTAGCGTAAAAACTGTGGGAGGAGTTAGGGTGGTAAATTTGGCTATAATAAGAATAATAATAACTAGAAAAGATACAATTTCTGGGGAAATTGTGTGACGTGTTCTTGCCTCCACCTACTGAAGTGGGCGGAGTAACTGGGTGGAGTGGCTTGAGTAACTAAACTTTTATTTATTTTTTTCAAAAATGATTATTTATTTTTTTAATGATTTTTTTTTAAATGATTTTTTTTAGATTTTTATTTTATTATTTCTAAAAAAAATATTTTTCAAAAATTATTTTTTTTTCAAATTTCCTAATTTTCATTTTTTTTTTCTAAAATGATTGATTTTTTTTTTATAAAAAAAAAATGTTTTTTTAATAATTTTTTTGAATTATTATTATTTTTTTAAATGATATTTTTTTCAAAAATTATTTTTTTTTCAAAAAATATATTTTTTTTTCAAAGAATATTTTTTTTTTCAAATTTCCTAATTTTTTTTTCTAAAATTATTATTATTTTTTATAAAAAATTTTTTTTTTAATGATTTTTTTTAATTATTATTATTTTTTTAAATTATATTTTTTTTCTAATTTTTTTTTTTTCAAAAAAGATTTTTTTTTTTTTTTCAAATTTCCTAATTTTCATTTTTTTTTCTAAAATTTTTTTTATATTTAATTTTTTTATTATTATTTTTTTTTAATTATTTTTTCTTTTCAAATTTCATAATTCCCCTCAGAGCTGTGTGGGACTACCTATAATCCCCCTCAGAGCTGTGTGGGACTACCTATAATTCCCCTCAGAGCTGTGTGGGACTACCTATAATCCCCCTCAGAGCTGTGTGGGACTACCTATAATTCCCCTCAGAGCTGTGTGGGACTACCTATAATTCCCCTCAGAGCTGTGTGGGACTACCTATAATCCCCCTCAGCTGTGTGGGACTACCTATAATCCCCCTCAGCTGTGTGGGACTACCTATAATCCCCCTCAGCTGTGTGGGACTACCTATTATTCCCCTCAGAGCTGTGTGGGACTACCTATAATTGCCCTCAGGGCTGTGTGGGAGGAGCTATAATTCCCCTCAGAGCTTTTGTCACCTCCCACTCTAGTTTTGAACATTTCTCCATTCATTCCTATGGGACAAATTTCGCCGCAAAAATGACGATATTTCGTGAACCATTCGGAAAAATGTTCCACAAAGTAATAGCACACCATTCGGGAACAATCCGCACGTTTTGGTATATATTCGGTATATGTAGCGTAAAAACTGTGGGAGGAGTTAGGGTGGTAAATTTGGCTATAAGAACTAGAAAAGCTACAATTTCTGGGGAAATTGTGTGACGTGTTCTTGCCTCCACCTACTTCAGTGGGCAGAGTAACTGGGTGGAGTGGCTTGAGTAACTAAACATTTTTTTTTATTTTGTTTTTCATTTTTTTTCGAAAATTATTAATTTTTTTCAAAAGTTTATTTTTATTCATTTTTTTCAAAATTGGTTTCTTTTTTTTCAAAAATGATTTTTTTTTCAAAAATAATATTTTTTTTTTCAAAAATAATATTTTTTTTTTTCAAAAATAATATTTTTTTTTTCAAAAATAATATTTTTTTTTTCAAAAATAATATTTTTTTTTTCAAAAATAATAATTTTTTTTTCAAAAATAATAATTTTTTTTTCGATAATTTTTTTAATTTTTTATTATATGTTTAATGGGGTGGTCATAAGGTTTTGGCTGATCATGGGGGTCATAATATTTTGGCTGATTATGGGGGGGGGGGTCATAATGTTTGGTCTGATCATGTTGTGGTCATAATGTTTTGGCTGATCACCTCCCACTCTAGTTTTGAACATTTCTCCATTCATTCCTATGGGACAAATTTTGCCGCAAAAAAGACGATATTTTGTGAACCATTTGGCAAAACGTTCCACATAGTAATAGCACACCATTCGGGAACAATCCACACGTTTCGGTATATATTCGTATATGTAGTGTAAAAGCTGTGGGAGGAGTTAGGGTGGTAAATTTGGCTATAATAAGAATAATAATAACAGAATAACTTCTGGGGAAATTGTATGACGTGTTCTTGCCTCCAACTACTGGAGTGGGCGGAGTAACTAGGTGGAGTGGCTTGAGTAACTAAACTTTTATTTTTTTAATTATTTTTTTTAATGATTTTTTTTTTAAATGTTTTTTTTTTTTCAAAAATGATTTTTTTTTTATTATTATTTATTTTTTTAAATTATATTTTTTTCTAAAATTATTTTTTTTTTGAAAAAAATAGTTTTTTTTTCAAATTTCCTTATTTTCATTTTTTTTTTTCTAAAATTATTATTTTTTTATTATTATTATTTATTTATTTTTAAAAATGTTTTTTTTCAAATTTCATAATTTCATAATTCCCCTCAGAGCTTTGTGGGACTAGCTATAATTCTATAATATTGATATTTTTTTCCAAAAATGATTATTTATTTTTTTTTAATGATTTTTTTTATGATTTTTTTTATTTTGATTTTTTTTTTCTAAAAAAAATATTTTCAAAAATGATTTTTTTTTTTTTTATCAAAAATGTTTTTTTTGTTCGAAAATTATTATTTTATATATATATATATATATATATATATATATATATATATATATATATATATATATATTTTTTTAATTATTTTTTTAATTATTATTTTTTTTTAACGGGGGGCGGTCATAATGTTTTGGCTGATTATTGGGGGGGTCATGTTTTGGCTGATTATTGGGGGGGTCATAATGTTTTGGCTGATTATGGGGTTGTCAGCTTTTGTCACCTCCCACTCTAGTTTTGAACATTTCTCCATTTTTCTTTTTTTTTTAATAATTTTTTTTGTAATGATTTTTTTCAAATTTCCTCATTTTCATTTTTTTTCTAAAATGATTGATTTTTTTTTTTTTTATAAAATTATTTTTTTTTTCCAAGAATGAAATTAATTTTTTTTTCAAAAAACAATCCGCACTTTTTGGTATATATTTGGTATATGTAGTGTAAAAGCTGTGGGAGGAGTTAGGGTGGTAAATTTGGCTATAATAAGAACACCTACTGGAGTGGGCGGAGTAACTGAGTGGAATGGCTTGAGTAACTAAACTTTTATTTTTTTCAAAAATTATTATTTTCTTTTTCAAAAATGATTTTTTTTCCAAAAATTATTTTTTTTTCCAAAAATTATTTTTTTTTCCAAAAATTATTTTTTTTTTCAAAAATTATTTTTTTTTTTCAAAAATTATCATTTTTATTTTTTTTTAATTATTATTATTTTTTTTTTTTCAAAAAATATTTTTTTTTTTCAAAATTATTTTTTCTCAAAAATTATTTGTTATATATATTTTAAATTATTTTTTTAAATTATTATTATTATTTTAATGGAGGGACATAGTGTTTTGGCTGATCATGAGGGGGTCATAATGTTTTGGCTGATTATGGGGTTGTCAGCTTTTGTCACCTCCCACTCTAGCTTTGAACATTTCTCCATTTTTATTTTAAATTAATTTTTTATTTATGATTTTTTTTTAATGATTTTTTTCCAAAATTCTTTTTCTAAAAAGATATTTTTTTTCAATTTTCTTAATTTTCATTTTTTTTTCTAAAATTATTAATTTTTTTTTTATAAATTTTTTTTTTTTCAAGAATGATTATTTTTTTTTAATGATTTTTATTTATTATTATTTTTTTTTAAATTATTTTTTTTTAAATTATTTTTTTTTATTATTAATTTTTATTTTTAAATTTCATAATTTCATAATTCCCCTCAGAGCTGTGTGGGAGGAGTTATAATCCCCCTCAGCTGTGTGGGACTACCTATAATTCCCCTCAGAGCTGTGTGGGAGGAGCTATAATTCCCCTCAGAGCTTTTGTCACCTCCCACTCTAGTTTTGAAGATTTCTCCATTCATTCCTATGGGACAAATTTCGCCGCAAAAATGACGATATTTCGTGAACCATTCAGCAAAACGTTCCACAAAGTAATAGCACACCATTCGGGAACAATCCGCACGTTTTGGTATATATTCGGTATATGTAGCGTAAAAACTGTGGGAGGAGTTAGGGTGGTAAATTTGGCTATAAGAATAATAATATATATGTGAGATAACAATAAGTGATCTTGCTATGCAAGAACACTTAATAATATATATGTGAGATAACAATAAGTGATCTTGCTATGCAAGAACACTTAATAACTAGAAAAGCTACAATTTCTGGGGAAATTGTGTGACGTGTTCTTGCCTCCACCTACTGGAGTGGGCGGAGTAACTGGGTGGAGTGGCTTGAGTAACTAAACTTTTATTTTGTTTTTTCAAAAATGATTATTATTATTTTAATGATTTTTTTTAAATTATTTTTTTTATTTTTAAAAAAAAAAAAATTTTCAACAATGTTTTTTTTTTTCCAAAAATTATTTATTTTTTCAAAAATTATTTTTATTTTTTTCAAAAATTATTTTTATTTTTTTCAAAAATTATTTTTATTTTTTTCAAATAAAATATTTTTATATATTATTATTATTATTCTTATTACCTATAATCGCCCTCAGAGCTGTGTGGGACTACCTATAATACCCCTCAGAGCTGTGTGGGACTACCTATATTCCCCCTTAGAGCTGTGTGGGACTACCTATAACCCCCCCCCCAGAGCTGTGTGGGACTACCTATAATTCCCCCCTAGAGCTGTGTGGGACTACCTATAATTCCCCCTCAGAGCTGTGTGGGACTACCTATAATTCCCCCTCAGAGCTGTGTGGGACTACCTATAATTCCCCCCAGAGCTGTGTGGGACTACCTATAATTCCCCCCAGAGCTGTGTGGGACTATCTATAATTCCCCCTCAGAGCTGTGTGGGACTACCTATAATTCCCCCTCAGAGCTGTGTGGGACTACCTATAATCCCCTCAGAGCTGTGTGGGACTACCTATAATCCCCTCAGAGCTGTGTGGGACTACCTATAATCCCCTCAGAGCTGTGTGGGACTACCTATAATCCCCTCAGAGCTGTGTGGGACTACACTATAATTCCCCTCAGAGCTGTGTGGGACTACCTATAATTCCCCCTCAGAGCTTTTGTCACCTCCCACTCTAGTTTTGAACATTTCTCCATTCATTCCTATAGGACAAATTTCCCCGCAAAAAAGACGATATTTCGTGAACCGTTCGGCGAAACGTTCCACAAAGTAATAGCACACCATTTGGGAACAATCCGCACGTTTTGGTATATTACTTGTCTATGTAGTGTAAAAACTGTGGGAGGAGTTAGGGTGGTAAATTTGGCTATAATAAGAATAATATATATGTGAGATAACAATAAGTGATCTTGCTATGCAAGAACACTTAATAATAATAATATATATGTGAGATAACAATAAGTGATCTTGCTATGCAAGAACACTTAATAATAATAACTAGAAAAGATACAATTTCTGGGAAAATTGTGTGACGTGTTCTTGCCTCCACCTACTGGAGTGGGCGGAGTAACTGGGTGGAGTGGCTTGAGTAACTAAACTTTTATTTATTTTTTTCAAAAATGATTATTTATTTTTTTTAATGATTTTTTTTAAATGTTTTTTTTTTTTATTTTTATTTAATTATTTCTAAAAAAAAATATTTTTCAAAATTTTTTTTTTTTTCAAAATGTTTTTTTTTTTTTCAAAAATTTTTTTTTTCTAAAAATTTTTTTTCAAAAAATATTATTTTTTCAAAGAATATTATTTTTTTTCAAATTTCCTAATATTTTTTTCTAAAATTATTATTTTTTTTTTATAATTTTTTTTTTTTTTCAAAAATGTTTTTTTTAATGATTTTTTTTAATTATTATTTTTTTTTTTTAAATGATATTTTTTTTCTAAAATAATTTTTTTTTCAAAAAAGATTTTTTTTTTTTAAATTTCCTAATTTTCATTTTTTTTCTAAAATTATTATTATTTTTTATTTTTATTATTATTATTTTTTTTTGTTTTTTCAAATTTCATAATTCCCCTCAGAGCTGTGTGGGACTAGTTATAATTCCCCTCAGAGTTGTGTAGGACTACCTATAATCCCCCTCAGAGCTGTGTTGGACTACCTATAATTTTTAAAATACACACACAATGTTAATAATTATGTGAAATGGGTGCGCTCTCAATCAACCTTAAAAATCGTGTAGATCTAATTAAAAATTGCTTGTGCAATGATACTATTCAAGTGATGTGTAAAACCTCCTTAAAATCCGTGCACTGAGTGTGTATACATAAATAAATAAATACATAAAATCATATGTAAATATATAAATAAGTGGATCCTTTTCCTTTTTGTGGTACCAGTGATTAAGTGATATTTGTGCGATAGTGCTGTGAATAAAAGACAGTTTAAGAATGAGGTAAAACCAGGTTTACATTCCAACCCTTAAAAAATCCATGCGTTTAAAACTGAAAAACTAAGAATAAAACGAGCACAAAACTCTCAGGATATCACAAAAGGAATAAAAGAACTGGAAGCAAGAAAGGAAGTAGTAATACGACCAGCGGACAAAGGAGGTGCTATAGTTGTTTTATCAAAAGAAAATTACAACAGTGAGCTCATAGGCCAACTAAATGACACTAATACTTATATCAAACTTAAAGGGAATCCAACCAGAGAATACAAGGAAGAACTAAGAGAACTGGTAGAAAAAGGCAAAATGAAAAACATTTTAAACAAAAAGGAGGAAAGGTACCTCCTGCCGGATGTTTGTAGGGTCCCAGTGATTTACACTGTCCCTAAAATCCACAAAAATTCATCAATGCCACCCGGGAGACCTATAATTAGTGGTATTCAATCCATAAACTCAAGGATTGGTGAATATGTTGACAAATTTATTCAGCCACTGGTATCCAAAACCAAATCTTTTTTAAGGGACACCAAGCACCTAATACAAATTCTGGAGAAAGTACCACTAGTACAGCATGAGCAATACTTAATAGCCACGGCCGATGTGTCATCACTGTACACAATCATTGACCACGGCGACGCAATAAATACCACAAGATGGGCTCTAGATAAATGGACGATCATACCTTCTAAACAAAAAAGATTTATCTTAAGATGCCTAGCCTACGGGATACAACACAATTATTTTTGGCATAATAAAGAATTTTATAGACAGCTAAACGGGATTGGAATGGGGGCTAAATATGCCCCAAGCGTCGCAAATATTTTCATGGCCAATTGGGAAGAAGAAGCGCTGTATCAGCACTACCCAGTGGAGCTAACTTTATATAAAAGATTCATAGATGACTGCATTATAATATGGAATGGGGACAAAACCAGCTTGGAAAATTTCCTTACAACATTAAACAACAACCATAAAAACATCCGGTTGACTTTCGAGATCAGTGACAAAAATATTAAATTTTTGGACCTCGATATTACAATAGAGAAGGGTGCATTTCATACCAAAACTTACTTTAAGACTGTAGACAGGAACAGCTATATCCCCACGGATAGCTGTCACTACAGTCCGTGGTTAATAAACATACCGAAGGGGCAGCTCATAAGATTAAGGAGAAATTGTAGCAATGACCAAGGGTACCTTGAACAAGCAACAGAAATTGGTGAAAAATTCGTGCAGAAGGGTTACAATGAGAATTTTATCAAAGAAAAAATAAAAGAAGTACAAGAAATGCCAAGAGACTCACTCATTAAGGATAAGGACAAAAAAACTGAAAATCATGCAGAAGTACCATTGATTTTGAACTTCAACGTACAGCATAAGAAAATTGAAGCAATAATCAAAAAACATTGGCAGCTATTGCAAGCTGACCAACAACTAAAAAGCATCCTCCCTGAGAGACCGAAATTTATATACAGAAAAGCTCCAACACTAAGAGACTTGATTGTTAAAAATGTCCCAGACCCCCCAAACAACAAAAATATGACCTTCTTTCAGGGAAAGGGGTTTTACCCCTGTAAAAGATGTTATGCATGTAGGAATACCAAGATGGGGGGAAAAAAGTGCAACAAATTCACATCATCCACCACGAAAAAAGAATACGACATTAAGGAGTTCATCACATGCAAAACAGAAGGAGTAGTGTATATGCTTGAATGCACATGTTCGCTGCAGTACATAGGAAGGACTAAACGACCTATGTGGAAACGAATAAGAGAACATGTGCAAAACATAATAGCAGGCTTCCCTAAACATAGTGTGTCAAGACATTTTGCAGAAATCCACAATAAAGATCCTACCCAAATGACGTTCTGGGCTATTGATAAATTCAAACCTAATTGGAGGGGGAGTCATAAGGTGAGAGAACTCAGCAAAAGCGAATCGAGATGGATTTACGAAATCAACAGTTTTGCGCCAGGAGGCCTGAACATTGACTTTGATCTTAACTGTTTTATTTCTGACTTTTAATATATTTTAAACACATATTTTTAGTATTTTTAGCAATACTATTTATGTGTTTTATGAGCAGTCATATTTTAACATACAGACAATACTGTCTCCTTCCTCCATATTTTGTATATATTCATGTATACCTATATACTCCCACTTCGTAAAGTCCAACATAAGCATGGTCATTTTTCATCTCTTTTTTATTATCTCATCCCAAGAATCACTCACAAAAGGTATGCGGTTACTATTTATACATCCGCATACAATTTGCCAAGTTAATATTCCCAAAGAAGTGATGCTCAAACAAGCAAGCAGTAATGCTCAAATAAGAAACCAACCATTCTCCTACATAAATAAGGAACCATATGTCAAACGCCGTTTTTGATATATTCACTCATGCCTCTATTTTTTAAAAAAGTCTTGCAGCGTATTTATTTTTAGATGCTAATAATACTCATCTCTATATATTCATTTCCATTATCATTTTTATATTTATTTTTATTTTTATTTATACAAATATATTTTTTATTCTTATTCTGTATTTTTAACCTTTTCATTTTTTCATTTTTTCCATTTTTTTCCATTTCTATTTTTATATTTATTTTTATTTTTATTTTTATTTGTATTTTTTTATTTTTATTTTTATATTTATTTTTATCTATATATTTTTTTATCATTTTTATATTTATCTATCCACATATAATATTTTACCAACATTCACATATCCCTATATATATTTTTTAATAGATTGTCATACACATTCACGTTTTTAATTTTTATTCCTTATATTAAACATGATGTCATTAAAATCTTTTCACATATATACACATATATACATATTTTGAATTATGGGTAAGCACTTGTAGATCCAAACAACTGTTTTTCCTATCCAGGATCGCAAAGAGTCAGTGTGCACGCCATCCACAGCACCCAAGCGCAGGTGGTGTTGAATAGGATGATGAGCACACAAAAGTTGCTATGGCAACCACCAAGCTAAATGTTGCCTATAAAAAGGTCTCAGCTGCCTACAAGCCCCATAATCCCTTGATAAAGACACGTGGGCGTGTCGCAACGCGTCGGGAGGAGGAGCTAAGCAACACTACTGAGACAAGCAGGGCAGGGAGCCCAAACAGTGCCTGACATATTTCTAACCACCGCGCTTCGTTCGTAGGGTGCTGTGTAAGTAGATGGGCTTCAGCCACAACACATGCACACCATTCAAAGTATAACTATATTGCGCAATGGTTTTTTATCTGTCTTCTATCCTCATGCAAACACGGAAGAGATAGTAAGGACGTGATCAGCAGGAAAGAGGACACCACAACTAAAGATAAGTAAAAGTATTATGTGTATACCTGCTCAAAAATATACATTTACTAAATGGTGCTTATCTTTCTCATTTGTGGTGTACACCTTTTGTCCTTCAAGTTTTAACCTGTGCTCAACACCAAAGGGCAATTAGTTAGTAAAACATCTCAGCACTAACTAATCAGGAACAACACCTGTCTAAGCAACCGCAAATTAAACACCTAAGGAGACATCAATTAGATGCATGGACTCCTAAAGGATTCTAAAAATACCTATGGTGTTTCTCCCAATTTAATCGCATAACCCAATATGCGTTTTTCCACAAATAAATCGCACAATTAAATGCGTTTTTTTCAGTTTTAAACGCATGGATTTTTTAATGCGTTTTTTTCAGTTTTAAACGCATGGATTTTTTAAGGGTTGGAATGTAAACCTGGTTTTACCTCATTCTTAAACTGTCTTTTATTCACAGCACTATCGCACAAATATCACTTAATCACTGGTACCACAAAAAGGAAAAGGATCCACTTATTTATATATTTACATATGATTTTATGTATTTATTTATTTATGTATACACACTCAGTGCACGGATTTTAAGGAGGTTTTACACATCACTTGAATAGTATCATTGCACAAGCAATTTTTAATTAGATCTACACGATTTTTAAGGTTGATTGAGAGCGCACCCATTTCACATAATTATTAACATTGTGTGTGTATTTTAAAAACCATTTCTTCTACGTGTGAGAACACTAATATATGGGTTGCAGCATCATCATTTGGCTATCTTAAAAACATTGTTGCCGTTCTGTCTTTGAATACCCATTATAGCGCTTAAGTACACATACCTAACAACGGACTACCTATAATCCCCCTCAGAGCTGTGTGGGACTACCTATAATCTCCCTCAGCGATGTGTGGGACTACCTATAATTCCCCTCAGAGATGTGTGGGACTACCTATAATTCCCCTCAACTGTGTGGGACTACCTATAATCCCCCTCAGCTGTGTGGGACTACCTATAATTCCCCTCAGCTGTGAGGGACTACCTATAATTCCCCTCAGCTGTGTGGGACTACTTTTAATCCCCCTCAGAGATGTGTGGGACTACCTATAATCCCCTCAGAGCTGTGCGGGACTACCTATAATTCCCCTCAGAGCTGTGTGGGACTACCTATAATTGCCCTCAGGGCTGTGTGGGAGGAGCTATAATTTCCCTCAGAGCTTTTGTCACCTCCCACTCTAGTTTTGAACATTTCTCCATTCATTCCTATGGGACAAATTTCACCGCAAAAATGACGATATTTCGTGAACCATTCGGAAAAATGTTCCACAAAGTAATAGCACACCATTCGGGAACAATCCGCACGTTTTGGTATATATTCGGTATATGTAGCGTAAAAACTGTGGGAGGAGTTAGGGTGGTAAATTTGGCTATAAGAATAATAATAACTAGAAAAAATACAATTTCTGGGGAAATTGTGTGACGTGTTCTTGCCTCCACCTACTGGAGTGGGCGGAGAAACTGGGTGGAGTGGCTTGAGTAACTAAACATTTATTTATTTTTTTCAAAAATAATTTTTTTTTTTTAATGATTTTTTTAAATGATTTTTTAGATTTTTATTCAATTTTTTCTAAAAATAAATTTTTCAAAATTATTTTTTTCAAAAAATTTTTCACATTTTTTTTTTCAAATTTCGTAATTTTCATTTTTTTTCTAAAATGATTGATTTTTTTTATAAAATGTTTTTTTTTCAAAAATAATTTTTTTTTTTCAAAAATAATTTTTTTTTCAAAAAAATAATTTTTTTTAAATTATTATTAGTTTTTTTTAAATGATTTTTTTTTCTAAAAATGTTTTTTTTTTTCAAATTTCCTAATTTTCATTTTTTTTTCTAAAATTATTTTATTTTTATTTTTTTTATTATTATTATTTTTTTTTAATTATTTTTTTTTTTTCAAATTTCATAATTCCCCTCAGAGCTGTGTGGGACTAACTATAATCCCCCTCAGAGCTGTGTGGGACTACCTATAATCGCCCTCAGAGCTGTGTGGGACTACCTATAATCCCCCTCAGAGCTGTGTGGGACTACCTACAATCCCCCTCAGAGCTGTGTGGGACTACCTATAATCCCAGTCAGAGCTGTGTGGGACTACCTATAATCCCCCTCAGAGCTGTGTGGGACTACCTATAATTCCCCTCAGAGCTGTGTGGGACTACCTATAATCCCCCTCAGAGCTGTGTGGGACTACCTATAATTCCCCTCAGAGCTGTGTGGGACTACCTATAATTCCCCTCTGAGCTTTTGTCACCTCCCACTCTAGTTTTGATCATTTCTCCATTCATTCCTATGGGACAAATTTCGCCGCAAAAATGACGATATTTCGTAAACCATTCGGCGAAACGACGAAGACTACCTATAATTGCCCTCAGAGCTATGTGGGAGGAGCTATAATTCCCCTCAGAGCTTTTGTCACCTCCCACTAGTTTTGAACATTTCTCCATTCATTCCTATGGGACAAATTTCGCCGCAAAAATGACGATATTTCGTGAACCATTCGGAAAAACGTTCCACAAAGTAATAGCACACCATTCGGGAACAATCCGCACGTTTTGGTATATATTCGGTATATGTAGCATAAAAACTGTGGGAGGAGTTAGCGTGCAAAATTTGGCTATAATAAGAATAATAATAACTAGAAAAAATACAATTTCTGGGGAAATTGTGTGACGTGTTCTTGCCTCCACCTACTGGAGTGGGCGGAGAAACTGGGTGGAGTGGCTTGAGTAACTAAACATTTATTTATTTTTTTCAAAAATAATTATTTTTTTTTTCATGATTTTTTTTAAATGATTTTTTAGATGTTTATTCAATTTTTTCTAAAAATACATTTTTCAAAATTATTTTTTTCAAAATTTTTTTCACATTTTTTTTTCAAATTTCCTAATTTTCATTTTTTTTCTAAAATGATTGATTTTTTTTATAAAAATATTTTTTTTCGAAAAAATTTTTTTTTTTTCGAAAATAATTTTTTTTTTCAAAAATAATTTTTTCTTCAAAAATAATTTTTTTTTTTTTTTTTTTCAAAAATATTTTTTTTTCTTCAAATTTCCTAAATTTTCATTTTTTTTCTAAAATTATTGATTTTTTTTTTTTTTTATAAAAAATATTTTTTTCAAAAATTATTTTTTTTTTAATGATTTTTTTAATTATTATTATTTTTTTTTTTTATATTATATATTTTTTCTAAAATTATTTTTTTTTTCAAAAAAGATTTTTTTTCAAATTTCCAAATTTTCATTTTTTTTTTCTAAAATTATTTTATTTTTATTTTTTTTATTATTATTTTTTTTTTTTTATTATTTTTTTTTTCAAATTTCATAATTCCCCTCAGAGCTGTGTGGGACTAACTATAATCCCCCTCAGAGCTGTGTGGGACTACCTATAATCGCCCTCAGAGCTGTGTGGGACTACCTATAATCGCCCTCAGAGCTGTGTGGGACTACCTATAATCCACCTCAGATGTGTGGGACTACCTATAATCCCCCTCAGAGCTGTGTGGGACTACCTACAATCCCCCTCAGAGCTGTGTGGGACTACCTATAATCCCAGTCAGAGCTGTGTGGGACTACCTATAATCCCCCTCAGAGCTGTGTGGGACTACCTATAATTCCCCTCAGAGCTGTGTGGGACTACCTATAATCCCCCTCAGAGCTGTGTGGGACTAGCTATAATTCCCCTCTGAGCTTTAGTCACCTCCCACTCTAGTTTTGATCATTTCTCCATTCATTCCTATGGGACAAATTTCGCCGCAAAAATGACGATATTTCGTAAACCATTCGGCGAAACGACGAAGACTACCTATAATTGCCCTCAGAGCTATGTGGGAGGAGCTATAATTCCCCTCAGAGCTTTTGTCACCTCCCACTAGTTTTGAACATTTCTCCATTCATTCCTATGGGACAAATTTCGCCGCAAAAATGACGATATTTCGTGAACCCTTTGGAAAAACAGTCCACAAAGTAATAGCACACCATTCGGGAACAATCCGCACGTTTTGGTATATATTCGGTATATGTAGCATAAAAACTGTGGGAGGAGTTAGCGTGCAAAATTTGGCTATAAGAATAATAATAATAACTAGAAAAGATACAATTTCTGGGGAAATTGTGTGACGTGTTCTTGCCTCCACCTACTGGAGTGGGCGGAGTAACTGGGTGAAGTGGCTTGAGTAACTAAACGTATTTATTTTTTTCAAAAATGATTATTTTTTTAATGATTTTTTTTAAATGATTTTTTTTTTTTGATTTTTATTTAATTATTTAAAAAAAAAATATTTTAAAAAATTATTTATTTTTTCAAAAAATGTTTTTTTTTTCAAAAATTATTTTTTTTCCAAAAAGATTATTTTTTTTTAAATTTCCTCATTTTCATTTTTTTCTAAAATGATTGATTTTTTTTTTATAAAAAAAAATTTTTAATTTTTTTTTGAGTTATTATTATTTTTTTTTTAAATGATATTTTTTTCAAAAAATATTTTTTTTTCCCAAAAATATATTTTTTTCAAAAAATTTTTTTTTCAAAAAAGATTTTTTTTTTTTCAAATTTCCTAATTTTCATTTTTTTTTCTAAAATTATTTTATTTTTTATTTTTTTATTATTATTTTTTTTTTAAATTATTTTTTTTTTTCAAAAATGTTTTTTTTTTAATGATTTTTTTTTAATTATTATTTTTTTTTATTTTTTTTTCTAAAAAAATTTTTCAAATTTCCTAATTTTCATTTTTTTTTCTAAAATGATTGATTTTTTTTTTTTTTTAATGATTTTTTTTTAATTATTATTTTTTTAAGTGATATTTTTTTTCTAAAATAATTTTTTTTTTTCAAAAAATAATTTTTTTCAAATTTCCTAATTTTCATTTTTTTATTATTATTTTTTAATTATTTTTTTTTTTTCCAAATTTCATAATTCCCCTCAGAGCTGTGTGGGACTACCTATAATTCCCCCTCAGAGCTTTTGTCACCTCCCACTCTAGTTTTGAACATTTCTCCATTCATTCCTATGGGACAAATTTCCCCGCAAAAAAGACGATATTTCGTGAACCGTTCGGCGAAACATCCACAAAGTAATAGCACACCATTCGGGAACAATCCGCACGTTTTGGTATATTACTTGTCTATGTAGTGTAAAAACTGTGGGAGGAGTTAGGGTGGTAAATTTGGCTATAATAAGAATAAGATATATGTGAGATAACAATAAGTGATCTTGCTATGCAAGAACACTTAACTAGAAAAGATACAATTTCTGGGGAAATTGTGTGACGTGTTCTTGCCTCCACCTACTGGAGTGGGCGGAGTAACTGGGTGAAGTGGCTTGAGTAACTAAACGTATTTATTTTTTTCAAAAATGATTATTTTTTTAATGATTTTTTTTAAATGATTTTTTTGATTTTTATTTAATTATTTAAAAAAAAAAATATTTTAAAAAATTATTTTTTTTTTCAAAAAATGTTTTTTTTTTCAAAAATTATTTTTTTTCCAAAAAGATTATTTTTTTTTAAATTTCCTCATTTTCATTTTTTTCTAAAATGATTGATTTTTTTTTTATAAAAAAAAATTTTTAATTTTTTTTTGAGTTATTATTATTTTTTTTTTAAATTATATTTTTTTCAAAAAATATTTTTTTTCCCAAAAATATATTTTTTTCAAAAAAATATTTTTTTTTCAAAAAAGATTTTTTTTTTTCAAATTTCCTAATTTTCATTTTTTTTTCTAAAATTATTTTATTTTTTATTTTTTTATTATTATTTTTTTTTAAATTATTTTTTTTTTCAAAAATGTTTTTTTTAATGATTTTTTTTAATTATTATTTTTTTTTTAAATGATATTTTTTTTCTAAAATAATTTTTTTTTCAAAAAAGAATTTTTTTTTTTAAATTTCCTAATTTCATATTTTTTTCTAAAATTATTATTATTAATTCCCTAATTCCCCTCAGAGCTGTGTGGGACTACCTATAATCTCCCTCAGAGATGTGTGGGACTACCTATAATCTCTCTCAGAGCTGTGTGGGACTACCTATAATTCCCCTCAGAGCTGTGTGGGACTACCTATAATCCCCCTCAGAGCTGTGTGGGACTACCTATAACCCCCCTCAGCTGTGTGGGACTACCTATAACCCCCTCAGCTGTGTGGGACTACCTATAACCCCCCTCAAAGCTGTGTGGGAGGAGCTAAAATTCCCCTCAGAGCTTTTGTCACCTCCCACTCTAGTTTTGAACATTTCTCCATTCATTCCTATGGGACAAATTTCGCCGCAAAAATGACGATATTTCGTGAAACGTTCGGCGAAACGTTCCACAAAGTAATAGCACACCATTCGGGAACAATCCGCACGTTTTGGTATATATTCGGTATATGTAGCGTAAAAACTGTGGGAGGAGTTAGGGTGGTAAATTTGGCTATAAGAATAATAATAATAATAATAATATATATGTGAGATAACAATAAGTGATCTTGCTATGCAAGAACACTTAACTAGAAAAGATACAATTTCTGGGGAAATTGTGTGACGTGTTCTTGCCTCCACCTACTGGAGTGGGCGGAGTAACTGGGTGGAGTGGCTTGAGTAACTAAACTTATTTATTTTTTTCAAAAATTATTATTTATTTTTTTTAATGATTTTTTTTAAATGTTTTTTTTTTATTTTTATTTAATTATTAAAAAAAAAAAATATTTTTCAAAAATTATTTTTTTTTTTCAAAAATTATTTTTTTTCCAAAAAGATATTTTTTTTCAAATTTCCTAATTTTCATTTTTTTTCTAAAATGATTGATTTTTTTTTTTATAAAAAAAAAAAAATTTTTAATTATTTTTTTGAATTATTATTTTTTTTTTAAAAGAAAAATTTTTTTTTGAAAATAATATTTTTCAAAAAATATTTTTTTTTCCAAAGAATATTATTTTTTTTTTTTTCAAATTTCCTATTTTTTTTTTCTAAATTAATTTTTTTTTTATAAATTTTTTTTTTTTTCAAAAATGTTTTTTTTTTTTAATGATTTTTTTTAATTATTATTTTTATTTTTAATTATATATTTTTTCTAAAATATTTTTTTTTTCAAAAAAGAATTTTTTTTTTTAAATTTCCTAATTTTCATTTTTTTTTTCTAAAATTATTTTTTTTTAATTTTTTTTTTTTTTTTTTTTTTTTTTTTTCTTTTCAAATTTCATAATTCCCCTCAGAGCTGTGTGGGACTAATTATAATTCCCCTCAGAGTTGTGTAGGACTACCTATAATCCCCCTCAGAGCTGTGTTGGACTACCTATAATTCCCCCTCAGAGCTGTGTGGGACTACCTATAATCTCCCTCAGAGATGTGTGGGACTACCTATAATCTCCCTCAGAGATGTGTGGGACTACCTATAATCCCCCTCAGCTGTGTGGGACTACCTATAATTTCCCTCAGAGATGTGTGGGACTACCTATAATTCCCCTCAGATGTGTGGGACTACCTATAATCCCCTCAGAGCTGTGTGGGACTACCTATAATCTCCCTCAGAGATGTGTGGGACTACCTATAATTCCCCTCAGAGCTGTGTGGGTCTACCTATAATCCCCCTCAGAGCTGTGTGGGACTACCTATAACCCCCCTCAGCTGTGTGGGACTACCTATAACCCCCCTCAGCTGTGTGGGACTACCTATAACCCCCTCAGCTGTGTGGGACTACCTATAACCCCCCTCAAAGCTGTGTGGGAGGAGCTAAAATTCCCCTCAGAGCTTTTGTCACCTCCCACTCTAGTTTTGAACATTTCTCCATTCATTCCTATGGGACAAATTTCGCCGCAAAAATGACGATATTTCGTGAAACGTTCGGCGAAACGTTCCACAAAGTAATAGCACACCATTCGGGAACAATCCGCACGTTTTGGTATATATTCAGTATATGTAGCGTAAAAACTGTGGGAGGAGTTAGGGTGGTAAATTTGGCTATAAGAATAATAATAATAATAATATATATGTGAGATAACAATAAGTGATCTTGCTATGCAAGAACACTTAATAATAATAATAATAATAATAATATATATGTGAGATAACAATAAGTGATCTTGCTATGCAAGAACACTTAATAATATATATGTGAGATAACAATAAGTGATCTTGCTATGCAAGAACACTTAACTAGAAAATCTACAATTTCTGGGGAAATTGTGTGACGTGTTCTTGCCTCCACCTACTGGAGTGGGCGGAGTAACTGGGTGGAGTGGCTTGAGTAACTAAACTTTTTATTTATTTTTTCAAAAATGATTATTTGTTTAATGATTTTATTTTTTAAATGATTTTTTTTTCTAAAATGATTTTTTTTTTTCAAATTTCCTAATTTTCCTTTTTTTTCTAAAATGATTGATTTTTTTTTGTAAAATTTTTTTTTTTTCCAAGAATTACATTTTTTATTTTTTTTCAAAAATTATTTTTTTTTTCTAAAATTTTTTGTTTTAATGATTTTTTTTAATTATTTTTTTTTAAATATTTTTTTTTCTAAAATATTTTTTTTTACTTCTTTATTATTATTATTTTTTTAATTATTATTTTTTTTTTTTAATTTCATAATTCCCCTCAGAGCTGTTTGGGACTACCTATAATTCCCCTCAGCTGTGTGGGACTACCTATAATCCCCCTCAGAGCTGTGTTTTTTTATGATTTTTTTTTCCAAAAAATGTTTTTTCTAAAATGATTGATTTTTTTTTTTAAATATTTTTTTTTTCAAGAATGACATTTTTTTCCAAAATTATTTTTTTTTAAAATGATTTTTTTCCCCCAATTTTTTTTTAATGATTTTTTTTTAATTATTATTTTTTTTTAAAATTACTTTTTACCAAAAATATTTTTTTCTAAAAATGATTTTTTTTCAAAATATATTTTTATTTTTCTAAATATATTTTTTTTTCAAAAAAAATTTGTTTTTAAATTTCCTATTTTTCATTTTTTTTTTCAAATTTCCTAATTTTCATATTTTTTTTCAAATTTCATAATTTCCTTTTTTTTCTAAAATTATTATTATTATTATTATTTTTTCAAATTTCATAATTCCCCTCAAAGCTGTGTGGGACTACCTATAATTCACCTCAGAGCTGTGTGGGAGAAGCTATAATTCCCCTCAGATCTGTGTGGGACTACCTATAATTCTCCTCAGCTGTGTGGGACTACCTATAATCCCCCTCAGAGCTGTGTGGGACTACCTATAACCCCCCTCAGCTGTGTGGGACTACCTATAACCCCCTCAGCTGTGTGGGACTACCTATAACCCCCCTCAAAGCTGTGTGGGAGGAGCTAAAATTCCCCTCAGAGCTTTTGTCACCTCCCACTCTAGTTTTATATCAATCTTATTTTATTATTCATTAATTATACAAACTAGAACATTTTTAGACAGATACATGGTTGCACACAAGTTTAAGTCACTTATTTAATCCAACATGGCTTATGTAAATGTCTTTGCACACAATTACTATTACCTCAACAAACAAACAAAAAAACAGAAAAACAACAGAACAAACAAAAAAAAAGGGAAAAAGACAGATTTATAACTTAACAATCCCCCTCGCCCCCCTCCCCCTCCTCCCCCGTCCCCCCTCTCTTTCCCAGTGTCGGAGCTCTGACTATTGTTACTGTGATCCATATTATTGATTTCTTGCCTTCGTTATTATCTAATTTAACTATATTTCTCTATACATCCTCCAAGGGGCCCATATCCGCCTCCATTCCTCCTGGTTGCCAATCTCATATGCCAAAAGTTTTTCTAATCTTTCTATATTGTCCATTTCTGTAGCCCATTCCATTATTGATGGAGACTGAGTTGAACGCCAGTGCCTTGGTATAACCAATCTTGCTGCTGTCAACCATTGGCAAAGAAGACTTTCTTTTATGTTTTTATATGTACCTGGTAGAATAGAGAGAAGGGTAATTTGAGGAGTGTTGGGTATTACCTCCCCTGTGATTGTAGTATACATTTGTATGATTTTTTCCCAGAAATTATATATTTGGGGGCATTCCCACCAGATATGGAGCAATGAGCCCCTATCTGTGTGGCAACGCCAACATTTATCTGATCTATCTGGGTATATACGCTGTAGGGTCGCTGGGGTCCAATACCACCTTGAAAGGATTTTATAACTAGTTTCCTGTGCTTTAATTGCTATTGATGAACAATAGACTAGATTAAACGCCTTCTCCCAATCTTCCGCCTTGATTGGAGCATTAATCTCCTGTACCCAGTTGTTTATAAATTCTGGTGGCTCCGAATAGTATTTTGTGGTAAGCATCTTGTATATCTTAGAAAGAACGTGTTTTGGTTTAGAATCTTGTAACAAAAGACTTTCGACCTGGGTTGGCTCTCTGTATAGAGATCTATTAGGTGAAATAGATAACCAAAAGGACATTAGTTGCCAGTATTCCATCCTTTGTATGCCTGATGGTTGTTGCGTGGGGAATAGGTTTTGTAAGGAGGGGACTCTTCCTTGGCAAAGGGTTTGACCCATTCTTAAATGGGACTCTTTGTTCCAAGTTAAAAAATGTGTACGGTTTACTGCCGGTGGGAAGTTAGGATTGTCAAAAAGCGGGGTCATTGGTCCAATATAAGAGGACAGTTCTAGCTGTATAACTGTTTTTGCCCAGATTTTTAATAGATGAGATGTAAGGGGGGGCATATTTTTTTTTTGTAGCTCTCGACCGATATCTCTGGTGGATAGGTTCAACCAAGGTATCGCCTTGAGGTCTAGTTGGTTTAAACCCTGTTCTATTTCTACCCATTGTTTTATTTTCGAGTGGTGGAACCAGTTCACTAGTCTAGTCAAGACTGCCGAAGCATAATAATAATACAGATCAGGTGCACCTACTCCTCCTTTATTCTTTGGGGTTAATAGTAATTTCTTGCGTAATCTAGGTTTCTTGTATCCCCAGATAAATTTTACAAATGCTGTTTGTAAATTTGAAAAAAAAGATCTGGGGATAGGCACAGGGATGGTTTGAAAAAGGTATAAGAAGCGCGGTATTATATCCATTTTTAATATATTGATCCTCCCAAACCATGAGTGTTGCTTAGCATCATATTTTTTCAAATCTAGTAAGGTACGTTGCAAGAGAGGGATATAGTTCATTATATAGAGATTGATTGGGTCTGAAGGAATCTTAATACCTAGATATTTCAGCGCTTCTGAACAGATTTTTAGCAAAAAATTGTTTCTTATATCTATAATTTGCTGTGATGTCAATGATACATTAAGGATTTCTGATTTCTGTATATTTACTTTAAAGTTACTCAAGGTTCCAAAGCGCTGAAATTCAGACATTATAGAAGGCAATGAAATATGAGGGTTAGTAACATAGAGTAGTAGATCATCAGCAAATAGAGCTAACTTTACTTCGTTTTCCATAATATTTATGCCTGTTATGGATGGGTTCTGTCTAATTGCTGTTCCCAAATACTCCATCACTAAAACATAAAGTAAGGGGGAAAGTGGGCATCCCTGGCGTGTGCCATTTTGTATACTAACACTCGATGTCAGTGATCCGTTAATTTTTATCCTGGCCGCTGGATTAGTATAAAGCGCCATAATTTTATTGAATAGATTTGCCCCCATACCTATTTGTATTAATGCGTGTTTCAAGAAAGGCCAACCTACCCGGTCAAATGCCTTTTCTGCATCGACTGAGAAAAGGCATACTGGTATTTTAGCTGTTTTAACGCGATTCATTAGGAGAAAAGTTTTGATCGTGTTATCACGTGCTTCTCTTTCTTGAAAAAATCCTACCTGGTCTGTATGTACTAGGCCAGGTAGGAGAGGCTGAAGGCGGAGCGCTACCAGTTTGGCATAGATTTTTATATCTACCCCGATCAGAGATATCGGTCGATAGCTAGAGCATAGTGTTGGGTCCTTATCTGGTTTTGGAATCAGAGTAATATGCGATTCCAAGGACTGTTTTGGAAATTGGTTATTAAGAGAAATAGAGTTAAATACTTGAAGCATAAATGGTGATAGCTGTTCTTTATAGGTTTTATAAAATTTTGGGGTGAAGCCGTCCGGGCCTGGGCTTTTATCTGATGGTATATTAGTGATTACGTCTAGTAATTCTTTATGTGAAAATGGTGCGTCCAGAGCAATCTTATTATCATCATCTATTGTTGGTAAGGCGTTTTCTCGTACATATCTTTCAATATCATTCTCTCCCGAAGAAGATATTGGGGGCAGATTGTATAGGGCCGAAAAATATTCCTTAAAAATTTGTTGAAGTGTTGATGGGTCCGATGTGAGCTCACCCGATGGTTTTTTTATACTTGATATAAAGGTCTGAGAAGATCGTGGATGCAGTTTATTAGCTAACAGTCTCCCGCATTTATTCTCGTACCTATATCTACCCAAAACTCGCCTCTGTTGGTATGAACTTTGGTAGGCGTCGTAGATCTGTAGTAGAGACGCCCTTGTGCGTGTCATATCCGCTAGTAGATCTGTTGATGGATGTATTTTATGTTGAGTTTCTAGTGAGCTGAGTTTTGTCAAGATAGTTTCAATATTTTTAGATTTTTCTTTCTTGATACGTGAGCCGTGTTGAATAAACACCCCCCTGAGTACAGATTTGAAAGCTTCCCATTTTATTGGGAGTGCAGTGTCATCTTGTTCATGGTCTGTAATAAAGTTATTGATTGTAGCTATAATTGCCCTGTGACAGGTTTGATCTGTCATTAGTTTATCATTCAGGCGCCAGGACCAATTTGTCCCCTGCGTCTGGGGAGGAGTTATTGTTAAAAATACTGGGGAGTGATCGGACCAAATAAGACTCTAGTTTTGAACATTTCTCCATTCATTCCTATGGGACAAATTTCGCCGCAAAAATGACGATATTTCGTGAAACGTTCGGCGAAACGTTCCACAAAGTAATAGCACACCATTCGGGAACAATCCGCACGTTTTGGTATATATTCGGTATATGTAGCGTAAAAACTGTGGGAGGAGTTAGGGTGGTAAATTTTGCTATAATAAGAATAATAATAATAACTAGAAAAGATACAATTTCAGGGGAAATTGTGTGACGTGTTCTGTGTTTTTTTTAATGATTTTTTTTTCTTGATTTTTTTTATAAAATTTTTTTTTTGCCTCCACCTACTGGAGTGGGCGGAGTAACTGGGCTGAGTGGCTTGAGTAACTAAACTTTTTTATTTTTTTCAAAAATGATTATTTATTTTTTTTAAATGATTTTTTTTTTGATTTTTATTTAATTATTTCTAAAAAAAATATTTTTTCAAAAATTAATTTTTTTTTCAAATAAAAATTTTTTTTTTCCAAAAAGATATATTTTTTTCAAATTTCCTAATTTTCATTTTTTTTCTAAAATGATTGATTTTTTTTTTATAAAAAAAAAAAAATTAATTATTTTTTTTAATTTGATTATTTTTTTTTATAAAAAAAAAAAAATTAATTATTTTTTTTAATTTGATTATTTTTTTTAAATGATATTTTTCTAAAATTATTATTTTATTATTTTTTTATAAAAAAAAATTTTTTTTCAAAAATGTTTTTTTTTTAATGATTTTTTAAATTATTATAATTTTTTTTTAATGATATTTTTTTTCTAAAATTATTTTTTTTTCAAAAAAGAATTTTTTTTTCAAATTTCCTAATTTTCATTTTTTTTCTAAAATTATTTTATTTTTTATTTTTTTATTATTATTATTATTATTTTTTTTAATTATTTTTTCTTTTCAAATTTCATAATTTCATAATTCCCCTCAGAGCTGTGTGGGACTACCTATAATTCCCCTGAGCTGTGTGGGACTACCTATAATCCCTCTCAGAGCTGTGTGGGACTACCTATAACCCCCCAAAGAGCTGTGTGGGACTACCTATAATTCCCCTCAGAGCTGTGTGGGACTACCTATAATCCCCCTTCGAGCTGTGTGGGACTACCTATAATTCCCCTTAGAGCTGTGTGGGACTACCTATAATTCCCCTCAGAGCTGTGTGGGACTACCTATAATCCCCCTGGACTACCTATAATCCCCCTCAGAGCTGTGTGGGACTACCTATGATTCCCTTCAGAGCTGTGTGGGACTACCTATAATCCCCCTGGACTACCTATAATCCCCCTCAGAGCTGTGTGGGACTACCTATAATCCCCCTCAGAGCCGTATGGGACTACCTATAATTCCCCTCAGAGCTGTGTGGGACTACCTATAATTCCCCTCAGAGCTGTGTGGGACTACCTATAATCCCCCTGGACTACCTATAACCCCCCTCAGAGCTGTGTGGGACTACCTATAATTCCCCTCAGAGCTGTGTGGGACTACCTGTAATTCCCCTCAGAGCTGTGTGGGACTACCTATAATCCCCCTCAGAGCTTTGTGGGACTACCTATAATCCCCCTCAGAGCTTTGTGGGGCTACCTATAATCCCCTCAGCTGTGTGGGACTACCTATAATTCCCCTCAGAGCTGTGTGGGACTACCTATAATTCCCCTCAGAGCTTTTGTCACCTCCCACTCTAGTTTTGATCATTTCTCCATTCATTCCTATGGGACAAATTTCACCGCAAAAATGACGATATTTCGTGAACCATTTGGCGAAACGTTCCACAAAGTAATAGCACACCATTCGGGAACAATCCGCACGTTTTGGTATATATTCGGTATATGTAGCGTAAAAACTGTGGGAGGAGTTAGGGTGGTAAATTTGGCTATAATAAGAATAATAATAATAATAATAATATATATGTGAGATAACAATAAGTGATCTTGCTATGCAAGAACACTTAACTAGAAAAGATACAATTTCTGGGGAAATTGTGTGACGTGTTCTTGCCTCCACCTACTGGAGTGGGCGGAGTAACTGGGTGGAGTGGCTTGAGTAACTAAACTTTTATTTATTTTTTTCAAAAATGATTATTTATTTTTTTTAATGATTTTTTTAAATGTTTTTTTTTTTATTTTTATTTAATTATTTCTAAAAAAAAAATATATTTTTCAAAAATTATTTTTTTTTCCAAGAAGATATTTTTTTTCAAATTTCCTAATTTTCATTTTTTTTTCTAAAATGATTGATTTTTTTTTTTTTATAAAAAAAAAATTTTTTTTAATTATTTTTTTTAATTATTATTATTATTTTTTTTTAAAAGAAAACATTTTTTTTGAAAATAATATTTTTCAAAAAATTTTTTTTTTTCAAAGAATATTTTTTTTCAAATTTCCTAATTTTTTTTTCTAAAATTATTATTTTTTTTTTATATAAATTTTTTTTTTTAACTATATTTTTTTTCTAAAATAATTTTTTTTTCAAAAAAGAATTATTTTTTTAAATTTCTTAATTTTCATTTTTTTTTCAAAAATTATTTATTTTTTATTTTTTTTCAAATTTCATAATTCCCCTCAGAGCTGTGTGGGACTAGTTATAATTCTCCTCAGAGCTGTGTGGGACTACCTATAATCCCCCTCAGAGCCGTGTGGGACTACCTATAATTCCCCTCAGAGCTGTGTGGGACTACCTATAATCCCCCTCAGAGATGTGTGGGACTACCTATAATCTCCCTCAGAGATGTGTGGGACTACCTATAATTCCCCTCAGAGCTGTGTGGGACTACCTATAATCCCCCTCAGAGATGTGTGGGACTACCTATAATCCCCCTCAGCTGTGTGGGACTACCTATAACCCCATTCAGCTGTGTGGGACTACCTATAATTCCCCTCAGCTGTGTGGAACTACCTATAATTCATAAATGGGGAAAAAACCGCGCTAATCTGTGGATATCATGCAAAAAGCTGCCAACAAACTAAACAAACAAAGTCACAATACAAGCAAATCAAAAATTGTAGCGCTAATACATGAAGAGGAGTGCATGTATGTCACAGCACTCTGGGACATAAATATTGATATATATCCACCATATGTAACTGGTAAACTCAAAAAATATAAACACAATGTTATAAATAAAGTTCATGTGGTGAGAACATCAGAAAGTTGATCCTTCTGGTCTGTTCAAACGAAACCAACTGAAGACATATGTTTGACTGATGTCACTGTGCGGCATAGGTACTCTTACCGGAAAAGATGGATGTGTATACCGTATGGCATCCACATCAAACAGGCTTATTGATGAAGATACTGCAGGCTGGGACTCCAACACTTTCAGGAACTGGGTACTGGATCGATCAGCAACGATGGATGAACTCGACATACGATCGTCCAATGGCCGTGAAGGTGATGGTAGAAGCCAGGGAAATGTAATGAAAAAATGGAGACCACTCCAATGGTGCAGGTCAAATGGGCATAGCTTTATTCACATATGCATGTGAAAATTTTAAAAACAAATAAAATCTCGAGATGATGATAAAGGAAAATTCGGCAATATGGGGGGCATAAGATAGCTGGCCCGACGCGTTTCGACTAAAAGTCTTCCACAGGGGCATATCTCTAGCCCCCCCACATTGCCTCTAACATTTATAGACATAAACCCAAGGGAACCTCCCCTTCGTTCCAGGCAGGAAGTGAACGCCTCCCGCCTAAACCAAATGTGATGGGAGGGGAGTAAGTGCAATAAGGTCCCCAATGTTAAATGGATTACATTACTAAACATATTCCATAATAAACGGGCATTACACAATACACCCTGGCTGTGAGATGGACACCAAAGGCAAGCATGGAGGTATTACTTAGATCGCTTGTATTCTGATGGAATGTAGCGTAGGTAAACAAAATATCCCCACTCATGGACTGGTCCTGGGCTGAGAACGTGTAGCCAATCATAGGCTGAACGCCAGTATTCCCGCCGAAATTTATGTCCAATCACGGTATTTCTGAGTCAAACCGTGTCATGAGTGGTCAGCTGTTTGGGGCGTCATCTCAAAATATCAAAACGTAGTGAACGGCGGCACGCTATAGGTGCGCTGGCGTCATATTGTGCTTAGTGCGCAGGGAACAAGGGAGGGCATGGACTGCCTACTTCCGGCCATGTGACCGGAAGTGAGCGTGCGCCGGAAGTGCGTCAGGTGAAACCGGAAGCGAATGAGGTCTCCAGTAAACTGAGACGCCAAGAAAACGTGGGGAAGGAAGGGCACCAATAAGACACCTGCAAAATGGTGTACGGGTTGACCTTACACCTCCCTCATCTGTCAATGGACAAACATTGAAAAGGAATCCCCATCCATGGGGACATCTAGTGGATTAAATTGGAATGGCTACGTATATGCAAAGTGTGCACCAAAGTTATCTCTGGAAAACATGTGAAATGTAATCTAATATTTACTACCTGAAATGTGTGACAGATCAGTATAGAAAACAAAAATAAACATTGAAATAAAAGATCAGAATTAGATTTAAATTTAAATTTAAATTTACAGGGGGGGCCCCACTCATAGGAGCACCCATTAGTGCTGGAACCACCGTGACCGTAAGGACGTCTAGGTGGTGTGAAAAGGGGTTGAATAGGTATGTGGATGTATGGTAAATCCATTGCATGTGACGGCCGTAAAAGGCTGAATGAGCCCCGGCTAGTGACATAATATGGTGTGACATAAAATGTATGAAAAAAGGTACACCAGAAAGTGTATGTGTAGTGTCCTGAACAGGACCGTAAGTGGATGACCCATTATGGGGCATATATAGTGATCTGTCAAATGTACTAAAGACAAGGGCTAAAAGTCTCTAACTCGACTCCCTGACCCTATCTAGTGTCCTGGTAGTAAAAATAGTGCGCAAGTGAGACTATAGATGCACTAAGAATCTATAAAAAATCTATAAAAAGATCCCTGTGGCTATGTGACGTGAGGGCATATAGTGAGTATAACCGTCATAGAGATAGGTGTATGTATATAGTGTTCTGCAACCCAAATAGATTGCAGAAGTGAACGATCGATAGAAGAGTGGTAAAAACGAAGAAAGAAAAAAGGGGTAAACCTGAAGTGTATGTGACCAAAGGTTTTTAAAAATTATATTAGGATATAAAACGCATGCTGGCCCTGAGTGGCCATCCCACATCCAGTATAAATCATACAACACATGAATCATAGGACGGAAACAATGTATATCGGAGTGCAAAAAATATATGAATGTAGGTCTCCAGTATGATGGAACTCGAACGTGAAGTGCCACTCACCCCCGGTTGATGAAACAATTGATGTCCCACTCAACATTCATACCAAAGGGTGAGTAGCACTTCAACTGGTGAATCCAGTATGTTTCTAGCCTGGAGACCCCGCGTAGGTTGGATTCACCCCGCCAGTGTGGAACGAACTTATCTATTATCTGAAACTTAGTCCCTAATGGATCTCTATTGTGGTGATCCCGATAGTGTCGGGGGACACTATGTTTGGTACAACCCTTTCGGATTTTGGCCAAGTGTTCGTTTACACGTATAGAGAACGTACGAATAGTCCGTCCGACATATTGCTGTTTGCACGGACATGTGATCAGATAGACAATAAATTTGGTGGCACATGTAGTGAAATGCTTCATGGCATAGGTGCGTGCAGTAACAGTGGAAGAGAAAGTATCTGTCATGCGTCTCCCTAGTATGTTATGTTGACAAACATTGCATTTTTTGCACGGGAAATATCCCTTGCAATTTTGGAAAAAGGAAGTCGTCCTGGGGGGATCAACCACGTTGGGAGCGATGTCGCCCTGAACGGACCGGGCACCCCTAAAAATGATGCCCGCCCGTTCAGGGAGAGAGGGTCCCAAAATGCGATCGCTACGTAGGACCTTCCAGTGTCTGGATATAATCCTCCTAACCTCGTTGTGTTGGGTAGAGAAGGAGGTGAAAAAGGACCACTTAAATTTGTTGTCTCTAGAGGTCTTGGGACGATCGACCAATAGGGACTTCCTGTCAACGGTAGCCACAGATTTTATATCTGCATCTAAAACCTCTGGTTGGTACCCCTTTTCCACGAACCTTTGCTTTAGAATCTGACACTGTTGGAAAAACATGGAGTCATTTGTACAATTCCTCCTCATTCGGAGGAATTGTCCTTTTGGTACTGATTTGAGCCAACGGTCATGATGACAACTCTCGACTGGAATGTATCCATTCCTGTCGGTGGGCTTAAAATACGTTCTAAACTCGAAGCCTCGTGCCGTGGACTCTATCTCCAAGTCAAGAAAATGTATGGTGGTACTTGACTTGGAGATAGAGTCCACGGCACGAGGCTTCGAGTTTAGAACGTATTTTAAGCCCACCGACAGGAATGGATACATTCCAGTCGAGAGTTGTCATCATGACCGTTGGCTCAAATCAGTACCAAAAGGACAATTCCTCCGAATGAGGAGGAATTGTACAAATGACTCCATGTTTTTCCAACAGTGTCAGATTCTAAAGCAAAGGTTCGTGGAAAAGGGGTACCAACCAGAGGTTTTAGATGCAGATATAAAATCTGTGGCTACCGTTGACAGGAAGTCCCTATTGGTCGATCGTCCCAAGACCTCTAGAGACAACAAATTTAAGTGGTCCTTTTTCACCTCCTTCTCTACCCAACACAACGAGGTTAGGAGGATTATATCCAGACACTGGAAGGTCCTACGTAGCGATCGCATTTTGGGACCCTCTCTCCCTGAACGGGCGGGCATCATTTTTAGGGGTGCCCGGTCCGTTCAGGGCGACATCGCTCCCAACGTGGTTGATCCCCCCAGGACGACTTCCTTTTTCCAAAATTGCAAGGGATATTTCCCGTGCAAAAAATGCAATGTTTGTCAACATAACATACTAGGGAGACGCATGACAGATACTTTCTCTTCCACTGTTACTGCACGCACCTATGCCATGAAGCATTTCACTACATGTGCCACCAAATTTATTGTCTATCTGATCACATGTCCGTGCAAACAGCAATATGTCGGACGGACTATTCGTACGTTCTCTATACGTGTAAACGAACACTTGGCCAAAATCCGAAAGGGTTGTACCAAACATAGTGTCCCCCGACACTATCGGGATCACCACAATAGAGATCCATTAGGGACTAAGTTTCAGATAATAGATAAGTTCGTTCCACACTGGCGGGGTGAATCCAACCTACGCGGGGTCTCCAGGCTAGAAACATACTGGATTCACCAGTTGAAGTGCTACTCACCCTTTGGTATGAATGTTGAGTGGGACATCAATTGTTTCATCAACCGGGGGTGAGTGGCACTTCACGTTCGAGTTCCATCATACTGGAGACCTACATTCATATATTTTTTGCACTCCGATATACATTGTTTCCGTCCTATGATTCATGTGTTGTATGATTTATACTGGATGTGGGATGGCCACTCAGGGCCAGCATGCGTTTTATATCCTAATATAATTTTTAAAAACCTTTGGTCACATACACTTCAGGTTTACCCCTTTTTTCTTTCTTCGTTTTTACCACTCTTCTATCGATCGTTCACTTCTGCAATCTATTTGGGTTGCAGAACACTATATACATACACCTATCTCTATGACGGTTATACTCACTATATGCCCTCACGTCACATAGCCACAGGGATCTTTTTATAGATTTTTTATAGATTCTTAGTGCATCTATAGTCTCACTTGCGCACTATTTTTACTACCAGGACACTAGATAGGGTCAGGGAGTCGAGTTAGAGACTTTTAGCCCTTGTCTTTAGTACATTTGACAGATCACTATATATGCCCCATAATGGGTCATCCACTTACGGTCCTGTTCAGGACACTACACATACACTTTCTGGTGTACCTTTTTTCATACATTTTATGTCACACCATATTATGTCACTAGCCGGGGCTCATTCAGCCTTTTACGGCCGTCACATGCAATGGATTTACCATACATCCACATACCTATTCAACCCCTTTTCACACCACCTAGACGTCCTTACGGTCACGGTGGTTCCAGCACTAATGGGTGCTCCTATGAGTGGGGCCCCCCCTGTAAATTTAAATTTAAATTTAAATCTAATTCTGATCTTTTATTTCAATGTTTATTTTTGTTTTCTATACTGATCTGTCACACATTTCAGGTAGTAAATATTAGATTACATTTCACATGTTTTCCAGAGATAACTTTGGTGCACACTTTGCATATACGTAGCCATTCCAATTTAATCCACTAGATGTCCCCATGGATGGGGATTCCTTTTCAATGTTTGTCCATTGACAGATGAGGGAGGTGTAAGGTCAACCCGTACACCATTTTGCAGGTGTCTTATTGGTGCCCTTCCTTCCCCACGTTTTCTTGGCGTCTCAGTTTACTGGAGACCTCATTCGCTTCCGGTTTCACCTGACGCACTTCCGGCGCACGCTCACTTCCGGTCACATGGCCGGAAGTAGGCAGTCCATGCCCTCCCTTGTTCCCTGCGCACTAAGCACAATATGACGCCAGCGCACCTATAGCGTGCCGCCGTTCACTACGTTTTGATATTTTGAGATGACGCCCCAAACAGCTGACCACTCATGACACGGTTTGACTCAGAAATACCGTGATTGGACATAAATTTCGGCGGGAATACTGGCGTTCAGCCTATGATTGGCTACACGTTCTCAGCCCAGGACCAGTCCATGAGTGGGGATATTTTGTTTACCTACGCTACATTCCATCAGAATACAAGCGATCTAAGTAATACCTCCATGCTTGCCTTTGGTGTCCATCTCACAGCCAGGGTGTATTGTGTAATGCCCGTTTATTATGGAATATGTTTAGTAATGTAATCCATTTAACATTGGGGACCTTATTGCACTTACTCCCCTCCCATCACATTTGGTTTAGGCGGGAGGCGTTCACTTCCTGCCTGGAACGAAGGGGAGGTTCCCTTGGGTTTATGTCTATAAATGTTAGAGGCAATGTGGGGGGGCTAGAGATATGCCCCTGTGGAAGACTTTTAGTCGAAACGCGTCGGGCCAGCTATCTTATGCCCCCCATATTGCCGAATTTTCCTTTATCATCATCTCGAGATTTTATTTGTTTTTAAAATTTTCACATGCATATGTGAATAAAGCTATGCCCATTTGACCTGCACCATTGGAGTGGTCTCCATTTTTTCATTACATTTTCCTGGCTTCTACCATCACCTTCACGGCCATTGGACGATCGTATGTCGAGTTCATCCATCGTTGCTGATCGATCCAGTACCCAGTTCCTGAAAGTGTTGGAGTCCCAGCCTGCAGTATCTTCATCAATAAGCCTGTTTGATGTGGATGCCATACGGTATACACATCCATCTTTTCCGGTAAGAGTACCTATGCCGCACAGTGACATCAGTCAAACATATGTCTTCAGTTGGTTTCGTTTGAACAGACCAGAAGGATCAACTTTCTGATGTTCTCACCACATGAACTTTATTTATAACATTGTGTTTATATTTTTTGAGTTTACCAGTTACATATGGTGGATATATATCAATATTTATGTCCCAGAGTGCTGTGACATACATGCACTCCTCTTCATGTATTAGCGCTACAATTTTTGATTTGCCTGTTACTACCTATAATTCCCCTCAGCTGTGTGGGACTACCTATAATTCCCCTCAGCTGTGTGGGACTACCTATAATTCCCCTCAGCTGTGTGGGACTACCTATAATTCCCCTCAGCTGTGTGGGACTACCTATAATTCCCCTCAGAGCTGTGTTGGAGGAGCTATAATTCCCCTCAGAGCTGTGTGGGACTACCTGTAACCCCCCTCAGAGCTGTGTGGGACTACCTATAATCCCCCTCAGCTGTGTGGGACTACCTATAATTCCCCTCAGCTGTTTGGGATTACCTATAATCCCCCTCAGAGATGTGTGGGACTACCTATAATCCCCCTCAGAGATGTGTGGGACTACCTATAATTCCCCTCAGAGATGTGTGGGACTACCTATAATTCCCCTCAGAGCTGTGTAGGACTACCTATAATTCCCCTCAGAGCTGTGTGGGACTACCTATAATTCTCCTCAGAGCTGTGTGGGACTACCTATAACCCCCCTCAGAGCTGTGTGGGACTACCTATAATTCCCCTCAGAGCTGTGTGGGACTACCTATTTTTTTTAATTATTTTTTTTAATTATTATTATTATTTTTTTTTTAAAAGAAAACATTTTTTTTGAAAATAATATTTTTCAAAAAATACTTTTTTTTCAAAGAATATTTTTTTTCAAATTTCCTAATTTTTTTTTTCTAAAATTATTATTATTTTTTTTTATAATTTTTTTTTTTTTTCAAAAATGTTTTTTTTTTTTTTAATGATTTTTTTTAATTATTATTATTTTTTTTTAATTATATTTTTTTTCTAAAATAATTTTTTTTTCAAAAAAGAATTATTTTTTTAAATTTCTTAATTTTCATTTTTTTTTCTAAAATTATTATTTTTTTATTATTTTTTTTTTTAATTTTTTCTTTTCAAATTTCATAATTCCCCTCAGAGCTGTGTGGGACTAGTTATAATTCTCCTCAGAGCTGTGTGGGACTACCTATAATCCCCCTCAGAGCCGTGTGGGACTACCTATAATCCCCCTCAGAGCCGTGTGGGACTACCTATAATTCCCCTCAGAGCTGTGTGGGACTACCTATAATCCCCCTCAGAGATGTGTGGGACTACCTATAATCTCCCTCAGAGATGTGTGGGACTACCTATAATTCCCCTCAGAGCTGTGTGGGACTACCTATAATCCCCCTCAGCTGTGTGGGACTACCTATAATCCCCTCAGCTGTGTGGGACTACCTATAATTCCCCTCAGCTGTGTGGTACTACCTATAATTCCCCTCAGAGCTGTGTTGGAGGAGCTATAATTCCCCTCAGAGCTGTGTTGGAGGAGCTATAATTCCCCTCAGAGCTGTTTGGGACTACCTATAATCCCCCTCAGAGATGTGTGGGACTACCTATAATCCCCCTCAGAGCTGTGTAGGACTACCTATAATTCCCCTCAGAGCTGTGTAGGACTACCTATAATCCCCCTCAGAGCTGTGTGGGACTACCTATAATTCTCCTCAGAGCTGTGTGGGACTACCTATAACCCCCCTCAGAGCTGTGTGGGACTACCTATAATCCCCCTCAGCTGTGTGGGACTACCTATAATCCCCCTCAGCTGTGTGGGACTACCTATAATTCCCCTCAGCTGTGTGGGACTACCTATAATTCCCCTCAGCTGTGTGGGACTACCTATAATTCCCCTCAGCTGTGTGGGACTACCTATAATTCCCCTCAGCTGTGTGGGACTACCTATAATTCCCCTCAGAGCTGTGTTGGAGGAGCTATAATTCCCCTCAAAGCTGTGTGGGACTACCTGTAACCCCCTCAGAGCTGTGTGGGACTACCTATAATCCCCCTCAGCTGTGTGGGACTACCTATAATTCCCCTCAGCTGTGTGGGATTACCTATAATCCCCCTCAGAGATGTGTGGGACTACCTATAACCCCCCTCAGAGCTGTGTGGGACTACCTATAATTTCCCCTCAGAGCTGTGTGGGACTACCTATAATTCCCCTCAGAACTGTGTTGGAGGAGCTATAATTCCCCTCAGAGCTGTGTGGGACTACCTATAATCCCCCCTCAGAGCTGTGTGGTACTACCTATAATCCCCTCAGAGATGTGTGGGACTACCTATAATTCCCCTCAGAGCTGTGTGGGACTACCTATAATCCCCCTCAGCTGTGTGGTACTACCTATAATTGCCCTCAGGGCTGTGTGGGAGGAGCTATAATTCCCCTCAGAGCTTTTGTCACCTCCCACTCTAGTTTTGAACATTTCTCCATTCAATCCTATGGGACAAATGTCGCCGCAAAAATGACGATATTTCGTGAACCATTCGGAAAAATGTTCCACAAAGTAATAGCACACCATTCGGGAACAATCCGCACATTTTGGTATATATTCGGTATATGTAGCGTAAAAACTGTGGGAGGAGTTAGGGTGGTAAATTTGGCTATAAGAATAATAATAATATATATGTGAGATAACAATAAGTGATCTTGCTATGCAAGAACACTTAATAACTAGAAAATCTACAATTTCTGGGGAAATTGTGTGACGTGTTCTTGCCTCCACCTACTGGAGTGGGCGGAGAAACTGGGTGGAGTGGCTTGAGTAACTAAACATTTATTTATTTTTTTCAAAAATAATTATTTTTTTTTAATGATTTTTTTAAATGATTTTTTAGATTTTTATTCAATTTTTTCTAAAAATAAATTTTTCAAAATAATTTTTTTCAAAATTTTTTTTTTTTCCAATTTTTTTTTCAAATTTCCTAATTTTCATTTTTTTTTCTAAAATGATTGATTTTTTTTCAAAAATAATTTTTTTTCAAAAAGAATTTTTTTTTTCAAAGAATTTTTTTTTAATGATTTTTTTAATTATTATTATTTTTTTTTTAAATGATTTTTTTTTCAAAAAACATTTTTTTTCTTCAAATTTCCTAAATTTTCATTTTTTTTTCAAAAATGATTGATTTTTTTTTTTTTTTTTATAAAAAAATATTTTTTTCAAAAATATTTTTTTTTTTTTAATGATTTTTTTGAATTATTATTATTTTTTTTTAAATTATATATTTTTTCTAAAATTATTATTTTTTTCAAAAACGAATTTTTTTCAAATTTCCAAATTTTCCGTTTTATTTTTCTAAAATTATTTTATTTTTATTTTTTATTATTATTATTTTTTTATTATTTTTTTTTTTCAAATTTCATAATTCCCCTCAGAGCTGTGTGGGACTAACTATAATCCCCCTCAGAGCTGTGTGGGACTACCTATAATCCCCCTCAGAGCTGTGTGGGACTATCTATAATCCCCCTCAGAGCTGTGTGGGACTACCTATAATCCCCCCAGAGCTGTGTGGGACTACCTATAATTCCCCTCAGAGCTGTGTGGGACTACCTATAATTCCCCTCAGAGCTGTGTGGGACTACCTATAATTCCCCCCAGCTGTGTGGGACTACCTATAATTCCCATCTGAGCTTTTGTCATCTCCCACTCTAGTTTTGATCATTTCTCCATTCATTCCTATGGGACAAATTTCGCCGCAAAAATGACGATATTTCGTGAACCATTCGGCGAAACGTTCCACAAAGTAATAGCACACCATTCGGGAACAATCCGCACGTTTTGGTATATATTCGGTATATGTAGCGTAAAAACTGTGGGAGGAGTTAGGGTGGTAAATTTGGCTATAATAAGAATAATAATAATAATAATATATATGTGAGATAACAATAAGTGATCTTGCTATGCAAGAACACTTAATAATATATATGTGAGATAACAATAAGTGATCTTGCTATGCAAGAACACTTAATAATAATATATATGTGAGATAACAATAAGTGATCTTGCTATGCAAGAACACTTAACTAGAAAATCTACAATTTCTGGGGAAATTGTGTGACGTGTTCTTGCCTCCACCTACTGGAGTGGGCGGAGTAACTGGGTGGAGTGGCTTGAGTAAACTAAACTTTTTATTTATTTTTTTCAAAAATGATTTTTTTTTTTTAATGATTTTATTGTTTAAAAAGATTTTTTTTAATGATTTATTTTAATTTTTTTCTAAAATGATTTTTTTTTTCAAATTTCCTAATTTTCCTTTTTTTTCTAAAATGATTGATTTTTTTTCTAAAATATTTTTTTTTTCAAGAATGACATTTTTTTTTTTTATTTATTTTTTTTTTCTAAAAAATTTTTTTTTTTTTTCAAAAATTATTTTTTTTTTTCAAAAATTTATTTTTTTTTTCAAAAAAATTTTTTTTTTTATTTTTTTTTTCAAAAAATATTTTTTTTTTTCAAAAATTATTTTTTAAACTTTTTTATTATTATTTTTTTTAATTATTATTATTTCTTTTTTTTAATTTCATAATTCCCCTGAGCTGTTTGGGACTATCTATAATTCCCCTCAGCTGTGTGGGACTACCTATAATTCCCCTCAGAGCTGTGTGGGACTACCTATAATTCCCCTCAGAGCTGTGTGGGAGGAGCTATAATTCCCTTCAAAGCTGTGTGGGACTACATATAATCCCCCTCAGAGCTGTGTGGGACTACATATAATCCCCCTCAGCTGTGTGGGACTAGCTATAATCCCCCTCAGAGCTGTGTGGGACTACCTATAATCCCCCTCAGAGCTGTGTGGGACTACCTATAATCCCCCTCAGAGCTGTGTGTGAGGAGCTATAATTCCCCTCAGAGCTGTGTGGGAGGAGCTATAATTCCCCTAAAAGCTGTGTGGGACTACCTATAATCCCCCCAGATCTGTGTGGGAGGAGCTATAATTCCCCACAGAGCTGTGTGGGACTACCTATAATTCCCCTCAGAGCTGTGTGAGACTACCTATAATTCTCCTCAGAGCTGTGTGAGACTACCTATAATCCCCCTCAGAGCTGTGTGGGACTACCTATAATCCCCCTCAGAGCTGTGTGGGACTACCTATAATCCCCCTCAGCTGTGTGGGACTACCTATAATCCCCCTCAGAGCTGTGTGGGACTAGCTATATTTGCCCTCAGAGCTATGTGGGACTAGCTATATTTGCCCTCAGAGCTGTGTGGGAGGAGCTATAGTTCCCCTCAGAGCTTTTGTCACTCCCACTCTAGTTTTGAACATTTCTCCATTCAATCCTATGGGACAAATTTCGCCGCAAAAATTACGATATTTCGTGAACCGTTCGGCGAAACGTTCCACAAAGTAATAGCACACCATTCGGGAACAGTCCACACGTTTTGGTATATTACTTGTCTATGTAGTGTAAAAACTGTGGGAGGAGTTAGGGTGGTAAATTTGGCTATAATAAGAATAAGAACTAGAAAAAATACAATTTCTGGGGAAATTGTGTGACGTGTTCTTGCCTCCACCTACTGGAGTGGGCGGAGAAACTGGGTGGAGTGGCTTGAGTAACTAAACATTTATTTAAAAAATATTTTTTTTTTTTTTAAATGATTTTTTAGATTTTTATTCAATTTTTTCTAAAAATAAATTTTTCAAAATTATTTTTTTCAAATTTTTTTTTCACATTTTTTTCAAATTTCCTAATTTTCATTTTTTTCTAAAATGATTGATTTTTTTTTATAAAATTATTTATTTTCAAAAATAATTTTTTTTTCAAAAATAATTTTTTTTTTTTCAAAAATAATTTTTTTTTTCAAAAATATTTTTTTTTTCAAAAATATTTTTTTTTCAAAAATAATTTTTTTTTTTCAAAAATAATTTTTTTTTTTCAAAAAAATTTTTTTTTTTTTCAAAAATATATTTTTTTTTTAATTATTATTATTTTTTTTTAAATGATTTTTTTTTCTAAAAATGTTTTTTTTCTTCAAATTTCCTAAATTTTCATATTTTTTTCTAAAATGATTGATTTTTTTTTTTTTTTTTATAAAAAATATTTTTTTCAAAAATTATTTTTTTTTTTAATGATTTTTTTAATTATTATTATTTTTTTTTTAATTATATATTTTTTCTAAAATTATTTTTTTTTTCAAAAAATTATTTTTTTCAAATTTCCTAATTTTCATTTTTTTTTCTAAAATTATTTTATTTTTTTTTTTTTTTTTTATTATTATTTTTTTTTATTTTTTTTTTCAAATTTCATAATTCCCCTCAGAGCTGTGTGGGACTAACTATAATCCCCCTCAGAGCTGTGTGGGACTACCTATAATCCCCTCAGAGCTGTGTGGGACTACCTATAATCGCCCTCAGAGCTGTGTGGGACTACCTATAATCCACCTCAGATGTGTGGGACTACCTATAATCCCCCTCAGAGCTGTGTGGGACTACCTATAATCCCAGTCAGAGCTGTGTGGGACTACCTATAATCCCCCTCAGAGCTGTGTGGGACTACCTATAATTCCCCTCAGAGCTGTGTGGGACTACCTATAATCACCCTCAGAGCTGTGTGGGACTACCTATAATCCCCCTCAGAGCTGTGTGGGACTACCTATAATCCCCCTCAGAGCTGTGTGGGACTACCTATAATTCCCCTCAGCTGTGTGGGACTACCTATAATTCCCCTCTGAGCTTTTGTCACCTCCCACTCTAGTTTTGATCATTTCTCCATTCATTCCTATGGGACAAATTTCGCCGCAAAAATGACGATATTTCGTAAACCATTCGGCGAAATGACGAAGACTACCTATAATTGCCCTCAGAGCTATGTGGGAGGAGCTATAATTCCCCTCAGAGCTTTTGTCACCTCCCACTAGTTTTGAACATTTCTCCATTCATTCCTATGGGACAAATTTCGCCGCAAAAATTACGATATTTCGTGAACCATTCGGAAAAACGTTCCACAAAGTAATAGCACACCATTCGGGAACAATCCGCACGTTTTGGTATATATTCGGTATATGTAGCATAAAAACTGTGGGAGGAGTTAGCGTGCAAAATTTGGCTATAAGAATAATAATAATAACTAGAAAAGATACAATTTCTGGGGAAATTGTGTGACGTGTTCTTGCCTCCACCTACTGGAGTGGGCGGAGTAACTGGGTGAAGTGGCTTGAGTAACTAAACGTATTTATTTTTTTCAAAAATGATTATTTTTTTAATGATTTTTTTTAAATGATTTTTTTTTTTTTTTATTTAATTAATTAAAAAAAATTTATTTTAAAAAATTATTTTTTTTTTCAAAAATTATTTTTTTTTTCAAAAATTTTTTTTTTTTCAAAAATTATTTATTTTTCCAAAAAGATTTTTTTTTAAAAATTTCCTCATTTTCATTTTTTTCTAAAATGATTGATTTTTTTTTTTTATAAAAAAAAAAAAATAAATTTTTTTTTAAGTTATTATTATTTTTTTTTTTTAAATGATATTTTTTTCAAAAAAAATATTTTTTTTCCCAAAAATATATTTTTTTTTCAAAAAAGATTTTTTTTTCAAAAAAGATTTTTTTTTTTTTTTTTTTTTTCAAAAAAAGATTTTTTTTTCAAATTTCCTAATTTTAATTTTTTTTTCTAAAATTATTTTTTTTTTTTTTTTTTTTTATAAATTTTTTTTTTTTTTTCAAAAATGTTTTTTTTTTAATGATTTTTTTTAATTATTATTTTTTTTTTTTAAATTATATTTTTTTTCTAAAATTATTTTTTTTTCAAAAAAGAATTTTTTTTTTTTAAATTTCCTAATTTAAAAATTTTTTTTTCTAAAATTTTTTTTTTTTTTTTTTTTTATTATTATTTTTTTTTTCTTTTCAAATTTCATAATTCCCCTCAGAGCTGTGTGGGACTACCTATAATCCCCCTCAGAGCTGTGTGGGACTACCTATAATCCCCCTCAGAGCTGTGTGGGACTACCTATAATCCCCCTCAGAGCTGTGTGGGACTACCTATAATCCCCCTCAGAGCTGTGTGGGACTACCTATAATCCCCCTCAGAGCTGTGTGGGACTACCTATAATCCCCCTCAGAGCTGTGTGGGACTACCTATAACCCCCCTCAGAGCTGTGTGGGACTACCTATAATCCCCCTCAGAGCTGTGTGGGACTACCTATAATCCCCCTCAGAGCTGTGTGGGACTACCTATAATTCCCCTCAGCTGTGTGGGACTACCTATAATTCCCCTCAGAGCTGTGTGGGACTACCTATAATTTCCCTCAGAGCTGTGTGGGACTACCTATAATTTCCCTCAGAGCTGTGTGGGACTACCTATAATTTCCCTCAGAGCTGTGTGGGACTACCTATAATTCCCCTCAGAGCTGTGTGGGACTACCTATAATCCCCCTCAGAGCTGTGTGGGACTACCTATAACCCCCCTCAGCTGTGTGGGACTACCTATAACCCCCTCAGCTGTGTGGGACTACCTATAACCCCCCTCAAAGCTGTGTGGGAGGAGCTAAAATTCCCCTCAGAGCTTTTGTCACCTCCCACTCTAGTTTTGAACATTTCTCCATTCATTCCTATGGGACAAATTTCGCCGCAAAAATGACGATATTTCGTGAAACGTTCGGCGAAACGTTCCACAAAGTAATAGCACACCATTCGGGAACAATCCGCACGTTTTGGTATATATTCGGTATATGTAGCGTAAAAACTGTGGGAGGAGTTAGCGTGCAAAATTTGGCTATAAGAATAATAATAACTAGAAAAAATACAATTTCTGGGGAAATTGTGTGACGTGTTCTTGCCTCCACCTACTGGAGTGGGCGGAGAAACTGGGTGGAGTGGCTTGAGTAACTAAACATTTATTTATTTTTTTCAAAAATAATTTATTTTTTTTTAATGATTTTTTTTTAAATGATTTTTTAGATTTTTATTCAATTTTTTCTAAAAATAAATTTTTCAAAATTATTTTTTTCAAAAAATTTTTCACATTTTTTTTTCAAATTTCGTAATTTTCATTTCTTTTCTAAAATGATTGATTTTTTTTTATAAAATTTTTTTTTTTCAAAAATAATTTTTTTTTTTTTCAAAAATAATTTTTTTTTTTTTCAAAAATTTTTTTTTTCAAAAATATTTTTTTTTAAATTATTATTAGTTTTTTTTAAATGATTTTTTTTTCTAAAAATTTTTTTTTTTTTTCAAATTTCCTAATTTTCATTTTTTTTTCTAAAATTATTTTATTTTTATTTTTTTTATTATTATTATTTTTTTTTTTAATTTTTTTTTTTCAAAAATTATTTTTTTTTTCAAAAATTTTTTTTTTTTTTCAAAAATAATTTTTTTTTAATTATTATTATTTTTTTTTAAATGATTTTTTTTTTTCTAAAAATGTTTTTTTTTTTCAAATTTCCTAATTTTCATTTTTTTTTCTAAAATTATTTTTTTTTTATTTTTTTATTATTATTATTTTTTTTTAATTATTTATTTTTTTCAAATTTCATAATTCCCCTCAGAGCTGTGTGGGACTAACTATAATCCCCCTCAGAGCTGTGTGGGACTACCTATAATCGCCCTCAGAGCTGTGTGGGACTACCTATAATCGCCCTCAGAGCTGTGTGGGGGACTACCTATAATCCACCTCAGATGTGTGGGACTACCTATAATCCCCCTCAGAGCTGTGTGGGACTACCTATAATCCCAGTCAGAGCTGTGTGGGACTACCTATAATCCCCCTCAGAGCTGTGTGGGACTACCTATAATTCCCCTCAGAGCTGTGTGGGACTACCTATAATCCCCCTCAGAGCTGTGTGGGACTACCTATAATTCCCCTCAGAGCTGTGTGGGACTACCTATAATTCCCCTCAGCTGTGTGGGACTACCTATAATTCCCCTCAGAGCTGTGTGGGACTACCTATAATCCCCCTCAGCTGTGTGGGACTACCTATAATTCCCCTCTGAGCTTTTGTCACCTCCCACTCTAGTTTTGATCATTTCTCCATTCATTCCTATGGGACAAATTTCACCGCAAAAATGACGATATTTCGTAAACCATTCGGCGAAACGACAAAGACTACCTATAATTGCCCTCAGAGCTATGTGGGAGGAGCTATAATTCCCCTCAGAGCTTTTGTCACCTCCCACTAGTTTTGAACATTTCTCCATTCATTCCTATGGGACAAATTTCGCCGCAAAAATGACGATATTTCGTGAACCATTCGGAAAAAACGTTCCACAAAGTAATAGCACACCATTCGGGAACAATCCGCACGTTTTGGTATATATTCGGTATATGTAGCATAAAAACTGTGGGAGGAGTTAGCGTGCAAAATTTGGCTATAATAAGAATAATAATAACTAGAAAAGATACAATTTCTGGGGAAATTGTGTGACGTGTTCTTGCCTCCACCTACTGGAGTGGGCGGAGTAACTGGGTGGAGTGGCTTGAGTAACTAAACTTTTATTTATTTTTTTTCAAAAATTATTATTTATTTTTTTTAATGATTTTTTTTAAATGTTTTTTTTTATTTTTATTTAATTATTTTAAAAAAAAATAATATTTTTCAAAAATTTTTTTTTTTTTTCAAAAATTTTTTTTTTCCAAAAAGATATTTTTTTTCAAATATCCTAATTTTCATTTTTTTTCTAAAATGATTGATTTTTTTTTTTTACAAAAAAAAAAATTTTTTAATTATTTTTTTGAATTATTTTTTTTTTTAAAAGAAAAACATTTTTTTGAAAATAATATTTTTCAAAAAATATTTTTTTTCCAAAGAATATTATTTTTTTTCAAATTTCCTATTTTTTTTTTCTAAAATTATTATTTTTTTTTTTATAAATTTTTTTTTTTTTTCAAAAATTTTTTTTTTTTTTTTAATGATTTTTTTTAATTATTATTTTTTTTTTTAATTTCCTAATTTTCATTTTTTTTTCTAAAATTATTTTTTTTTAATTTTTTTATTATTATTATTATTTTTTTTTTTTTTTTCTTTTCAAATTTCATAATTCCCCTCAGAGCTGTGTGGGACTAGTTATAATTCCCCTCAGAGTTGTGTAGGACTACCTATAATCCCCCTCAGAGCTCTGTTGGACTACCTATAATTCCCCCTCAGAGCTGTGTGGGACTACCTATAATTCCCCTCAGAGCTGTGTTGGAGGAGCTATAATTCCCCTCAGAGATGTGTGGGACTACCTATAATTCCCCTCAGAGCTGTGTGGGCTACCTATAATCCCCCTCAGAGATGTGTGGGACTACCTATAATCTCCCTCAGAGATGTGTGGGACTACCTATAATCTCCCTCAGAGATGTGTGGGACTACCTATAATCTCCCTCAGAGATGTGTGGGACTACCTATAATTCCCCTCAGAGCTGTGTGGGACTACCTATAATCCCCCTCAGAGCTGTGTGGGACTACCTATAATCCCCCCTCAGAGCTGTGTGGGACTACCTATAATTCCCCTCAGAGCTGTGTGGGACTACCTATAATTCCCCTCAGAGCTGTGTGGGACTACCTATAATTCCCCTCAGCTGTGTGGGACTACCTATAATTCCCCTCTGAGCTTTTGTCACCTCCCACTCTAGTTTTGAACATTTCTCCATTCATTCCTATGGGACAAATTTCGCCGCAAAAATGACGATATTTCGTGAACCATTTGGAAAAAACGTTCCACAAAGTAATAGCACACCATTCGGGAACAATCCGCACGTTTTGGTATATATTCGGTATATGTAGCATAAAAACTGTGGGAGGAGTTAGCGTGCAAAATTTGGCTATAAGAATAATAATAATAATAATAACTAGAAAATCTACAATTTCTGGGGAAATTGTGTGACGTGTTCTTGCCTCCACCTACTGGAGTGGGCGGAGTAACTGGGTGGAGTGGCTTGAGTAATTAAACTTTTTATTTATTTTTTTCAAAAATGATTATTTTTTTTTAATGATTTTATTTTTTAAATGATTTTTTTTTCTAAAATGTTTTTTTTCAAATTTCCTAATTTTCCTTTTTTTTCTAAAATGATTGATTTTTTTTTGTAAAATTATTTTTTTTTCCAAGAATGACATTTTTTCTTTTTTTTCAAAAAAATGTTTATTTTTTCTAAAAAAAAAATTTTTAATGATTTTTTTTTAAATATATTTTTTTTCTAAAATTATTTTTTTTTACTTTTTTATTATTATTTTTTTTTTAATTATTATTTTTTTTTTTAAATTTCATAATTCCCCTCAGAGCTGTTTGGGACTACCTATAATTCCCCTCAGCTGTGTGGGACTACCTATAATCCCCCTCAGAGCTGTGTTTTTTTATGATTTTTTTTTCCAAAAAATGTTTTTTCTAAAATGATTGATTTTTTTTTTAAAATATTTTTTTTTTTCAAGAATGACATTTTTTTCCAAAATTATATTTTTTTAAATGATTGATTTTTCTAAAAAAAAAATTTTTCAAAATATAATTTTTTCAAAAATATATTTTTTTTTCAAATTTCCTAATTTTCATTTTTTTTCTAAAAAAATTATTATTATTTTTTTTAAATTTCATAATTCCCCTCAAAGCTGTGTGGGACTACCTATAATTCCCCTCAGCTGTGTGGGACTACCTACAATCCCCTCAGAGCTGTGTTTTTTTTTTAATGATTTTTTTTTCCAAAAAATATTTTTTCTAAAATTGATTTTTTTTCAAAATATATATTTTTTTTTTCAAAATAAATATTTTTAATTTATTCTAAATATATTTTTTTTTTCAAAAAAATTTTGTTTTTAAATTTCCTATTTTTCATTTTTTTTTCAAATTTCCTAATTTTCATATTTTTTTCAAATTTCATAATTTCCTTTTTTTTCTAAAATTATTATTATTATTATTATTTTTTTCAAATTTCATAATTCCCCTCAAAGCTGTGTGGGACTACCTATAATTCACCTCAGAGCTGTGTGGGAGAAGCTATAATTCCCCTCAGATCTGTGTGGGACTACCTATAATTCTCCTCAGCTGTGTGGGACTACCTATAATTCCCCTCAGAGCTGTGTGGGACTACCTATAATCCCCCTCAGAGCTGTGTGGGACTACCTATAACCCCCCTCAGCTGTGTGGGACTACCTATAACCCCCTCAGCTGTGTGGGACTACCTATAACCCCCTCAGATGTGTGGGACTACCTATAACCCCCCTCAAAGCTGTGTGGGAGGAGCTAAAATTCCCCTCAGAGCTTTTGTCACCTCCCACTCTAGTTTTGAACATTTCTCCATTCATTCCTATGGGACAAATTTCGCCGCAAAAATTACGATATTTCGTGAAACGTTCGGCGAAACGTTCCACAAAGTAATAGCACACCATTCGGGAACAATCCGCACGTTTTGGTATATATTCGGTATATGTAGCGTAAAAACTGTGGGAGGAGTTAGGGTGGTAAATTTGGCTATAAGAATAATAATAATAATAATATATATGTGAGATAACAATAAGTGATCTTGCTATGCAAGAACACTTAATAATAATAATAATAATAATAATAATATATATGTGAGATAACAATAAGTGATCTTGCTATGCAAGAACACTTAATAAGAACTAGAAAAGATACAATTTCTGGGGAAATTGTGTGACGTGTTCTTGCCTCCACCTACTGGAGTGGGCGGAGTAACTGGGTGGAGTGGCTTGAGTAACTAAACTTTTATTTATTTTTCTCAAAAATGATTATTTATTTTTTTAATGATTTTTTTTTAATGTTTTATTTTTATTTTTATTTAATTATTTCTAAAAAAAATATTTTTCAAAATTTTTTTTTTTCCAAAAAGATATTTTTTTTCAAATTTCCTAATTTTCATTTTTTTTTCTAAAATGATTGATTTTTTTTTTATAAAAAAAAAACATTTTTTTAATTATTTTTTTGAATTATTATTATTATTATTTTTTTTCAAAGAATATTATTTTTTTTCAAATTTCCTAATTTTTTTTTTCTAAAATTATTATTTTTTTTTTTTTTATAAATTTTTTTTTTTCAAAAATGTTTTTTTTTTTTAATGATTTTTTTTAATTATTTTTTTTAAATGATATTTTTTTTCTAAAATAATATTTTTTTCAAATTTTTTTTTTTTTTTTTTTAATTTACTAATTTTCATTTTTTTTTCTAAAATAATTTTTTTTTTTTTATTATTATTTTTTTTTTTTTCTTTTCAAATTTCATAATTCCCCTCAGAGCTGTGTGGGGCTAGTTATAATTCCCCTCAGAGTTGTGTAGGACTACCTATAATCCCCCTCAGAGCTGTGTTGGACTACCTATAATTCCCCTCAGAGCTGTGTGGGACTACCTATAATTCTCCTCAGAGCTGTGTGGGACTACCTATAACCCCCGTCAGAGCTGTGTGGGACTACCTATAATCCCCCTCAGCTGTGAGGAACTACCTATAATTCCCCTCAGAGCTGTGTTGGAGGAGCTATAATTCCCCTGAGATGTGTGGGACTACCTATAATTCCCCTCAGAGATGTGTGGGACTACCTATAATTCCCCTCAGAGCTGTGTGGGACTACCTATAATTCTCCTCAGAGCTGTGTGGGACTGCCTATAATTCTCCTCAGAGCTTTGTGTGACTACCTATAATTCCCCTCAGAGCTGTGTGTGACTACCTATAATTCCCCTCAGAGCCGTGTGGGACTACTTATAATTCCCCTCAGAGCCGTGTGGGACTACCTATAATTCCCCTCAGCTGTGTGGGACTACCTATAATTCCCCTCAGAGCTTTGTGTGACTACCTATAATTCCCCTCAGAGCTGTGTTGGACTACCTATAATTCCCCTCAGCTGTGTGTGACTACCTATAATCCCCCTCAGCTGTGAGGGACTACCTATAATTCCCCTCAGCTGTGTGGGACTACCTATAACCCCCCTCAGAGATGTGTGGGACTACCTATAATCCCCCTCAGAGCTGTGTTGGACTACCTATAATTCCCCTCAGAGCTGTGTAGGACTACCTATAATCCCCCTCAGAGCTGTGTGGGACTACCTATAATCCCCCTCAGAGATGTGTGGGACTACCTATAATTCCCCTCAGAGCTGTGTGGGACTACCTATAATTCCCCTCAGAGCTGTGTGGGACTACCTATAATCCCCCTCAGCTGTGTGGGACTACCTATAATCCCCCTCAGAGCTGTGTGGGACTACCTATAATTAATCCACTCAGCTGTGTGGGACTACCTATAATCCCCCTCAGAGCTGTGTGGGACTACCTATAATCCCCCTCAGAGCTGTGTGGGACTACCTAGAATTCCCCTCAGAGCTTTTGTCACCTCCCACTCTAGTTTTGAACATTTCTCCATTCATTCCTATGGGACAAATTTTGCCGCAAAAATGACGATATTTCGTGAACCATTTGGCGAAACGTTCCACAAAGTAATAGCACACCATTCGGGAACAATCCGCACGTTTTGGTATATATTCGGTATATGTAGCGTAAAAACTGTGGGAGGAGTTAGGGTGGTAAATTTGGCTATAATAAGAATAATAATAATATATATGTGAGATAACAATAAGTGATCTTGCTATGCAAGAACACTTAATAATATATATGTGAGATAACAATAAGTGATCTTGCTATGCAAGAACACTTAAATATATATGTGAGATAACAATAAGTGATCTTGCTATGCAAGAACACTTAATAATAATATATATGTGAGTTAACATTAAGTGGTCTTGGTATGCAAGAACACTTAATAATATATATGTGAGATAACATTAAGTGGTCTTGCTATGCAAGAACACTTAAAGAGGAAGTAAACCTTCCTCAAAAAAAAAAAAAAAAAAACGGAACCTGCAAGGCAAAGGCATAATGAGCTAGTATGCATAGCATACTAGCTCATTATGAATGACTTACCTGAGAACGAAGCCCCCGAAGCAGTCCTCATCCACGACCTTCTCCGTCGCCATCATTCCTGGAGTGACTTCCGGGTCTCGCCACTCCAGCGCTGTCATTCGCTGGAGCGGCGATGACAACACTCCCGCGCATGCGCACGAAGGCGGCATATCGCCGTGATCTCGGCATACGCAGTGCGCCTGCGCGCCGCTGTCTACGACCCATGCGCCGTACACAGCGGTGCCTGTTTTTTTCTAAATATCTCCTAAACCAGGGCTCAAAATTTCAAGTCCTGAGCTACTAGCCAGGCCTTAAGGGTTACTCGCCACCAGTTGCCCCGCCCAACCCCTACCCTGTCCCGCCCCTAAACACGCCCTCATAACTTATCTCATTAAATGACACTTTAATGTTTTATGTAATTAAGTTATAAAAATATTAACAACTGTATCCATGCCTGCCAATGCAGCCTGTGTCCCCCCCCCATGTGCAGCCTGTGTCCCCCCCCCGTGTGCAGCCTGTGTCCCCCCCCCGTGTGCAGCCTGTGTCCCCCCCCCGTGTGCAGCCTGTGTCCCCCCCCCCGTGTGCAGCCTGTGTCCCCCCCCCCGTGTGCAGCCTGTGTCCCCCCCCCCCGTGTGCAGCCTGTGTCCCCCCCCCCGTGTGCAGCCTGTGTCCCCCCCCCCGTGTGCAGCCTGTGTCCCCCCCCCCGTGTGCAGCCTGTGTCCCCCCCCCCCCGTGTGCAGCCTGTGTCCCCCCCGTGTGCAGCCTGTGTGTCCCCCCCCCGTGTGTGCAGCCTGTGTGTCCCCCCCCCGTGTGTGCAGCCTGTGTGCCCCCCCCGTGTGTGCAGCCTGTGTGTCCCCCCGTGTGTGCAGCCTGTGTGTCCCCCCGTGTGTGCAGCCTGTGTGTCCCCCCCCCCGTGTGCAGCCTGTGTGTCCCCCCCGTGTGTGCAGCCTGTGTGTCCCCCTCCGTGTGTGCAGCCTGTGTGTCCCCCTCCGTGTGTGCAGCCTGTGTGTCCCCCTCCGTGTGTGCAGCCTGTGTGTCCCCCTCCGTGTGTGCAGCCTGTGTGTCCCCCTCCGTGTGTGCAGCCTGTGTGTCCCCCTCCGTGTGTGCAGCCTGTGTTCCCCCCGTGTGTGCAGCCTGTCTGTCCCCCTCCATGTGTGCAGCCTGTGTGCCCCCCCCGTGTGTGCAGCCTGTGTGTCCCCCCCGTGTGTGCTGCCTGTGTGTCCCCCCGTGTGTGCAGCCTGTGTGTGTCCCCCTCCGTGTGTGCAGCCTGTGTGTCCCCCTCCGTGTGTGCAGCCTGTGTGTCCCCCTCCGTGTGTGCAGCCTGTGTGCCCCCCCCCCATATGGTGCAGCCTGTGTGTCCCCCCCCCCATATGGTGCAGCCTGTGTGCCCCCCCATATGGTGAAGCCTTTAGGTCCCCCCCATATGGTGCAGCCTGTGTGTGTCCCCCATGGTGCTGCCTACCTGTGGAGTAGAGAGGAGAGCCGCCACTTTGAGATCACAGCAGAGAACATCACAGCTTTCGTTTCATAAGCTGTGTGTTTCCCCCGCCGCGCGCCATCACATAAGCCCCTCCCCTTGTCCGGGGAACTTTGATACATGTCACCTGTCCTAGGATTGGACGGGTGATCTGTCTATCAAAAGTCCCGGAAAAGGAGAGGGGCTTATGTGACGGCGCGCGGCGGGGGAAACACACAGCTTATGAAACGAAAGCTGTGATGTTCTCTGCTGTGATCTGGGAGATCACAGCGGCTCTCCTCTCTTCTCCTCGCCAGCCCTCAAAAATCACTCGCAAAATGCGAGTGTGCGAGTGTAATTTTTGAGGGCTGTCCTAAACCATGTAGGTTTAGGAGATATTTATTGGACCTACAGGTAAGCCTTAATGTAGGCATACCTGTAGGTCAAAGTGGTTTGTAAGGGTTTACAACCACTTTAACCACTTCAGCCCCGGACCAATTGGCAGCCAAAGGACCAGGCCCCTTTTTGCAATTCGGCACTGCGTCGCTTTAACTAACAATTGCGCGGTCATGCGACGTGGCTCCAAAACAAAATTGGCGTCCTTTTTTTCCCACAAATAGAGCTTTCTTTTGGTGGTATTTGATCGCCCCTGCGGTTTTTATTTTTTGCGCTATAAACAAAAATAGAGCGACAATTTTGAAAAAAATGCAATATTTTTTACTTTTTGCTATAATAAATATCCCCAAAAAATATATAAAAAAACATTTTTTTTCCTCAGTTTAGGCCGATACGTATTCTTCTACATATTTTTGGTAAAAAAAATCGCAATTAGCGATTATTGATTAGTTTGCGCAAAAGTTATAGCGTTTACAAAATAGGGGATAGTTTTATAGCATTTTTATTATATTTTTTTTTTATTAGTAATGGCGGCGATCAGCGATTTTTATTGTGACTGCGACATTTTGGCGGACACATCGGACATTTTTGACACATTTTTGGGACATTTGTCATTTATACAGAAATCAGTGCTATTTAAATAGCACTGATTCCTATGTAAATGACAGTTGTAGTTAGGGGGTTAACCACAAGGGGGCGGGGAGGAGTCAGTGTGACGTGTTGTGTTTACTGTAGGGGGGCGTGGCTGTACGTCTGACGTCATTGATCGGCGTTCCCGATGACAGGGAACCGCCGATCACTGACAGTCAGTGTAGGAAGCGCGGGGAGAGGTTTGTTTACATAGACCTCTCCCCGTTCTTCCGCTCCGTAACACGATCGCGGGATACCAGCGGCGATCGGGTCCGCTGGTCCCGCGGCCGGGGTCACGGAGCTCCCGACCGGGTCGCGAGCGCGCCGCTAGCGGCGCGCGACCCACGGGCAGGCACATGCACGATCACGTACAGGTACGTGATTCTGCCTGCCCGTGCCATTCTGCTGACGTATATATGCAGTGGCCGGTCGGGAAGCGGTTAATAATATATATGTGAGATAACAGTAAGTGGTCTTGCTATGCAAGAACACTTAATAATAATAATGTATATGTGAGATAACATTAAGTGGTCTTGCTATGCAAGAACACTTAATAATAATAATATATATGTGACATAACATTAAGTGGTCTTGCTATGCAAGCACACTTAATTAGTGCTACACAAGATCAGCTACATATTGGGAAGTTGCACAAAAGATACACCTTAGATGGTATCTTACTCCTTACAGCATATTACAGCCAAGTTGTAATCACATGGTTCCAACGAATGTTGGCATGGCTGTGGTACAGTGGGTACGCTACCTCGCATGCTGTGGGCCTGCCCAAACCTAAAAAGCTTTTGGAAAGGAACATTTCAACTAATAGCCTCAGGAAACATTGAAATAGCAATTCTTAGTATAATCACCTCATGCCCACCGTGTAGACAATTGACGGTGGGTAGGATCCTCTCGTGTTCTGAGATGACGTCATATGTAATCCAAGTCTCACCGCGTTTGCACGCAGTGACCTCAATCTCGGTAAAGAGTTGATAACACGGCTCTTTACCCATGTGATCAGCTATGTCCAATTGGCTCTCCCCGCCTTACACTGCATTACATTTATCCATCATTGGTTATTTCTGCACAGTACAGCCTATGTATCCAGCTCCAATCAGCAGTACCCCATGGTACAAGTTCTCCAAACACAGGAGAGAACGGTAAGATATACACCAGCTGTAAACTCCATAATGCTAACATTTCTTTAAGCAAATCTGTCATCACAAAACAAACTTTATTATTCTCTGTATGCATTGAGGACAAAATTTCTGCTGTGCGTTTACACTCGCTCAGACATTCAATCATGAGTGGGTTAATCTCTGCAACAGCCAATGCACCTTGGCCTGTAGGCTGTTAAGCCTCCTCTTCTGGCACAGCAGCCATAGTGTCCACCACACTTTTACCAACAGAAATTTCTTTCCACCATGCGAATATCCTTATAGCCATACCATCCCAGTCTGTACTGTCTCTGCTCCAATCAGCAGCACAATGCAGCACTGCTCCATCTACCCAAAGAGACACAGGACAGAGTGGCTAAGCAGCATCTGGAACAACACTCGTCAGTAACACACTTCTCAAGATCATTATCAGTTTTCACATCACATTGCATTAAAGCGGAGTTCCACCCAGAAATGGAACTTCCGCTGATCGGGTTCCTCCCCCCCTCCGGTGTCACATTTGGCACCTTTCAGGGGGTGGGGGGAGCAGATACCCGTCTATTCCAGGTGAAAGAGAGCCACAGAATCCGCAGCGAACTACGCAATGTCCGGCCCCTCCTCCGCCCCCCCGCTGTCAGGAAAGGTTACACCAGCTAATGGCTTTTCAGGCATTTGGCGTGCATTACTGATGTCAACCAGCGGATGTCTCCTGACAGTTTGGAACTGTCAGGGGAGCTCTCTCCTACTGGTGGCATTATTTGATCTTTGGGCCACAGTACTTGCACCCACAAGCAGGTGGTTCCTGGAAGTGTGGAGCGCCGACATCATCTACTGCGTATTCAGGAGATATGTATAAATACCTGGCAAGTACACACACACTTTGCCTTGGTATCTTCCTTGCGCCCTGACCTGAACCTGAGAGCTCTGAAACCTGAACCTGATTCCTGAACCCGTCCCTCCTGTGATCCTGTTACCCTTACCTTTGTCTTACAGCCCGATCCATCCATCCTCTCCTTGTCCTGTTTGCTCCCTGTCCCCATCTGCTGATCTCCCGTTGATGACCCTGGCCTGGGCAACTTTATGATTCTGGTATTCCCCATTATATTTATCTGTCTGTTTATTATTATTTGTGGGTCTCTGTTTGTGGTTGGTTGCACACTGTATTATTTTGGAGGTGGTTGTGTTTATATCAATCACTTATCTTAATAAATCACTATATTTTCACTTATATACGTTTGGGTTTCCTCTGTTGCGGTCCACGCAGTTCTGGTCTCACCTGATACGCGACACCCGCTGTCTTCTGGACACACACAGGTCCCAGAAGACAGCAGGGACCATTCAGAACGTGCAGCGCGACTCAAGCATGCACAGTAGGAAACAGGCTGTGAAGCCACAAGGCTTCACTTCCTGATTCCCTTACTGAAGATGCCGGCGCCTGCACATGGAGCCAAGGGACAGGTCGGCTTCAGGTGAGGACATTGCGGGTGCCCTGGACAGGTAAGTGTCCTTATTTTACAAGTCAGCAGCTGCAGTATTTGTATTATACTTTTTTTTTGTTTTTTTTGCAGGCGGAACTCCACTTTAACTAATTTTTTCCACTGCACAGTAACAAGTCCTTATTGGAAGCTGATCTCCTCACTGGACTTGCCACCACTTCACAGGCATAGTGATCAGTCTTTTTAATACAGGCCTGCTTCTAATGCCCTGTACACACGGTTGGAAATTCCGACGGAAAATGTCCGATCGGACCATGTTTTCGGAAAATCCGACCGTGTGTGGGCTCCATCGGACTTTTTCTGTCGGGAAAAATTTGAGATCCTGCTCTCAAATTTTCAAACAAAATCCGATCGGACTTTTTCCGATCGTGTGTGGAGAATTCATGCTCAAATGCATGCTCAGATCAAATTAGGAGACCAAACCTATTGGCCGACCGTGTGTATGCAACACCAGTGTCGGACAAAATCCAACGGATTTTGTGGTCGGAATTTCCGACCATGTGTACGGGGCATAAGACCTGTACGCTCAAGCTGCCACCTGCAGCCTCTCTCTTCTAGAGAAGATTGGAGTCCTCCTGACTCCTGGGGCCAGACCTCCTGTCTGCCCGGGTAGAGCTGTCTCCAAGGGGGAGCCCTGAGCTCTAATCCTGGGAAGAATATGAACCCAGCCCACAGGTGTGCAATCAGCCTGCCAGTCATGACAAAAACCAGGCTGAAAGTGCTAATCCACACAGTGAAACGGTGTTGCCTCTCCACAATATATATATATATATATATATATATATATATATATATATATATATATATATATACACATACACACACACACACATACTGTTGTGGAAATTCCTATAAATGTATTTTGTCAGATGTCCCCCAGTGTCGGTTTTGCTGTAATGCACTCATGTGAGCGTATTCGCACATACAGACGTTGGCGGAAGACCATTGGCCGCGAAAACCTTCCTGTGGACACTGCAGATATGGTTGCTCTTTTAGGGATGTTCTTTTATGCCTCACCAAGAGACTGGCCACTTCTTGGCGACTGCATTAATGACTCAGAGCAAACATGTCTGTGTACATGGGAACTATAGCATAACTATATGAATATTATTGCCCACTAAGCCATGGTTTTGTATGGTTTGCGTCATTGAAAGCAGTTAGTCGGTTTGCACGCGGTTTTGTGCACAGCCAGCTTTCTAATGTAACCTTTGTCTCACATAAAGCATGGCTCTGCCCCTGATCATTTGCACACATCACTGTTTAGTCTATTTGAATGTATACATGTCTGTGATTGGTTCTTTTGAATGAACTCTGTTGGAAGGGTTACTTCCTGTGTAAGAAGTGATTGGCTAGAATCTGCACTTCCTGTTTGTGAAAGCATTTGTGATAATAAAAGGCCATGCTGGCTAGTGTGAGTCAGGCATGCTGACTGACCATGCTGAGATGAGGATGTAAGAATGCTGGTGATGGCTGTTTACCAGGGAATGGGAAACCAGGGGAGACATACGATCTGATAGGTAAAGTATTATATCATTAAGACGGAAATGGGTGTTTATATTAGCACAAGAGATGTGGCTGTGTGCTCTGCATACAGCCAGATTGCTACCACAATACACACACACACATACACACATACACATATATATATATATATATATATATATGTGTGTGTGTGTGTGTGTGTGTGTTTGTGTATGGGTACCTATGAGAAGAACAGCAGCATTCAAGTTTCTCAGGCCTACATTTCAATGAATGTCCAAAAAATCCTTACCTGATTATTGCAGTTGCCAATAATAAGGGCATCAGCCAGCATCAGCTGTCCTACTACCATACCCTGTTCCAACACGGGTCCTGTACCATCCACCAGCCGATTGGAAATAATCACAATTGTGTTGTCATCATTTAAAATCATCACAGGGTCTGCCTGCCAGGGAAAGAAAAGTTATTTAACTTTAGGAACAATCAGTGAACAGAAATTTACACATTTGTGTATCACTCTAAATCGGGTGTGGGCAACCGGTTGATCGCAATCTACCAGTTGACCGCATCCAGGTGACTGGTAGATTGTGCCTTAGGCTTGCCGACCATCTGTCGCCGCAGCGTAAAACACAGTGGCACTACTTTTGTAATTTTCATCTGTAATAAAATTAAACAAAAGGCATTTTTTTTTTCTTTCTTTCGGTATATATATGTAAAAAGGTGTCAAAAATTTTAATAAGCAAAGCAAACAAAAAACTGAAAAAAAGTTTAACTATTAGTTAATAAAATAGAAAAGAAAAAAATCACCAGGAAAATTACAATTCAATAGAGAAGGAGAATATAGAGTTAATCAGTGCTGATTAGAGAAAACTAAAGGGTTAATAAGGAGTTCAACAGAGGAACATTTAATTAGAAAAAAAATATTTATTTACATGTCAAGGTTGCTTTAACTCTCTTCACCTTCAAATCGAAGTTCATCCCTTTGATCAGCAAATGCAAAACACAGAAAGTTACAATTGATACAATGTTTCAATGTAACTTTCTGTGATGTGGTTGTTGATAAACATTGCCAGCCTGCTTCTATTTTTAGAAAGTTCCTGCTGAATTGTTGGGTACTGAGACAGGGAAGGGTCCCAGCAGCAGAGCAGAAGGACTGGATGTACTAGATAGACATGACCTGCGTACACTAATGACATGTTTTTGGGCGTGTTTAGTGCGCCCAAAGTCTGCAACTGGTTAAGAATTGTAAAAAAATGGTTAAATGTGAATAACTTTTGGGGTGATTTACCAAATGATCTGGAATTCTTGAATAGGTTTGGGAAGTTGAGAAATTAGGCTGTGCAAAGTTTCAAGACAATTGATTGAGGATAAGGCACATTATGGTACGTTAAGCTCTTTACATTAAATGTTTTAGCATTGTAAAATATAGCTTAACGTGAAAAACTTTTGGTGCGATTTACCAAATGAGCTGACATTTTCAGAATATGTTGGCATTGATAGAGTCTTCTATTGTGTGAGGTTTGGGGGGAACATTTGGTTAACATTTAAGGTCTTTTTTGTATGTTAAGCCACATTAAGCTCCCCAAAAATCAAGCTTAATGTTCCTAGTTTGCCTTGTGGGACACCAAATCACATGAAACTTCTTGGATAGGTTTGGGAAGTTGAGATCTTAGGCTGTGCAAAGTTTTAGGGCAATCGATTGAGGATTAGGCACTTTATTACACGTTAAGCTACATTAAGCCATTTTCACATTAAATGTTTTAGCATTGTAAAATATAGCTTAACGTGAATAACTTTTGGTGTGATTAACCAAATAAGCTGAAACTTTCAGAATATGTTGGCATGGGTAGTCTTCTATTGTGTGAAGTTTGGGGGATATTGGTTAACATTTAAGGTCTTTTTTGTACGTTAAGCTCCCCAAAAAATAATCTTAATGTCCCTAGTTTGCCTTGTGGAACACCGAATCGCATGAAACTTCTCGGTTGGGTTTGGGAAGTTGAGATCGTAGGCTGTGCAAAGTTTCAGGGCAATTTATTGAGGTTTAGGCACTTTATTACATGTTAAGCTACATTAAGCCATTTTCACATTAAATGATTTAGCATTGTAAAATATAGCTTAACGTGAATAACTTTTGGTGTGATTTACTAAATGAGCTGCAATTTTCAAAATATGTTGGCATGGATAGAGTCTTCTATTGTGTGAAGATTGGAGGATATTGGTTAACATTTAAGGTTTTTTTTGTACGTTCAGCCACATTAAACTCCCCAAAAAACAAGCTTAATGTCCTTAATTTGCCTTGTGGAACTCCGAATCGCATGAAACTTCTTGGATAGGTTTGGGAAGTTGGGCTTAGGACTTAGGCTTTGGACTTAGGCTGTGCACAATTTCAGGGCAATTGATTGAGGTTTAGGCACTTTATTACACGTTAAGCTACATTAAGCCATTTTCACATTAAATGTTTTAGTAAATCCCATCAAATACCACCAAAAGAAAGCTCTATTTGTGGGGGAAAAAAAGACGTACATTTTAATTGGGTACAGTGTCACACGACCGCGCAGATGTCAGTTAAAATAATGCAGTGTCATATCACAAAAAATGGCCTGGTCATGAAGGGGAGTAAATCTTCTTGAGCTGTAGTGGTTAATAGCTGTCTATGTTCCTGTTAAAGAGACTCACCCTTCTATTTGCCCTGTATACTGTTTTCATGAAAAGTGGAAGTAAAAGAAAATTCAAAATTTTAGGTTTACCGGAAAAGTAATAGAGGGGAAATCTTCCAGTCGGGACACTAGTTCTAGTGACCCCTGTGCCACCCTGGAATATTCTCACATTCTGTTTTGGCTATGGGGCAGAAAGTGAAGGAAAATCTCCCCTATGGAACACAGATGTAAAAAATAAACTGACAGGGAATATAATCGTTCCCTATCCTATCCAAATCTATAAAAAATAATGTTTGCCTTTACACTTAAGGTCTGTGACAGGACTCAGTTGTCTTGCTAAGGCGAGGTACTGGTGGATCCATCAAGAGTAAAGAACATTTCTTCTGTACCTCAGGTATTTCCTTAGTCCTTAGTAAAGAGACAGAGTGAAAATCCACATAAGAATGGAGAAAATTCCATTAGGCTGCTTCCATAGTCTAGAAAAAAATATCAATCTTTTGAATCAGGGAAGACGCCAACAGACGGTCTAGTCTGGCATAAATCCATAATAGCTGCTGCATGCTTAAAGGAAGTATATGGGTCTTCAACCTTAAGAATCCCAAACACTACTTGGATAAACTGGGGAACAGACTCAAATGTGGGTGGGGCTCCCCTATGAATTCCACTGTGAACCAGAGGTCAACTGCAAGCTCTTCACCCACGCCCTTGATGTAACAGAAGGGTACAATACAAGAGAAAGATTCATGGCATTAGGTTGAAAGGCTGTATAAGGTACTCACTGAGGCGATTGGTAGGTAGTTGTTGCTTTCGATGGTAAACAGAAAAAACGGTGAAGCAGTGGGAAGAGATTGATGTGTGAAACCCGGTGCTTGCTATTGCACATCTAATCTTGATATGTCACAAAGGAGCAGGGCAGCTGCAGGAAAATTTTTAATCTAAAGTTACATTATCTTTAGCTTGAAGGTCTTGACCCAGCAGAACAGAAGAAAGACATCCTACCTCCTCAGAAAGTTAAACTAAGGTTGCTACTCCTCAGCTTGTGCTGTACTTACAGTGGTATAGCCACTAGATATGGACTATGTGGGGGGCGTGGCCGGCCGCGATAGAGGAAGGACGCATTGCTGTGGAGCTCCGCCGAGCCCTGTCTAATCCACAGCCATCCGGGACCAGCACACCACTAAAAACCACCAGGACGCCCATCCCTGGCCCTGAACACACTGGGGACAGATCGGCGCCGAAATGAAGTCCCCCGGACGGCGGATTATTCGTCCCGGGATCGGCCCCATCCACTGCCTGGCCGCCATCTTGCGGCCTACTCGGCCTCCTCAGCCTCCGCGCTCGCCCACAGCGCTCTGCGGGACAGAGGGACTCTTCCAGCACACATACAGACAGCTTCCTCAGCCAGGGAGGACAGCGACCAGGCTGTCAGGTGGATGCTGAGGAGGGATTTCTGAGACCACAGCTTTAGGAGTTCAGGTGAGCGGCGGCCATCTTGCTACACCTCTGGCCTACCACCTACTCCCACAACCCTCCCGCTCCAGACAGACCCACAACAACATCCCTAATCGGCTTATTTAATAGAGGGGGGACCCAGAGGAGCACTGGAAGAGGCCCCCATATCCATAACGGCCACTGAAGCAGTCCAGCCTCATCACTGTAATCTCAGCAGGTCGGCCATCTTGCTACACCCAGCAACACTAAAGCTGCAGCTGCTATACTTCTTGCAAACCTGCTGAACTGTTCTTTCACTCACTTCTCAAAGTTACTAAGTAAAGCCTGGACACATGTTAGCCCTGCAGCATACTCTCAGATAAGCAAAATCAAGCACTTAAAAGCCACCCCCCCCCTTTTTTTTTTAACCACGAGTGCACTCTGACTGACACAAGTTCTGGTGCTTTAACTCTCACAGAGCAAATTGCTGGACATGATGGGCTCTGATTAAACGTTTTTTTTTTTTTTTTTTTTTTTGGGGGGGGGAAGTTGCCTGACTATGGAGGAGTGAAGACGTAGGCCTCCATAGATCCGTCCCATCGCAGCATCAAACAACGCTACAGGAGTGAGACTCGCCCCACCGACTGCCTGACATGTCCCAAAGGAACAGGGCATCTTCCCAGCCCCCGCGGAACGAAAAACCCTGGCAAGCCCAGTTAGACTCCTTCTTCCCCGGGCAGAGTGGAAGAGGCCGCGAGGCCCCCAAGATGGCGCCAGCTGCAAAAGCCCCTAAAGCACACAAGGCCGCACAGCACTCTGCCACAAGGTCAACACAACAGACTGAATCACCTATACCATCCCCACGGTCGGTAAGTGACTCGGCTCCCCCCACCTCCCCGGGCTCCCCCGCACTACTAGAAGACCCCCCTTACGACCCGGACCCCCCGACTGACGCGGATATAAGGCGCCATATTATGTCCTTACCCACCAAAGCGGATCTTGAGCGGTTTGCGGACAGGGTGGAAAGAGCCTTTAAAGAGGACATTGCCCAACTCAAAGCAGACACGACGCACCTAGGAAGCAGATTGGAATCCTTAGAGCAAAAGTTTGAGGACGCCCTCCCTGTTATCTCCATGCTGCAGGACAAATGCGCCATGCAAGACCGCCAGATTGAGACCTTGCTTTGTCAGTTAGATGACACAGAGAACCGCAGTCGCCGAGCCAATATCAGGATCCGAGGCCTACCTGAAGCCACTGGTGCCAGGGACATTATCCCCACATTGGAGGGGGTCTTCAAAGAAATATCGGGACTGCCTAACACTGCCACCATCGAAATTGACCGTGCACACAGGGCCCTAAAACCCCCGTCTCAGGATGCAAATAACCCCAGAGATGTAATCTGCAAACTACATAAGTATACTCTCAAAGATCGCATCATGCAGAAAATGAGGGGTAAACCCTATTTCGACTTTGACGGTGCACAATTAGCTTTTTACCAGGACATCTCTAGGCGCACCCTTATGCAGCGCAGAGCACTTCGCCCCCTCCTGACTGCTATTCAAGACGCAGGCCTGTCGTATCGGTGGGGATTCCCCTTCTCTCTCCAAGTCACCAAAGAAGGAAGAACTGTGACTCTCCGCACCAAAGATGACCTCCCGCATTTTCTGACCTCCCTGGACCTAGACGAAGTGGACTTCCCCGACTGGAGGAACCCCCCGGACCCCATACCTACAAATCTGCCTTCATCGCAGCCATGGCAACCCGCCGGGCGACAGAACCACAGACGAACCCGTAGGCGTTATCACTCTGATCCTTCAAGGGATTCGGCCCCCTCAGGAACCTGAGGGACATCCTCTAGGGATGAGAAAGAATGGGATCTGAGCACTTTTGAACAGAACTGCTGGGGAACCCACCAGACATAAACTGAGATGTTTTTCTCCAGGATCCCCCCCCCCCCACCTTCCTTTCGCTTTTTCTTGATAAGAGAATACCTGGACCCCTATGTTCCTCCATTCTCCTCCCTTTTCATTCCCACCATGTTAGATGCGGTGGGCGGAGACGGAGGCCTCCTCCCCTCTTCCCAAGGTTGGGTCACGTACCCCCCCATAGGATACCCTTCTTTTTTATGGGTATAGATCCTTATTGGGATCGCAGGATGTGGCTTGGATCTCCTCCCCTTCTAGGAGATGGGGTCCCAGACACAACCCTTAGTTGTTTTACGAGACCAGATGGCCTAGGCCATACGACTCTGATGTTTTTTGATTGTACTTATTTCTTATGTTTTTTTTCTTCTCTCCCCTCTCCTCCCCCTCTTTTCTTCCCTTACCACTCCTCCTGCTCCAGGGTCAGCTTTGTCGTCTTATCTGCACCGGGTGCGCCGCCAATCTGCAAACACAGACCATCCTCACACCTCCCCATGGCTACTATACGGGTGAGTACATACAACGTTCGAGGTCTCTGCTCCCCACATAAACGAGGTAAGCTGTGGGGGGAGTTGAAACGATTGAAAACCCAAGTGGTCTTCCTGCAAGAGACCCACTTTACACCCAAGTCCCTACCCAAACTGCCTACACACCTTTTTAACCAATGGTTTATTAGCACTTCCCCGACACCTAAATCTAAAGGGACAGCTATAGGCATACATAAGACATGCCCCTTCCAACCCTCCGACCACAAGGTAGACCCCCTGGGCAGGTACGTGTTTCTGAAGGGTAATATTGCAGGCCAGAAATACACGTTTGCGACAATATACGCCCCTAATACCGATCAACTTACCTTCATTGACAATACTCTCGACCGCCTAGCAGATTTTAGGGAGGGCCTCCTGATTCTAGGAGGCGACTTTAACGTAAGCCCTGACCCTATACTGGACACATCACACGCGAGACCCACGCATTCCTGGCGAGTTCTTCACCCATCAGACCGGGACTTTAGCTATTATTCTAAAATACACGATGTATATACACGCATAGACCACATCTATGTAGATCATGGCGGGCTGGAGCTCCTTCAATCTGCGTCCATTGACACTATTTCTATCTCTGACCACGCCCCAGTAACGATTGACCTCGCCCTGCCCTTAGGCACGTGACGGGAGTGGACATGGAGGCTAAACAATAATTTACTAGATGAGGTGGTCGCAGTGAAGGAGATCACAGACACCCTGACACATTACTTTAGGGAAAACCCAGCTGGCGAACTAGGCGAAGGTGTGATTTGGGAAGCCCATAAAGCTGTGGTCAGGGGAGCACTGATCTCCCAGGGCTCCAGACTTAAAAAAGCACGTCAGGCAGATTTCTTAAGGGTACACTCAGCTCTTCAGAGAGCTGAACTCCGACATAAAGCTAACGGGAGCAAGGAGGCCTTGACAGAACTACGGAAACTGTTTTTACGTTTGCTGGATCGGCAAACCCGCAAACAATTCCGCTTTCTGGCACATAAATACTATGAACACGGGAACAAATGTGGACGGATGCTGGCTCGGGCTCTCCGGAAACAGCACGCACAGACATGTATCCATAAACTACACACTGCCGCAGGAACACCGATAGTACACTCCTCTAAAATAGCGGCGGGATTCAGAGAGTATTACACCAAGCTATACAACTTAGGCCCTACCCTTCCTTCTGAGCCAAGGGAAACTAGACAGAGAGTGACCCAAGACTACTTAACAGCAGCTGGCCTACCAACACTAACGGAGGACCAGTCCTCAACCCTAGACCTCCCCATAACCTTAGCTGAGCTTGAGGCCACGGTGGAGTCCTTGCCCAATGGGAAAAGCCCTGGCCCAGACGGGCTTACTAAGGCATACTACAAAGCTTTTCTACCCCAGCTAGCTACCCCTATGTGCAAATATTTTAACGCATTAGCAGGAGGGGGGAATATCCCCCCAGAGGCACTCCTGGCCCATATCACTGTGATCTCGAAAGAGGGCAAGGATCCCACCGTCCCTCAGAGTTATCGCCCCATTTCTCTTCTTAATTTGGACATAAAGATTTTGGCAAAAATTTTAGCGAACAGACTTAAACACCTTATCCCCCAAATTGTCCACCCAGACCAAACGGGCTTTATAACAGGCAGAGAGGCAAGGGACAACTCCCTAAGGGCAGTACACCTCATACATTGGGCCCGCAACCGCCCAGATCCCCAACCATACATTATTTTGTCAACGGATGCCGAGAAGGCCTTTGATCGGGTAGACTGGTCCTACCTGACAGCAGTGCTCCGGTCAATACACTTAGGCCCGCGAATGTTAGCCATAATTGCGGCTTTATACTCACAACCTTGCACCCAGGTTAAGGTGAATGGGACCCTCTCAGCTCGATTCCCCATCAGAAACGGCACGAGACAGGGGTGTCCGCTTTCACCCCTTCTGTTCGCCCTAGTGCTAGAGCCGTTCCTCCGCACAGTGCGAGCCAACCCTGATATTAAGGGCCTTCGAGTAGGTAACACGGAACACAAACTCTCGGCTTATGCCGATGATGTACTGTTCCACCTCTCGGAACCTCTGATCTCCCTGCCTAATCTGATGAAGGAGTTGCAGCTTTTCGGATCCCTTTCCAATTTTAAGATTAACCTTTCAAAATCGGAAATTCTCCCCATCTGCCTAAGACCTCACATAGCAACAAATTTGCAGGCGGCCTTCCCCTTTGTTTGGACTACGTCATCCCTGAGATACTTAGGTGTACAGCTTACTGATCGTTTTGACACCTTATATGCCGCTAACTATCCCCCTCTGATTGCCGCGGTTAAAAGAGACCTTTCACAATGGACACAGACGGCCTTTACGTGGCTAGGAAGGGTGAATATAATAAAGATGAACATCCTACCGCGCATACTCTTCTACCTGCAGATGCTACCAATCCCCCTGCCCAGACTCTTCTTTGACCGACTATCCAGTCTACTGTCTGAATTTATTTGGAACGCACGTAAACCTCGGATAGCCTTACAGGTACTACGGCACCCAAAACGTAGGGGGGGTTTGGGGGTCCCAGACATTAGACAGTACTACCGAGCCATAGCCTTGCAGAAGATATTCGACTGGCGTTTCCATACTCACACGAAACTCTGGGTCCCGCTAGAGAAATGTCTGGCGGGCAGGAACTTGTCATATGCACCCTGGTTACACCGGGAACATAGGGGGCTGTCAGACACGACTTCCCCGCTGACAGCTCATGTGCTGTCAATATGGGACAGGATAAACCCGCAGCTGAAACTGGCCCCCCCTATGTCCCCGCTGGCTCCATTGGGGGGTTTCGTATGGTTCTCCCCGGGCGAGCAGATGACTTTTTTTGAAACGTGGGTAGAGGATGGGAAAGCCAGTTGTGGTACACTCATGAAAGACGGCAGGCTCCTGTGTTATGAAGCATTACCAGCAGGACGACAGGGCCCACGGATGAACTTCTGGAAATACAGGCAGCTACATCATTTCTTCCAGATGCATAAACACACAATTAGGGACCCGTCGACCCTCACCCCATTTGAACGTATTTTTACTGCAGAGGAACCAACGCCACACCTGGTCTCAGAGCTATACCAACTCATGAGCTTAGCCGGCCCCCAAACTACACCCGCCTATATCCGACACTGGGAGAATGATTTAGGACTAACTTTAACAGAGACGCAGTTATCCCACTTATACTACCTCACCCACGCATCTTCCATAGACTCAAAAACCCAAGAGACAAATCTCAAACTAATGTCTCGCTGGTATAGGGTACCTGCAGACTTAGCTCGTATCTACCCTTCCACATCCGAGTTGTGCTGGAGGGGCTGCGGACACCGGGGAACGTTAGCTCACATATGGTGGGAATGCCCCATGATTAAACCCTTCTGGGAAGATCTGCAAGAGCAGATAAAAACAGTGACAGGGATAGAGGTCCCGTTCTCCCCGCTACATTTTCTCCTGAACATACCCCCGATCCCGCTTAGTCGCTACAAAAAGAATGTGCTACCACACCTGCTGAATGCAGCAAGACGCCTAGTCCCAATATATTGGAAGACTTCCAGAATCCCCACTCGAGAAGAATGGCACAGTAAAGTAGGTGAGATCCGAGAGGCTGAAAACTGGGTGGCCACCTGCAGAGACCTAGAGGATAGATTTCATAGCACCTGGGCACTCTGGGCTGAATACACCTCAGACCCCAACCAAATTCCCTCTAGCCTAGATATCGCCCTACTGGAGCTGGCAGATCCCTCACTTAGGGTGCTTAGGGAGGCTAGGGCTCAGGGGACAGCCACACCACCCCCAAGGGACCGCAGTGACTAGTTCATATCTTTAGACCTAACGCTTTTGGCGTGGCGCGCTCGGAGCAGACGAAGATGACATCCCATCCTAAAGAAGCAGGTAATCTGACCTAACCCACCTCCCCCCCCCCCCCCCCCCCCTGTTTCTCCCTCCCTGCTACCCACCCTCCTTTCAGTTGCTAAGCAACTACGACTTATCTATCTTAACTCTGTTTCTCCCCTTTTTACTTATTATGTTTCTCTGCTGTATTTTGTGGACGATATGTGAACTCACGTTGGACTGTTGGCTGACAGGGGTCCTATGGCCCTAGGGCCACGAAAGCGGATATCAGAGTTATCTGGGGTGATGGCGGTTCTAGCCAGACACTTATTAATGCCACGGGGACCCCCGGGCTTGCGGGGGGTCGGGGGTGGTATGTTGGAGGCCATTGAGCCCCCCTCCCTTGGCCCCGGCTGCTGGTCTGGGACCGGGCGCACTGAGCATTTCAGGGGGGCGCCCCGTCCCCGGGCTCACCCCCGGGGATGGGGCGCCCTTAGAAGGGACCCCACGCCCCGCCTACCCTTCTCACCCACACAGTCCTTTAGCTAACATATGGTCGCCCTCAACTCAGGACCCACAACAACTTCTTTAACCCCCGATTTTCCCCTATCTTTATGTACGTCTGTTAACCCAAGCATTTATTATTGTTGACACCACGACTCTGTGTAGTCGACGGTTTATCTTCACAAATGGTGACCGTGTTTTGTTTATATGTTATTTTTCCAATAAAAATTGATTATACAAAAAAAAAGATATGGACTATGTCCTTTTCATTGTCTAATGTACAAATAGCTTGCAGCACTGGTTTTCCCCATATTTATGAGATGGAGCCTTGTGTACCCCAACAAAAACTGAGAGAAAGGAACATTCAGTCGTTTCATTATTGAAAAAAACAAATTCCATTTTTTATTTTATTATTTCCCAGCAAACTACTCTGGTCCTCAGTCGCTTAACTCTAGGATCTTGGAGCCTTAGTGTAAATTAAAAGCCCTTCTACCCCCTTATTTTATAGCAAACAAGTGCTCAAAGAGGTGGTATAGTACTCAAAACAACAAGGGCTGTAGAAATCACAATATTTCTCCAGAACACCGGGTTAAAGTGGTTTTAAACCTCAGACAAGAAATATAACCAAAGCATATCCCTCTATAGCAGGCTTTCTTAACAGGTTGCTAGGGGTTCCTTAAAGCAGTATTCCACCCTAAAGTGGAACATCCGCTCATTGGAACCCTCCCCCCCTCCAGTGTCACAGTTGGCACCTTTCAGGGAAGAGGGTGGTGCAGATACCTGTCTAAGACAGGTATTTACACCCACTTCCAGGCATAGACTGCCAAGGGAAGTGAAGCTGCAACGCTTCACTTCCTGATTCCCTCACCGAGAATGGCGCCGGCAGCAGCAGAGAGCCGAACGATTGGCCTCTGCTGCCGACATCGCTGGACCCTGTGACAGGTAAGTGTCCATTTGTTAAAAGTCAGCAGCTGCAGTATTTGTAGCTGCTGGCTTTTAAAAAAAAAAAAATTCAGGTACAATCCCTGTTTAAGCAATTTCTGCCTCTCAGATAAGTTCCTGCTGATACCTTTGATCCTTTTAGCTATCTGTAAGGGGGTAATTCTTCCCAATGTCCACAAGTGTAAGGAGCATTATTCCCACTGACCATTATACTAATGTATCATGAGTTATATAGTATAGTCATTCTACCAGGGGTTCCTTGAGACCCGAAAGTTGTTTCAAGGGTTCCTCTGTGTTGAAAAGGTTGTGAAAGGCTGCTCTATAGTGTGTACTTGTCTCAATTAAAAGCACTAAATGTCACTTTTGTCTGCTGTTTTGTTCCTCTGTTATCAGCATGCATCGGTTCTGACAAGTTTTCCTGGCACCAAGAGAAAAAAGGTGACAAGGAAGGGCCCTTCAGCAAAATATTCGCTTCAGCACTGTTCCTGTGTGCTGTGTGGTGGTGGTGGTGGTGGTGGTGGTGGGGAGGGGGGGTGGGGATGTCCCTTCTTTCCAATTAGCTCTCAGAGCTCTCCTCACTGAGCTCTGCTGAGTGTAACTTCTGCTTGCAGCCCCTTTTTTTCTGAACTCTAATGCAGCGTACACACGGTCAGAATTTCCTATGGAAACAGTCCGATGGGAGCTTTTCATCGAAATTTTCCGACCGTGTGTATGCCCAACGGTCTTTTTCTGTCGGAATTTTGGACGGACTTTGAATTGAGAACCTGTTCTCAATTTTTCCGATCCAGCTGCTCGCTCAGTTCTTCCGAAATTGTTGGGGCCTGAGCCTCTTCCAAGTATTATGAGAGAAGCTCAGTCTTTTGAAGGGGGGTATGACCTATCAGCGTGTCTGGGAGTTGGTACAGTTGGGTGTAATAGTCGCGTTCAAAGACTATTACACCCAACTGTACCAACTCCCAGACACGCTGATAGGTCATACCCCCCTTCAAAAGACTGAGCTTCTCTCACAATACTTGGAAGAGGCTCAGGCCCCAACAATTTCGGAAGAACTGAGCGAGCAGCTGGATCGCCCTGTGTCTGTAGCGGAGATTGAGGCAGTGATCAAAGACCTCCCACTGGGAAAGAGCCCGGGGCAGGACGGCTTCACTAACTCATACTACAAAAAGTTTGCTCACCTCTTAGGAGAATGCATGTGCACATACTTTAACGCACTGGCGTCGGGTGCCTCACTCCCGAAGGAAGCGTTGCTTGCACATGTTACAGTTCTCCCGAAAGAGGGCAAAGACCCGTCCGCTCCCAGCAGCTACAGGCCGATCTCGCTGCTAAACACAGACATTAAAATATTAGCGAAAATATTAGCCAATCGCCTCAAACCCATCATGCCCACGGTAATTCACTCGGACCAAACAGGTTTCATAATGGGGAGGGAGGCCAGGGATAATTCCAACAGAGCTATCCAACTGATACACTGGGCTGAGCAACAACGGCCCAGTCCGCCCTGTCTCCTATTGTCCACAGATGCTGAGAAGGCATTTGACAGGGTGGACTGGGCCTATCTTCGGGCGGTGCTGTCTAGATTGGGCCTGGGCCATAATATGCTCAGATGGATAAGTTCCTTGTATAGCTCTCCGGAAGCCCGGGTGAACGTTAATGGGATGCTCTCCGACCGCTTCCCAATTGGGAACGGGACGAGACAGGGATGCCCCCTGTCCCCCCTAATTTTCGCCCTTACCCTCGAACCATTACTCAATAATATACGGTCGAACCCTGACAGAGGATTTAAGGTAGGGCCAACCGAGCATAAACTTTCGGCCTATGCCAATGACGTTCTGTTTTACGTTACGGAGCCACTGATTTCTCTCCCTAATATTATGGCGGAACTTAAGAAATTCCACTCCATTTCCAATTTTAAAATAAACTACAATAAGTCGGAAATTCTCCCCCTGCACATCCCCCCAGAGATGCGTCCTTAACTGCAGGCCTCCTTCTCGTTCTCCTGGTGCCCCTCTTCCCTGAAATACTTGGGCATTTATTTGCCTGCCACTTGTACGCAATTGTACTCATGTAACTTTGCCCCCCTCACTACCAAGATTAAAACAGACCTAGCGCAATGGGACCGCACCACGTTCTCATGGATGGGCCGAGTCAGTATCCTGGAAATTAATGTGCTACCACAAATTTTATTTTATCTCCAAATGATACCTATAACGCTCCCTAGATCTTTGTTCTCGGCTTTCAACAGTTTGTTCATAAAATGTATTTGGCAAGGGGGAACGCCCCGCCTTGCCCTCAGCACACTGCAGCACCTTAAGAGGTACGGAGGTCTGGGGGTCCCTTCTATACGTAGATATTATGAAGCAGTAGTCCTGCAAAGGGTGTTGGATTGGCAGCACCATACTGCAAGTCTTGGGTACCCCTTGAAAAGTTCCTAGCAGGTCGTAACTTGTCTCATGCGCCATGGCTCCCTCGAACCCATCGAGGCCTCTCGAGGTATGTCTCCCCGACCTCTGTCCACGTGCTGAGATTATGGGACAAACTAAATACACAGGAGCGTTTGTCGCAACCGGTTTCCCCACTCGCACCCCTGGGAGGCTTCCCCTGGTTCGCTCCAGGGGAACACCTTCCTTACTTTGGCATGTGGGCAAGGGATGGTGAGACGCGCTGCGGGAGGTTCATTCACGAACAAGGCCTAGTTTCCTTGGAATGGCTACGCTGCCAATTTGGGCGCTTCCCGATGGATGAATGGCGCTATAGACAACTGCAGCACTTTGTTGGTAGCCTACCACACAGTGTTAGACCTCCCTCTCCCTCTGACTCAGTTTGAGAAACTGTGTTAATCCCCAGACCCTATACCACACTCAATATCAGTGCTTTACGAGATGCTGCAGTGTGCGGACTCCAGTAACAAGCCAACGTATATACGCGAATGGGAGAGAGATCTGCAACATACGTTCACGGAGGTCCAGTTGGATCGACTGTATAGATTAACGCACAAGAGCTCAGTTGATACTAAAATGCAAGAGAATAGCTTTAAGATACTGACCAGGTGGTAAAGACCCCCTGCGACCCTGGCCAAAATGTTTGCTATGCTATGTACATGCTATGTGTTGGAAATATCTTATAAATGGACAACTTTATGTAAAAAAATAAAATGCGGTTTCATTTTTTTCCACAGTTTCCAAATACTGCTGGAAAAAAATGAACCATTTAAAAGACTCATTATGCTTTACAGATTATACGTTGGGGTGTTAGCTTTCCAAAATGGGGTCATTTTGTGGGCGTTTGCATTGACCTGGTACTCCAGGGCCTTCAAAAGTGTGATAGGTTGTCATCAAATAAGATGTGCAATTTATGCTCGTAGAACGCCTGACGGTGCTACTTGGATGTTAGACCTCTGTATGTGGCCAGGCTATGTAAAAGTCTCACACATGTGGTATCACTATACTCAGGAGGAGTAGCAGAATGTATTTTGGGGTGTCATTGCAAGTATGCATGTGCTGTGTGAGAGAGATAACTTGTTTTTATGACAATTTTGTGCAAAAAAATAAAAAAATTATTATAATTTTTCCAAGAATTGTGGGAAAAAATTACAACTTCAAAAAACTCACCATGCCTCTTACTAAATACCTTGGAATGTCTGCTTTCCAAAAAGGGGTAATTTGGGGGGGGGGGTATTTGTACTTTCCTGGCTTGTTAGGGTCTCAAGAAATGAGATAGGCCTTCGGTGCATCAGGTGTGATCAGATGTGATCATTCTTCAATGATTTGCACCATTGCTTTTAGACGCTATAACTTTCACAACAACAAAATAATATACACTTATTTGGGTTATTTTTACTAAAGATAAGTAGCAGTATACATTTTGGCCCAAATTTATGAAAAAAAAAATTTCAAAAAATTATTTGCAAAAATTTTCAATGGAAACTAAAAAAATGTGTTTTTTTTTTCAAAAATTTCTCTCTTTTTTCGCTTATATTGCAAAAAATAAAAAAACCAGCAGTAATTAAATACCACCAAAAGAAAGCTCTGTTTGTGAGAAAAAAATGATAAAAATTTGGTTTGGGTAGAGTGTAGCATGACATGACATTCTGAAAGCTAAAAATTGGTCAAGAAGTGGTTAAGAAAGTTTTGGTTCCTTTTAAAAAACTGACATTAAAACACCTCTAAATCATATATAAACACCACAATTATCAAGGCAAATACAGAGGGGTATAGAGTCTAGGGACAAAAATAAATGAACTAGCATACAAAACCTCAATAAAAGCAGCAACCTCCTGGAGAACCAAATTCCATTCCAACTGATCTTCTGTATTGAAGCGATGTGTATAATCTTCAATCTCATCGGAAAGTTCCTAAGATAGCAAGAAAAAGTTTCTTTTTTTAATAGTCTATAGTCTCTACATCTTGAGGTAAAATAAAATATACTTGTCTGATATCAGCAATTTTAAATGTCTGTTTATTCCAAATAACACCTTAATCTTAGATGTTGATAAACTGAAGAAGCTGGTCCATGTGACAAAGATTTTACTGAAACATTACAGTGGTAGCTGGCATAAATTTTTGCCCTGCCTATCATAGCATAATGAGAGCGAGAGAGCGAGAGAGTGCGAGAGAGAGAGAGTGCGAGAGAGAGAGAGTGCGAGAGAGAGAGTGCGAGAGAGAGACTCTCCTTGTAATGGGTGCACCAAGCACAAAAACATTTCCTGACAGACTCCATGGCAGCAACGTATGGGTTAGCCCCGCCTCCATAACTACTCAATAGGACCCCTCTCCCATCAATCTTTGCTTTAGGCTGCTATCCATGTTTCTTTTTTGTCCTCCTCTGTAGGACCATGTTGTTGGTTCTCTACCTGAAGATGACTCCCCTTCGATCTGGATCGGCCAAGTGCCAGTTTAATTCCTCCAATAGGCCCTGACTGTTAAGCAGGGTATGGAGTGGTGAGTAGCGCTGACGATTTGAATATTCGATCGTCAGAGTGCGCATCGTTATCAGGCGGCCATTATCTGCTAGAAAGTCCGGTGTCTATTGGTTCCCTCGGCCCAGGTGATCGTAGGTGGAGTGGTGAGTCTATCTATATGCATGGCAGCAGAGTTTGTGTGTTGTATTGTACCTTACTTCCTGTTTTTCAGTCACTGATGTTCCTAGGCATGGCGCTGGCTCTCCCTCTCACTTTCCGGGGCCGCTCTCCTTTACTTCCAGGTACCGGCGTGCGCTCTGTGCATGCGCGGACCCGATACGAAGATGAGGCTTGGTTTGCGCATGCAGGCGAGCGTCTCATGACTGACGTTGTTGTTGACGTCACTGGCGCCACTTTTAAAAGCTGGAGGAAGCCCACAGAGCCCCGGGAATGATCGTGGGCTCTGTGCTCCTGATTCGGCAATTCCAGGTAAGCGCTGACAATAGTGGTGAGGTTAGGTTACCTGACTAGGCAGCTGATGTTTGTCTTATCCTTGTAGTATCCGGCTTTGATACCATGGATTCATCACTGCCTCCTAGTGGCCAGCCCGCTTGTAGCAGGTATGTTTGCACTTTTATGCTTTTCTGCCTGTTTAACCACTTGCCTACCAGGTACGAACACCCCCTTCCTGACCAAGCCATTTTTCAGCTTTCAGCGCTGTCGCATTTTGAATGACAATTGCGCGGTCATGCAAGGATGTACCCAAATAAATTTTTTTATCATTTTTTAACCACAGATAGAGCTTTATTTTGGTGGTATTTGATCACCTCGGCTGTTTTTATTTCTTGCGCTATAAACAAATTAAGAGGGACAAGTTTGAAAAAAACGCAATATTTTTTACTTTTTATTATAATAAAGATCCAATTTTTTTTTTTTTAAAACAAATTTTTTCCTCAGTTTAGGCCGATACGTATTCTTCTACATATTTTTGGTAAAAAAAAAAAAAATCGCAATAAGCGTCTATTGATTGGTTTGCGCAAAAGTTATAGCGTCTACAAAATAGGGGATAGATTTATAGCATTTTTATTATTATTTTTTTTTTACTAGTAATGGCGGCGATTTGGGATTTTTATCGTGACTGCGACATTGCGGCGGACACTTCGGACACTTTCGACACATTTTTAGGACCATTCACATTTATACAGCGATCCGTGCTATAAAAATGCATTGATTACTGTATAAATGTGACTGGCAGGGAAGGGGTTAACACTAGGGGGCGCTGCAGGGGTTAATATGTACCCTATCTTAGTGATTCTAACTGTGGGGGGAGGGGACTGACTGGGGGAGGGGACCGATCGGTGTCCCTATGTACAAGGGGCACACCATCGGTCTCCTCTCCTCTGACAGGACGTGGATCTGTGTGTTTACACACACAGATCCACATCCTGCTCGATTACCAGGCAATCGCGGTGCCTGGCGGTCATCGCGACCGCCGTGCACGCGCATCGGGTCCCCAGCTACGCGGCGGGCACGCGCGCCTCCCGCGGCGCGCGCCCCCTAGTGGCCAAAAAGCGAGCGCCGTCATATGACGGCGGCCCGCCACAAGAGCTGCACCATCGCGCCGTCATTTGACAGTGGGCGGTCAGCTACTAGTTAAAGGAGAAAGAGTAGGGCTTAGGGCACAAGTTGATCTCTGTTTCTCTCTCTTTTCTATGTTCTTTTCTCACAGCCCTTCTAGGTCTGATCCACAACGCAGTTCCCATAGAGAAAGTGGATCCTCAAAATCACACCACCGGCAATCTTCCTCCAGGTCTAGCCATCATAGGTCTCCTTCCAGATCTGAACGGCGTAGTGAAGATTTTCCTCACCCCCTTCATCTCACGCTAGCAAGAGACCAGAAAAATCATGCAGGGGGGATGTAGGATGCCTGTTCCAGTAGACAACTCTCTCTGTGATCACTGCTTCTCTAAAGCCGCAGATGAGAGGGATAGTGCAGACCAGCTTCTAGAACAGGGAAGCCCAACCTTTTGAAGAGCGAGGGCCACTTTAGCGACTTGGTAAATCGTTGCGGGCCACAATAAGTGGTGCGGGTGGATGACATGATCGTGTCCACTCTGCATTTGGAGAGCGGACATGGACGCAGCCCACAATACTTTTTAGCGGAACGTATTGGAGGTAGAACACAAGTCGGTTTATGTCTGCCACTACTTAGAGGTGAATGGAGGGTCCAATTGGTCGGACTGACCGTGTGAAAGGGGTCCAAGGCTGCTTTCACACTGATGCGCTGCGGTTTACCCGCACCACATGTGCAACGCAGTGTACCTTTGGCTTTCCTGCAATTTGCAATAGACTGCTATTATATTCTGCAGGTTTGTTTCACTTTCAGAAAGCTCACCAATCTCGCAGGTAATAATAGAAGTCTATGGCTCAGTGCAGGTAACTGAAGGTAAACTGCTCTGCACCTGCAGATCAGTTTGAAAGCAGCCCAGTGACCACTGCAGAAAAGATATGCCCAAATCCATGTAATTTTAGTAACAAACTGACCTTTAATAACAGTATTCTTTCTATTCTATCCCAGAGCAGGAGGTCGCGGGCCACATCAGAGGGCTCCGCAGTCCACATGTGGCCCCCGGGCCACTGATTGGGCACCCCTGGTCTAGAATCTACGGGGAGGCGGGTTGTGAAAGAATCGCCACAGGAAAGAGGCTCAACAGCCCCGTGATTCCCCATCAAACCTATTATGCCATCCAGTGGGAGAAGGATTAGTACACAAGACATGGGAATCCTCCCAGCCAAGTCGCCACTCCACTCCTATCTCAGACAGCGAATCGGATCTAGAAGATTCAGGTATGGGGTTTGAATATGCTTTAGTTCCTTCCTTGGTGAAATCAGTAAGGGAGGCTCTGAAGTGGGAAGACCCTGTCACTTCCCCCCCCCAAAACAGAGACATTTTTTCAAGCAGCTCAATAAGGAGTGACAATACTTTCCTCTTCTCTCTGAGCTGGGTGACATCATATCTGATGAATGGAGCAAGATGGACAAAAAAAAGTGCTATGCCATCAAAAGTCTTAAAACTGTATCCTTTCAAAGAAGAGGAAGTAAAACATAAAAAAAAAGAAGATACTGTATCTTTTAAAGATCCTTTGGAAAGATGGATTGATTTACAGATTTAAAAAGGATTTACCTGACAACAGGAATGGCATGCAAGCCAGTACTTGTGATAGCTGCAGTATCCAAAGCTATGGCATCTTAGTCTGACAATGTTGATGAGTTCCTGAGAGGTATCTCCATTGAAACGGCTAAAGATTCTCCTATCCAGGAGATAAGGTTGGCGTCTGCCTTTCTTGGGGAGGCTTCTATTGATGTCATCCGCCTGATGGCCTGGGTTATGTTGGCGGCTGTTTCAGCACGTCGTGCCTTATGGCTCCGTCCATGGTTGGCGGATCCGGCTTCCAAACAGGTTTGGTGCCAAATTCCTTTTGAAGGAACTTCTCTCTTTGGCAACAAGCTTGATAGTGCCAAAACCCAGGCCACAGGGGGTAAGCCTGGTTTCCTCCCTCAAGACCGACGCCTATAGAATAATTTCATTTAATTTCCAAGAAGACAAAATTCTGATCGCGCTAGGGAAGCGTGCAGCTACAGACCTGGTCGGGAGTTTTCAAGGTCATGGAAATCCAGGCAGTCTTCTTTAAAAAAATCCACAAAAGGTGGTTCCTCTGTTAAACATGTCAGGTGGGTGCTCGCCTTCTCCACTTACGGCATGTTAGGGCGGCCTCAATTCGGGATTACTGGAGCGTCAAGATGGTCTCCTCCGGTCACACGTGGGTCTTCAACAACACCCTATGATTTGTTCCTACAACTTCCAGGTTCAGAAGAGAAAAAGCAGGTCCTGTTAACTTACGTGAAGTGTTTATTGGATTAAGGCGCAGCCATCCCTGTTCCAGAAGACAAACGAGGCAAAGGCATGTATTCTCCTCTATTCATGATACAAAAGAAAAACGGCACATGGAGACCAGTCATAGACGACCCATCTCAATTTCTTTATCCGGAAGGAAAAATTCAAAATGGAATTCTTACTTACAGTTCAACAGTCAGTACATCTGGGAGACTGGTTGATTTCAATCGATCTAAAAGATGCCTTCATTCACGTGCCACTGGCAACAGACTTTAAGCAATTTCTCCACTTTGCGGTAGGCGACCAGCATCTGCAATTCACATGTCTCCCCTTCGGTCTAACAACGTCACCCCGGGTCCTTTTCAAGGTCCTATTATCGGTCGTGGCTCTTCTCCGGGTCAAGGGGGTTCATCTCCACCACTATCTAGACGACCTACTTCTGCTATCTCAGAACAAAGATCAACTTTTAGAGCACAGGAGCTTAGCCATTTCCACCATCCAAGAATTTGGGTGGCTCCTGAATTTAGAGAAGAGCCATCTAGAACCAACACAATCCCTTGCGTTTCTAGTGGCTCATTTTAATACAGTAGAATGCACTATTTCCCTTCCAGAAGAGAAGATTGGAGTGATTCGAGACAGAATACACGCAGCCATCACGTCATCTCACCTTTCCACTCTCCAATGCCTGAAAGTACTTGGCACGATGACAGCCACCATTCCTATGGTGAAGTGGGCCCAATGGCATACATGGCCCTTTCAAAAAGGGTTCCTTCAACAATGGGATTCCTCCAGCCAAATACAGTGCATACACCTTACTCCAAACATGAGAGCGTCCCTCCTTTGGTGGCTTCAATGGAAAAATCTGCGCAATTGCCATTCAATTGTCCCCATCTCATGGGTCACGATAAACATCAGATACCAGCAATCGGGGCTGGGGTGCTCACTGCCTTTCGGAAGTGGCTCAAGGCAGATGGAATTCCCCTTCTCGGAGGATAGTCTCCAACATACTGGAGCTGAGGGTCGCCTTTCAGGCACTCCTGTCATTTCGCCATTTAATAATGAATTTGTCAGTAATGCTCAGGATGGACAATACAACTGCAGTAGCTTATGTAAGGAAGCAGGGCGGAACTCACAGCTAGTCCCTGATACAGGAAGTGGAGCCAATAATGAGCTGGGCTCAGAAGAATTTGTCCAACATCTCTGCGGTTTACATTCCAGGGATTCAGAATGTGCAGGCGGACTAGAGGTGTTCAAATGGCTTCTAACCCTGGGAGTGTCTCCAGAGGTCGATTTATTTGATTCCCCATGCAATCACAAGATGCCCAAATATTATTTGAGGTTCAGAGACCCTCAGGCGTACGGGATAGATGCTCTCACGGATCAGTGGAGCTTTTAGAGAGCTTATGTCTTCCCTCCGGTTCCAGTGATTTTCCAATTTCTTTGGAGGCTCAGAACAGAGAAGGTAGAAGTCATAGCAGTGATCCCTTACTGGCCCAACAGGCCTTGGTTCCCTCTTTTGACACTTTTCAGTTATCAAGATCCAGTTCCCCTACCTCTCAGGCCAGATCTACTGTCTCAGGGCACTTTACATCTGGGTCCATCTTACCTACACCTCAGGGTTTGGGTCTTGAGAGGGGAAGGCTCGAAGCATTAGGTTGCCCTGTAAAGGCTATTTTGACTATCCTTAGTGCCAGAAGGAAAAGTACCAATAGGGTATATGAACGTATATGGTCCAGATTCACTGATCATATGTCTTCCAGTGTGAATCCTTGTAACACACCAGCAGTTCAAGATATCCTCAGTTTTCTACAATCAGGACTTGACCTATCTCTGGCAGTCAGTTCACTAAGAGTGCAAGTATCAGCCACCTCGGCCTTCACAGGAGTTTCATGGGCAAATCATTCCCTGATTCGTTAATTCTTTAAAGGAGCCATCAGGCTTAGACCTCAGAGGAAACCTAGGTCTCCCAAATGGGACCTCCCTATTGCTTTGGATTTTTTCTCCAATCTCGGATCAGATCCTGACAATCCTCTCAACAAGAGATCTTACACTCAAGACTACTTTTCTGATCCCCTTGTTAAAGGGGGCTTCCAGGTTGCCCGACTTCCGTTTCCGGGGGTGTATGCTCTGAGCATGATGGAGTGAGAGGAGCGGTGTCTCGCAGCGGCTACACACTCAGGCAGGAGAACGGGAGACGCAGAGTGATTGCACATGTTTAAGTGCCGAATTAGGAGCTGGAGCAGTGACTAATGAGTTTATGCTGCTCTCTTCTGAAAAAAACGAAAGAGCGGCAGTGAGCTGTATGAACAGACAGGAGAAGGAAGAGACGCTGTAAGGCTACAGGCGGCTTGAACTTTCACTCCACATCCTCTGTCATCTCGCCCCCCTCTTCAGTTAACTATGTGGGATCTGAGTGAGTAGACTTTAACTGGCTGGACTGGAATGTGCAGAGCTTCTCAGAGAAAGATAGCTGTATAACGCTGATGTGTGATAAGGAGGGGCGTAAGCTAAGCTAAGCTTGGAAGTTTTTTGAAGCAATGGTGCAAATCCTAAAATTGAAGTGCAGAAGCTGAGTGTGTGGAGTAAGAGGAGTGAACGGCCAATTTCTTATATATATATGCATGCAGTGTTGCACTCACTGTAGCATAGTTGTACAATAACGGTAGTAGCTGGCAGAACGGTAGAACGGCAGACTGCGGGACGTTAAGAAACCGAAGAGATGCCACATGACTATTGGGGTTTGGAGTGAGATATAAATGTCAGCAGCAGTATCGTTGCCCCTATAAAGAGTTTTAAAGAAGGAGCACAAATATGCCCCATAGTGTTATAGTGCCTTATAGAAGTGGTTTGTTCTAGGAGGAGGCTCGTGAAGACGCTATTTGTTAGAGCTGTCTAAATAACCATGGTTGGGACCGATTTTATGCCAAGAAGAAGGGGGCCTAGCAGAGCGAGCTCACAGAGCTCACCTACCCATTCATACATTACAAGGTACCTCACAAGAAAAGACGCTGGGATGTCTGTGGACTTAGAAGTAACATCACAACGCATGGTTCGGGTTAACCAGAAACAAACGACACTAGAGGAGTCGGTTGGCAACATGGCTAATAGATCAGATGGGAGCATTCGGATGGAGATTGCGGAAGAGGTAGAAGTAAGTCTCCCGATAACCCCGCAGAGTGTGACCACGATGGAAACTGAAGTACATCCTTTAATTTTAAGGGGACAAGATCGGGATAGGGAGCCTGATATTAGACAGCTTATACAGGCGCTCCCAACAAAAGAGGACATACTAATTTGGATGACTGATCTGAAAGCCATTGTAAAAGAAGAGATGAGTGCGGTATGTGTTAAACTTGAAGCAGTAGACAAAAGGTTACATAACTGTGAGACAACGCAGGACATTGCTGATAAACGCATTGATATACTGGAGGCAAAATTAAACGCACAACACCAAAAGTTGATAGAATTGCAATTACAGGCTGAAGAATTTGAAAATAGAAACAGAAGGAATAATTTACGCATTAAAGGAATCCCAGAGACAATTAAGACACCTGACCTAAGGAAGGCAGCAACTACAATCCTTAATTTTTACTTAGAAAAACCCCCAGAGACTCATATAGAACTTGACTGAGTTCATAGGAGCCCAGCAGTGCAGAATCCGGAACGGGGGAACCCCAGGGACGTATTATGCCGAGTTCACTTTTTTAAAATAAAAGAAGATATAATGAGGGCGGCATGGCTGAAAGGGGTTATGATTTTTGAGGACCAGGAAATACAGCTGTTCCCAGATCTGAGCTGGCAGACAAAAACGCAGGAGAAGATTAATGAGACCATTGTTGGATTTGCTACGAATAAAAGAAGCAACATATAAATGGGGATACCCGTTATCTTTGATTATAAAAAAGGAGATCACGTATTTATTTTATATAGTCCAGGACAATTGCCAGATCTTTTTTCATTTTTGGACTCAGATGCTGTGGAAATACCTGATTGGCTAAACGTCTCAATGGAGTCTGGAGGAGGGGTCAACTCCTTGAATAAAAAAAATTAGTAATTTTAGTATATGAAAATAAGTGAAAGATTTTTTTTCTCCCTCCCCCTTTTCCTTTTTTTTTTGCCCCCCCCCCCCCGAGCTTCGTCCCCTCTTCCTAGGAAAAAACGCTAGAGAAAATTGTTGTATGACTCTCTTGAATATTTTGAAAAAAAAAAAAGGGTTTGGTGACCTTTTAGGGGGGATGACCTAATGAGAATAATGGGTTTGATGTATTTTATTTTTTTGGCTTTCTCTTTTTCCTCCTTTTTTTTTTTGGTAGGGGTTTGGTGTGTTTTTTTTTTTTTTTTTCTTATATGAGCAATGCAATTTTTTGCGATTTTTGTGATAGTGGTGTGAGGGGATGTTTATTTTTTTCAGGCGGGGGGGGGATAGAGGAATACCGACCAAGAAAGGGAAAATATATTAGTGGAAGCATAAAGATACACATATTCACACACATTTACATATATACACATATTTTAAAAATGCACATATGATATAACGCAAAACACAATATAATATAATAACACAAGATGCAACACAATATAGGTTTCTTTTTCTTTTTGGGGGATGTTTTGCAGCGTACACGAACACAATAATGGGACTATAAGGACGGAGGTACACAGGAGGTGACACAAAAGGAGGGTGGATGGGGGGGGGGGGGGGGGGGGTTTGAATAGGGAAACGGAGGGTGGAAAGAGGGAGGGGGAGTGTTGAGGGTGGGGGTAGGAGGGGAAGGAGGGAAGAGGTAAGGAGAGCCAGAAATGGAGAGGATGAGACCGTAATAGGGGAGGGGGATATTGGGGGGGGGGGTGTGGTGGAGTTGAATATAGAAGATGCTACACTGTTAAATCGGGGAGGAACAACCATGAAATGAAGATGCAATATTAATTGTGTAAACTTTGTTGAATATGAAAGTAAATAAGGATTGTAGCTGTAAAACATATGGTTAAGGTGGAATGATATAGATTGTAATCATAAGCTTTAATTAAGAAATATTATGTTAAAGGAATTTTAGTAATGGTGAAAATAACCTGGGGGGACTAATGTTATGTATCTGCTAAAAGAGGTGTAGCCGCTGGGGTTTGTTCCAATCCTCCGACGTGCTTGGGGATATTTCCCCTATAATAGGCGTCCCTCCTCCGAGTGGAGGATAAGTCGGGGACGCTTTTACTTTTGTTTTTTTTTTCTCTTGTGGTTTTTTGTTTATTTTTAAATTCTTTTATATATATATATATTTTTCCTGTTTCTATGAGGGGGAACACAACGGCATAGGTGATACCGCACCGGGGGTGTTTTCCCCGAGAACAGATCAATTAAGGGAAATTATTATTTTTCTCCTCTCTCCTGGGGTCCCCCCTTCCCCCCCTTTTTTTCTCCTCTCTCTCTCCCCCCCCCCCCCCATTGGGGAACTTGCTCTTGCTCTCCCCTTGCCCTTAGTGGGGAAGGGATCTTCTTCAGTGGGGAAGGGGTTTTCTCTCCTGGCAAAGTTTAGGAATGACTAAAATAAAATTTACTTCTTATAATGTCAAGGGACTGAACATCCCGGAAAAACGATTCAGACTACTCGCCAAACTGGGAAGATTAAGAACACACATAGCTTTTCTACAAGAGACACACTTTAGTGGTAACAGAATACCAAGTTTGGGGAATTTTCCAATGTGTACCATGGGACATCCCAGAATTCCAAATCAAGTGGAGTATCTATTTTGGTGGCCAAGCAGTTACCTTGGAAAGAATTGAATGTAATAAGGGATGAGGAGGGCCGCCTTCTGATTGTGAAGGGACTAATAGGGCAGCAAAAGGTCACATTGGTTAATCTGTATCTTCCAAATGACGATCAGGTTAGTCACCTGGAGGTTAGTCTCCAGTTGATACAGCAGCATAGAGAAGGCCTACTGATAATAGGAGGAGACCTAAATGTTGCATTGGACCCTCTTATTGATACGTCAAGAGGTGCGTCCCACATGGCATACATAAAATTGAGGAAAATAAAAAAACTATTATTTAATGAAATGCAGACGGTAGATACATGGAGGATACTACACACCCAAGATAGAGACTATACGTTCTACTCGGCGAAATATAAAACATATACCTGTATCGACTTTATTTCAATATCACAGACTGGAATGACATCATTGGTAAAGGCGGATATAGGATCATTTACATTGTCCGATCATGCACCGACAAGCTGCGAAATGGATTTAGGGGAAGTAGACCATCGAGAATGGCAGTGGAAGGTTAATGAATCCCTCTTAAAAGATAAAGAATACGAAAAAATATTAAACCAGGAAATGGATTCTTTTTTCCAAATCAATGAGACGGAAGAAATAGCACCATTTAGTCTATGGGAAACACATAAATGTGTGATGAGGAGTTTTTATTTCATTAGGATCCCATAGGAAAAAGAAATTGAATGAACAGATAGAAACCTTACTTAAAAATGTTAGGGAAGTAGAAATGGCTCATAAAAAATCCCAGGCACAAAAGACAGAAGAGAAATTAAATAACCTACGGGGAGAACTAAACTTGTTGCTCATAGAACAGGCAAAAGCAAAGATAAAAAGGAACAGACAGTTTATGAGTATGGGAATAAACCGAGTAGGATGTTAGCGAAAGCTTTAAAACAGAATAGCGTAAAAGCACAGATAATGGGAATTAAAACACAAGAAGGAGAGGTAGTCAATTCCTCAGAGAAGATGGCCCAGGCTTTTAAGAGTTACTATGGGGGGCTCTATCAATTAGAAGGGGCTAGTACCGCAGAAAAAAGTAAGAAGAAAGAAGAGACAGCCAGGGAATATCTGAGCTCATCAGAAATGCCTAAGCTTACAGAAGAGGTAGTGCAGAACCTAGACATACCAATAACGGTAGAAGAATTCAAGAAGGTATTGAACCTCCTACCCCTAGGGAAAGCACCTGGCCCTGATGGGTATACCCTGGCCTATTATAAAGCATTTGGGGAAAAATTGGCTCGAAGGTTCATAGCAGCTTATAACTCATTGCGCGAAGGACAGAGGATACCAGAGGAGACACTGCTGGCGCACATCGCAGTGATTCCAAAGGAGGGGAAGGACCCATCTCAGTGTGCTAGTTACCGACCCATATCATTACTAAATGTGGATTTAAATTTTTTTTCAAAAATCTTAGCGAGTAGGTTGGTTCAACATATTCCGGAATTGATCCACCCCGACCAAGTAGGGTTTACGCCAGGAAGGGAAGGGAGGGAAAATACACAGAGTGGTAAACGCTATCTGTTGGTCACAGAGACACCAGAAACCCCTTACATTAATATCAGCAGATGCAGAAAAAGCATTCGATAGGGTGGACTGGTTGTTTCTGAGGACCACATTGCAACATATTGGATTAGGGGAGGGAATGCTGGATGGTTCCAAAACTTATATTCTGTACCGACCGCAAGGGTGAAGGTGAATGAGAGAATTTCGGAGCCATTTCGAATTCAAAACGGAACACGCCAGGGATGTCCACTGTCACCTATTAATTTTATCCTCACAATGGAGCCATTCTTAAGAAAAATACGGGCAAATTGTAATATTAGGAGGTATAAAAACAGCAACGGAGGAATACAAGCTAGCGGCTTATGCCGATGACTTGATCTTTTTTATATTCTCTCCAGTCATATCCCTGCCTCCCCTCCTGGGGGAGTTAAAGCAATTTGGCGACATAGCAAATTTTAAAGTGAACTACAATAAATCGGAGGCAATGGGGCTGGAAATGAACGACTCACTGACCCACCAAATAACATCACAATTCAACTTTAGATGGACAGATTCCTATATTAGTTATTTGGGGACTAAAATCCCCAAAATGCTAAGCAGGATATTTGAGTTAAACTATGTTCCAATGTTAAAAAAAATAAAAAAAGATTTACAGAGATGGGACAGAGAAGTTTTCACAGGGTTTGGTAGGACGAATATAATAAAAATGAACGTAATGCCTAGGCTTTTATACCTGCTCCAAACCTTGCCAATAAGGATTCCCCAAAGCTATATAAGAGAGCTTCGGTCGGGATTCCTGAGGTTTATATGGGCTGGAAAACCTGCGAGAATACGGAGAACTATTTTGGTTCTCCCTAAAGAAAAAAAAGAGGTAATGGATTTCCAGACCCATGTAAATACCAGGAATCCTCACATTTAGTCAGAGTAATGGAATGGTGTGCCAAAGAGAAGAAGCCATGGGTAAAGATGGAACAAATATTGTGTGATGTCCCCTTGGAGGGGCTGGCATGGATGACTGGAGAGGATATTTTAAAGGCTGTAAAGAAACATCCACTGATAGGGGCAACTCTAAATATAAATTAAAAAAAATCTTTAAAAAAACGAAGCTATCTAAGGAACTAAGTCCTATGTCACCAGTAATAGGTACACCAGATTTCGGGCCAGGAAATTCAGACCATAGATTTGCCAATTTAAGACAAAGAGGGATAAGTAGGATTATACATTTCTCAAGGGAGGGTAGATTAATGACAAGAGGGTAGATAGAAAATGAATTTACCCCAGAGTTGGACTACTTCAGGGCAATGCAATTAGGATCCTATATCCGCTCTAAAAATAGGATGTACCCAGAAATTTGGGGGTTGTCAAGATTTGAGCAGATATGTTTAGATGGTGAAAATCTGAGACACTTCCTGTCATATTTTTATGAAGTAATTATAGGATCAGAGGCCCCGGAAAAATTAGGCTTTATACAAGCCTGGGAAAAAGAATTGAAGGTTTTGTTTTCCCAAATGCAAAAGGAAAAAATTCTTAGAGCGGTGCATAAAACGTCAATAGCATGCAGATACCAGGAAGGGGGATATAAGATCCTTACTAGATGGTACAAAACTCCAAGTATGTTACATGGCATATTCCCGCAGGTACCAAATGTCTGCTGGCAGTGTGGGGAAGCCGAGGGTACGATGCTGCATATTTTTTGGGAATGTGGGAAAATTAGAGAATTTTGGAGAATGATAGAGGAAGCAATAAGTAGTATTACAGGTGTGTCTCTTGGGGAAAACCCGGCAGCATTTCTATTAACCACTTCAGCCCCGGACCAATTGGCAGCCAAAGGACCAGGCCCCTTTTTGCGATTCGGCACTGCGTCGATTTACAGTGGTGTGAAAAAGTGTTTGCCCCCTTCCTCATTTCCTGTTCCTTTGCATGTTTGTCACACTTAAGTGTTTCGGAACATCAAACCAATTTAAACAATAGTCAAGGACAACACAAGTAAACACAAAATGCAATTTGTAAATGAAGGTGTTTATTATTAAAGGTGAAAAAAAATCCAAACCATCATGGCCCTGTGTGAAAAAGTGATTGCCCCCCTTGTTAAAACATACTATAACTGTGGTTGTCCACACCCGAGTTCAATTTCTCTAGCCACACCCAGGCCTGATTATTGCCACACCTGTTCACAATCAAGGCATCACTTAAATAGGAGCTGCTTGACACAGTAAGGTCCACCAGAAGATCCTTAAAAGCTACACATCATGCCGAGACCCAAAGAAATTCAGGAACAATTGAGAAAGAAAGTAATTGAGATCTATCAGTCTGGAAAGGGTTATAAAGCCATTTCCAAAGCTTTGGGAATCCAGCGAACCACAGTGAGAGCCATTATCCACAAATGGCGAAGACATGGAACAGTGGTGAACCTTCCCAGGAGTGGCCGGCCGCCCAAAATTACCCCAAGAGCGCAGCGACGACTCATCCAAGAGGTCACAAAAGACCCCACAACAACGTCCAAGGAACTGCAGGCCTCACTTGCCTCAGTTAAGGTCAGCGTTCATGCCTCCACCATCAGGAAAAGACTGGGCAAAAATGGCCTGCATGGCAGAGTGACAAGGAGAAAACCACTGCTGAGCAAAAAGAACATCAAAGCTTGTCTCAATTTCTCCACAACACATCTTGATGATCCCCAAGACTTTTGGGACAACATTCTGTGGACCGATGAGACAAAAGTGGAACTCTTTGGAAGGTGTGTGTCCAAGTATATCTGGCGTAGAAGGAACACTGCATTTCAGAAAAAGAACATTATACCAACAGTAAAATATGGTGGTGGTAGTGTGATGGTCTGGGGCTGTTTTGCTGCTTCAGGACCTGGAAGACTTGCCGTGATAAAAGGAACTATGAATTCTGCTGTCTACCAAGAGATCCTGAAGGAGAATGTCCGACCATCTGTTCGTGTACTCAAGCTGAAACGAACTTGGGTTCTGCAGCAGGACAATGATCCTAAACACACCAGCAAGTCCACCACCGAATGGCTGAAGAAAAACAAAATGAAGACTTTGGAGTGGCCTAGCCAAAGTCCTGACCTGAATCCTATTGAGATGTTGTGGTATGACCTTAAAAAGGCCGTTCATGCACGAAAACCCTCTAATGTAACTGAATTAGGACAATTCTGCAAAGATGAGTGGGCCAAAATTCCTCCAGGACGCTGTAAAAGCCTCATTGCACGTTATCGCAAACGCTTGGTTGCAGTTGTTGCTGCTAAGGGTGGCCCAACCAGTTATTAGGTTTAGGGGGCAATCACTTTTTCACACAGGGCCATGATGGTTTGGATTTTTTTTCACCTTTAATAATAAACACCTTCATTTACAAATTGCATTTTGTGTTTACTTGTGTTGTCCTTGACTATTGTTTAAATTGGTTTGATGTTCCGAAACACTTAAGTGTGACAAACATGCAAAGGAACAGGAAATGAGGAAGGGGGCAAACACTTTTTCACACCACTGTAACTGACAATTGCACGGTCGTGCGACGTGGCTCCCAAACAAAATTGCCGTCCTTTTTTTCCCACAAATAGAGCTTTCTTTTGGTGGTATTTGATCGCCCCTGCGGTTTTTATTTTTTGCGCTATAAACAAAAATAGAGCGACAATTTTGAAAAAAATGCAACATTTTTTGCTTTTTGCTATAAGAAATATCCCCAAAAAATATATAAAAAAACATTTTTTTTTCTCAGTTTAGGCCGATACGTATTCTTCTACATATTTTTGGTAAAAAAATCGCAATTAGCGATTGATTGGTTTGCGCAAAAGTTATAGCATTTACAAAATGGGGATAGTTTTATAGCATTTTTATTAATATTTTTTTTTTTTACTAGTAATGGCGGCGATCAGCGATTTTTATTGTGACTGCGACATTATGGCAGACACATCGGACATTTTTGGGACCATTGTCCAATCAATGCTATTTAAATGCATTGATTCCTGTATAAATGACAGTTGTAGTGAAAGAGTTAACCACTAGGGGGAGGGGAGGGGTTATGGGCTCTGACGTGTGTGTTTTTTTACATTAGGGGGCAGGGCTGATGTCTGACGTCATTGATTGGCTTTCCCGATGACCGGGAACAGCCAATCAATGACAGGCAGAGTAGGAAGCGCAGGGAGAGGTTTGTTTACACATACCTCTCCCCGTTCTTCAGCTCCGTGACCCGATCGCGGGACACCAGCGGCGATCGGGTCAGCTGGTCCCGCGGCCGGGGTCACGGAGCTCCCGACCGGGTCGCGAGCGCGCCGCGCGCGACCCACGGGCAGGCATTTAAAGGGGACGTACAGGTAGGTGCTTTTGCCTGCCCATGCCATTCTGCTGACGTATATATGCAGTGGGCGGTCGGGAAGCGGTTAAATGATGTCCCTATGTCGGTTGACAAATATAAAAGATCATTATTGAAGCACCTTCTCACCGTGGCGAGAGCCTGTATCCCGGCCCTATGGAGAAAGGAGGTTCCTTCCACGGGGGCTCAGTGGTGGGCAAGAGTTGAATCTCTCTAACAGATGGAAAATTTGACTCTGGCAATGAAAGAGCAAGAAGAGAAATACTGGGACACATGGGCACCCTATTTCTCATACAAAAAGAGAGAAGAAGAGAGCTAGGTTGTATCTAGTTGGGGATGGGGGGGAGGAGCAACAGGAGAGACATAAAAATTAATTTTTTTTTTGGGGGGGGGGGTGAAGAAGAAGAGGAAGTTGCTAGGAGGTTAATGATGTAATGTTTAAATAATATGAGTTATAGAAAACAATTGTAAACAGAGCAAATGTTATACAGCAAGGATTATTGTATGCATGAAGTTTAATGTATGAAGAAAAGAGAAAATGTAAAATAAAGAGTTTAAAAAGAGACTACTTTTCTGGTAGCTGTGACGTCAGCCAAAAGAGTGTCCAAAATTAAAAATTTAGGTTCAGAAGAACCTTTCCTGACCTTTTTTTCCTGACAGAGCAGTGTTGATTCCCATGTTAGGGTCAAACCCTAAAGTGACTTCAGTCTTCCATGAAAACCCAGGAGATTGTGCTTCCTACTTTTAGGTCAACAGATAATCAGGATGTGCACCCTCTGGACGTAGGCCACACTCTGAAACAATACTTAGAGGTCACGGCTCCGTTCAGACAATCAGAATTTCTTTGTTCTTCTCCATGGTAAATACAAAGGAATGCGGGCTCCGGTCACATCAATTTCTTCCTGAATTCTGCAGACCATTCAAAGGACATACAAGGCAAAGGGCTTGGCTCCTCCTGAGGCAGTGATGGCTCATTCGACTCAAATTATTTCGACCTCTTGGGCAGCTTCTTGGCATGTCGCACCTGAAATCATCTGTAAAGTGGCCTCTTGGTCTTGTATCAACACATTTGTTTCGCACTACTGTGTTGAACCAGCCACTTTGTCATCCATTAATTTTGGTTTAAAAGTTTTTTCGGTTTACAATGTTAAATACATTTTGGTTTCTTTGCTCAACATTTTGCCCACCCGGGTGTGTATGGCAAGTTATTTCCCACATGTTGCTGCCATGGAGTGTCAGGAAAACGCAAAATTTATATCAAATACTTACCGTAATTTTCCTTATCTGATAGACTCCATGGCAGCAGGAGTTCCCTACCAAATGTCTGAAGTAGGCTAGTTACGGAACATGGATAGCAGCCTAGAGCAACGATTTATGGGAGAGGGGTCCTATTGGGTAGTTATGGAGGCGGAGCTAACCCACACGTTGTTGCCATGGAGTCTATCAGGAAAGGAAAATTACTGTAAGTATTTGATATAAATTTTCCATTTTCATATATTGCATGTGGCCATCCCTAATATGTGGTGGCTTTAAGGCCTCATGCACATTGGATGTTTTTACAGCTGCTGTTTTTGGCTTCAGATGTTTTTTTTTCTACAGCCAATAAACTCCCCAGCATGTTATCCTATGTATCCATGCACACATAGGCTGTTATCAGCAGTTTTTGGCAGTGGCGTTTTCTGGCTGAAAACAAAATCCCAGAACTAGTGGGGTTTGAGAGGAGTTTTTCAGCTGTTAAAACAGCTCTAAGGCCTCATGCACACTGGATGTTTTTGGATGTTTTTACAGCAGCTGTTTTTGGCAGTAGACATTAAACTCTCCATCATATTATCCTATGTGTCCATGCACACATAGGCTGTTATCAGCTGTTATCAGCAGTTTTGGGCAGTGGCGTTTTTGAGCAGTAAAAAAACCCCAAAACTAGTGGGTCCTGAGAGACGTTTTTCAGCTATAAAAATGCTCAAACAGTGATAAACGCTGATAAACACTCAAAAACATCACTCACCAGTGTTTAACATTTTTGATCCTTTGAAAAAAAATAATGTTTTTTTTTTCTTAAAAAAAAAAAAAAAAAACGCTAAAAACGCTAAGACGGAAAAAACGCTAATAAACGCTAAAAAAGGATATTGCAAAAACTTTGAAAAAAAGGGGAAAAACTTACTGCAAAGCTACTGACGTTTTTATAAGGTTATTTTAATGTACAGTGTGTATGAAGCCCAATTCTGAAAAAAAAAAAAAAAAAAAAAAAAACGGAAAACAACTTAAAAATGCAAAAAATTGCAGAAAAATGCCACTAATCAACGTTTATCAGCGTTTTTGAGACATAAGATTTTATAGGAGCATAGTTTTGCTAAAAAAAAAAAAAAAACGCTACAGCTAAAAAATGCCAAAAAACACTAGTGCAAAAATGCTGAAAAACACTCTACAGCTACAGCCTTCTATAGCTAACGTTACTGGATTTTTTTTATAACATCCAGTGTCCAGCCGGGAGCTTTGTGAGTGAGATTGCGGGGACTCGATGTCCACGGGGATACCCGCGATCATCTTACGGAGAGGAAGTACGGGGAAATGATAATGTAAACAAGCATTTCCCCGTTCTGCCTAGTGACACTGACACTGATCACAGCTCCCTGTAATCGGGAGCGGTGATCAGTGTCATGTCACACACAGCCTCTCCCCCCCCACAGTTAGAATCACTCCCTAGGACACACTTAACACCTACAGCGCCACCTAGTGGTTAACCCCTTCACTGCCAGTCACATTCACACAGTAATAAATGCATTTTTAATTGCACTGATCGCTGTATAAATGTGAATGGTCCCAAAATTGCACCAACAGTGTATGATCTGTCTGCCATAATGTTGCAGTCATGATACAAATCGCTGATCGCCGCCATTATTAGTAAAAAAAAAAATAATAAAAATGCCATAAAACTATCCCCTATTTTGTAGAAGCTATAACTTGTGCACAAACCAATCAAACTCTTATTGCGATTTTTTTTACCAAAAATATGTAGAAAAATTTGTATCGGCCTAAACGGAGGGAAAAAAACGTTTTTTTTTATATATTTTTTGGGGATATTTATTATAGCAAAAAGTAAAAAATAATGTGACTTTTTCAAAATTGGCGCTCTTTTTTTGTTTATAGCGCAAAAAATAAAAACCGCAGAGGTGATCAAATACCACCAAAAGAAAGCTCTATTTGTGGGGGAAAAAAATTATGTTTGGGAGCAACGTCGCACGACCACGCAATTGTCAGTTAAAGCGACGCAGTGCCGAATCGCAAAAAGTGCTTTGGCCAGCCAAATGGTCCGGGGCTTAAGTGGTTAAGGTGACAACACTCACCACTGTATTGCACACCCTAGGCTGTTCTCCTGATTTGGATTACAAATATCCCGCTTTTATCCTCTCCATTACATAGAGGGTAGGTGTTTTGTAGTTCAGAGAAGAGAACTGGAAAGGCTGATGATGATGATATTTGAAATTTCAGTTCAGTGCACAGGAAGTTGCAAGAACACAACAATTTCAACGGATATATAAAATCAATTTAGCCTGAAAAAACGAAATGTATGCAGCCACCACACCTAGGGACTGGTAAGCTGCAATACATTACCATTTTTGTTTTTTGTTTAGACAAGGGTCATTTAAACTGTGGGCAAACAGTGGACCTGCATACCTAAATGCAGGGCAGCAACAGCCTGCACATTTTACTGACTTGACTATTGTAAGCTACAACTTGGTCTGTTAAATCACAAAGACCCCTCTCACACTGAGGCGTTTTTCAGGGGCTTTTGGGCTAAAAATAGTGCCTGTAAAGCGCCTGAAAAAACTGCTCCCCTGCAGTCTCAGTGTGAAAGCCTGAGGGCTTTCACACTGAGGCAATGCGCTGGCAGGACATTAAAAAAACTCCTGCAAGCAGAATATTTGAAATGAATGGGCAGCGCCGCTGAACCGCCGGCAAAGTGCTGCTGTAGCGGCCCTTTGCTGGTTGTTTTAACCCTTTTTCGGCTGCTAGCGGGGGCTAAAAGTGCCCCGCTAGCGCCCGAAAACCTCAGCACGAACTACGCTAAAAATAGCGGCGCTTTACCGCCAACGCCTCGGTGTGAAAGCACCCAAACAGCATTATTGCTTAGTGTCCAAAAAAAAGCCCTGCTAGCCACAAAAGATATTTTTAGTGACAAGTATATACAGCAAAGATACACAGCAATAGCAAGATACAGCAGGAGTCCTGTATATACAAATTGACAATCTGGACAGGGCACTTCCCCTGTTCTGGTTGATTTGGGCATTGTCCGATTCAGAATCAGGCTGCTTAGCATTAGCCGTTACATAATTAGAGGTCGACCGATATGGGTTTTTCTCTGGCCGATGCCGATATTTAGAAATTGGGGCAGCTGATGGCCGATATATGATGCAGATTTTTGCGGCCGATTTTTCTTTTTTTTTTTCCTTAATTTCATAAAATCTAACAGTATAGTTTAATAATAAAGAAGGGATACAGAAAATTGCTTAAATTAACCATTTATTAAACAGAAGTACACAACAAGCCTCCAGTCAGTGCACATGTATGTCAGTTAGATAAAAAACACAACTATGTATCTTAAAAATACACAAAAACAGGTGAGGTAATCAAAACTTTTGAAAGAAATCAATGTAATCAACAGCAATAGATAATGGCCATTATTGCCAGCACCAAACATCACCAAACATTTGGTATCTTCCATCTTTGTGAATCGTCTCTCCAAGCTTTGCCACATGGTTTCCCTAAGTGTGTGACCCTCTGCCTGAAGCACCATCTTCAGCACAGCAATGCAGGGGATGATGCAGGAGATGGAGGCCTCTGCCTTGCTGATATCCAAAGTCACTTCCTCAATAGGGTCCAGTGTATCTATCAGATTTGAGATGATATCCCATTGTTCTGTGATAAACTTGCCATGTTCTGCTACATAGAGATTCAGGGCACGCTTCTGCTCCAACATCCTCTGCAACATATGTATTGTGGAGTTCCAGCAGGTGGGAACATCCTGAATGATACTGTGCTGGGGGAGGCCAAGATCTTTTTGGATGGCTCCAAGACGCTGCTTTGCAAGCACAGAGTGGCTAAAGTGTGTAGCACAAGTCTTTAATTTGGCAACGATGTCCCCCACTACTCGCTGACTGCTGATGCCCTCTTTCACCACAAGCTGTAATGTGTGTGCACTGCAGCTTAAGTCTGGTAAACCTGCCAGTCTGAGGCCTTTAATCATGTTAGCATTACTGTCTCGCAGCACAAGCACCACTCTGTCTTGGTTGATGTCCCAATCATTGAGCATGCTAAGGAACATCTCCTTGATATAGTCCCCAGTATGGAGGCCAGACATGGCCTTGACATTTAGAATTACCTGTTTCCTTTCCCAGTTACTGTCTATAAAATGACATGTTAGGCTCATAAGTGATTCTGTTTCACCAGACCAACAGTCTGTTGTGAAGGACAAATAGGGGCCAGCATTCTCTGTTGCAATTAGTGTCTTAATTCGCTGTTTAACCTTTTTGTACACATTGTCCAGCATGTCTGTGCGGTAGTATCTTTCACTTTTGATTGAATATCTTGGTTCTATTGTTGCCCACAAGCGTTGGAAGCCAATATCTGCAACAACTGTAAAGGGCTGGTTGTCTGTGGCAATCATTTCTGTGATTAGGGTATCAATTTTTTTTGGACCAGGGATCGGTATTTTGCCATTTTCTTTTAGAATCAAACATCTGTACTACAGTGGGCTGAAAGTTGGCTGAAGAAGCAGCTACATCTTCTCCCTCTGTGCGTCTTTATAAGCTTGGAGGTGGTGGACTTTCAGACGATTCCAGATATTTGTGGTATTTTTAGCCTTTCCTTTTTTTGCTCCCATGCTCAGCAATTTCTGGCAGATATTGCACTTGGTCTTCCCTGATGTTGGCTCACTGAAATACTGCCATACTGGGTTTGATTTATTTCAGCCATCATCAGACTAATTATTAAAAAAATAAAAATTACAATCTTAGTCATTTTAAAGTAGGGGGGTACAGAGGTGGCTGTGGAGGGAGGGGGTGCAGCAGTGGCAGCTGGTGCTCAAACTTTTTGGGGGGGCGCAAACAAACTGAAAAAAACCCCATCAATTGCAGCCACTGTGTCCATCAATTGCAGTCACTGTGCCCATCAATTGCAGCCACTGTGTCCATCAATTGCAGCCACTGTGCCCATCAAAAGCAGCCACTGTGCCCATCAATTGCCGCTACTGTGCCCCATCAAATGCTGCCAGTGTGCATCCCCCGCCCGCCCTGCATTTACCTTGTCTCGGTAAGGCAGCGGGTCACGGCGGCTCCACAATCCTAAATGTCTTCTCCCGTCCTCTGTATAGGCGTCCAATCACAGCGCCTGTCTTTTCAGCAAATCAGGTGACAGGTAACAGACTGAGCACCTGATTGGCTGAGAGGCGGTTCAGTGTTAGGAAAGCGAATGAATCGCTTTTCCTAACACAGCGCTCAGTGAACAGTGAGCGCCTAGTACCTTTTTTCTATGCCTATTAGAGCCTATGGCTCTAATCAGGTGCTTCAAAAAAATACCATGCATGAACATATCTATGGTGATAGAGACGTGACAGGAGAGAGGTGGCGGCGCCTGTGCGCCCCTTATGGACGCACCGCCACTGGGGTACAGGAGGGGGGGTACAGAGAGGTGACTGTGGAGGAGGGGGGTACAGAGAGGTGGCTGTGGAGGAGGGTCACCCTCATCCATTTTCTCAAAGCCTCAGCCAGGTTTCCCTTTACAAAAACATTAAATAAAGTCTGCAGGGGGGGCACAGTAGCACACACTTTTTGTGACTTACCCTCCATACATGCTGGTATCTATCTGCATGCACCTGATAGGACTAGGTGCATGCAGATAGACGCTGATGAGCTGACCAGCCAGTCACATAACAAGTGAGATAGAAGCATCCAGCAGGCTCCGCCTTAGCAGGGAAGGAAGAGGAGCTTAGCTGGTGCTGGCCACGATCTCCTGCGGAGACCTGTGATATGCCAATGATGTCCCTCTGCTACAGCCCACCGGAGGGGGGCGGTGCGGTGCCAGTGAAACTTTCTCCTTCCTTTCTATAGCGACCGGCCGCGCAGGGGAAGGATCGAGGATTCATTTTACATGCTGCTGTAGCGGGGGCACTGGTCTGTACTGCATGTGGGCCGGGTATAGTGTTGCAGCTGCGAATCGGCCTGGATTGCACAATAATCTGCCGATGCCGATTTCATAAAAACGTACAAATATTCAGCCGATATATCAGTCGACCTCTATACATAATGTTTTGAAAGAGGATAGAAGTTACTTCCAGCAATGAAGGTTTTAATGTATTTTGGAAGAGTAATATACAAGACCTAATGCTGTCTTGTGTGTCTCAAATATGTTAGCATGTTACCATACTAAGGATAAATGTTAGGAGTTAAAGAGGAACTTCACTCTCTCAATCAACACTCACTATTTGTAATACCTACGCTGCTAATATAGTATATTATATTTAGCTATTTTAACCTTTTTTTTTTGCATTTCTTTAGGTACTTCCTGGTTTCCAGGCCTAGGTAAATAATGTCATACATCTCAGGAGTCTTCAGGAGGGGAGGAGAGCTTTTCTCTAAGTAAACCCTCCTGACTGCAAGCCTGAGCTAAAGGCAGGTGGATTCCAGGAAGTAAATGCTACATGAATCATCTGTCCTTATTTAAGATGGTGATGGCCAGAAATGCTAGGGGTGTTTTTTAAAGTGATGTCTCAGCAAAAAAAAGCATGCAGACATGGATAGATGGGCGAGTTTTCTTTAAATATTAAAATTAATTAAATAGCATTTTTGGTTTGTGGTGGAGTGGCGTAGATATCTGCGGGTGGCTCAGGTATCTATGCCCGGAAGTGGGAGAAAAATATCTGGATTATACAGGTATCTGCTCCCCCCTGAAAGGTGCCAAATGGGACACTGGAGGGGGGAAGAACCGGAAAAGCGTAAGTTCCATTTTTGTGTGGAACTCCGCTTTAATAATAGTTTAACGTGTCAAATCTCATCAAGTTGGAAGGAAGCAGTTGCGCAATTAAAATATAATATGGATAGTAACAGATAAACACATACAACAGTTTGGGAGTTAAAGTGCTCGAACTTCCAAATCACAAGACAACAAAGTATATCAGACTGACAATACAGGAGCAATAAATAAAGCACTGAGATTCACAGGCCATCGGATTACCTTGACTAGGTCTTTAACAACATCCATTTTATTGAGTAACAGACAGACGACGATGAAGCGGGCATAATAACGCAATTTCTTCACAACCAGCTCAGGTCTAAGGGACAATAACTGCAGTTATCTAAAAAAGCTTTCATTACTAGCATTTAACAATAGGAAAATGTAATTTCATGCATCTGATAACACACAGCTAATATCTGATTTTAAGACTGCATGCACTTGAAATTACCCTGTCAGCACTGGCTTACGTTGTATGTTTAATGCCTACCTGTAATAAAATAGGCAATATACTTACATTTCTGGCAGCCTGTGTTGATATGCCATATGGGTCAAATACCAATTGCCTTGTAGCACACTGTGCTAGCTTGTATGTCCTGTAGTAACACATGAGCCAGCAGGAAAAAAACACTGCCTGTGAAGTGGGAAACAGGTATTCAACCCCTCCAGTCAGCCAAATACTTGCAGTGGCCAGGGAGAAGTGAAGAGGCAGTGTACCAACAAATGGTCTGCTGGAAAGAAAACAATATTGCCTCCTCCTTTACATGTATGCGGCAAATAAGGTAACCCTGTGCTGACAGGATCTCTTTAAAGAAAACCAATGGAAGGAACCAATGGAAAAATGTTTAGGTCTTCCATTGCTTAACTCTCCTTCTGGAAATGCTAGTGGTTTTAAGGTCCCACTGATGATTTGGCGCTTAGTATTTTGAGTCACTTACCTAGAATAAGAATGGAGATGAGCAATTCTAAAATTCCTCTAAATGCCCTATGCTGCAAGCTTGCTCTGGGTCAGTGACTCTGAAGTATACCTAGCATTTTCAGAAGATGACCACAAGTGGCAGCTTAAAATTCCTTTCATGGTAGATCTACTTTAAAAGGGTAAACTTACCCAAAACTGATATTTTTTGCGTGGGTAAAGCATGTGGATTAAATTCACAATTATTTACCTGGAAATGCAATCGGCAAGATTTTCTCACCACAGCTTCAGCTGCTTTTGCAAGAGGAGAAAGCTCTTTTTTTGCAAAATATGCATCCAGCATGAAACAAATATGTAAGATCGGATTGTCTGAGTGGGACAGCCCTATAACTGACCACAGAACGTGGCTAGACATAGAAACCCACTAAAATTCAAAAAATATATACAAAGCTCATGGGGATTTAAACAGATGCTACCCAGAAAGGAAATATCAATTTTGGCTGGGCTGACCCTTTAAAACATGGAGGGATCTTTAATAGGATAATCCATCATCATCATGAGTATTTGCTATAAGGGCTCATTTACACTTGCTTCAGCTTCAAACACACATTAAAGCACCTACCACTTTAACATGCTTTTTTGATATGTTTTTGATGCTTTTGTAATGCTTTAATGAAGCTTGGATGACCTGTGTGTGTTTTGATATCTGCAATACCCCTAAAACAAAGTGAAGCTAAAGCTTCATAAAAGCTGCTTAAGCTTTAGGAGCTGTAAATGAGCTGTCATAGACTTCTATGAAGGCTTTGAAGGCTTTGAAGGCGATTTGAAGCACCATGAAAGCGACCGGGGGTATAGTTTTGAAGTGACGCGAAGCAAAACAAACAACTTGTAAACAGGACTGTAAGCTAACCATTCTTTTAGTGAAAAGGGCTTTGATTGGCATTCAGAGTGCTTTAAAAAAGCATGTCCAATGCCACATTTTGAAGCAAGTGTAAACAAGCCCTAAGATTACAGGACAACTTACGTGACTTGTATTTGTAACCTCTTAGATATTCATACACAAGCAAAAACAAGAGAGATGTTTAAAGCCTAAGTTAAAGGTAAAATAAAAAATCAACACATGGTACATTTCGTTGAAATATTCCTCCTTCGATTACCCCCCTACAAAAGAAGATTGCGGGGAGTCAAAGTGATTGTAATGCTATTCTTTAAATTAAGATAACAAACATGTTATACTTACCTGCTCTGTGCAATGGTATTGTACAGAGTGGGCCCAAAGCTCCTCTTATGGGGTTCCCCTGCTGACAATTTTGGTTCCTCCTTTTCTCTGAGTGCCCCCATAGCAAGCTGCTTGCTATAGGGGCACTCATGCAGATGCACTCCCGAGCATCCACACACACACACACAGTGTGGCCTGGTCCCTCCCCCTGCCCCACCTCACAGGATTTGACTCACAACAGCAAGAGCCACAGGCTCCTGCTGCTTTAAGTAAAGCCTGTGAATGCAAAAATAGAGCATAGAGGGAATGCCAGCAGGGACAGTGGTGGACAGACAGTGGTGTCAGGTAATTTTTTTTTTAGAAGGGGAGAGAATGCATTAAGGTAAAAACCTTCTGCCTTTAGAACCACTGAGGGACTATGCCCACATTTTCAGCCTCCCTCTTTTATGTATAGAAGCTGTAATATGGCTTCTATGAATAAAAAATGATCTACCAATGGAGGAGGAAAACCTTTTATTAATCCGCCCATCTTTCATTGCTTTTCATTGATACAAGCTAAAGTGCATATGACAAGTCCCTCGGGTCTATTAACCCCTTTCGCACTTGTTGCAAGGGTAGGTGTGAATCGGAGGAGTAGGATTTCAAAGAAAGCATAAGCTGGCAGCACAAGAGACACATTGCATTGATTGTAAGTATTGTTCCTTGTCTTGATTTTTTTTTTGTGTGACTAAACTTAGGCTTTAATAATTACAGCTATATGCATACTCAAACATCAGATCAGAGCCAAACATGTTTATGAATAGATTAAACTTGTAAGAAAAAGTTAGCTGATCCTTTCTTAAAGGTGCATTGCTCAGGAACAAAGAATGAAGTCATGTTTATTGCTACATATATAGCCAACATAAAAAAATCTTGGAGTTACTGTACAATTTATTGTCATTTAATGAATGAAAAACTTCACCTTCTGCAAGAGAACTTTATGTAAGCAGTTATTAATAATTGGGGAATCAAAAGAGTGACAGAAAAGAGAAGGGAAATAAATAACAGTGCAGTGAGAGACAATCTCATACAAAATTTGAACTTCAATTCTATATAACAATGTAATAATTTTATATGTTCATACTAAAAATCAGTCCAACTTTCCTCTAGCCAGCAGGACTATATCACCCTGGTTGAGCTATCCCTATTCTCATTCAGCTGATGACTTGCAGTAGCTCAGAGACCCATTTACAAATAAGCTAAGCTGCTAGTTTAAAGCATCTATATGAATGACAAATCATATATCAATGTCCACATTTTATTTCAGTTATTTCCAGCCTATTCCTATTGAGTTTTTGAGTTTTGCAACTTTCTTTGTGAAGATCCACACACATTTACTTCCTTGAATTTGGTGACAGGTATTTACTATGACCTGTAAATATGCACTGCTATGTCAAAGAATTCAGACAGCCTGCCTTTTGAACTACACTGGTGCTGAGAGGAGGAGTTTCAAGAGTCACTACAGGAATCACTGTGCAGGCAGCAAGTTACCACGGAATATGTAGTCCTTAAAAATTGTAAGTAAACAGTGGAGAAGAAGCGGCAAAGCATGCAGGGAGTTGTGGAAAGCAACGACCAGCAGAACTCATGAAAGATTTTTCAAGTAAGCTTATATTAGACCATAAAAACTATCGCTTGTTTTCCTATTACAATGCTGATGTTAGAAAATGAAAAGGTATGCTGTGACCACCGAATTTCTTTAATACTTTAAACAATATTTAACCTCCACCAGAGTGTTTGTACCTGTAATGAGGAATTCTTTTCACACCGACAAAGCCTATACAGTAATTAATCTAGACTACATTTGATCTTGCAGGTTGTTGATTGCAATGACTGTCCATGAAAATCCAATTCAAATACACACTATTTTAAACCGTAACAATGGTCTACAAGAAGAAAGCCTTGGAAATTAAAGTAGCTAAATTTTACCAGAATAAAGGAACATTAACCACTTGCCGACCGCCTCATGTACATTTACGTCGGCAGAATGGCACGTACAGGCACAATCCCATACCTGTATGTGCCTGCCTTCCAGCGGGTGGGGGGTCCTGTCGGACCCCCCCTGCCGGCGGAGACGGCCGGCTTCGATACAGGAGCGATCCGAGATGAGGGGGCGGCCAGTAATTTCTGGCCACCCCCTTGCGATCGCTCCTGGCGAATGAGAAGCTTCCCCTGCCTATGAACTGTAAACACAGGCAGGAGGAAGTGATGTCACACTCCTCGTGTCGGTCTTTCTGACCGGGACGCCGAGGAGTGAAAACATCCAAGTGCACCAACAGTACACTGACACCAGATACACATAGGCACACATTTCACCCCCCAGATCACCCCCTGCCCCCCAGTCACAGTGTCACTGATTGCATTGGTCATTTATTTACTGATCACTGCATTTAGTGTCATTTGTGACTGTAAAAAGTATCAGGGCAGTAAGCTTTAGGCCCCTTTTAGGTCCAAGGTAGCTCCTTACCCCCCCACCAATAAAGGTTTAACCCCTTAATTTGCCCCCCAGGTAACCCTTTCACCCCCTTTTGCCAGTGTCACTAAGCAATTGTTTTTCTGATCGCTGCATTAGTGTCAGTTATTTTTTTAGGTTAACCGCCAGATTTATATAGGTTCATAAATAGGTTTATAGGTCAGATACCCACATATACAACCTAAATAAAGGTTTTACCCCCTCTGATTGCCCCTAGAGTTAACTCTTACCAGTGATCACTGTATAAGTGTCACTGGTGACGCTGGTTAGCCAGTTAGTTATTTAGGTTCCCCTTCAGGTTTTTATATAGCGTCAGGTTCCCCCATATATTACCTAATAAAGGTTTTAACCCCCTGATTGTCCCTAGTTAACCCTTTCACCAGTGATCACTGTATAACTTACCGGTGACGCTGGTTAGTTAGTTTGTTTTTTATAGTGTCAGGGCACCCGCCATTTATTACCCAATAACGGTTTAACCCCCTGATCGCCCGGCGGGTGATATCAATTAGGTTTTAGGGTCAAATAAGGTCTGCGTCGCCCCAGGTTAGTGCCAGTACCGCAAACACCCACATGCAAAGCATACACCTCCCTTAGTGGTATAGTATCTGAACAGATCAATATCTGATCAGATCTATACTAGCATCCCAGCAGTTTAGAGTTCCAAAAAACGCATTATCGGGATCAGACCAGATACCTGCTAGCACCTGCGTTTTCCCCCTCCGCCCCAGCCCAGCCCAGCCCACCCAATTGCAGTATTGATCGATCACTGTCACTTACAAAACACTAAACGCATAACTGCAGCGTTCGCAGAGTCAGGCCTGATCCCTGCGATCGCTAACAGTTTTTTTGGTAGCGTTTTGATACAGTCGCTAACAGTCAGGAGCTTTTTTACCTGTGAATCTCACTAGTGTACTACTAAATTTAGAGCCCAAAAATGGCAAATCGAAAGTACATTAGTGAAGAGGCCTACAAGTTTCTGAGCATGACAGATAGTGAAGAGGAGGTCACTCATCTGTCAGAATCAGGCTCAGAATACGATCCTATAGCGGACAGCGGCTCCATGACAGATAGCTCTGACGACAGAGGTGAGGTCGCTGCTAAGGTCAGGCGTACCCGATCACGATCTTCTGCTGATGTTGAGATGCAAGAACTGCAGGTCTCTCGTATAGAGCAGAGAAGTACTAGTGCCGCTATTCCTTCTGGTGAACTGGCAAGCACCAGCGGCCTAGTACACCCTGGACGTACATCCAGCACTGCAGTATCATGTGGTGACGTGGCGAGTCCCATAAGTGCAGTTCAAGCTGGTGAGGTGGCAAGCACAAGTAGTGTCCCGCTGCCACCAAGAAGAAGACAAAGGCAGGCCCGTCGATCCCATAGCGTCCTTCCTGCAGAAGTCACCAATCCTGATTGGGTGCTCACCACTTCTGCAGAACCCGTACTTCCCCCATTCACTGGCCAACCGGTATTCAGGAGGAAACAGCTGATTTTAAGCCACTTGATTTTTATTCGCTGTTTTTCACGGAAGATCTCTATAGATCTATTGTGGACCAAAGTAATATATATGCTGGTCAACACATCGCCGCTAATCCCCAGTTGCCTTTTCTTGCCAGAGATTGGAAACCAATTACGGTTTTCAAATTTAAGTCCTTTCTGGGCCTTTCCCTCAACATGGGCACACATGAATTCCCAACTCTGCGGACTTATTGGTCCACGTGCCCAGTCCACCATATGCCCGTGTTCTCTCGCTCCATGTCCAGGAAACGATACGAGCAGATCTTGTGGTTCATGCACTTGGTGGACCTCAACTACCAGTTGTTGGCGCCGTATCTAGTTGCCCGTAAGGCTAGACGCTGGTACAAAAAAGTGTCTGTTTACTTATTTCAATTGGCTTTGCTGAACGCACATGTGCTATACGGAGCTTCAGGCAGGACTTTATCCTTCCTTGAATTCCAGGAAGAGATTGTCACAGACCTTCTGTATCCAGACGGTTCTGCACCTCACCATTCCCAACCAAATGCAGTTAGCCGGCTGCATGAGAGGCATTTTCCTTATGCCCTCCCGAGTACCCCTAGCCAACGAGCCCCCCAAAAAAGATGTTGTGTCTGTAGCAAGCACGGATTTAGGCATGACACCCGTTATTATTGTCCACGCTGTCCTGACAATCCTGGTCTTTGCATTGGTGAATGTTTTGAACGCTACCACACACTAGTGAAGTTTTAGCATAGGGTACAGCATTTCACAGGCTAGGATACACTTACACAGGGTCTCCCAAGATGCCATTGCATTTTGAGACCCGACCGTTACAGTTAAAATTACAGTTACAAAAAGAAAGTGTAAAAAAAAAAAAAATAAAAAAAAACGTACAAAAAAAACCCCCCAACAAAATATAGAATAAAAAAAAAAAAAAATAGTTGTTTTATTGTTCTCTCTCTCTCTCTCTCTATTCTCTCTCTATTGTTGCTCTTTTTTTACTGTATTCTATTCTGCAATGTTTTATCATGCTTGCTTTTCAGGTATGTAATTGTGTTATACTTTACTGTTTACTGTGTTTTATTGTTAACCGTTTTTTTGTTTTCAGGTGCGCCATTCAGCTGCAGCGCGGATTTATTTATCTTTACAGCAACAGTGTTTGCTCCCACGATACATAAAGCTGTGACTCCAGTGCTGTCGGTGGTGATTTCACCACCACAGTTAAAAAAAAGAGCATATATGCCGAAGCATGGGGGCAGCAGTGGCGGATGAGCGATTTGCTCCTATTGCCATGTACATACGGTCAAAATTCCGACGGAGGCTTGCCCGTGGAAAAGTCCGACCGTGTGTACGCGGCATGACTTTTTTGCGGGAGGATGCCCCCATGCTTCGGCATATATATATTTTAGGCACAGGTTGCGTTAAAAAATGTTTTATTTTTTACTATGTTTTTTTTTGGCATTTGCTTTGCAGGTATGGTATGGTAAGGTCTTACTGTTATATTGTAATGTTACTTTGTTTTAATGTTAACCATAATTTGCTTAGCAGGTATGCCATTCAGGTGCAGTGCAAATTTATGTATCTTGACAGCAACAGCGTTTGCTCCCACGATACATAAAGCCGTGACTCCAGTGCTGTAGGAGGTGATTTCACCACCACAGTTAAAAGAAAAAGAGCATATATGCCGAAGCATGGGGGCAGCAGGGGCAGAGGAGCGATTGGCTCCCAATGCCGCGTACATACGGTCGAAATTCTGACGGAGGCTTGCCCGTGGAAAAGTCCGACCGTCTGTACGCGGCATAACTTTTTTGCGGGAGGATGCCTGCATGCTTCGGCATATATAAATGGTGCATGTATGCCCATCATTAGAAGTGGGTGGATGAAGGGAGGTATTCTAATGGTGGGCATACCCACCGATCAATCACCTTTTTTTTATCGTTCAGCCAACAGGCTGCATGGAAAAAAAAAAAGATTACAATATATGTCCAGTATGTTGCTGGATTTTGAATGGTTATACCCGAATGATGCCTGCAGGTTTAGGTATCATCTTGGTATCATTCTTTTCAGCCAGTGATTGGATTTCATGTAAAAGCAATTCTAGCGGCTAATTAGCCTCTAGACTGCTTTTACAAGCAGTGGGAGGGAATGTCCCCCCTCCCAGATATAAATAGCGCCATTGGGAAATTGGGAAAGCATTTTATCACACCGATCTTGGTGTGGTCAGATGCTTTGAGGGCAGTGGAAATATCTAGGGTCTAATAAACCCCAATTTTTTCAATAAAAAAAAAAAAAGGAGTACCTGTCACTGCCTATTGCTATCATAGGGGATATTTACATTCCCTGAGATAACAATAAAAATGATAACAAAAAAAAAAATGGAAGGAACAGTTTAAAAATCAAATAAAAAAGCTAAATAAAAAAAAAAAAAAAAAAAAAAGCACCCCTGCCCCCCCTTCTCTTGCGCAAAGGTGAACACAAGCATCGGTCTGGCGTCATATGTAAACAGCAATAGCACCATGCATGTGAGGTATCACCGTGAAGGTCAGATCGAGGGCAGTCATTTTAGCAGTAGACCTCCTCCGTAAATCTAATGTGGTAACCTGTAAAGGCTTTTAAAGACTTTTAAAAATGTATGTAGTTTGTCGCCACTGCGCGTTTGTGCGCAATTTTAAAGCATGTCGTGTTTGGTATCCATGTACTCGGCCTAAGATCATCTTTTTTTTATTTCAGCAAAAATTTGGGCAATATAGTGTGTTTTAGTGCATTCAAATTTAAAAAAAAGTGTATTTTTTCCCCAAAAAATGCGTTTGAAAAATCGCTGCGCAAATACTGTGTGGAAAAAAAAAAAAAATTTATTTCACTCCTCACTGCCAATCACAGTTTCGGAGGCCATGGAATGCCCAGATGGCACAAACCCCCCCCTCCCCCAAATGACCCCATTTGGAAAGTAGACACCCCAAGCTATTTGCTGAGAGGTATGGTGAGTATTTTGCAGATCTCGCTTTTTGTCACAACGTTTTGAAAATTGAAAAAATAATAAAAAAATTTTTTTCTTTACTTTCTTCATTTTCAAAAACAGATGAGAACTGTAAAATCCTCACCATGCCTCTCAACAAATAGCTTGGGGTGTCTACTTTCCAAAATTGGGTCATTTGGGGGGGTTTTGTGCTATTTTGGCATTTTATGGCCTTCGAAACTGTGATAGGTAGTGAGGAGTGAAATCAAAAAATTATTATTTTTTTGTCTTTATTTAATCACTTGGGACTAAAAAAAAAAATATTCAATGGGCTCAACATGCCTCTCAGCAAATAGATTGGGGTGTCTACTTTCCAAAATGGGGTCATTTGGGGGGGGGGGGTTATACTGCCCTACCATTTTAGCACCTCAAGAAATGAGATAGGCAGTCATAAATTAAAAGCTGTGTAAATTCCAGAAAATGTACTCTAGTTTGTAGACGCTATAACTTTTGCGCAAACCAATAAATATACGCTTATTGGCATTTTTTTACTAAAGACATGTGGCTGAATACATTTTGGCCCAAATGTTTGACTAAAATTGAGTTTATTAGATTTTTCTTATAACAAAAAGTAGAAAAAATTTTTTTTTCAAAATTTTCTGTATTTTCCGTTTATATCTCAAAAAATAAAAACAACAGAGGCAATCAAATACCATCAAAAGAAAGCTCTATTTGTGGGAAGAAAAGGACGCAAATTTTGTTCGGGTACAACATTGCATGACCGCGCAATTACCAGTTAAAGCAGTGCCGTGCGAAATTGTAAAAAGAACTCTGGTCCTTAGGCTGACAATTGGTCCGGGGCTTAAGTGGTTAAGTCCTGATTATTAATTTGCCTAGCTTCCAAGATACAGCTTCAGGTCAAAATTGCATCAAAATTACAAGGGGGATGTGCAATTATGCTCCATAACTTTTCTGCAAAATGTGATAAAGCATTGAGAATGGTGCCACACCAATCGTTATAAATGTATCGTTTTATTGATGCCAAAAGTTAAAGTTTGGGTCCCCTGACATTGATGAAAATGTTAGGCAATAACACTTTCACAAGCCACCAGATGTAACTCTATGATGCGTAGATCTGACCAAGCCCTTGCAATAAAAGAACAATAAATTACAGTTAGGTAAGAATCGTTAGTCTCCAAGTGAAGATAAATATGTAAGAATTAGCAAATTTTATCTAGGAAGGTCGATAATTTCCCAAAACTTGTAGACTAGTGTATCGAGGAGCTTGAATAAAAATAAAATAGATATAAGATGGGTCAAAGGAAGGACTGTCATTGAGTTCAACAAACTGAATAGAATTTAATAAAAAATAAAAAAGTATCCAATAAATGGACACCCATGTAGACCCATGCATCAGGCTGCCCAAATGAATAGAGTTCTATAGCACAATGTCTATTTGTTGGGTACATGTGTTATCTTTGTTCAAGCATAGTGCCCATCCCTCACACTTTATTAATTGGAAAATCTGCCTCTAGCACCTGCATTACAGGAAACATTTATGCAGACAGCAGATATGCTTTTGGAATAGCTCATTATCGTGGGGCCATATAGAAATCACAAAACAATCTGACTATAGCTATAGCAGATCTAGCTGATAAGGATACAGCACTCATGACACCTGAAGTCATACCCACTGTAGCAGGGAAACATTCCCTTCAGCAAGAGCAGTGGTATATAGAAACCTTTGTTCAGCTACAGAACCAGGGGTCTGATGATTATAAGATATGTGAATTTAAATGTATTGCCATCTAAAACGAGCAGTGCTGAGAATAAGTGGTGTCTACCCAGTTTCAGCACAACTGGCACATGGCGTCAGTCAGCTCACTAAAGGAGAAATGGTGGCTCTCATTGACTGTTATTGAATGGAACCTGGATTAAGTGCATTTGCATGAAGCAGGTTTTGTCCTTCATATCTCCCTTGTGCTATGCATACCTCCCAACTTTTGAAGTTGAGAATGAGGGATATTTAGGGGGAGATTGACCTGTGGCAAGTGTAGCTTGCTGCAGGAAAAAGTGTGTGTGCTTAAATTATGCTACATTATTTAGCTACAGAGGCAGCACCTGTGGGTGTATATATAATGTATCCACAATGCTTTGCTTCACAGCTGCGGCATGAATTATACCCTCTGTTGAAAGTCACCCATTCAAGTGAATGGCACTGCTCTGCAAGTGCCCCACAACTGTACAATGCAATGCACATGGTTGCAGCATGCTAATGTGGGGTTGAAATGGTTAAAGCAGGTGGTGAAGAGGAGATACAAACACCTCTTTATCACCTGCCAAATGCTTTGAAAAGCAATCTGCATAATTATTTTCCTATATAGCAGACGCCGGGCAGGCTAGTTTCGGGCGGGCAGTGCATGGTCAGGGTGTGCACCCCAAGCCGGCTTCTGTAAATTATGCTGTTGGTGCTGGCAGGCTGATCTGTGCGCCAAGATGTGTGCTAGGGGTTAATACACTTTGTGGCTCACCATTTGGTTGCTAGAGGTTACTGCTCACTGATTTCCGCTCATTGATTCATTGTTAGAGGTTACTACACATTACTGCTTGCTGATTGGTTGCTGGAGGTTACTACAGATTACCACTCAATGATTGCTTGCTAGAGGTTACTGCACATTACCACACACCATTCAGTTACTAGAGGTTACTGCACACTGATTGCCTGCAAATCAGTGTCCCCCTCTGCAAGTTGCTCAGTCCTGCCACTGCTTTATGTATCCCCACCCCTGCTGCTGATAGAATGGTAGGGAAGAAGAATGCACACACAGCCCGCTCTGTGTCTCTTTGACCTCTGTTAGGGCTGACTGAAGAAGGGAGGACATCACAGAAAGCTGGTTCTGCCTCACTCCGTGTCACACACTCACAGCCCCTCTGGTCCTGACAGAGGGAGAAGCAGGTCCTCTAGAGCATGCAGCCCACAACTGTGGTCCTGTCACAGTGTGGCAGCAGGAAAAAGAAGGGGGTAATCAGCTGTACCTGCTACAGCGATGCCACTGCCTCCAGGGAACTTGTCCACCACTTGTCCCGGCCCCACTCTTACCTTACTTACAGGAACAACTTGAAGCCAGGAGCCGGAGTGAAGCTGGGAGGGAGAGTCGCTCTACACGGAGGTACTTTTCTCCACAGTGCGCACCCACTGCTGTCATCGGTTGCCAGGACACCGAGGAGGAGGCTGGCTGCAGTGAGGATGCTCCCACTGAGTGGAGCCCAGTGTCGGAACTTGCTCTGGCACTGGGATCTGGGACTTCAGCCCAGATCCGTGGGACCCCGGGACTTACCGCAAATCATGGGAAAATCCTGCAGAATCTGGGACAGTTGGGAGGTATGGCTGTAAAACACAGTGGGGATGTCCTGTCCATGTTTGCAAAAAGCATTCTCCTAAGCCAGATTTCCCTTTCCAAAGACTTCAAATAAATTACATTTAGATGCTTAGTATAGCCACCTATGAGTGTACACTCTAGTGGGTCATGACCTCAGGTTGAACTTGTCGCTGGCGAAAGCAAATGCAAAAACAGCAAAGAAATTTTGAATGCAGTAGCTTGTAGATATAGTTCCTCAGACTACTGAGAGTAACAAAGAAACCCAATTTACAGTAGAAGTAATGAAAGAGGTAATGAATATACAGCAATATTTCCATATTCCTTATCACCCACAAAAATGGCAAAGTTAATTAACTTAATTAAATTTGAAATAAAACAAATGCGTTAAAAATTTACCACCGACCACTAAATATTATAACTATACTTATATACGTTAAATATACTGCAAGCGGGCAGCAGGTACAGGTACAGTCACGTACATGACTTGCCTTCTTCTGGGTTTGGGACATGCATGTCCAAGCCCTCTGCCGACCCATCCTGTGATTGAGAGAAAAGAGGGTGTTATAGCAGTGTGCAGAGGGTCCATTTAGAATTGTCCATGCTGTGATTGGACACAGCACGAGTTTGGCAATAGATTTTAGCAAATGATTTTGGCTGAAACCTGCTGACCGGCTGTGTCCATCACACACAGAGTTCTGTATTTACAAACACACAGAACTCTGTGTAGATAAAAACAGTGGTGTGGCTATTTCTTCTACCTGAAAAGCAGGGAGAATAAAACTGCCAGATTAGTAAGTAAAAGCAGCACAAATTACACTTGTTAGGCACACAGTTAACCCTCTTTCCAGACAGTGTCATTAGTACAGTGTCAGTGAACAGTATTATCACAAATCACAGTCATTAGTGTCACTAGCTACCTCAGTGTCAGTTAGTGACCCTCTGAGCCAGAGTCTGTTAGCGCCAGATTTCCCATCACACTATCACAGTCCCACTATAGTCACTGATCAACACCATTACAGTACAGCGTCTATATCTGCATAAATTTCAGTATATACACCATAGTTTGTATTCGCTATAAAACTTTCACACAAACCAATTAATATATACACTTAGTGGACATTTTTTTTTTTTTAACCAAAGACATGGAGCAGAATACATTTTGCCCCAAAACTTTAATTTTTAATAATTTTTATTTGATATATGTTTTTTTTTTTTGTTTAACAGAAAGCAGAATAGTTGTTTTTTTTCAAAATTTTCAGTTTGTTTTCATTTATAGAATACAAAATAAATTACATAATTTCATATACAGTGCCTTGAAAAAGTATTCATGCCCCTTGAAATTGTCCACATTTTGTCACGTTACAACAAAAAATGTAAATGTATTTTATTGGGATTTTATGTAATAGACCAATACAAAGTGGCACATAATTGTAAAGTGGAAGGAAAATGATAAATGGTTTTCAAATGTTTTTACAAATATCTGTGAAAAGTGTAGTGTGCTTTGCATTCCATCCCCTTTACTCGGATACCCCCAATTCAAATCTAGTGGAACCAATTGCCTTCAGAAGCAGGGTGGATAAAAATCAATGATTATTTTTTTTAAATCAGATTTTTTTGATTTTTATCAAATTTATAATAAAATGCTTTTGGAGTAAAAATCTATCAAAAGATAGTTTTCTATTTAAGATACATTAATAATTTAGTTTATTCAGCATGAAATTGAGCTTAGTTATGCAGCATGAGGCTGAATATTCTACAATATTTACATTTTTGGTAAACTCATTCAATGAATCCTGCAAGTTCTGCAAGCCGAGTTAACATTGATGCATTCACACAATTTTACAGTAGCCATGAGATAAAACTAAGTTCAGGACTAGTCTTTATTTTCATTGTTTTGCAAATTTATATACACTACAAACTGTATGACTGTTTGAAGAGAAATGCATCTGTACCAGGCTCTTAGTGTAAGAAGGAAGCAGTAAAAATGAAAGTGAAACCTAAGCAGCTTATAAAGCTTGTGATCTTTCTGCACATAGCTTGAAGTGCTTTATTCCTCCCTTGAGGAGCACAATGTCAGCAGGCCATAAAAAAGACCCAGTTTGGGAATGTTTTAATTAAGTTCCTCTATCTATGGGTAAAGCAGATAATATAATGTTATTGTTTTAATTAAATAAAATAATAGTTCAACTATGTGTTGTTAACCTATTAACCTGGGGGCGTGGCCTGGCCTCGAGAGAGAATGGCAGCTTAATCTCTGAGCTCCTGCCGTTAGAGAGATTCATCTGCCTGCAACGGAGGATTTTTCCCCACCATCAGCCCTAAAAATCATGGGAACTTCTTCCTGTGGCTCTTCTGCCTCCCGCTCCCGGCCGCCAAGGGAAACTGCCGGGCGTTTAAAATATACCAGAGATGTTCCGGACCCAGACCGGCAATATGGCACCGTCACGAGGCCCATCACAGGCCTCAGGCCTACCGCAAGGATCCATCTCTCGATCCTCTTCAGACAATGGCGGGATTATTCTTACGCCTCAACAACCGCCTAGCCTTAACGAATTGCGCTCGGTGGCCGCAGATATCAAAGAGACGCGGAACACCTGCAACCTGAGGTGACAACCCTCTTCAATCACCTCCTGAACAGACCACCGGCTACCCAGATAGGCATGGAGCGCATACATCGAGCCCTACGCCCCAGGGGGAAAGACTCCGACCCTCCCCGAGACGTGGTATGCTGTGTGATTGATTACCAACTGAAGGAGGAAATTCTCCGCAGAGCCCACGCTACCAACCCGCTAACCCACAACAACGTAGACATACACCTCTTTCAGGACCTGTCGAATATCACCCTACAGCACCGCAGGGAATTACGCGCTACACTGCAGGTGACGGGCCGAACCCATGTAGCCAGCCCTACGAAAGCTCCGCATCCCAGGAGAGCACGCCGAGACCGCTGATCGCGCCCTGCAATACATCCATTATCCCCACCCGGTCAGATAAGTAATCCTTACACCCCCCTCCCTTCTGATCCCCTCCGGCCCCCCCACAGCTCCATATACAGACTGTCCTGTATTTCACCTGGAACACGGCCTCGCCATGTTGGCATCGCCCCATGCTCTCCCCATTGTACCTTCTCCCCCGGAGGCTCCCACACCACACTAACCTCCGGACTCTGCCTAAGACCTTGGTAATTTTTTTTTTCTTATTTATTTTCTTTTTTTTTCACTTCTGATGGACCCCTCTTCACACACTCTTTTGCCCCCATTCTTCACCTTTTTTGGGGGTATGGAGCTATGCTAAGTACATGGATACACTGTTCCTGCACCCCACCCGCCATTTTGTGATGTCCCGCACTATCTGCAGGGTAGATGCTGTGCCCACAGTGCAAAAGAAGTCCTCTAAACAAAATCTGCATAACTCATCCTGACTTCAGCTAGCACCTGAACGATGCTACCAGCGGGTCACAACTGCAGTGATCACAGCATACCTTGACTTTTTTTTTTGTGTGATGTGCGTCTACCGGCCACGAATATTTTTACATTCGCTAATTGATAATGTATGCTGAACCCGGTCAACAATAATTTACATGTGCATTGTTATAGTCATATGTAGATGAATACTTGTCTTAATGTTAACAGGCGTTGGTGCTGACATGGCGGACCTCATCTTTTCCCCACTCCTGTACACTTGCCCACCCCGTACACATGTTTTTTTTGCAGGTATGCTGAACCGAAGGCCTGTGACCTGTGGCAGTGCCCCTGGTCCTCTACATGAACGGCGTCATACTTTCCCAAGAGATGGCGCTGCCTCTGTCTGCACCCAATACTGCAGCCCCCATTTGTTTTGCTTATGGAGGTGCAACCACCTACAGACATAGCCCCTAACACGACATTACTGGGGGGTCTTGTACCATGACTCCGCGATCTCCAACGCTCAACGAGTCCGCCCCCTTGCAAATTTGTCTCCTTAGAATGGAGCAGAGTTTTTCTTTTATTGTGCCATGCGCCACTCTTCCCCCCACCCAGGGTACTGGAGTGAAGACCTCCTTAATGTGAATGGACCCGCCTTTAACATTTCTACAAGTGTATGATTGCTAGGCTGTCAGTTTGCGTATCCCCTCTTTTGCTGTTATATTTAGCATTGTTATTAATGTGTTTTTTTTTTTCTTCTCTTTTTTTTTTTTTATGGAATTTCATGTTTCTACCCTCTGCAATTTTCCGGGGTATGTACATCCCCTGACATTATACTGGATATGTCTCAGCTCATATACATTGTACCCAATACACCACATGGCTAAACCTAGAGGTCTACGGATCTATAGGTTTGCTTTCCTTCTATCATGCTCCCCCCCAGACTTTCCATGACTCCAACTACGTCCTCCTGTAAACCCCCCACGTTCTACCCATCGGAAGGACATTAGCCAGCTACCCCTTCCTCTCATTAGCCATAACTTGTTTCTCGCAGGTATCCCCATTTTGGTGTCACCCCCAGGCCTCCCCTCACATAGGCAGACTCCTCCCCACAACCAGTCCCGTATTGCACTCCCACGATACCCTCACTCGATTGTACCTTCCCCCCCAGTGTTCAGTATACATTAGTATACATTGCGAAACCGGTATAGTGTGATTCCAGTTCATCCTCCTAGACGGCCCATATACCAGCACACAGTTCATACCCACACCGATTCCATTTATAGACTGCATGTTGACATTTCCACATACCATGTCCAGACCCCGCAGGTGCTCTTCCAAATTAGAGACTACTATTGTTTCTCTCAACACTCGTGGACTCAACACCCCCGAGAAACGGTCTCAAGTCCTTCTCTCCCTCCACAGACATAAGGCGAGTATTGCCTTCCTTCAGGAGACCCATTTCAGAACCGACTCAATCCCAAAACTCGCAAATGCACGCTTCCATGCCACCAACCATGTTGCAAAGACCAAAGGAGTATCAATCCTGATTTCAAAAAACTGCCCATTCCTTGTTAAGGATACATGTATTGATGCAGAGGCTTGTTTCCTATTCATAAAGGGTTCGCTTTATGGCAAACCAGTTACTCTAGCCAATGTATACGCCCCCAATACAGGCCAAGTCTCCTTCTTTACTACCACTTTACACCGACTCTCTACATTCCAAGAAGGCATGCTAATACTTGGAGGTGATTTCAATATCTCCCTCAATCCATCTTACGACACGTCGTTGGGCACCTCCACTAGGCCATACGGGGCACTTAGATCAATTTAGACACGACTACAAGAACTATCCCTACACGATGCATGGCGTACGTTTAACCCGAATGTCAAGGACTTCACATTCTACTCAGCCCCACATAACCGTTACTCCAGACTGGACTACCTTTTTCTTTCTCAAACTGACTTACCTGCACTGACCTCCGCCTTGATACATCCCATGTACATCTCGGACCACCACCCTATCTCAATAACACTGGAAATAGCACGCACACCCCCCAGATCACACATTTGGCGCTTGGACCCGTCCCTCCTCACTGATGAACAAATATCTGCCAACATAGCCGAACGTCTAGAGTTATACTTCCGAGAAAATAACTCTCCGGAGATCTCCCCTATGGTACTGTGGGAAGCACACAAAAGTACTATACGTGGAGAACTCATCGCGATCTCGGCCAAACGGAAAAAAGATAGAAAGGCACATATTACCACACTATCGAACACTATACAGGCGATGGAACGTGCTCACAAACACTCCCTCGCTTTAGACTCTAGAACTACTCCAAGCACGCAATGAACTGCTAGACACCTTAAATAAACTATTTAGAAGAAATTATATTCTCTCGCAAAAAACTTTCTACGAATTTGGTAACAAGTCCGGTAAGCTCCTAGCTAAAGCACTTAAGGCTAAGAAAGCCTCCACAACTATACACTCGGTTACAATTCGTACAATATTATACGCAACTCTACAACTTACACCCAACAGACCCCCGCACAGAGGACACGTCGAGACGGGAAATCATCAGGGAATTTCTTGCTAAGTACAGCCCTCGCCCCTTATCTGACGTTGAAACCCATGACCTAAACCAACCTATTTCTCCTACTGAAGTAGACGCGGTACACAAACAACTCAAACCCGGTAAAAGTCCTGGCCCAGATGGACTGAAAACAGCGTACTATAATGCCCCATACACACGGTCGGAAAATCCGACCACAAAATCCATCGGATTTTGTCTGACGGATTTAGTCCGACACTGGTGTTGCATACACACGGTTGGACAAAGTTGTCGGAAAATCCGATCATTCTGAACGTGGTGACGTTTGTTGCCTACGACGGGACTACGTAGAGGCTAGTAGCCAATAGCTTTGGTCTTGTAATGTGATCTGAGCATGCGTGGCACTTCGTCCGTCGGAATTCGCTACACACAATCGGAATTGGTGTGATCGGACTTTGTTGTCGGAAAATGTATAGAGCAGGAGATACAACTTTGTCCGTCGGACAATCCGATGGAAAATGTCCGATGGTGCCTACACACGGACGGAATTTCCAACAACATTGTCCGATAGGACAGAATCCATGGGAAAATCTGACCGTGTGTATGGGGCTTAAGACTTTTGTCAGCACACTGAAACCCCACTTTTTGAACGCCTTCAATTCCATTTCCTCCGACAATCCCCCCCCCCCCCCCCCCCCCCCCCCCCGAGACCTCTTAACAGCCCACATAACAGTAATCCCTAAACCGAACAAAGATACGACATTAGTGACTAATTATCGACCGATTTCCCTTCTCAATGTCGACTTAAAAATTTATGCTAAAATTCTGGCCAACCGTCTCTTGCCTCTCTTACCCAACCTCATTTCGCTCGATCAGGTAGGATTTATACCAGGTAGAGAGGCAAGAGACAACACTATCAAAGCCATCAACGTCCATCACTGGTTATCTTCCTCCAAACAGCAAGGCTTCTTTCTTTCCCTGGATGCGGAGAAGGCATTCGACAGAGTGGCTTGGGACTACATGGAGGAGACTCTCAAAATGATCGGGATCCGAGATTGCATGCTCCAATTTATCATGGCCCTTTACTCCTCCCCAACTGCGAAAGTTCGAATCAACGGCCACCTGTCGGATGCCTTCTCCATATCCAACGGAACCCGCCAAGGTTGTCCTCTATCCCCCCTTAATATTTGTGCTTACCTTGGAACCCCTACTCCAACGCCTTCGTGCTAACCCTGACATCAAAGGTGTGACAATATCAGACGACACATACAAACTCTCTGCCTTCGCAGACGATATCCTCTTATTCCTTACAGATCCTCACGCCACCCTCCCCAACTTACTAGCAGACTTTACTACGTTCCACACTCTCTCAAACCTCCAAATCAACTTTTCAAAATCAGAAGCCCTAAACATTTCCTTACACCAAGAGACCCTCTCACTTTGTCAAGCTATATCCCCATTCTACAACGTATTCAAAAAGATCTCAAGTCATGGTCCACGGGTATATTCTCGTGGTTTGGCAGGGCTGCTATTCTCAAAATGAACATCCTCCCTAGAATACTATATGTCCTACAGACGATCCCCATAAAATTGCCCCAAGCCTTCTTCACTTCATACCGCAAAGCATGCACTGAATTCCTCTGGGGCAAAGATCGGCCTAGACTCAGTCTAGCAAAGCTTACTCTGCCAAAACTGAAAGGTGGGATAGGTCTCCCTGATATTGTTAAATATCATTGGGCTTGCCAATTGACAAGAATCATAGACTGGAATGTTCACACTCATTCAAAAGCTTGGATAAAAATTGAAAACAAATTCACCCCGATCCCTATTCACCAACTGCCCTGGATCGCCCCGAACAACAGCCCCCAATCATGTAAACTACACCCACTCATTGCTGGCACTCTATTTCATATATTTTCTATATGGTACTATATTTCAAAAAGCATGTCGAGCCCATCACATCTCTACTACACAGGGTCCACTAACACCAGTCAGACACAATCCAGGATTCCCAGCTGGTATGTCTGATACATTTATGGCTGACTTCTGGCCCCATGCTGATATACAGGCCAGACATTTATTTTCCGGAAATTCCTTTATCACCCACTCCGACGTACCTAAACGAGAACCAGACCAATCCTGCCCACAATGGACATATCTTCAAATCAGACACTTTCTCAATGATCCCTCCAAACGCCCAGACTTCTATAGACGACTTACGCCATACGAGACACTTTGTACTAAAACGGAACCACAAAGACATATGATATCTGAAATTTACTCCCTCCTTTTCTCTGACACCAATTCTAAATCCAATCCTGCCACACAGAGGTGGGAAAGAGACCTGTCTCTGGACCTCTCCGTTGCAGACTGGGAACATATTTACACCCATATTCATAAGGGGTCTACTGACGCCACAGCGCAAGAAAATGGCTTCAAAATATTCTCTAGGTGGTAAAGAACCCCTTCCAGACTCCAGACACAGAATATCACCGGCCATACCTCCTAACTGTTGGAGATGTTCCAACGGAGAAGGCTCTATGTTGCACATATGGTGGTCCTGCCCATCCCTCCAACCTTTATGGCAAGAAATTCACTGTCTCACCGCACAGATCACTACATATCACATAGACTTCACGCCCGCACAAATGCTCCTCCATCATTCCTCCATTCCCTTCAGACATTATCAACGTTCCCTTGTGATGCATTTAATAAACGCAGCGAAAATGTGCATACCCGCTCTTTGGAAATCGCCTAATCCCCCAACGACCGCAGATTGGATTAGACATATTTCCAAAATTGCGGAACTGGAGGACTTAATCAACCAATCCAAAGACTCACCCACTAAATTCAGAACTGTGTGGTCTTGCTGGCACCATTTCACCACGACGAATGAATATAAAGAATTAATTTCTCCTAGTCGACACAGGTCCCAGGACACCCAAGGGCCAAACTAGGAATCCACACCCGATCCGTCATGTTCAACCTGACTCCTCTATCCACCTGATGTATACTACTCACCATCTTTCTATGTTTAGATAACTAGGGTACGGTTACAATATAGTACATCCACACCCACTCTCTCCCCATCCTACCCGCACACCCTCCCCCATTACCCCTATTTGCCTCTTTACTTCCATGCCCATGCCTCCCAGAAATACTACATCCAGGGATGCTAGTGGTCCGAGACCGCATTCCCGGAATTAACCCTCCTTACCATGGTTAGCGAGGCATCGGAGCAATCACCATCCCCACACGTGTGCACTTTAGTGTCTATACCTACCGAGATGTTTGTTATGTTATCTCTCTGAACCACACGACTTTGGGGCCCTTGCCCCTCCCTTTGATGTGGTCTACAAATTCTATGTTTTTGCTATTGACTACGTAGACAGCATTCCCGACATATGTTTTGATTCTCAGGGAACTTATTTGTTAATGGCTGACTGCACTGTTTCAACTGGTTGATGTTTTCATGATTTCATGTACACGATGTAATGACCTGTTGCATTGTCATACCTGTTGTACTTACCATTTACAATAAACTTTTTTTCTTGGAGAAAAAAAAAAAAAAACTATTAACCTAAAATCGGTTCCGATATCGCTGTTTTACTAACCTGACAGGTTTTACTAACATTATTATTCTAAATAAGAAACCTTCATTTTGTTTGTAAATATTAAAGATTCTAACTACCAGCAAGAATAAGTCCTTACATTTAAAGAGCACCTGTCATTTCAGATTAATCATGGCAGTGCCTGTTAGCGGGCATCCACTCACCTGCTGCCGCCATGTCCCTCACCTTGTGTCACTGCCGCATCACCAGCTGTCCCATTAAAGTGAATGGGACTGTCGGTAAACCAACAGCAAGTCAGAGGAGGAGGTGCTGTGGGACGGAGGACAGTTGCTCTTTAAAAATTAGGATTTAAATCAAGTTTTTACTAGTGATTTAAATCATGATTTTAATCTACTTGATTTAAATCAAATCCACCCTGTTCAGAAGTCACCTAATTAGTAAATCGGAGTCCACCTGTGTGTATTTTAATTGCAGTATAAATACAGCTGTTCTATGAAGCCTTCAAAAGTTTTTTTTAGAGAACCTTGGTGAACAAACAGCATCATGAAGGCCAATGAACACATTAGACAAGACAGGGATAAAGTTGTGGAGAAGTTAAATCAGGATTAGGTTATAAAAAAATATCCCAAGCTTTCAACATCTCACAGAGCACTGTTGAATCCATCTTTTGGAATTTGGAAAGAGTATGGCACAACTGCAAACCTACTAAGACATGGCTGTACACCTAAACTGACAGCTCGGGCAAGCAGAGCATTAATCAGAGAGCAGTCAAGGAGGCACATGGTTACTCTGGAGGATCTGCAGAGAGCCAAAGCTCAGGTGGGAGAATCTGTCCACAGGACAAATCTGGCCTTTATGGAAGACTGCCAAGAAGAAAGCCATTGTTGAAAGAAAGCCATAAGAAGTCCCGTTTGTGAGAAGCCATGGGGGGGGGGGGGGGGCAGAAAACATGTGGAAGAAGGTGCTCTGGTCATTTGAGACCAAAATTGAACTTTTTCCCCTAATAGCAAAATGCTATGTGTGGCGGAAAACTAACACTGCAGATCACCCTGAACACACCATCCCCACTGTGAAACATGGTGGTGGCAGCATCATGTTGTGGGGATGCATTTATTCAGCAGGGACAGGGAAGCTGGTCAGAGTTGATGGGAAGGTCGATGGAGCCAAACACAGGACAATCTTAGAAGAAAACCTATAAGCCCCCATACACACGGTCGGAAATTCCTACAGAAAATGTCCGATCGGACCATGTTGTCGGAAAATCCGCCCGTGTGTGGGCTCAATCTGACTTTTTATTTTTGTTGGTGCGTTTTATGTGTCTCAACTTAACACAACACTGTTATTAACTTTATATTTTATTTGTTTATTTTTGTAATCTCTAGGAGGTTGTTTGGTGTTGGTGCCCCTTGTTAATTTGACTTTCTATTTTTTAAATGTACCTGCCTACTCACAAATAAACTGTTCTTTTTGAATTAAAAAACACATAGGCAAATAAATACTTCTTGAACCAAAAAAAACCTTTATTAGGTGTCAGAAACAAATAAATAAAGAGTGAGGCAGCGTTGGGGAAACTGGGGAAATTTGCGAAGCCTTTGGCCCCCCAGGGCAGACATCAATTATTTTAACTCAAAAATTGGTGGCCTGAGGAGTCCATATCTAAGGGAGTACAATCTGGCCTAGAAGTCCAAGAGATCCGGAACTGCAGCAGATGACATCTATGTCCCCAGGCTGTGGTCATACAAGAGGCTGCATCTTCTGTCAGAACAGACTAAGCCCAGGTCATCACTCTCTGGTCTTCCTTCCGCGCTTCCTTCCAGGCTGTGGCTGTGGTGCTGGAGGTGTGGCAGAAGGAGGAGGAGGAGGAGCATGGTCCAAATCACACAAGTGTGTTTTTTGTATGATTTGGCCCAACAACCCCTTATTTAAATTGTGGTTAATTATTTTCTCACCCATGATGCATTGTCCCTCCTCCATTTGGTTCAGTTTGCAGGCAGCCAAGCGGCAAAGGCCTCTTGATAAGTGGGGGTAGCTTTGAGGGCCGCAGAAGCCTCCCCAATCAGCCTGAGTGCTGACTCCTGCACATTCCCCCCTTTCCGGCCCTTTTGTATGGAAGGTGGAGGGGAGGGACTTGTGATTGAGTCAGGCTCCTAGGCCTGCCCACATCTTAGCTGCCACTTACCCCTACCTCCTCCTGGCTGCCACATTCCACAGCCACCTCCTGGCTTATAAAACGACAAAAACTGGCGCTGGAGAAAAATAAATAATAAAAAATATATAAATTGGTGCTGATAAAATATGGTGCAAATGTGTTGACAGATTGCAGCTGCTGTAATGGAAGTGCTACAACTTCTAAAATGTGAACAACGGAAAAAAGGAACAGCGCTAGCAAATACTAACAAACAGTGTACCAATATACAAATCTGTTGGTGTGTGTAGTGGTGAGGCTACAAACCTGTAGGTGTATATGGAAGTGAGACTACAATAATAAACCACAATATTTGCACATAAATAATAACATGAGTTAAGTGCCAACAAAAGTAAAAAAGTAAAAAAGTAAAAAACAGTCCAGCAAAGTAGAAAGTCCCTTCTTGGACTGGACTCACCCAGATGCAGAGGCTGTGCCTATGAAATCAAGCAGAGAGACTGTGATCTGAGTCCATGGGACATATGATGTGAAGCTGGCTGGTGGTTCAGGATGACCCGGATATCTGGGGGCTTGCTACTGGTGCCATCTCCATGGGTCTTGCAGATTAATGCCTCAAGGAAAGGAATGCTAAATGGTGAAATACCGTTGCAATAAAAAGTATATGCGCGCAATGCGCTACTCACAGAGTTTAAACGAAGGCAGGCTTATCAGAAAAACTTCCGTGAATGCCGCTGGATAAGCGTGCGTTCCACGGAGGCAGGATGTGACGTCGGTGATTGCGTTCGGCCGGAAATGACGTCGACGCGTTTCGCCCCTCCTCCAGGGCGTCATCAAAGGGCGTCCTTTGATGACGCCCTGGAGGAGGGGCGAAACGCGTCGACGTCATTTCCGGCTGAACGCAATCACCGACGTCACATCCTGCCTCCGTGGAACGCACGCTTATCCAGCGGCATTCACGGAAGTTTTTCTGATAAGCCTGCCTTCGTTTAAACTCTGTGAGTAGCGCATTGCGCGCATATACTTTTTATTGCAACGGTATTTCACCATTTAGCATTCCTTTCCTTGAGGCATTAATCTGCAAGACCCATGGAGATGGCACCAGTAGCAAGCCCCCAGATATCCGGGTCATCCTGAACCACCAGCCAGCTTCACATCATATGTCCCATGGACTCAGATCACAGTCTCTCTGCTTGATTTCATAGGCACAGCCTCTGCATCTGGGTGAGTCCAGTCCAAGAAGGGACTTTCTACTTTGCTGGACTGTTTTTTACTTTTTTACTTTTTTACTTTTGTTGGCACTTAACTCATGTTATTATTTATGTGCAAATATTGTGGTTTATTATTGTAGTCTCACTTCCATATACACCTACAGGTTTGTAGCCTCACCACTACACACACCAACAGATTTGTATATTGGTACACTGTTTGTTAGTATTTGCTAGCGCTGTTCCTTTTTTCCGTTGTTCACCTCCTGGCTTAGGTCTTCCTGTGTATGAAAAAGGGACATAGTTTTTGGTTCATCAAACACACACAATTTTCAGCTCTTGACTGTTGCAAATTGTTAACAAATAGAAAAGACTATCATTCCGAGCCCAGCAGTTTCCATTCTTGGCCCAAAAAATGTTGAACACTACTGTCTATTGATATGTCAAACACTTTAGAAAATCAGCAATTTGTGCTCAAAAATAAAGTTAACATCATTGATTTTTACTCAAAAAATATGTAGAACAATACTATACCTGGCTTAAGTTGGGCTCCTCCACACCTTCCTGACTGTAAGGCCCAGGTTGGGTGTCGGAAGCCTCAGCAGGGGTGGAATGAAGCGTAGAAGGAAGCGTGGAAGGAAGAGTAGAGAGGGATTCCCTGACCTCAGTCTGGTCTGCCAGAAAATGGAGCCTCTCATAGTACCACAACCTGGGGACATAAACTTCATCTGTTCCTGCTCCAGATCGCTGGGACTCATGCACCTTCTTGTGCTCTCTCAGATAAGTACTCCTCAGGTCTCCAATTTTCATTTTAAATAGCTGATGTTTGCCCTGGGGATCAACGGCTTCACAAACGCCACCAGTTTCTGCAGCGCTGCCAGCCTCTTTATTTTGTTGCTGTAGTGGGGATGTTTGGCTTGCCACAAACAGGGCATCTCCCTGAACTTGTCAATGAACAGGGGGAGGAAGCTGTGGTCGTTAAACCCATCCATATTCTCTGCAAGACACAACACCAGACAAACCCTAAATAACGTCAGGCTAAACTCTCCTAATCTTGTCCCAATATAAGCCTCAATCTAGAAGCAGTCTAGGCTAGTGATGTACCAAGTTCAAATTGTACCTTCTTTATAGCGATCGTCACGTCAGCTCTCTCCCTCTGCTCACAGCTCGTATGTACGACACACGCGTGACGTTTTATATACAGTGCGCATGCGTGAAACTCCCCCCACCCCTGACGATCTTTCTAGTCTATTCCCCGCCCCTTATCTTTGCGGAGTAGTGGGGAGAGCACATAGCGGAGACACAGCAGGTGCGCACTAATTATTCCACTAACGAGGAGGAGGATGAGGAAAGCCCGGAGGCAGAAACGTCCTGATCCCGGAGGAGAAGATTTAAGGCTTCAAATATGTCCTTTGTAGAGATGGCAGAGATGGTGGACATATTGAAGAGGAGCGACTATGATGGGAAGTATGGGCCTTACTCCAACCCAAATGTCAGAAAGGCCAAGATCATGGCTAAAGTTGTGAAGAGTCTGCAGAGAACTTTGGGGTACGACGATCCAAAAATCAACTGAGGAAATGCTGGTCAGACCTGAAACTGAGGGAGCACGATCAGTACCGAAAGATCAATCGACTTCTTCAAAAAAAAGTAGTTGTCGTGTGTTCATATTATTATTATTGCTTGCATACTGCTCCATGTGCTTTGTTTTAATGTTGTACAGTTTAAAATGGTCACTTTTTTCGTGGGTTGAATCGTAATAAACCTTGATCGTTCGCCGACTTCAAATACGATGGTTTGGCAAGTTGCAGGAAACTACATTTGTTCAGGCCTATCTATCTCTAGTCAAAGGAAAATGTCTTGTCTACAGGGCTTGCTAATAGAATGAAATGCAAACTTGATTCAGTGTAAAGGAGAGGACACTCAGTAGCTGTTTACATATCTCGACTCTGGAGCACGAGTGTGGGACACCAGAACCCCATTTTTATTAGCATGTCCCACACACGTGCTCCAGTGGATACTATAGGGGTGTCTTCATCTGACAAACTTTCACAAAACAGGTAAGTATTCCAGCTTTAGAAAGTGTCAAAAAGAATGTTTTTCTGCTTATAACTCGCTTAACCACTTTCAGACCGGACCAATTTGCAGCCAAAGGACCAGGCCCCTTTTTGCGATTCGGCACTGCGTCGCTTTAACTGACAATTGCGTGGTCGTGCGACGTGGCTCCCAAACAAAATTGACGTCCTTTTTTTCCCACAAATAGAGCTTTCTTTTGGTGGTATTTGATCGCCCCTGCGGTTTTTATTTTTTGCGCTATAAACAAAAATAGAGCGAAATTTTGAAAAAAATGCATTATTTTTTACTTTTTGCTATAATAAATTATTAGTAATGGCGGAGATCTGCGATTTTTTTTGTGAATGCGACATTATGGCGAACACATCGGACATTTTTGACACATTTTTGGGACCATTGTCATTTTTACAGCAATTAATGCTATTTAAATGCATTGATTCCTGTAAAAATGACACTGGCAGTTTAGGGGTTAACCACAAGGGGGCAGTGTAGGGGTTAAGTAGGCCTAGGGGTGTGTTTCTTACTGTGGGGGGGGCATGGCTGTCAGCTAGTGAATTCTGATCTCTGCTCCAATCACAGGGAGCAGAGATCGGCGTCACTAGTTGCTAGGCAGAACGGGGAGATGCTGTTTATCTCGGCATCTCCCCGTTTAGCCGTCCCGTGAGACGATCGCGGATGTCCCCGCGGCGATCGAGTCTGCGGGGACCGCGATCGGACTCACGGGGGTCCCGACCGGCGCGGGAGCGTGCCGCTCCCGATGGCAAGGACAGGCAGAAAGGAGGGACTTATATATACGCCCTCCTGCCTGTACGTGCCATTCTGTCGACGTACATCTGTGTGCGCCGGTCGGCAAGTGGTTAAAAAACACAATTGTATGACACCTCCAAGCAATGTTTCATATTCCTATTTCGGCCCTCAAAGATCTGTGTGTTCCTTTTGTACAGTCTCAAAGGGGAGAGAAGACTCGGGACGTCTGAAGACACCAGGGACCCCACACCTCCCAAAGAAGGTGAAATACCAACACCAGAAGCAGAGGAGGAGGAGGAAGGAGAGATTGTAGAAATTGGCAAAATTGTCACAACAGGTGAGTGACTGAGACCACAGCTTCAGGTAAGCTAATCAACGTATGCCTGCATATTTATAATACACTTTTTTTGGGTTTCTTTTTAGGTGATGTGGATGTTGTGGAAGAAGAATCGCATTTTACATGTGAAAGTGCCAAAATCTTCATTGGGGAGATAATGGGGTGCAATCACAATTTAGATGAGGTCAAGAAAAACATCAATGATGTTCAACAAAAAATGAAGAACATCATTGATGTTTTAGGGAGAATCTGAAACACCCTAAAATAGCTAGCAGACATTTTCTGTTTTAAAAACAAATTTTCCAATTTTTAGAAAAAACAAATTTGGAAGATGCACAGTGTGTCAACATGTGCTATCTGCCATCATGGGGGATCAATGCAAACGTTTTGTGGGTACAACCCCTTCCTTGCTACTAAAGTGGCTGAGGTGAAGGGGTTGCACCCCCAAAACACGTACATTGATCCCCCATAATGGGAGATAGCACATTTTGACATTCTACATGGGTTCTGTAAGAAAATGTCCAGTTTGAATCACTATTTGTGTGCATCTTCTAAATGTGGCATTTCCAGGGGTGACACCCCATGTGATGAAGGCAATATCAACACAGTTTGGACATACTCATGTCTGATATTGTCTTCATTTTTCCAAGTTGAACTTTGTAAGTTCCTATGTTCTGCATGTTATGCTTTGATACATGCCTGTTTACACAAAAGCGGGAAGTTATATTAAGGTTTCCAAAAATAATGTAAGATACACAAAATATGTTGGTTTGTTGTAAAACCCTTTTCCCAAACGCACATGTGAATGTGCTTGAAGTAAAAAAGTTGAATCTTCAACAATGTGTGGCTTCCTTATTCAATACCCCAAAAGCAGTATTTGTAGTTGTAAGGAAAGCTCTGCTGGGCCTAGTGGTTCTCCACCGCTGCGATTGCGTGTGCGGGCTCGAACGGGTGCGCGGGCCACTGCGCATGCGCAGAATCGAGCGGGTGCGCGTGCGCGGTCTCGGACGGGCGTGCGCACGGTTACTGGCGCCAGGCGGGCTATTTAAACCAGCCATCTCCATGCAATCCTTGCTGCCTGATCTACAGCGTTCCGTTTGTTAGTCCTGTACTTCTCTGTATCTGCACCTGTGACCCGGCTTGTCTACTTACCTGCTCTGCTTCCTGCCTGCCCCGATCCCGGCTTACCCACGACCATTCTCTGGCTCATCCCTGGCTTATCCGCAGTGTGTCCTCTGTTACCAAACCCGGCTTGTCTGACCTACCTGTGCACCTGTCCTGTAGTCCGCTGCATACCTGCCAGTTCCTGTTGTCTGCTGGTTCCTGTAGTCCGCTGCATACCTGCCAGTTCCTGTTGCCTGCTGGTTCCTGTAGTCCGCTGCATACCTGCCAGTTCCTGTTGCCTGCTGGTTCCTGTAGTCCGCTGCATACCTGCCAGTTCCTGTTGTCTGCTGGTTCCTGTAGTCCGCTGCATACCTGCCAGTTCCTGTTGTCTGCTGGTTCCTGTAGTCCGCTGCATACCTGCCAGTTCCTGTTGTCTGCTGGTTCCTGTAGTCCGCTGCATACCTGCCAGTTCCTGTTGTCTGCTGGTCCCTGTAGTCCGCTGCATACCTGCCAGTTCCTGTTGCCTGCTGGTTCCTGTGGTCCGCTGCATACCTGCCAGTTCCTGTTGTCTGCTGGTTCCTGTCACCTGCTGTCTGCTGGTTCCTGTTACCTACTGTCTGCTGGTTCCTGTCACCTGCTGTCTGCTGGTTCCTGTCACCTGCTGTCTGCTGGTTCCTGTCACCTGCTGTCTGCTGGTTCCTGTCACCTGCTGTCTGCTGGTTCCTGTCTTCGCTGGTCTAGTCCTGAGGCCCACCTACAGCTGCTGTTCCTTCCAGACACTCGTGCCTCCTCTGACTTCTGCGCCCCCTGTCCTCATCTCCAGGGGCCGCAAGTCTGGGACGTAAGAGAGGTCTCCCACTGCAATCCAGACTCGCCACTAGGTACGTGACAGTAGTAAAGTTGTTGTTTTATGTGACAATGGGTTTTATTTACTATAAGCAAATCCACTTTGCACTCCAAGTGCAGTTTCAGGTGCACTTTTGCAGTGCACTTGTTGTGCGTTGTGGATTTGCCTTTAGTAAATAACACGCACAGTGCTTTGTAATTTACCAACAATCACGCCATTTTCAGGACTCCACACATTTCTGTCATGGTGCTGAAAATTAGTAATCTTTTTGTCAGTAATGCACTACATACCTTAACTAGAAAAACTAGCTGTATGTAGTAGACCCACAACATTCGAAGATTTTTTTTAGGAAGAAGAGACTGTCACCTCATATCGCCCAGAAAGTGGGTTTACACTGTTAAAGATAAAGGCCAAAAAATGAACCATTAAATAAGCTAGGAGACACCTAAAACAAACCCAAGCAGTAAATGAAAACAAATCTTATTTCAGTTTAAAAGAAAAATTTATTAAAAAATGCCTCTCAGACATTGTCTGGCATATCAATGGCCCCCATACCCACAAAGTACTCCATATATCGTGTTCTGACTTTGCGGGTGTTTTGGGAGGGCAAGCCAGGACGGACAGCTTCAAGGGCCGTCAGGTTGGCATTTTGGGGTAAGTCTGCATCAGGACCAACTGAGAGACCCCATAGTTTGGTGTTTTTTTTTTTTTTTAAATTGTGCAGAATGCAGCAGGAAAGCACAATGTGATTGAGTTTATATTCCGCCGTGTGGATGGGTGTCAAAAATAGGTGGAACCGGCTGGCCATTATCCCAAAAGTGTTCTCCACTACTCTTCAGGCTCTGGACAGCCGGAAATTAAAGACCCTCTGGTCTAGGGTGAGGGTCCTCATCAGGAAAGGCTGCATCAGATGGCTTGACAGCGCAAGCGCCTCATCCGCAACGAACACGAAGGGGAGTCCTTCGGCATTCTCCTCTGGAGGTGCCAAGCCCAGACTGCCACTCTGGAGATGCCAGTAGAACTCCGTCAGCGCGATGACTCCACCATCCGAGATCCGGCCATTTTTCCCCACGTCCACATACATGAAGTCATATATGTCGCTGACACCACAGCCAACATCACGATACTATTATACCCCTTGTAATTATAATAGTAGGACCCCGAGTTGGGGGGTGGGACAATGCGGACATGTTTCCCATCAATTGCCCCTCCACAGTTGGGAAAGTCCCAATGGCTGGCAAAGTGGGAGGCCACAGTCTGCCATTCCTGTGGCGTTGAAGGAAACTGTTGAGTCAAACAAGAAAAAAAAATAGTAATTTTGCACATAAACATTGCAAGCAGATTAGAAACAAACATTTTGGGCCAAGATCAGTATAACATTTTTGGAAAACAGTATTTAAAACCAAAAGTAGAATGTCCCCTTATCAGATGCCTCGTCCCACCCCCCCCACCCCCACCCCCACCCCCACATCTGATGGCCCATTCCCAAAAATTAGGGGGGGGGGGTGTATTGGACAGGTAACCCTCTCCACTTCATTGAGAGCTGAATGCCTAAATAATGTGTGGTAGTTTGGCCACTTTACACTATTGGCAGCCCACCGGACAGGTAAGAAGTGTCATAATACCCCAAAAAATATCACTAAATTAACAAATGGAAGCACATTTTTACATTCTGCTATTACCTATCAAGATAATAATAGGAGAAAAAATGTATTTTAAAAGTAGCATTTGAAAGTATTGAGGAAGGCCCTTGCACTACATGCTTTGGTGAATCCATCCATAAATCTGACTGCTAAAGAGGTAGGTACAGTGTGTATTGGGTTTGGCAAAGTCAGCAGATAGAGGATTGGTATCAGCTGACCTAGCAGTTGGGGGAGGGGGGTTCCTAATGAGTTTGGCCCACCAAAAAGAAAACCTCTGGCACTCTGCATGAATTTAAACACACACAACATTTGTAGAGATTTTAGGGGGTGTTAGGGGGTGAAACCAATACTATGGAGCTGGCAAAATACATTGCTAAGTGACTAGGCTATAGGTGTATGGGCCCAGAAGAGCATGCTGGGGAGGTAAGTGAAGGCAAAAATGCATTAAGGACAAAAAAAACAACAACATTAAAAGCTTCCAGCATGCATGAGGACAAAGGGGCACAGCATATTGCAATCCTGGTAATTAGGGAAGGAGGAAAGAAATACAATACATTAGCAAACAGTAAATACATAGAATGTGATGTTAAAGGAGAAATCTTACCTTAATATAGTCCTTCTGCAGGACCTCTATGATGGCAGAACAGGTCTCTGGAATAATGATCCCCAAAGCCTGGGGGGGAGATGCCTGTGGAGAATTTGAGGTCCTGAAGGCTTCTCCCTGTCGCCAAGTACCTCATCGTGGCAACTAGCCTCTGCTCTGGAGTGATGGCTTGCCTCATGCAGGTATCCTGCCTGCTGATATAAGGGGTCAGCCAACAGACGGTGAAAAACGGGGTCCGTCATCCTAAAAAAGTTCCTGAAATCATCAGGATTATTCTCCCGGATCTCACGAAGCAAAGGCATGTGCCAGAATTGGTCACGCTGGAGCAAACAATTCTTGCTCCATGAACTCCTCCTCGCCCTGTTCATGGACTGGGCTTGTGTCAAAGCTAAAAGCCCAACACCAAGCCCCTGCACAGCACGAACTCTACGACAAGTATGTAGACGAAACATGGCTTTAAAACAGTCGGCTGGTCAGAACGGACTAACAGAAAGCACTGATAAACAGCAAGGCCAGAAAGAATGAACTGCAAACCAGAAACGAGTGAATAATAAGCACTGCAAATTAAAGCGTACTATATCAAGATATAGGCCGCAATGACAAACAAATGCAAACTGACTACAAGCACTGATAAGCAGATACGCACCGAGAAGCATAAACTGTAGAGCAGTAACGATCTGAAGCACAAGTCTGAAAAGCGCGAATCGTCTCTAACCAAACTTCTACTAACACGTGATAAACACGAAATCAGCAGAAGGAGCCCAAAAGGTGATGGACCTGGTGCTGAACTTCCCTTTTGAAGTCCCGTCGTACGCGGCTTACGCCACGGCTTTCTTGACGACCGGAAATTCCGACAAATTTGTCCGACCGTGTGTACGCAACACCAGCTTCGGACAAAATCTGACGGAAATGATCCGACGGATTTGGTCATCGGAATATCCGACCGTGTGTATGGGGGCTTAGAGTCTGCAAAAGACTTGAGACTGAGGTGGAGGTTCACATCTCCAAAAAACACCTGCAGCTGTTATTTCAGCGAAAGGTGGTTCTACAAAGTATTAACTCGGGGGGGGGGGGGGATAAATACAAATGCATGCCACATTTTTTACATATTTATTTGTAAAAAATGTTGAATATCATTTTCCTTCCACTTCACAATTATGTGCCACTTTGTGTTGGTTTATCACATAAAATTCCAATAAAATATATTTACGTTGTTCGTTGTAACATGACAAAATGTGGGAAATTTCAAGGGGTATAAATACTTTTTTCAAGGCACTGTACGTACAGTGTTGCAAGACTATGTAATTGACAGTTAAAGTAGCACAGTTCTGAATAGCAAAAAATTGTCTGGTCATAAAGGGAGTAAAACCTTTAAGAGGTCTAGTGGTTAAAGCAGAAACAGGGAAAGAATGGAGGCATGGCCAGAATGTGAACCAGGACAGATGAAAGGCTTCAGAGATCCGTACTGACCTTCACCCTTCATTTATCCTAATGGTGCCTACACTGATTTCTCCACTGAACAACTTCTGCTACATCCGGCGGTCCTCCGATCTCCATCTGGCTCCTCACATGTCACCTGGCGAGCCCCACTCCTCCCGCACACAGGCTGCAGCGGCCATCTTGGACACGCAGTCTCCTGCATCCACCATGTTGGTGAGTACTCAAACCTTCTCAGCCGACACTGACCCAGACAGGCCCACCACTGCCGACATCTGGCATTACTGTAAACATATAATGGCATGCAAGGAGACTCACTGCAAAAATAGAATATGTCTTTACTGACATCAGCCTCATTCACATGACCATCTGTCAGAGGCGGAGCAGAGGCTCTCCGAAGTGGAGCACATGGTCCATTCAGACTCTCTTGCATTGCCTGTCCTGCAAAGACAGGTCAAGGCTCTAACAAAAAGCTATTGATACTGAAAATGATCTACGCCATAACAACCTCAGAGTGCTGGAGTTACCTGAGTGGGCGGAACACATCAGCCCTGCTGCATAAAAATCTGCCCCCAATATTCATGGTAGAGCGGATGAACGGTGTCCCCCCATTCCTCCTATACTGGGCGCACCGCTGTGATTGTTTCTTCTTCAGTAGCTTAACAATTGTTACTGAGACATGGTCCTCGCAGCTACTAGGAACAAACCTGTAAGAGTCCAGGGCTTACTACGCATGCACCAATGGCGCGTTGCCACAAGAGGAAATCTGTGCCAACTGAGCATGCGCCAAAGACCCCTCAGGGCGCAAACCTGCACTTGTGCAGAAGACTTGATGGAAAAGGGCAGGAAAATGCACAGGACATGCACCGGAAGTGACCTCAACCTGATGGAAAAAGGTGGGAAAATCCCCAGGCGCACAGGAAATGACCTCAAACTTCCCTATATAAGCCCAGCCCAGACACTGCCAAATTGCTGCATTATCTTCAGTGCCCCCTTGTTCCTGTGCTAGTGTGTGATCTGTCTGAACCCGTTGTGACCTGGAAACCTATTTGACTACTCTTGATTGCTGCTTGCCATTGACCTCAGATTTGTACCTTAACCATTTTACTTCTTTGCCACTTTTGTACTCCGCTGCCAGATTGGAACCAACCCGGCTTGGATTTCGACCATTCTTCTTCGGATTAACTCTTTTATGCTTCGTTGCCCAACTGGACTTGACCTCGGCTCAGATCTCGGACTAAGGCTTGCACGGTGCTCCGAACCCCTGCCACTCGGTCTCCACCAAGTCTCTGTCTCCATTGCCAGAGGTTTTAAGGACCCGAGGTGAAAGGGAAGCCTCCCCACACTTTGGTATCACATCAGGTATGTGGCCTTGTGACAAAACCAGATCTCCATTACGAAAACATCAACATTTCCATCTTTCTGGATTACTCCCCAGAGGGGCAACAACAAAGATGCTCCTTTTCGGAAGTCTGAAAAAACTCAGGAACCAAAGCCTCAAGTACAGTCTCCTGTTCCTGAGTAAGCTGCATGTGGTTGATGGAGATAAAGTCTGCTTCTTTGATACTCCAGATGTTGCTACGGCTTGGCTGGATGCCCATTAAACCATTCTGATGGTCCTGCTCACTACCTGCCACCTCCCGACCGCTGAACATCATCTGCAACTGGGACTCTACATCTCCCTTTTCAGCAAGTATTGTTCCCTACTCTACTAGTTTCTCTTTACCTTTTCAAAGGTCTCTGTGGGGAAAGTTTATGAGTTACCCAAATTATGGTGCTCGTCATTTTGGAGCTAGCTTGCCAGTTTAAAGTTTGCTATTACTAATAATTCCCACTTTGCTGTCTGCCACCAGTCTGGTGCTGTTCAGAATTGGACTTCCGGCTCCTCACAGCTGTTGGCCACTACTATGGGGCTTTCTACTTTAGCTGTCCTGTAGAATTTAGTTGGATCACAACTGGAATTGAGTCTCAGTTTAGGGTTAAAGCCTATGCTTCTCTGGCCTTGTTTTTTGTGGCCTAGAGGTGCACTGACAAGGTAGTACTCTTTTATAGTTTTTCTAATTCTTGTACTGTTTCTATTGGTGTGTGTTGTGCCGATTATGCTGCCCTTTAGATCCCCACCCCTCCTTCCCCTCTGTCTGTTGATCCAGCTCTCTTGGCCCATCGGATGCCCATGCTCGATAAGGACAACACTTACTTTGAAATACTATCTTAGAACGTCTGTGGGCTTAACTCCAAATTCAAGTGTGCACTGATTCAATACGTTAAGAACCATGGCTCTCACATTCTACTATTACAAGAAACACACCAGTTGGGCAGCAAAATCCTGGCACTCAAACCAAGGGTGCAGAAGGCACGCATACTCTATTTCTTTAGAGGTGTTTCTGTGCTGATAAGCAAATCTCTTACTTGTGTGGTAAACACGATTCATACGGACCCTCTGAGCCAGTTTGTGATAGCATTGTTTAGCCAATGGAACCTGAAATATATTATTGTAAAATATGTACCACCCCTATTTTGAGATTATAATATATGTGGTTTTAGATAAGATCTCTCTCAAATTTCCCTGCCAAGCTTCTGATTATTCACAGCACTTCACTTTTTCCACATTTTGTTATGTTACAGCCTTATTCCAAAATTAATTAAATTCATTATTTTCCTCAAAATTCTACAAACAACACCCTATAATGACAACTAGAAGGAAGTTTATTTGAAATCTTTGCAAATTTATAAAAAAAAAATTTTATAAAAAAAAAAAAAAAAAATCACATTCACAGCCTTTGCTCAATACTTACTACTACTATACTTACAATTACAGTCTCAAGTTATTTGAGTATGATGCTACAAGCTTGATACACCTATTTTTGGACAGTTTCTCCCATGCTTCTTCGCAGGACCTCTCAAGCGCCATCAGATTGGATGGGGAGCGGTAGTGAACAGCCATTTTCAAATCTCTCCAGAGATGTTCAATCGGGTCACTCAAGGTGATGAACAGAATTGTCCCATACCTTCACCTCAGTCTGGAGGTCCAGAGCTCTCTGGAGCAGGTTTTTAGCAATGATGTCTCTGTACCTTGTGTAGCAGAGCGTCCCAGAGAGAGCCAGGAAAAGTCCTGTTCGGGGTTTATACGTCTCCCAGGCTCCTCTCATACGCATTCAGAAATCTCCGATACATGATCCAGTTCGGGTCTTAGTCCTCTTCCCCAGGCTAATTTAAGCTCATCTGAGCAGACAGCCTTTGCTCTCTCAAGGGGAGTAACTAAGGGGGGCATGACCAAGATGGCGGACTGAGCGGATATGCTTCCCGAAGCTCTGCTGGAGGGTGATCCGATTATTCTGTTTCTGGACTTACTTGCTCCAGTGTAGCACCAATCGGGCTTGGAATGCCTTAAACCTTCTGAGAGTCTGAATGGAGGCAAGAAACTTCAGTTCTCCCATGTGCAGCCGTTGCAGCCAGTATTGGATCTCCAGCGACAGGGCCTTTGGGATGCTTAACAGGGTTTCCCAGACAGACTACAAGGAAGCTGCTGACCCTTCACCGCCGGGTATTCCTGAGGTGATGGTGGCCACTTGCCAGGCTATGCTGACTTCCAAGAATGATGCGGTTCAGCTGAACGTCAGATTGATTTGTCAGGACCTGGATACGATAAGCTCCAGGCTTACCACCACCGAGCAGCGAGTTGATGCTGCAACCTGGCTGGAAATGCTGCCTCCACAAAAAATGACTGAACTCTCCAAACCCCCCCCCCCTACCCATTCTGCCCCGGGTCAAGTAGAATCCTCTCCTATTCTATCCCATCTCCACATTATGTCTAAGTTTTCTGTTTTGTGGAATGTCTGCAGCCTTTACTCGGCTGTGAAGAGGTCCCTGGTCTTTAATTATCTTAGCAGATTTCACCCCTGCCTATCTATCCTGCAGGCAACCCATCTAATGGACTCCCATATACTGGGTGTCTAAAAGGCTTGAGTGGGAACCCACTATCATGCTACTTACTCCAACTATTCAAGGTTGTTTAGCGTCCTGACACAAGTCCCTACCATTTCAGCTCCTGGAGGTGCAGACCGATCCAAGGAGCAGATATGTCCTACTCCATACCTTAATAGCTGATATTGCTTTTGTGGTAGTGGGTCTCTATTTGCCTCCACCGATGTTCCTCTCCTTTACATGCTGATGCAAAATGTTGCTCAATATGCTTTTGACAATATGCTGATTGTGGGCGATTTTAACCTGGTGCCCTCTTGGTGTCTGGGGAGACTCCACTCCTCCACTGTGGTGGGTGGTCTCCACTGCGGTGGGTGGGCCAGGGGCTGTGGAGGCTGTCCAGATACTAGATTATGGACCAGACAGTCCTGAGACCCTTTGTCCATTTTGGTTCCATAATGGTTACATAATGAGGAGTCTGCTAGTCCTTAGGTTCTGTGGGATCCGTTCAAGACCAGGCTTCGAGGGGAGAATGCCTCTCGTATAGCTGTCATAAAGAGATATTCTTACTCTGTTGATTTGACCAAGAAATCCCTTCTTACAACGGCCCAACGGGTGTTTGAGTTTGGAGATACAAATTGTATACTATTAGTCTGGCTAGCTAAGGGACAATTTGCTGTTACGCGTACTGGTGGAATTAAGGGATCAAGCGGGGAATTACTGACATCACCTGACAGTATTAACTATAGATTCTTGCAGTATTACCAAGAGCTATACTCCTCTAGGGTTACCTATAGTGAGACTGACCTAAATGCTCATCTTGACTGTATTCATTTTCCCACCCTTGACTTTGAGTCGAGGGATAAATTAGACCGAGATCTCTCTAAGGAAGAGGTACAAGAGGCGCTAGGACATTTACAATCGGGTAAGGCCCCTGGAATTGATGGCATCCCAAACTAATTATATTCACTCTATCAGGAGATGTTGGCACCTAGGTTCACTTCTCTCCTTGCTCAGTTTACCTCCCTGGGTTTTCTACTGGAGTCTACGTCTGAGGCTCTTATTGTGATAGTGCCCAAACAAGGCAAAGAGCCTGAAGATTTTGCCTCCTATAGGCCTAGCTCCTTAATTAAATGCTAAATGCCAAAACAATAGCTAAAATTCTGGCTCTTCGTCTATCAAGTGTGATGGATCTTATAAAAAGATGCACGTTGATCAGATGGATTTCATGCCTAGGAAGGGCACAGACATTTATATTTGCCATCTCTTCCCCAATTGACTGCGACCCGTGTCAACGGTGGCACAGGACATAGCTTCCCTGAATGCTAAAAAAGCTTTTGACTGTTGAGCAGATGTTCCTTTGAAAGGTACTGTGTAGGTTTGGTTTTGGGCCTAGGTTGCTGCAGTGGTTGGGTATGCTCTATTGTGCACCCCATGCTAGGATTGGGACCAATGACATCGGACTTTCTTTTCATTAAAAAGGGGAACTCAACAGGGCTGCCCACTTTCCACAAATCTTTTTGCCCCGGCTTTAGTACAGAGTTCCCGGTTCATTGAGAGAATGCGGGTCTGCTCTCTGGAGGAGAAAATCTCGCTCTATCCTGATGACACATTTTTTGTATTTACGTGACACAAACTCCTTTTTGCAGGCTGCACTCAATGAATTTGAATGCTATTCGGGCATCCGTATTAACTGGACTAAATTGTTTTTTTTCCTCTCAACCCCCAGGCTAGGGAATCTGCAGCCCCTTCTCCATTACTGTGGACTGACAAATTTAAATATCTGGGCATTCGAGTCACCCGGGATCTGCGGAGCTTTCATAGGCTAAACCTTAACCCCATATTTCTACCATTGAGGGAGTGATACTTCACTTGGGCTAACTTTCTACTGAAGCTAACAAGTGTAAAAAAAAAAAAAAAAAAGTGTACTTCTGTGCTACTTTTAAATTAAAATAAATGCTGTATATTTAAATATAGGAGTTTGCTGCTTAACACCAACTGTCATTAGCAGACCCAAGTGAAAAGAAAATATATGTGAAGCACAACCTCCTTGCAAAGCTAAAGAAATACTAGGTAATATAAACGCAAACTAAAAAATGTAAAGGAGTGTTAAAATATAGCACAAATAATATTGCATGAACCACAATAATAGAATATGTGCAACCGGTGAACTCTAGTGGAAACAAAAAGGTTAACACACACATACACACACCTTTATATATATATATATATATATATATATATATATATATATATATATATATATATATATATATATACATACATACATACATACACACACACACGGCTTGACAAATTTGCTTGGAATCTAGGAGCCAGCTAAAAAAGTTAGGAGCCAGGTTTTTTTTTAACGACGACAATGACTGACAGGTGGCACTGGGGACAGGTGGGCATGTGTGTTGTGTGTGTTTCACTGTGTTCGTGTTCACTCACGTTTCACTGATGCTGCAGCACGGAAGCTCTCCCTCCTCACACGCTGTCTGTGTGAGAAGGGAGAGCCAGTGATGAGAGATGATCTCATATGTTTACATATGAGATCACCTCTCATTGGACAAGCCGGTCCAGTGCTAAATGGCCACTGTGATTGGCCATTTAGCACGATCTGTGACTGGCTGTGTCCAAGGGACACGGTCAACACAGAACTTCCCTTATGCGCGCTTGCGGCGGTGCGCAGAGGGGAAGTAAACAGGAGGATGTCCAGGGACGCCCTCCTGGCAATTGGCGTCCACGCTGTAGACACCTTTCATCTATAGCGTGGGTGCGAAGTGGTTACCTAAAGAATGTGACTGCTTTTATTTCCGCCATATCCCCGCTAAGGGTCCGATCAGGTCCGCCTGAAAAACTAACAGGCGAACCTGATCAGACAGCCCGTGTGAAAGGGACCAAGCAGGGAGATTACAAATAATTTGAATTAAGAAAAAAAAAAATTTAACAGTTTTTTACTTTTAAAAAAGAAATAACAATCCAAGCTATTATAAAAAAAAAACAAAAAAAACAAACACTGTGCCAAAACTGTGCCATACATTTTAATAGAAACAAAATATTTTTTTTTTTTTTACCAAATTTTCTGTATTTTTTGATTTATAGCGCAAAAAATTAAAAACCCAGCGGTGATTAAATACCACCAAAAGAAAGCTCTATTTGTGTGAAAAAAAGGACAAAAAATTCATTTGGGTACAGTGTTGCATGACTGAGTAATTGTCATTCAAAGTGTGAGAGCACCGAAAGCTGAAAATTGGTCTGGTTAGGAAGGGGGTTTAAGTGCCCAGTGGTTAACATTGTTAGATGTTAGACTTCTACTGGGGTACAGGGGTTATCTAAGATGAAACTAGTAGGGTGAGATGCTTGCCTGAGCCACCTATATCCTTAAACTTATTTTTTTAACTTTTATGAATTTTATATGTCCCTGTTTGGATTGGAAAACATTTTTTTATAAATAAAAACCCATACCAACTCGGATTCACACTATGAGGAGTTGCCTCTTGTTTTTCCGCTTTTCCTTTCTGAGCTACCTATGGTGAAGACAAAGATAGGGTTCCCTGGCATTCTTTTTTGGTTATCCACAATTGGATCCTGGTGAGTAAAAAGGGGGTTATCTTACCCAGAAAAACCCTCCAGAGGATACAGTCGGCTGCGATATAGCCCCTGCAAGTCCGGTGATTCCGGCCCACGCTCGTTTGACTCACCTGCTGAAAGGTTTGTGAGTCCACCTGCTCTGGTAAGAGTACCTCTTTTGTTACTATTGTATGAATTTATGAGAAGAACTTCTCTAGAAACAACCAAATCGATCTAAACCTATGATTTCTCATGAATTATAAGTGTTGCCATCACCGATCTCCTTGCAACTTTATCTACACAGTTCTATATTCACCATCTAATATTTTGTGGACTGTATTATAGAGACGGACATTCTCTCTATTTATATGTATGTCTTCATGCTCATTTCATATAAATGCCTTCAGCATTATATAGACAGCAGTCTCACAGGACTGCTGTATGAAACATCACTCCGAGTGGTTTTACCAAGTTGAGACTGCTTCTTTGGTTATATTTTGTTATGTGTTTTATTTACTATTTAGTACAACAGAATCCATCTAGATGACACTGTTTGGTTTCTTGATCACATAAGTTTCATTGCACCGATAGAAAAACACATTTAATTTATGCTTGTTTCTATGCGATTTTTTGGAAACCGCATACAATTGTGATTACCATTTGTTCACATTTGCGTTTTAAATGTTTCCATCTCCAAAAAATAGTTTTTTTGTGGCCTGGCATGCCAAGTGAGTGCAATACCTTTGTTATTTGCATTAAGACTATGTTGGAATGCTTCTAACCTAGACATATCTTCCTCCCAGATAGAGAAAATATTGTCTATGTATTAATACACAAAATGCTGCGCTAAGGGATCCCGTTATTAGGAGCCCTCCTGGTAGAGTGAATAAATCACCAAGTGAAAATTAAATACTGAAAATTAGCTAGATAGCAAAGCTAAATATACAGGTTACATGTGACACATTCTGAAAATCTGCAAACATATATCACCTTAAAGCATGCAAATATCATTGAAAATATATTAAAAAAATGGGTAAAAGAAAACGATATGTGATAAAGTTCCCAATAGCTGAAAAAAATAATGTTTTTTTCCTCCAATCTTTAATGAATCCAAAATCCTGAAAACAGTGGCACAATCAAGGGAAATGTTCAAACATAAATTCCTGTTCAAAGGTGGATAATGTATCCCAAGATGAAAAGGATCTCAGTATAGTGAAAGTGTGTGAGGCTCCTTACCCCATCTGGTGGGCTCCCTTACGAGCAGTAGTGCAAGCAGAAATAATCCTCTGCAAGGATATAAGCTGTTCCTCAATTCCTCTCGGTTCCCGTCTGTCTTCTCCCCTCAGGGGAACAAACGCGATCCGGAACTAAGCTGCCGGTCTCTGGGATCTCCCGACTGTTGCACGCGGGCGGAGCAGGTTTGATGGACAGCACAGGTAGCCAATCACAGAGGTCCCATAGCGTCTGTGTGCGCCGACACTTAGGAGTCTCCCCGAAAAGCATGTGATACCAGGGGGACCCTCCGGAATGGCACCTGCAGGCAAAATCAACACTCAGGCCCCTTAGCCGTGAGTGGAGATAAAAGAAAAAAGAAAATACGGACCCCAATAGTGAAATATTGTTATAAACAGGGGAATGATTTATTGATGTAAAAGTAGACCTAAGGTGTAATCCATAAGGTCACAATAATATGCAAAAAATAAACTCTTTCTCTTACTGTAAGAAAAAAAGGGGGAAATTATTAAAAAAACATGAACATTAAAAATTTAAAAAAACGGTTGAATTAAAAACAAAATATACACCCGTGCATGGGATCCTGGAGCCGCTCCAGGAAGACGTAAGGTATTACAAAACATGTCGGGCAGGTTCTGTTGATACCATCACGTCCTATAGATTCCCATGCACGGGTGTATATTTTGTTTTTAATTCAACCGTTTTTTTAATGTTCATGTTTTTTTCATAATTTCCCCCTTTTTTTCTGCTAACAATAAGAAAAAGAGTTTATCTTTTGCATATTATTGTAACCTTATGGATTACACCTTAGGTCTACTTTTACATCAATAAATCATTCCCCTGTTTATAACAATATTTCACTATTGGGGTCCGTCTTTTCTTTTATCTCCACTCACGGCCGAGGGGCCTGAGTGTTGATTTTGCCTGCAGGTGCCATTCCGGAGGGTCCCCCTGGTATCACATCCTTTTCGGGGAGACTCCTAAGTGTCGGCGCACACAGACGCTATGGGACCTCTGTGATTGGCTACCTGTGCTGTCCATCAAACCTGCTCCGCCCGTGTGCAACAGTCGGGAGATCCCAGAGACCGGCAGCTTAGTTCCGGATCACGTTCGTTCCCCTGAGGGGAGAAGACAGACGGGAACCGAGAGGAATTGAGGAACAGCTTATATCCTTGCAGAGGATTATTTCTGCTTGCACTACTGACTCTGCTCATAAGGGAGTCCACCAGATGGGTTAAGGAGCCTCACACACTTTCACTATACTGAGATCCCTTTCATCTTGGGATACATTATCCACCTTTGAACAGGAATTTATGTTTGAACATATCCCTTGATTGTGCCACTGTTTTCAAGATTTTGGATTCATCAAAGATTGGAGGAAAAAAACATTATTTTTTTCAGATATTGGGAACTTTATCACATATCGTTTTCTTTTTATCAATTTTTTTATATATTTTCAATGATATTTGCATGCTTTAAGGTGATATATGTTTGCAGATTTTCAGAATGTGTCACATGTAACCTGTATATTTAGCTTTGCTATCTAGCTAATTTTCAGTATTTAATTTTCACTTGGTGATTTATTCACTCTACTAGGAGGGCTCCTAATAACGGGATCCCTTAGCGCAGCATTTTGTGTATTTTTAGGTTTGGGTGCCTAATAGATATTTTATGGTTACTTGCTGCAGCTTTTGCCGTATTTTTTCACTTTTATTATCCTTTATAGCGCAGTATTATTTCCCATCTTTTTATTGTCTATGTATCGACTAGAACTGGTGATATACTCTGGTTGAAAAATTGGATCATTCTTCCATGTGTCCATGAAAATATTTGCCACTTGAGGCAAAAATGTGCCCCCATGGCAATACCCCTGACCTGCTGGTAATATCTGTCTCCATACCAGAAATAGTTATGGTTTAAGCAATAGTCCATACATTGCATCAAGAATCTTCTCCGTTTACCACTGTTGTGGAAATTTTATTATGTGTGTTTTATAGGTTATTGTCATCTGTCTCCCGGTGTCTGATTTAACCAAGGAGCGCTCTTGGGTTGAATCGGGACCATCGGTAAAACCGTCAGTATGAAAACCTTCTCATGGGCTTGGAAACGTGTTCTCTGTGTATGTGGGCGTTTGCCGGTTTGTAAGTATCAAGCGCAATGCACTGGGCTTCTTGCATTCAAATGTCTATGCACATATATGCTTTTACAAGAGGACATTGATATCTGCCTGGTTGGTATACTCATACCGTATATTGAAAGCAGCCTCAGATCTTCTCAAGCCTGTAAGAACAACTAGAATGATCTTACTAGATACTGAGCAGTATTGAGTGGGCTCCATGCTGACCAAGATAGTGGATGTGGCTGGGCGGAGGGCAGTGTACATGCCTCAAGTGGATGAGACGTGCACTTCTCCCTCCCACTCCTGTGGATGCCCTCCCCTTTAGTGTTATTTCCTGTTATGTCATTTCCTGTGTGGTCATTTTGCATAGATGAAGCGATTGGCTGTTGGGGCCATGACTTCCTGTTTGTCATTCCTTTGTGTTGCCGATAAATAAAAGGTACCTGTGCTCATGAGGGCAAGGTAGAGGAGCGATGAAGCTAAGACGGTGACAATGTCTGTTTACTTGGGGAAATGCGGGAGACAAGGGTTGTTTAACCACCTGATTACTTTGCACTTAAACCCCCCTCGTGACCAGACCAATTTTCAGCTTTTGGCGCTGACGCACTTGGAATGACAATTGCGCGGTCATACGACACTGTACCCAAATGAAATTGTTATCATTTTTTCCCCACAAATAGAGCTTTCTTTTGGTGGTATTTGATCACCTCTGCGTTTTTTATTTTTTGCGCAATAAACAAAAGAAGAGCGACAAATTTAAAAAAAAATATATATTTTTTACTTTTTGCTATACTAAATATCCCCAAAAAATATATAAAAAAACATTTTTTTTTTCCTCAGTTTAGGCCGAAACGTATTCTTCTACATATTTTTGGTAAAAAAAAAAATCGCAATTAGCGATTATTGATTAGTTTGCGCAAAGTTATAGCGTTTACAAAATAGGTTGATAGTTTTATAGCATTTTTATTATTATTTTTTTTTACTAGTAATGGCGGCGATCAGCAATTTTTATTGTGACTGCGACATTATGGCGGACACATCGGACATTTTTGACACATTTTTGGCACCATTGTCATTTATACAGCAATCAATGCTATTTAAATGCATTGATTGCTGTATAAATGACACTGGCAGTGAAGGGGTTAACCTCTAGGGGGCGGGGAGGGGTTAATTATGTTCCCTGGGAGTGTTTCTTACTGTGGGGGGAGGGGACTCACAAGGGGAGGAGACCGATCGGTGTTTCTCTGTACAGAGAACACCATCGGCTCCTCTCCTCTGACAGGACCGTTGATCTGTGTGTTTACACACACAGATCCACGGTCCCGCTGTGTTACCGGGCAATCGCGGGTGCCCAGCGGACATCGCGGCCGCTGGGCACGCGCATCGGGTGCCCAGTGACACGGCGAGAGCGCGCGCGCGCTCCCGGCGGCGCGCGCGCGCGCTCCCTGAAGTGCACGGAAGGGGAGGACGTCATATGACGTGCTCCCGGCACAACAGATCCGCGCTGTAGCCGTCATTTGGCTATAGCGCGGATCTCAGCTAGTTAAAGATGCATTATACCAAAAGGCTGAAAGGGCACTCAATAGCGCAAGAATATAGTGGAATTTCCACGACACCACAGAGAGTTATGATCCAACGCCCTCTTCACTGCCCGTTGATTATAGTATAAAGTGACCCCACGTCGGCAGTCACTAGTACACTATCTGACGATACCTCCAACCATTCTAACTGTTGCAGTAGGTGCTTAGTGTCTCTAAGATAGGCCCTAGTTTGTTTGACTAAGGGTTGCATATAACCATCTACATATTGCCCCATAAGTGCTGATACAGAACCGATTCCATTAACTATGGGTCTTCTCCAAACTTATGTATCTTAGGGATGGAATAAATGATAAGGATTATACAGGAAGTGTTAAAGAAATTTTTATTAATGCATGTTGTCAGATGTCCCCCAGTGTCCGTTTTGCTGTAATACGCTCATGTGAGGGTATTCGCACATACAGATCTTGGTGGAAGACCATTGGCTGCGGAAACCTTCCCATGGACTCGGCAGATTTGTTTGCTCATTTAAGGATGTTTGTTTATGCCTCACCAGGGGACTGGCCACTCCATGGCGACCGCATCTAAACTCCTAAGTAAGCAGATCTGTGTACATTGGAACCATAGCAAAACCATACAAAATTATGGCTCACTGAGCCATGATGGAGTATGGCTTGCGTCATTGGTAGCAGTGGGAATGTGCACACGATCGTGTTCAGAACCATGTAGTGTACTCCTATCCTCCAGTAATCTATTCATTTCATCCTTATAATCCTTTTTGGACATTACCACGATGCCTCCCCCTTTGTCTGCTGGTTGAATAATTACATCCTTCTGATCCTCAATTTTTCGAATTCCTTTGGACATATACATTGGGTCTTTATATTTTGTAATTTCCAAATCCTCCACATGTCCTGCTACCATTCTGTTGAATATATCAGCAAAGCAGTTTTCATTGATCTGAGGATTGAAAACTGACTTATCCCCTTTTGTGATTTGCAGCACCATATATTTCTTAATATTTATCTTCCGAATAAGATTCTGTAAGTTAAAAAATGTATCAAACTTATTCAGATTTTTGAAGGAGCAAATTTGAATCCTTGGTCTAAAACTTTCAGCTCTTCTCTTGACAGGGGGATTTCAAAAAAGTAGTTTCTGTACTACTTTGAGATTTCAGGCTGCGATTTACATTGACATCTGCACAGATGTCTCTGAAATAGCGGCCGAAATTGTGACTGACGTGCTGGAGTGAAATTGTGCTCAGCTGAACTCGCACGGCTTCATTCCCGCAGCTCAATGTGAACCTGGGCTTAAAGGTTCATAATAATTTTGTGTAGGTACTGGGCTCTGATAAGCATAGTCCCTATCTTGATTAGGGTAACCATTAAAGGGTGGTCTACCTCTCCTGGATGCACTCCAGGGTCCCTCCCTTGCATTACCTCTGCGGTTACTCCTATGACCTCTCCACCCTGGTGTTCTTGGCGGAGCATATTGAGGGTAACTGATATTCTTGTGTCCATTCTCCTCCTGAGGGTCTCTCTTGATTATCTTGTCTCCAATAAATTTTTATCGGTCCCAACTGACTGGGGGATGGGACAGGTTTATAGGCCCCTCTTACTCGTTTTCCCTAGCTTAGGTAGGAAGGTTTTTTTTTTTTTTTTTTTTTTTTTTTTAATCATAGCTTTTTATTCAAAAGCATCAATACATAATGTTAAGTAAGGGGTAACAATTGCATACCTATGCTAGAGTCACTGGGCACATACAGAATGTGTGTACTTGACTTAGGGGGATGTTTCAGTTTCTTGGATTGAAAATTGGAAGGGCACTGGGCTCAATTCTGTGGAGATTGCACTTTATAGTTCTGGGCTTCGGTGATCAACGATCCATGGTTCCCAATTTTGATAAAAAGAGGCAGTAGTTAAGTTAGCTTTGGCCAAAGAGTACTCCAGTTGGAAATGATTGTTCAACAGGATAATTAGATCCGATCTGGTGGGTGACTGTGGTGATTTCCAATTCTTCGCTAGTGCTAGATGAGAGCTATTAGAATACAAGTCATCAGTACTCCTCAGCCATTTGGGAATAATTAGAACCAGAAGAAGATCCAACGGTGTTAATGGTGAGGTAACCCTGCAGACAGTGGAGATGAAGGTAGAGACTTCTTGCCAGTAGCTTTGAATGTTAAGGCATTCCCACCATATGTGCTGCAATTCGTTGCCATTCCTCCAACATTGAGAAAACGTTGAGGGGTAGATTGTAGCCAGTCTGTCCGGGGTGAAGTACCACTTGTGGAACAGTTTTTGAGCGGATTCCCAATGGGAGATACAATGCGAAACCTGAAGAGGAAGGCTTGGTGCCACACTGAGAGGGGTGGTGGGGAGTCTGTAAAGGATGACCAGAAGTTGATGGAGGATGAAGAGTGGTTTGCGGGCAGCGTTGTCAGTAATCCGTATATCAATTATATTGCTTTTACTGTTGAAGCAGGGGTATCGTAGTATTTCACCATATTGGCGCGCCTTCATCTATGATATCCAGCTGAGAGAGAATTGATTGAATTCTTAGGTATAAGAAAAATTTCTTGGTAGGGATGTTGAATGCTTGTTGCAGGTGCGAGAATGGGTGCAGCCCTGAAGTGGACATTAACTGTCCCAGGTTGGTGATACCTTTTTGAGTCCATGTTTTGAGAGGCAGGTCTGGCAATAGCAGTTCTATTGCTTGAATAGGGATACTGGAGAGAATAGATAGGTATAGGTAATCCTTTGGCTCGCTGTATGGAAGCTGACCACACCCATAATGCTGCCATTATAGAGTGTAGATAATGATGTTGCGGTTTAGAGGGGAGAACGGCCGCCGTTAGAGTGTGCTTCATGTTGGTAGTAAGAGCCTTGGATTCAATTTGAGTCCATATCTTGTTAGAAGCAGGCGACCACCATTCTCTTAGTTGGTCAAGTACCACTGCTCTATATTATGCCTGGATGTTGGGGGCTCCCATTCCTCCATTTTGTACAAGGGAAAGTTTTTTTTGTGTTGCCATATAAATGCATTGATTATCCCTTGTAGGTGCTTTAGTTGGGTGGGTAGAAAGGGTAAAGGGATTGTACGAAACATACAAAATATGGGGAAGCAGATACATTTTGGCTTGGGCGATTCTGTCCGCCCAAGAGACAGTGAAGTGACTCAATTCTTTGGATATGCGCAGAAGCTTTTCTTCAGTTAATTTTTAACAAATTCTTGCTCAGGAAGGTTAGGTGAATTCCTAAATATGGGAGTGATGAACTTGCGGACCATGTGAAGGGTGTTTAGTTTGTTATAAACCGTTTGGTCTGATGGTCTAACCCTAAGCTTAGCATAGTGGATTTACTGTGGTTTATTTTATAGAGGGAGACTGAGCTGAAGTATTCTAGGGTTTTTAGAACACTTGGGAGGGACGATTTGGGATTAGTTAGGGCGATGATAAGATGCGCATAAAGGCCTAGTTTGTGTTCAACATCTCCTATTTTGATACCTGATATTGCAGTCGATAACCTAATGGATTGTGCAAGTGGTTCCATTATCAAGGCAAAAATTAAGGGGGAAAGTGAACACCCTTGTCTTGTGCCATTAGTGATTTCAAAGGGGTCTAAAGTGAACCCAGACGTCCAGACTCGGGCACTTGGTGAAGAGTATAGATTTAGTCTGGCCGTTAGAATTTTCCCGACAATCCATATTTGCCTAGATCTTTTTCCATGTACCTCCAATGAACCCTGTCGAACGCCTTTTCTGCATCCAGTGAAAGGAAGAGAGAAGGTGTTTGGTTGTGTTCCACCCACTGTATTAAATTAATGAGGCGTCTAGTGCCATCTGAGGCTTGCCTTCCGGGTACAAATCCTACCTGATCTGGATGTATTATTTGGGGGATGATCAGAGAGAGGCGATGAGCTAAGAGTTTCGCGTAAAGTTTGGTGTTCGTATTTAGGAGTGAAATTGAACGGTAATTAGCTGGAGTGTCAGGGGCTTTACCAGGTTTTGGTAAGGTAACTATCAAGGCTTCTAAGGATTCTTTGGGGATTTTACCTGCAGTGATACAGTAATTAAAAGTGTTACATAGATGTGGGGTAATCAACTCAGAGAATTCATTATAGTACTTGTTTGGAAATCCATCTGGGCCCGGGGCCTTGTGGAGGGGCAATTTTTTTGTAGCTTTTAGTATTTCTGTGTGAGAATGGTGTAAATATGGTTTCTAGTTGTGTGGTAGATATAGAGAGGGGAGGTGGATGGAGGAGAGGAACGCTTCAATATCCTCATTGTCATATGTATAAGTTGGCATAAAATGCACTAAACTCGTTCGCTATATCTAAAGGGTTGTTTAATCGTTCACCTTGAGAGTTTGTAAGGAATTGGATCTTTTTGTTGGCATGGTGTTTTTTCATTTGTTTGGCCAGGAACGCTCCTGATTTGTTGGCTGAGAAGTAGTATTGGAGCCTGAGGCGTTTAATGTAGTAGTCAAATTTTTTGTGTAGGTGTTCACTGAATTGGTTTCAGATTTTTTAGATCAAGGGACATGTTGGTGGATGGTGTTCGTTTATTAACGCGTTCTAATTCCCTTATTTGCTTTAATAGATTTTCAGTAGTGGGCTGCGTGCCTTTTCTTTTCCTGTGCTCCCAATTTTATAAACAGGCCACGTAAGGCCCCATGCACATGAGACGCCGGTGCAAACTCTGCTGAACGCATGTTTTTAAAAGCTGAAACCGGCGTTTAGAAACACCCGTTTTTCCGCTGATTGCATGCCGCATTTAGCGGCGTTTTACCGCGTTTTTGTCTACAAGCGTTTATAAGATAACCTCATAAGACCCTCCCCAAGCTCAAAAAACTGTATTATGTAACTATTCCAGCCATTTTGGGAGACCAGAGTGAGTAGCAGCAGCTGTGAGAGCAGCAGTGTACTTGTACTTAGCATGTCACTTGCCACGTCACCTACCACAAGTTGCGGATTGTCACTTGCCACAAGCTGTGGATTGTCCACTTGCCACGTCGCCAGCCAAAAGTTGTGGATTTTCCACTTGCCATGTCACCTGCCACAAATTGTGGATTGTCCACCTGCCACAAGTTGTGGATTGTCCACTTGCCACGTCACCAGCCACAAGTTGTGGATTGTCCACTTGTCACAAGTTGTGGATTGTCCACCTGCCACGTCACTTGCCACATCACCTGCCACAAGTTGTGGATTGCCCACTTGCCATAAGTTGTGGATTGTCCACTTGCCAGGCCACTTCACCTGCCACAAGTTGTGGATTGTCCACTTGCCACGTCACCTGCCACAAGTTGTGGATTGTCCACCTGCCACGTCACTTGCCATAAGTTGTGGATTGTCCACTTGCCACGTCACCTGCCACAAGTTGTGGATTGTCCACTTGCCACGTCACCTGCCACAAGTTGCTTGTGCAAATCTAACATATGGGTCAAATTCCAATTATACTTCGGATAACAGCAATGCCAGTGGTGTACTGGATTGGATCAAGGGCTCATTAAGGTATATAAATGGTCTATGAATCATTGCAAGCAATTGCAATTGTTTAAAAATAGGGCACCTTTAAAAACGCTTATAAACTAAAATGCGGCTAAACGCGGTACCCGTGTTTTGCTGCGTTTGGCATCTGAAATGTGGAAGTTGCCTCTGAACCCATTTTTTTGCTTTTGGAAAAACGAGGTTAAACGCAACTGCCTAAAAACGGCAAAAAACTAGACTGTGTACATGGACACATAGGATAACATTGAATGAGTTCAGGGGCAGTTAAAAAAAAATGTCCAACTGCCTCTGAACGCGCGTTTAACAGCGTCTCGTGTACATGAGGCCTAAGAAAACTTTGTGTGCATGCCAAATAATAGATTGGTCATCAACTGAGTATTGGTTGTTGTCAAAGTAGTTCTTAATCTCAAATTCCCTCCTCAAATACTGGATTGGTGAGCAGGGATGTCTTTAGTCTCCAAATAGTGTGTTTTGTAATTTGTTGCTGCTGAACAACGTAATGGATATTGGCAAGTGGTCAGACCAGGTGATTGTACCTATGCTCGCTTCAGTGATTGTTTGTAGGAGCAATTTATCTTTAAGGAACAGGTCGATCCCAGAGTAAGATTGTTGGGGGTTGGAATAAAAAGTGTAATCCTGCTCCGTATCGTGTGTGCATCTCCAGGGGTCATAGAGGTCTTCTTTGTGCAAGAAAGAGGACAGTGCAGATGGTCTACTTTTAGTTGGATTGGATGTATCTAGGGAATTGTCAATTATGTTGTTGAAATCCCCACATAGTATTACCAGATTGGACCTATAAGGGGCTATTTTAGAGATTAGGGTAGCGTAAAATTAGCTTTGGCCTGTGTTAGGTGCATATAGATTTACTAGGGTAAGGCGTTGGTTCTCGATTGTTGGAGAGAATCGAGTACCTACCGTCCTCGTCAGCCACACAATGGTGTAGTTGGAAAGAGACAGATGAGCTAATTGCAATCATTACTCTTTTTGTGGTGGCACTGGCAAAGAAACAGTGCGGATAACGTTTATGTACACATTTTGGGGAGTTATCTTTGGTGAAGTGCGTTTCTTGCACGCAGAATATGTCTGCGTGGTGGATCATTGCCTCTTTCCACAGGAGATTACGCTTGAAGGGGGAATTTAATCCCTTGGCATTGACTGAGGGGATTTTGATCGCCATGTTAGTGGGGATTACCCAGGGATGGGGACGAGGGGAGCGAGATTACACCAACAATGTACACTACATATGTTATATGGGGATAGTAAATGAATATACAAGTACACAAAGCATGGTTACGGTATGCAGTGTCACAGGGTAAACAATCTGGAACTGTAATATTGTATTAAAAGGTAGTATCACGGGGTGTAAGCAGTTAGTTCAATCAGGAGGAGAAAAGGAAAAATAACAACAACAACAAAATCAGTATGCGTGGCACACTATAACCTGAGGGAATGGATTCAACAATATGCCATTGTCCACGAAGGATCCTATGTGTATGTAGGACCGAGGGCCTTAGTGTTGTTGTAGTTTCCGCCTTTATCTGGCGGCCGGTTCCGCGATGACTGAGGGTTCGGTTGGGAGCCCGTACGTCCGGTTGTGGTAGGGGGAAGAGGAAGAAATCCCCAGTTGGTCAGTTTTTTGTACTCATATTTGGGTGTAAGGATGGGAATCATTTGTTGTTGGTATGTGACCAACAGTTTGGTTGGAAAGCCCCATTTGTAGGTCATTTTCCTTTCTTGTAGTATAGTGGTGATAGGAGTGATGGCTCTTCGCATCCCCATTGTGGCTTTTGAGAGGTCATTGAACAGGAGAACATTTGTGTAAGGTGCTGGTAGTGGCTTAGTGGATTTGGCCACCTGTAGTATTTGTTCCTTGATATGAAAGTAATGCACTCTTGCTAGAATATCTCTTGGGATGTCTATGGGGAGGTGTGCAGGCTTGGCGATTCTGTGCGCCTGTTCTATTGTGATGTCCTGTGCATTTAAGCGGGGTAATAAGTATGAGAACAGCTGCTGCAGATATGGAGTGATCTAATTTGATTTTATTGACTCAGGGACGCCTGTAAATTTTATATTGTTCCTTCTGGAACGGTCTTCTAAATCCACCAATTTCAGTTTGATGTGGTGTATTTCGGATGCATGGTGTTCATGTGCGTCTAGCAATTCGTTATGTGCTCTTACGTGCTTTCCTCACGTACTTGCTCTTCCTTCCAGACAATCTACTCTGTCAAGTATCTGGGAGACAGAGATTTGTAGTTCCCTGTGCAGATCCTTTTGTAGTGTTGGTAGCATGGATTTAAGCATGACTCTGTCACTGGATTATCTGACACAGTGATGGCCGCTAGTGCTGGGGTATGTTCTGTGTCAGTGTCTCTGCTAGCCCACTGGTGCTTCTTAGGCTGGGGTTCTTTGTTGGGGGAGAGGGCAGGGGAGGATTACCTCTGTCCATGCTGTGATGTGAGGACAGGGTATCTGGCGAGGGTAAGGTGTCCATCTCCTCCCTGTTGTCTGTTGGTGCTGTGGTAAGATGTTCCCCCTGCGGTGGTGCTGCTTGTTGTGCCTCAGCAGCTAGGGAGTGGGATGGCTCTGTGTCCTTGCTCCGGGCGCCATCTTAGGCCTCGTTCATGGCTGAGTTGTAGAAGTAGTCAGTGAGACGGCGGGGTGCAGGCGGTTTGTTCCGCTTTCTCGACATGCCTGGGGTGGTCCTGTGTCCTTTCTCCCTCCGTGTAGTCGGATCGGGGCCGGACAGTCGCCTTGGGTTGCATCCGGAGGATCAGCGCGGTCTGGATAGTAGTATTTCACACTGCAGTCTGTGAGAAAGTGAGAAAAACCCCTATCCAGACCGTGCTGATCCTCTGGATGTTCCCCTGTTGTGGCCTTCATTTATTCCACCCTCTCAGCTCCCGAGCTGGATGCACTACACAGGTGCCATTTTGATATCCAGCGTTTGGCGATTTATCTCAGTAAGTATGAGGTCTCGGTTTCAGACCTCTCTTGCCAATTATTCTGCCTGACCCCATTTAGCAACAACATACATTTATTGATCTTATTAATTACATTGCAGATACATTCATGCATCCGCCCCTGAAGAAGCGAGCAGGGTCTCGCAAAATGCATAGGGCTTTATTGATGCTTATACATGCTGGGTATTATTGATGTCTGCATTATGTTTACATACTTCCTTGTCTACATGTATGTACATTTTATTTTCTCATTGTGTATGTGTATTTACTGACCCAGCAACTTTTAAGTTTTATTGTTGCTCATTGATATACAACATTTGTAATAAATCTTTGTATAATTACTTTCATCTGTGTTGTGTACATTGGCTATTATGCCAAGCAACTCACAATCATTGTTGTTGCCGCTCTGTTACATAACATTTTGAAACAAATAAATTGATTTTGTCTCAGTGTTCGCTGTGGACATGGGCTAAACCTCTCTCACCTCATCTAAAGTCCCAGGGCTATTTTTCTTGTTTTTTGTGCTTTTTATTCTTGAGGGATTTTTTAGTACCCTCTATCTTAACCACTTGCCGACCGCCGCACGACGATGTACGTCGGCAGAATGGCACGGGCAGGCATATGGGCATACCTGTATGTCCCTATCGGGCCCCCCCCCAGTGCCTGCGGCAGTCGGCTTCATTGCGGGAGCGATCGGAGATGAGGGGGAGGCCACTCATTCGTGGCCACCCCCTCGCCATCGCTCCCGGCGAATGAAAATATTTCTCTTGTTCTGTAATGTAAACAGAGCTACAGGAAGTGCTGTCATCTCTCCTCGTGTCAGTCTTTTCGTTCCGGCGCCGAGAAGAGAAGACATCAAGTAAGTTTGCACAACACTACACATTCAGTAGAACACTCTATGCACACTTTTCGACTCCCAGTCACCCCCCGATCACCCTCTTGCAGCCCCTATCACAGTGACACCAAAGCATTTATTTTTTACTGTTTACTGCATTGCTGCATTGTGACCGTAATAACTGTTAGGGCAGTTAGATTTAGCCCCCCTTTTAGGTCTAGGAACCCCCCTAATAAAGGTTTAAAGTGGGACTGTACCTGAAAATTTATTTTTAAAAGCCAGCAGCTACAAATACTGCAGCTGTTAACATTTAAAAAATGGACACTTACCTGTCTCCCAGTTCCAGCGATGTCGGCAGCAGAGGCCGATCGATCGATCGCTCAGCTCTCTGCTGTTGCCGGCGCCATTCTCTGTGAGGGAATCAGGAAGTGAAGCCGCAGGCCGAGTCGCGCGGCGCAATGAGAATCTTCAGCGCTGTCTGCCGGGACACGTGTGTGACCCGGCAGACAGCGCGCCGGCACAGGAAGCTGCGTAAACTCCCGTCGGTGTTTATGCCCGGAAGTGGGTGCAGATACCTGTCTTAGACAGGTATCTGCACCCTCCTCCCCCCTGAAAGGTGCCAAATGTGACACCGGAGGGGGGGAGGGTTCCGAAAAGTGGAAGTTCCACTTTAGGGTGGAATCCCGCTTTAACCCCGTGATCACCCCCGTCACCAGTGTCACTAAGCAATAGTTTTTCTGATCGCTGTATTAGTGTCACAGGTGACGCTAGTTAGGGAGGTAGGTATTTAGGTTCGCCGCTGCGTTTTATAGCATCAGGGACCCCCATATACTACCTAATAAAGGTTTTAACCCCCTGATTGCCCCCTAGTTAACTCTTTCACCAGTGATCACCGTATAACTGTTACGGGTGACGCTGGTCAGTTCGTTTATTTTTTATATTTTCAGGGCACCCGCTGTTTATTACCCAATAAAGGTTTAACCCCCTGATCGCCCGGCGGTTGATATAAGTAAGGTTTTAGGGTCAGATAGGGTCTGCGTCACCCCAGGCAGCGTCAGGTTAGTGCCAGTACTGCTAACACCCACGCACGCAGCAGACACCTCCCTTAGTGGTATAGTATCTGAACAGATCGATATCTGATCAGATCTATACTAGCATCCGCAGCAGTTTAGGGTTCCCAAAAACGCAGTGTTAGCGGGATCAGCCCAGATACCTGCTAGCACCTGCGTTTAGCCCCTCCGCCCAGCCCAGCCCACCCAAGTGCAGTATCGATCGATCACTGTGACTTACAAAACACTAAACACACAACTGCAGCGTTCACAGAGTCAGGCCTGATCCCTGCGATCGCTAACAGTTTTTTTGGTAGCGTTTTGATACAGTCGCTAACAGCCTAGGAGCTTTTTTACCTGTGAGTCTCACTACTGTACCACTAACTTTAGAGCCCAAAATGGCAAATTGAAGGTACAGTAGTGAAGAGACCTACACGTTTCTGAGCATGACAGATAGTGAAGAGGAAGTCACTCATCTGTCAGATTCAGGCTCAAAATATGATCTTGTAGACGACAGCGGCTCCATTACAGATAGCTCTGACGACGGAGTTTTGGTCCCTGCCAAGGTCAGGCGTGCCAGACCCTGAACTACTTTCTTCTGTTGTTGAGGTACAAGAACTGCAGGACTCTTGTATGGAGCAGAGAAGTACTAGCGCCGCTGTTCCTTCTGGTGAACTGGCAAGCACCAGCGGCCTAGTACACCCTGGTCGTACATCCAGCACTGCAGTATCACGTGGTGACGTGGTGAGTCCTATAAGTGCAGTTCAAGCTGGTGAGGTGGAAAAGCACAAGAAGTGTCCCGCTGCCACCAAGAAGATGAAAAGATAGGCCCGTCATGCCCATAGTGCCCTTCCTGCTGCATTCGCCAATCTTAATTGGGAACCCACCACTTCTGCAGCACCCATACGTCCCCCATTCACTGGCCAACCCGGCATTCAGGTGATTTTTATTTGCTGTTTTTCACCGAAGATCTCTATAGATCTATTGTGGACCAAAGCAATTTGTACACTGGTCAATACTTTGCAGCTAATCCCCAGTCCTCCCTTGCCAGAGATTGGAGACCAATTACGGTCTTCAAATTTAAGATCTTTTTGGGCCTTTCCCTTGACATGGGCATAGTTAAAATGGGTACGTTGCGTTCATATTGGTCCACTGAGCCAATGTACCATATGCCCGTGTTCTCTGCTTTCATGGCCAGGGCACGAAATGAGCAGATTTTGCAGTTCATACACTTCAACGACAATGAACTCTGTCGTCCTCGTGGAGACCCTGCATACAATCGGCTCTACAAAATTCGGCCCATCGTAAACCACTTCAACCAATGTTTTGCAGACTTGTTTACTCCCCATCAAGTTGTCTGCGTTGATGAGTCCCTGATTACGTTTTCTGGCCGCTTGTCATTCAAACAGTACCTTCCAAGCAAGCATGCCAGATACGGGGTCAAGATGTATAAGCTCTGTGACAGGGCCACAGGCTATACATGTAGTTTTATGGTTTACGAGGGCAAAGATAGTCACGTTGAGCCGACAAACTGACCTGACTACATAGGAAGCGCTGGCAAGATTGTGTGGGACTTGGTGTCACTCTTATTCGGAAAGGGGTACCACTTGTACGTGGACAATTATTACACGAGCGTGCCACTTTTTAGAAAGCAGGGCTTTCCCCAGCGGCTTGTAGATTCCAGTCTTAGACTGGGGGAGAGAGCCTGCTTGCAGTGTAATAACTTGCTCACTATGAAGTGGAGGGATAATAAGAATGTTTTCGTTCTTACCTCCCTTCATGCAGATACGTAGGTCCAAATTACTACGGCGACTGGTGTTGTGGAGAAACCCCTCTGTGTCCACGAATATAACCAAAATATGGGAGGGGTGGACCTCAATGACAGTTGTTTGTTGTTTACAAAAAAGTGTCTGTTTATTTATTTCAATTGGCTTTGATGAACGCTCATGTGCTATACAGAGCTTCAGGACGGACTGGATTCTTCCTTAAATTCCAGGAATTCCCTTCTGTATCCAGACAGTGCTCCACCTCACTATCCCCAACCAAATGCAATAAGCTGGCTTCATGAGAGGCTTTTTTTTATGCCCTCCCGAGTACCCCTACCCAACGAGCCCCCCAAAGAAAATGTCGTGTCTGCAGAAAGCGCGGATATAGGCGTGACACCCGCTATTATTGTCCCTCCTGTCCTGACAATACTGGTCTTTGCATTGGTGAATGTTTTGAACACTACCATACACTAGTTGAGTTTTAGCGTAGGGTAAAGCATTGTACAGACTAGGCACACGTTCACAGGGTCTCCCAAGATGCCATCGCATTTTGAGAGACCCAAACCGCTGGAACCGTTACAACATTTCCGTTAGAACAGTTACAAAAAAAAGTGTAAGAAAAAAAAAATATATATATATAAAATGTTCTTTCTCTCTATTCTTTCTCTATTGTTCTGCTATTTTTTACAGTATTCTATTCTGCAATGTTTTATTGTTAATCATTTTTTTGTTTTCAGGTATGCCATTCAGTTGCAGCGCGGATTTATTTATCCTGACAGCAACATCGTTTGCTCCCACGATACATAAAGCCGTGACTCCAGCGCTGTTGGAGGTGATTTCACCACCACAGTTAACAAAATGGTGCATGTATGCCCAACATTAGAAGTGGGTGGATGAAGGGAGGTATTCTAATGGTGGGCATACCCACCGATCAATCTCTTTTTTTCGTTCAGCTCACAGGCTGCATGAAAAAAAAAAAGATTACAATATATGCCAAACAAGGACCAGCAACGTACTGGTGAGTGGTTATACCAGAATGATGCCGGCAGGTTTAGGTATCATTCTTTTCAGCCAGCGGTCGGCTTTCATGTAAAAGCAATCCTAGTGGCTAATTAGCCTCTAGACTGCTTTTACAAGCAGTGGGAGGGAATGCCCCCCCCCCCCCTCCCACCGTCTTCCATGGTTTTCTCTGGTTCTCCTGTCCCAACAGGGAACCTGAGAATGCAGCTGGTGGTTCCGCCAGCTGACCATAGAGCTGATCAGAGACCAGAACAGCTCCAATCATCTCTATGGCCTAAGAAACCGGAAGCTACGAGCATTTCATGACTTAGATTTCGCCGGATATAAACAGCACCATTGGGAAATTGTGAAAGCATTTTAACACACCGATCTTGGTGTGGTCAGATGCTTTGAGGGCAGAGGAGAGATCTAGGTTCTAATAGACCCCATTTAAAAAAAAAAAAAAAAAAAAGAGTACCTGTCACTACCTATTGCTATCATAGGGGATATTTACATTCCCTGAGATAACAATAAAAATGAAAAAAAATATATATATAAATGAAAGGAACAGTTTAAAAATAAAATAAAAAAGCAAAATAATAAAAAAAAAGCACCCCTGTCCCCCCCTGCTCTCGCGCAAAGGCGAACGCAAGCGTCGGTCTGGCATCATATGTAAACAGCAATTGCACCATGCATCTGAGGTATCACCGTGAAGGTCAGATCGAGGGCAGTAATTTTAGCAGTAGACCTCCTCCGTAAATCTAAAGTGGTAAACTGTAAAGGCGTTTAAATGCTTTTAAAAAATGTATGTAGTTTGTCGCCGCTGCACGTTTCTGCGCAATTTGAAAGCATGTCGTGTTTAGTATCCATGTACTCGGCCCAGGATCATCTTTTTTATTTCATCAAACATTTGGGCAATATAGTGTGCTTTAGTGCATTAAAATTTTAAAAAAGTGTGTTTTTTCCAAAAAAAATGCGTTTGAAAAATTGCTGCGCAAATACAGAGTGAAAAAAAAATGAAACACCCACCATTTTAATCTGTAGGGCCTTTGCTTTTAAAAAAATATATAATGTTTGGGGGTTTAAAATAATTTTCTTGCAAAAAAAAAATATTTTTTCATGTAAACAAAAAGTGTCAGAAAGGGCTTTGTCTTCAAGTGGTTAGAAGAGTGGGTTATGTGCGACATAAGCTTCTAAATGTTGTGCATAAAATGTCAGGACAGTTCAACCCCCCCCCCCCCCAAATGACCTCATTTTGGAAAGTTGACACCCCAAGCTATTTGCTGAGAGGCATGTCGAGTCCATGGAATATTTTATATTTTGACACAAGTTGCGGGAAAATATATATATATATATATATATTTTTTTTTTTTGGACAAAGTTGTCACTAAATGATATATTGCTCAAACATGCCATGGACATATGTGGAATTACACCCCAAAATACATTCTGTTGCTTCTCCCGAGTATGGGGATACCACATGTGTGAGACTTTTTGGGAGCCTAGCTGCGTACGGGACCCCAAAAACCAAGCACCGCCTTCAGGATTTCGAAGGGTGTAAATTTTTGATTTCACACCTCACTGCCTATCACAGTTTTGGAGGCCATGGAATGCCCAGATGGCACAAAATCCTCCCAAATGACCCAATTTTGGAAAGTAGACACCCCAAGCTATTTGCTGAGAGGTATGGTGAGTATTTTGCAGATTTCACTTTTTGTCACAAAGTTTTGAAAATTGAAAAAAAAAAAAAAAAAATTCCTTTTACGCCCTTAGAAATCCTGAAGGCGGTGCTTGGTTTTCGGGGCCCCGTATGTGGCTAGGCTCCCAAAAAGTCCCACACATGTGGTATCCCCGTACTCAGGAGAAGCAGCAGAATTTATTTTGGGGTGTAATTCCACATATGCCTATGGCATGTGTGAGCAATATATCATTTAGTGACTTTTTTTTGTCATAATTCAATCAAGCAAAATATAAAATATTTCATGGACTTAACATGCCTCTCAAATAGCTTGGGGTGTCTACTTTCAAAATGGGGTCATTTGGCTGGGTTTTGTGCAATCTTGGCATATTATGGCCTTCAAAACTGTGGCGGTGCTTGGTTTCCGGGACCCCTTACGTGGCTAGGCTCCCAAAAAGTCCCACACATGTGGTATCCCCGTACTCAGGAGAAGAAGCAAAATGTATTTTGGGGTACAATTCTACATATAACCATAGCATGTGTGAGCAATATATCATTTAGTGACAACTTTTTTTTTTTGTCATAATTCAATCACTAAAAATATTCAATGGGCTCAACATGCCTCTTAGCAATTTCCTTAAGGTATCTGCTTTCCAAAATTAGGTCAATTGGGGGGGGGGGGGGGGGGGGGGGGGGTGTTGTACTGCCCTGCCATTTTAGCACCTCAGGAAATGAGATAGGCAGTCAAACTAAAAGCTGCGTAAATTCCAGATAATATACCCTAGTTTGTAGATGCTATAACTTTTGCGCAAACCAATAAATATATGCTTATTGACATTTTCTTTTACCAAAGACATGTGGCTGAATACATTTAGGCTTAAATGGATAACTAAAATTGAGTTTATTGGATTTTTCTTATAACAAAAAGTAAAAAGTAGAAAATATTTTCTTTCAAAATTTTCAGTATTTTTCAATTTACATTGCAAAAAATAAAAAAAATCGCAGAGGCAATCAAATACCATCAAAAGAAAGCTCTATTTGTGAGAAGAAAAGGACGCAAATTTAGTTTGGGTAAAACATTGCATGACCGCGCAATTACTAGTTAAACCAGTGCAGTGCCAAATTGTAAAAGTCTTAAGGCTGCAAAATGGTCCGATCTGAAAGTGGTTAATAAAGTTTTTCAAGTAAGGGTAAAATTAATATTTTATGGTACCGTACCGTATATACTCGAGTATAAACCGAGTTTTTCAGCACATTTTTGTGCTGAAAGTGCCCCCCTCGGCTTATACTTGAGTCAAGCACCTTTCTGCAGCAGAGAATGAAATTTTCCGAACTGACTTTGGGGCCCCGTATCTCAGGGCCACTTGATGCTAGTTACCCCATCTGGATATGCTGTAGTGCTAGTTCCACTTGGTTTGCACACCAAATTTGGGGTTCCTAGCTCCAAGTGGCCCTGAGATACGGGGCCCCAAATTCGGTCAACTGTGTCCATCTGCAGCAATATTATTTTGGGACCCTTTGGGTCCAGAGACCCCACATTTTGGCTGCAGATAGGGGGCATCTAGGAACCCTTAACTACTGAGTGTGAAGTTCAGGGGACCTATGGCTGCAAATGGGCACAGTGAGGCATGCAAATGGGTATATTGAGGCTGCAAATGGGCATTTTTGACCGCTTTTCCACTTGCAGTAGCTGCGCATTTCTCAACCTAGGCTTATACTCGAGTCAATACGTTTTCCAAGTTTTCGTGGTAAAATTTCGTTGTTGCAGTGGTTTAGATTAATAAGGACATAGGATACTGTTTAAGCCTGTCATTATCCCCTGTGGAGGATTATTCTTTGGAATATCACCAGTAAAATGGCTGCGGTGGGGCATCTAGAAAATGGCCACCGTTGTGTATTGAAATAAAAGTATTCATATTACTTTTGTTGAATCAGATGTAGTTTTTGACCCAAGATGAGTGTCAGCTCCGCTGGACTGTCATAACTTGCATTCAAATTCAACATTATTCATCATACACTTTTTCAATTGGTGTTTTTTTAAGAAAAATTTATTTTAAATCTATCACATTTCATATGGCCGATAGACTAGTCAGCCATGTGAAATGATCAATAGAATGGTCCCTGCCCGATTTTGTATTATAGGGGGCCGGTTCATACCTATTCACCAGTTGTCATTTTAAGACTGTGGACGTGCTGTTGTGGGTTTTTGGCCATTTACCGCCCTTTTGGGGTCTCTTTGGTTTACATTTAATTAGGTTGGACCATTATTTTTATCACTATGTGTTTTGGAAAATCAACCAATAAGGGTTTTTTTTTAAGACATTTTTGGACATCACATTTGTGTTCCCCCTGTGGAGGGCGTGGCACACACGTCATCACGCCAGTCCATTGTGGGCGATTTTGTGAGCATCTCTCTCTATGAGAAGGTACGCGACGTACGTCCTTCCAATTTCCGATTTCAACAGGAAGCGATGCTCCTTTACTATACGCGCACCTTAGGAAGTGACCGCTGATTTCCACTTCCGAGTTAGAAGATACATCACGGGTCTGTTGCTCATTATTGGGGTCAAACTTCATATACAATCAGAATGGCTACAGTGGACTGGCACCCCAGATGATATCTATGTAGACGAAACGCGTTTGAACGGGCTCCATTGCTGCCATACATACTTTTAAAGCGCTGTTTACTCTTCTCAAATGTGAGCTTTTTACCTTATTAAATTTCAAATTTTTTATACGGAATTACGCTATGTGGTCATCCTTTGCTCCCCTTTCTTTGATATACATGTGACTATATGGGAGAAACCATCCATTTGTCTTTATGTAAATACCCTCTATGGAGATCACTACCCTAATGACTGTATGAGGATTTGGTTTACATGTCAAAGGTTTCCAGATCTGATGTTTTCAACTTCAGCATTTGCCAATACAACCTTGTTTGACTCATAGGATGTACGTCCTTTTGAGTTCAAACCATATGGTAAGCCTTCATCCTATTGGTGGCGGACTACTCACTTTCACATATTATCTCATCACCCATCCATTATTTTTTGATGTCTCAATGATGTTATGAACATTTGGCATCTATCCCTTTAAGGGATATTCAGTTTCACTACATGTTCCATTTCACCTATAGACTTTATGTTTATTCAAACCACTTGTTCTTTTCTTGATTTACTTATATCAAATCACTGTGTTTCTATTTCACTAGAGTCCCATATTTGTTTTCACTAACCATTGTGAGATCCACCCAATGATCTTTGTTCATTTAAAGGTTTTAGCGCTGCACTTTTTACTTTTATTTACATGTTGCAATTGTCTGTTTGCTGTGTTAGCTGCTTCATTTTAGGGCGTAGCACAGTATTATATTTGCATCTTTTAACTTAGATTTTTTTTTACTTCAAATACTGCTGCTGTCTTTTGTCCTACTTATCATCCATTCACTATGGATGTATTTGATTATAGGGCATCCCGTACAGTCAACACTGAGGGTGTGTTTAAAGTTACAGGGAATGACACAGAAGTAGGAGCATTATTTCTACGACCAAAGAAAAAAAAACCTAGAAATCCAACTAGAGGCAAAGGTCATAATCTTAACAGACAGGAAAGTAGTGGCAACTCTTACAATTCCAATCCCCATTTTTATAAAGTTATCAAAATGGTTCCCCAGCTAGATATGATGAACATTTTGCTCCTCATTATACCAACTATCGTTATTATGACCGCTCCCATATAACTACCCATAATAGGTATTCACCACTTAGGGATCTACATCAGGCCAAGGTGTTTTTAATCTTAGTACAAAAATACTCACCCAGGATGAACAATCAGTTTTGGACTAGGACCTCAAATTTGCCACTCTGAAAAAACTTGATAAATGTAATACATTTATCGATGTACAAAAATACATCCGTAAAATGAATATACAACGATATATAATTTCTAATCCCTGTGCAAATTTGGCCAGAGCTGCCACTTCTGGGACTGTTCATTCTGGAGACAGAAATGCATAGGATTTTGAATCATCATGATACGTATAAGGGAACTACAAGATCTTATGATGAAGGGATACAACCTCAATAACTTAAACAAAAAGGAAAGAACATTTTTAGTCCTATTGGCACCCAGAATATCCACAATGTATTTGCCTAAAATCCACAAAGACCCACTACATCCACCTGGATGGCCTATCGTGAGTGGCATTGATTCAACTTAATATACACATATACACAGGGGATACCATTAGCCTATTGGAAAGTTACAGGGTGATAAAGGCATGGCTACTGCTGATGTCGCCTCTTTGTATAACTGCATACCCCACCAGTTGGGAATAGAAGCAGTTCGCCATTTTTTGAGTTAGGACCTGACTCTCACTGACTTCCAGAGTAGTTTTGAAACTTTTTAGTTGCTACCAATTGCAACTACTTCTGGTTCGACAACCGTTTTTATCTTCAGCAAAGAGGTGTGGCAATGGGAGCTAAATTTGCTCCCAGCCTCGCTAATCTGTTTATGACCAAATGGGAGGAGGATGTTGTCTATGCCCAAGATGTACCATCTTTGGTTCTATGGGCTAGATACATCGACAACATCCTCCTATGAAATGGCAGTGAGGATACTTTGAAACAGTTTTTTGTCTCTCTGAACTCAAACGATAGAGGTATTTCTCTGTCATACGATTCTAGTTGAAGTAAAATCCACTTTTTGGATTTTGAAATTAAGGACCAACAGTTTAAATTTCAAACCTACTTTAAACCTACCGATCATAATGGCTTCATCCCCATCGATAATTGCCATCACAGATCTTGGCTTTGCTCTGTTCCACGTAGTCAGTTTCTGTGACTACGCAGGAACTGTGCTGAAACTGAGACCTTAAAAATGCAAGCCATGGTCCTTAGGCAGAAGTTTCTTGATAAAGGTTATGATCCAGTTGAAATTGACTTAGAGTTACGGAAAGTTCTAGATGTCAAGAGGGGGTTCTCTATTGGCTGCAAAACCTCAACGCGGGCCAGATGAATATATAAATGGTCCATGGTGACCTTATTCGACACAACATAAACAAATTAAAATTATCTTGAATAAACATTGGAACATACTTACTACATACTAGTGACCACATTCTTAGCCCTACATTGCCCGACCAGGCTAGGGTTATTTTTAGGGGTGCTCACTCTCTACAAAGTAGAATAGCACTGATTATTATCAATCCACCAGTTCGCACATTTTTTTTTCATAATTTGATTGTTTTTTTTCCTGTAAAAAAATGTGGTGTTTGTCAATACAACTTACTAGGAAGGCACAAAATGGTTGAGTTTAAATCTTCTATAACCCAGTGTGTGTATCCCATCAAACATTTCTGCACCTGTGCGACTAAACATGTTATTTAATCACCTGCCCGTGTGGCAAACAATATGCCCCCAGCCTCGCCAATCTTTTTATGGCCATATGGGAGGAAGATATCATCTATGCCCTGGAACGTCCGAAATTGACGATATGGGCTAGATATATAGACAATATCCTCCTCCTGTGGAAGGGCGATGAAGAATCATTGCATGAGTTTATGGTCACTCTTAATGACAATGACATGGGCATAGTTCTGACCTATGATTTGAGTCCATCTAGGATACATTTCCTTGATCTGGATATATCCGTTGTCGATCGGTTGGTCATCAAGACTTTTTTTAAACCGACGGATCGCAACGGGTATATCCCGACCGACAGTTGTCATTATGCCCCGTGGCTTAAATCCATACCAAGAAGCCAACTGCTACGTATCAGGAGAAGCTGTACAGATATGTCTGATTTTCTCTTGCAAGCAGATGTTTTAAAATCCAGATTTCTGGATAAGGGATATCTTCCTAATGCCATAGAGGAGGAGATTCATCGTATTTCGGCATTGGAAAGATCAGATTTGACTAATGTACATACTGTTCGTAAAGTTGACACCAGATCAAAATGGTCCTTTATCACTCAGTTCTCGATTCAGTCTAAACAAATTAAGAGTATATTTAATCGTCACTGGGATGTTCTAAGGAACAACCCACATTTGGCCCAGTTCTTCCAGAAAAAGCAGCTGTGATATATAGGGGGGCACCTTCCCTGAGGAATCGGATTGCCCCAAATGTGATTAACCCCCCACAGAAACTTACGTTTTTTTCAAGATTCAAAGGGTTTCCATCCTTGCAAGAAGTGCAATGTATGTGTGCACAATACATTACGTGGTCATAGGATTGATGTATTTGAGTCCACTACCACGTCTTATTTACCACATGAAATGTTTTGCCACTTGTGCAACACGTTTTATTGTCTACCTTATCGGACGTACTATCCGTACGTTCTCCATTAGGGTAAACGAACATATTGCTAACATCAAGTTAGGACTTGCTAATCACAGCGTACCTAAACACTACTTGCATTGTCATAATAGAAATCCCTTCGGGACTAAATTCCAAGTGATAGATTGCTTCTCCCCACACTGGAGAGGTGAATCTAGAGTGAGGGGAGTTTCGAAGTTAGAAACATTCTGGATCTATCAGTTGAAGTGTTATTTCCCGTTTGGGATGAATCTCGACTGGGACATCAATGCGTTTATTAACAAGTATTAATGATGGATCCAATTAATGTGGGCCTTATTCACATTCTGGAATTTTTTGAACATCTTTTTTTGTTATTTTATTTTTATTTTATTTTTTTTAAGAAAAAAACGCACATCAACGTTTTATGCTCTAGCTGGCGGAGCATGCGTTACTTTGCTATTGATGAATTACGGTATATTTTGATTGTTAAGGTTGTAAATGCTATTAATTATGGTCTTTCTTTGTAGCCGTTTCCTTTATCATTAGGTCAGCTTTTGGTGTTCAGATTATGAATATCTGATGATGTGTAGGTGTTTAGCCTCATTTATGGGTTTATCAGCTTTTGTGGATAGGTGCCTTGTAGATATTATTTTTGCCCACAAGATGGAGTAGTGAAACTGGCCTTGTGCTATCTCTGTTCTTCATGGGGCTATCTGCAAGCGTCTCACGTCAGTGGTTCCTGTTTCCTCTCTATGCGGTGTCTCTGCTGAGTGGAGTTCATAGCGAGGCTTGGAGCGCACTCGCTGTTGATTGGCGGTGCGCGATGACATGTGACTGGCTACGCGATGACGCGGCTAGGCCCGGTATTTTCGTTTATACCGGAGCTTAGTCGGCTTCCCCTCTCCTTTATATGCCCCAAATACATTAATGCCGGCTTTATTCATATCACGCCGCTCTGCCCACACATACCCTTCAGGGTTTGGGGGATATTATGAGGCTGGGTGTGATTCATCTGAGCAGGTGATTTGCATTGACGCTATGATGGACGTTTGACTGCTGTTCGCACGTTCCTGTTCATTAGATTCCTAAACTTTTTGGTTCTGATTGGACAATGTTTTGGTGCCATCTATCTAACAGATGATACCTATTCGGTTTTGTTTAAGCATTTTATATACAGCATGGGATCAAACAGCAGGTTTATGCCCCAGTCGATGTACTCTCGTACGAAACATGTCGGGTACATAGCCTGCTGGCCAGATTTACCATGCTTTTTTTTACCATGTCTGCATACATCTTTTTTGATGTTTTGTACCATTTTTTATTGCTTATTTTATTTTAAATAAAACATTTTTTTTACCGGAGTGACCTGCTCTATGTGGAGGCTTTTTTTTTCTCCCTTTTTTTTTCTCCATGAAACATCTCATATGTTGATGAGTATACCCCCTTCCGAATCGGTATTTGGACGTGGCTATCGCATATGTGACATCTTGATACATGCACCGTGGCATATCATCTGATGCCATGTCACCTTAAAAGGAAGAACGGCTGTTGTGGATTACTCTTTATGCCTGATTGACTCACCGCTACGGTGTGTGGGTCCACACCATTTGGTAAGAGTACCCATTTCTTTCATTTTAAAGTTTGTTTTCCTTTCTACTGCATGCTGAAGAGGAGGTTTATGCATCCCTAAGGCATTTCATATATTTGGGTCTCCATGCATGAAACCAGGTGACCCTCCTGTGGTGGAAATCCCATACTGCTTTGTGAACTTTCATTGAACTATATACAGTGGTGTGAAAAAGTGTTTGCCCCCTTCCTCATTTCCTGTTCCTTTGCATGTTTGTCACACTTAAGTGTTTCGTAACATCAAACCAATTTAAACAATAGTCAAGGACAACACAAGTAAACACAAAATGCAATTTGTAAATGAAGGTGTTTTTTATTAAAGGTGAAAAAAAATCCAAACCATCATGGCCCTGTGTGAAAAAGTGATTGCCCCCCTTGTTAAAACATACTATAACTGTGGTTGTCCACACCTGAGTTCAATTTCTCTAGCCACACCCAGGCCTGATTATTGCCACACCTGTTCACAATCAAGGCATCACTTAAATAGGAGCTGCTTGACACAGTAAGGTCCACCAGAAGATCCTTAAAAGCTACACATCATGCCGAGACCCAAAGAAATTCAGGAACAATTGAGAAAGAAAGTAATTGAGATCTATCAGTCTGGAAAGGGTTATAAAGCCATTTCCAAAGCTTTGGGAATCCAGCGAACCACAGTGAGAGCCATTATCCACAAATGGCGAAGACATGGAACAGTGGTGAACCTTCCCAGGAGTGGCCGGCCGCCCAAAATTACCCCAAGAGCGCAGCGACGACTCATCCAAGAGGTCACAGAAGACCCCACAACAAGGTCCAAGGAACTGCAGGCCTCACTTGCCTCAGTTAAGGTCAGCGTTCATGCCTCCACCATCAGGAAAAGACTAGGCAAAAATGGCCTGCATGGCAGAGTTCCAAGGAGAAAACCACTGCTGAGCAAAAAGAACATCAAAGCTCGTCTCAATTTCTCCACAACACATCTTGATGATCCCCAAGACTTTTGGGACAACATTCTGTGGACCGATGAGACAAAAGTGGAACTCTTTGGAAGGTGTGTGTCCAAGTATATCTGGCATAGAAGGAACACTGCATTTCATAAAAAGAACATTATACCAACAGTAAAATATGGTGGTGGTAGTGTGATGGTCTGGGGCTGTTTTGCTGCTTCAGGACCTGGAAGACTTGCCGTGATAAAAGGAACTATGAATTCTGCTGTCTACCAAGAGATCCTGAAGGAGAATGTCCGACCATCTGTTCGTGTACTCAAGCTGAAACGAACTTGGGTTCTGCAGCAGGACAATGATCCTAAACACACCAGCAAGTCCACCACCGAATGGCTGAAGAAAAACAAAATGAAGACTTTGGAGTGGCCTAGCCAAAGTCCTGACCTGAATCCTATTGAGATGTTGTGGTATGACCTTAAAAAGGCCGTTCATGCTCGAAAACCCTCTAATGTAACTGAATTAGGACAATTCTGCAAAGATGAGTGGGCCAAAATTCCTCCAGGACGCTGTAAAAGCCTCATTGCACGTTATCGCAAACGCTTGGTTGCAGTTGTTGCTGCTAAGGGTGGCCCAACCAGTTATTAGGTTTAGGGGGCAATCACTTTTTCACACAGGGCCATGATGGTTTGGATTTTTTTTCCACCTTTAATAATAAACACCTTCATTCACAAATTGCATTTTGTGTTTACTTGTGTTGTCCTTGACTATTGTTTAAATTGGTTTGATGTTCTGAAACACTTAAGTGTGACAAACATGCAAAGGAACAGGAAATGGGCAAACACTTTTTCACACCACTGTAGTTCTACATCCACATCACTGTTATAGGGACTTTGTGTGTATGTTTATGTTCTATTGTGCTTATCACGTGCAATTTTTTTTCACTTACATTGTGTTGAAGTGGACTTCATTATTAGCACACAGAGGACACTTTTTACTTATGATTCACAGTCCTATGCCATGAGAGGCATTGGGCAAGTGTTTTTCTTTTTCACCTATTTTTTATTACTGGTTTATTATATGCATTTATTTGGATATATCCCTTTAATCAGTTTTTTTCAGCGCTGCATTTTTTTTTTTTAACAATATGTTGGTCGAACGATTAGTCAGTGAACACATTGCCTTGATTAAAAGTGGGGATGCTAAACATTGTGTGCCTAGATACTATAGACAATGTCATAATAGAGATCCCACAGGGACTGAATTTCTAGTCATTGACAGGTATATTCCCCCCTGGAGAAGGAGCGCCATGACCAGAGGTGTCTCACGCCTTGAGACCTTATGGATCTATCAGTTGCAGTCCCACTTCCCATTCGGAATAAACATGGAGTGGGACAATAATGCTTTTATTAATAGGGCGTAAAAATTTATATTAATGTGGTTATTTTGGGTCTTCTTTCATATTGCCTTTTGTTCAATCATATGTACAGTTTTTGACCCCAGATGAGTGTCAGTCCTGCTGCACTGTCATAACTTGCATTCAAATTCAACATTATTCATCATACACTTATTCAAATGGTGTTTTAAGAACATTTGTTTTCATTGCTATAACATTTCATATGGCCAATAGAATAGTCAGCCATGCGAAACGATCAATGGAATGGTCTCTGCCGGATTTTTTATTATAGGGGGCCAGTTCATACCTATTTACAAATTGCCATTTTAAGATTGTGGATGTGATGTTGTGGGTTTTTGGCCGTTTACCGCCCTTTTGGGGTGTCTTTGGTTTACAATTAATTAGGTTGGACCATTATTTTTATCCCCTTTTTTCACTATGCGTTTTGGAACATCACCCAATAAGGGCTTTTTGAAGACATTTTTGGAACGTCACATTTGTTTCCCCTGTGGAAGGCGTGGTGCGCACCTTATCACGTCAGTCCATCGTGGGTTATTCTGTGCGCATGGCTGTGCGCATCTCTCTCCATGATAGAGGTGCGCAACGTACGTCCTCCCAATTTCCGATTTCAACAGGAAGCGATGTTCCTTTACTATATCCGCGCCTTGCCATCCAGTGTGAGGCGGGACGTGCATCTAGTTTTTCTCATAACGAGGCGTGGAGCGCACGTTTTCACGCAAATGCGCTCTGTTTTTTAACCGCTTCCCGACCGCCTCATGTAGATATACGTCTACAGAATGGCACGGGCAGGCAAAAGCGCTCGCGACCCGGTCGGGAGCTCCGTGACCACGGACGCGGGACCAGCGGACCCGATCGCCGCTGGGATCCCGCGATCGGGTTACGGAGCTGAAGAACGGGGAGAGGTTTGTGTAAACAAACTTCTCCCCGCGCTTCCTACACTGCCTGTCATTGATCGGCTGTTCCCTGTCATCGGGAAAGCCGATCAATGACGTCAGACGTACAGCCCCGCCCCCTAATGTAAAAAAACACAACACGTCACACTGACTCCTCCCCGCCCCCTAGTGGTTAACTCCTTCACTGCCACTGTCATTTACATAGGAATCAGTGCTATTTAAATAGCACTGATTTCTGTATAAATGACAAATGTCCCAAAAATGTGTCAAAAATGTCCGATGTGTCCGCCATAATGTCGCAGTCACAATAAAAATCGCTGATCGCCGCCATTACTAGTAAAAAAAAAAATATTAATAAAAATGCTATAAAACTATCCCCTATTTTGTAAACGCTATAACTTTTGCGGAAACTAATCAATAATTGCGATTTTTTTTTTACCAAAAATATGTAGAAGAATACGTATCGGCCTAAACTGAGGAAAAAAAAAGTTTTTTTTATATATTTTTTGGAGATAGTTATTATAGCAAAAAGTAAAAAATATTGCATTTTTTTCAAAATTGTCGCTCTATTTTTGTTTTAAAAACCGCAGGGGCGATCAAATACCACCAAAAGAAAGCTCTATTTGTGGGGAAAAAAAGGACGCCAATTTTGTCAGTTAAAGCGACGCAGTGCCGAATCGCAAAAAGGGGCCTGGTCCTTTGGCTGCCAATTGGTCCGGGGCTGAAGTGGTTAATTTGATTCCATTGCGAGGCGTGGAACGCACACCGATTTGCCATTTTAGTTTGATAGGAAGTGGCCGCTGATTTGCACTTCCGAGTTTGAAGACGCATCACGGGTCTGTTGCTCATTATTCGGGTCAAACTTCATATATAATCAGAATGGCTACAGTGGACTGGTACCCCAGATGATGTCTATGTAGACGAAGCAAGTCAGGACAGGCTCCACTGCCGTCATACTTACTTTTAAAGCGCTGTTTACTCTTTTCAAATGTGAGTTTTTTACCTTATTAAATTTCACCTTTTTAATAAGGCATTTCGCTATGTGGTCATCCTTTGCTCCCCTTTCTTTGATATACATGTGAATATATGGGAGAAACCATCCATTTGTCTTTATGGAAATGCCCTCTATGGAGATCATTACCCCAATGACTGTATGAGGATTTGGTTTACCTGTCAAAGGTTTCCAGATCTGATGTTTTCAACTTCAGCATTTGCCAATACAACCTTGTTTGACTCATAGGATGTACGCCATTTTGAGTTCAAACCATCTGGTAAGCCTTCATCCGTGGCAGACTACTCACTTTCACATGTCTCATCACCCATTCATTATTTTTAATGTCTCAATGATGTTATGAACATTTGGCATCTGTCCCTGATTAGGGATATTCAGTTTCACTACATATTCCATTTCACCTATGGACTTTATGTTTGTTTATTTAAACCACTTGTTCTTTTCTTGATTTACTTATATCAAATCACTGTGTTTCTATTTCACTAGAGTACCACATTTGTTTTTACTAACCATTGTGGTATCCACCCAATGATCTTAGTTCATTTAAAGGTTTTAGCGCTGCACTTTATACTTTTATTTCCATATTGCAATTGTCTGTTTGTCGTGTTAACTGCTTCATTTTAAGGCGTAGCACGGTATTAGATTTGCACATTTTCACCGTTGTGTATTGGTATATATAGAGTTCCTATGAAGGATGATTTATTAGAATATCACTAGTAAAATGGCCACGACGGTCTCCTAGAAAATGGCCACCACTATGTAAAAGCATAGACACGGAATTTTGGCCTCGTTGTTTTTCCCAGCAAAATCACCAGTAAAATAGCCACGGTGAACCACAGGAAAATGGCTGCCGCATCTGCCCGTTTTTAATTGATTTAGTAGTATAAATACTAGCGTGATGACTACAGGCTCATTCCCTTTGATAAAGTCACATGTGAGTGACAAAACGCATCAGGGCGGGGCTTGTGACGCTATTGCGTCATTGTAAAAAGTACAAGATCACCAATGAGGGCAGCAGGGCCAATGACTTGCAGACATTTTTTTTACCCCAACCTGTATGTACCAGGGCTAGTGCATTCCTAAATGTGAGTTGTAAAGCTTGCTTGTGTTTTAAATTAATTTTGTTTTACAGTATTACACTATGCTAGCTCCTTTTTTACCCTTATGTTGCCATCATCTATGAGAGACCATGCTTGCAGGAGCCCACTGTTGGGAGCTTAGAAGACACTGGATTGAGACCCCCAAAGGGGAAGGTGTTACTTGGCCTAATTGGGGGCTTTTCTGGGATGTGAGCACATAGTGTGACTGGTGGAGGGTCCACTTGGTGTCATTTACTCATTTGTTATCTATCACCGCTGGATTGTGTGTGGACAGCATTTGTTTATAGAAGATCTCACTGGATATATAGACTTTATTTGAGATATATATATATATATATATATATATATATATATATATATATATATATATGTGTTATATTTATTGTTTCTGTGACAGACCTAGCCGGGACACAGGCTTTTTGAGAGGACTAAATGCGAGCCTCCTGCCAACTGATTATGGGCCCTGGATTTTAAGGGGCACAGAGTGAAGTAGAACCCCAACCCTAGTCAGATTCAATGCTGTATATATGTGTATATATAATGTGTATTGTCTCATGCTGTTGAGACACACACTTTTAGATGCTAGTGTCATGAACTCAAGATGTTAATGGAGAGGGCTGATCACATTGTCCTCTGTACAATGTAGTAGACGGTCCGTCTGTTACTGGTGGTCTCCTGCTATTGTAATACAATGTTGTGTGGTTGTAATTATGATAATTTATAATCAACTGTGTTTAGCTCGGTGACAACAAGTCTGGCCTGTAGTGAAATCCTGAGTCACATCGGCTGCTTAAAGGGATTAGTTAATTAGTTTATGTTAAGTTGTTACAAGTGAATTGTTAGAGTAATATGAGCAGGAGGGGGATCTCCTCTTCTACTGTATATAAATGTCATCTTGGTTTTGTAATAAAGGAGTCCATGTTGGCACTAAGCAAGTCTCGTCTCGTTTGGTGCTTGGGAGCGGTTGGAATATCTGATATCTGTATCCAGACTGGGAGGAAGTGATATATGACGAACGCACTCAAGAGGAGTGTAGGGACGTTCCGTCACAGTTTCCACTAGAGGTCACCGGTTGCACATATTCTATTATTGTGGTTCATGCAATATTATTTGTGCTATATTTAACACTATTCATTTTTTAGTTAGTGTTTATATTACCTAGTATTTCTTTAGCTTTGCAAGAAGGGAAGCGCTTCACATATATTTTCTTTTCTACTGAAGCTGTTGGGCCGCATATGCGGCACAATCACAATTCCCTACTCCTCCTTATTTGAAGGTTGAACCGATAGAGGACTTTCTCTTTCATGACTCCCTCTCTAAACCCGTCTTAGCTCTATCCTGCTCTCCTCAGTGTTGAGTTTCCTAAAACGGACAGGTTGTGGGTGCAGTGGAGGAGGGATATTTCAACTTTGGATAGGGAGTCCTGGGAGGAATGTTTTGAGGATAGCTTTAGGTTGATTAGTTCTTTGCAAAATAAGTTGATTAATGCAAAATGTTCGCACACAATACAGTATATTACATGTCTCAGAGACTGCACAGAATTTATACACAAAGGTCTCCCGAATGTCCATGCTATCACTCGGGTGTTGGAACCTATTATCGCATGTTTTGGACTTGTCCTAGAGTGGCACAGTTCTGGGCAGAAGTATTTGCATGTATCAATACTCGTCTACAAATGTACCTTCCACTCTCTCCTGAGCTTGCATTGTTGGGCATCCAGGAAGATGAACAGATTGTCTCGCTACACTAAAATACTGATTTCTTACATACTGTATTATTCTAAGAAAGAAGTACTTAGTAAATGAACCTCCCCCGCCCCTTATTGTGGCCTCATAAAAGAGCTTTCTATTAATGCAGTGTTGTATAAATTGACATGTATAAATGGGGACTGCCCTAGGAAATATGACAAGGTCTCGCAGCCATGGACGACACAAAAAGGATTTTCTTTTCACGTTTACTAGCTGCATTAACCTTGAGTTTTCACTGTAAATCTTTTGTGAGGGTCCCTTATTTAGTTTGTTTTCTTTTTTCTTGTGTTCCTTGTAAGCTACTATAACCAGTTCGGAACTCTCTGCAGATTACATTTAATTACTAATGTCTCACTATGTTGCTACAAAAGAGGAGAGCAACGGGGGTGGGACTTTAAATGAAGTGTGAAATTGCGATAAAGTAAATTGGTGAACAATTGGGAAGATTTAATAAGTTCATAAAAGGTATAACATGTACATAATTGTAACAGTTCAATTGATAAAAGATACTGGCAATACATGATGTCAGCATATGTATACAATAATCATATGAACATTAAAAAGGTTCCACAGTACACCAAATTGAAATTCATGTAGAAGCATAAAACATGGGGTAATGCCTGCATGACGGGTAGCCTCAATATCCTGTAGGGTAATTTGTATATAGCAGCTGTAGAAACTTGGGTATAATTGTAGAAAACACGACTTTCGTAGCTCTACGCGTTTCGTGGCTTAATCGCCACTCGTCAGGAGCAAGCGTGTACGATAACTAAAAATGAAAAAGATAAATATGGTCTAATAAATGCAGACATGAAACAGAGGTGGGGTAATGAGAGAGACCCCAACACAGGGTACATGCTTACGCATTGGGGTTCGTTTGATGGTGGCTGACTGTCGGTGCCTCCGAATGGCTAGTGGAGCCCGACAGTCAGCCACCATCAAACGAACCTCAATGCGTAAGCATGTACCCTGTGTGGGGTCTCTCTCATTACCCCACCTCTGTTTCATGTCTGCATTTATTAGACCATATTTATCTTTTTCATTTTTAGTTATCGTACACGCTTGCTCCTGACGAGTGGCGATTAAGCCACGAAACGCGTAGAGCTACGAAAGTCGTGTTTTCTACAATTATACCCAAGTTTCTACAGCTGCTATATACAAATTACCCTACAGGATATTGAGGCTACCCGTCATGCAGGCATTACCCCATGTTTTATGCTTCTACATGAATTTCAATTTGGTGTACTGTGGAACCTTTTTAATGTTCATATGATTATTGTATACATATGCTGACATCATGTATTGCCAGTATCTTTTATCAATTGAACTGTTACAATTATGTACATAATCTCACAAAAGTTAGTACACCTCACACATTTTTGTAAATATTTTATTATACCTTTTCATGTGACAACACTGAAGAAATTACATTTTGCTACAATGTAAAGTAGTGAGTGTACAGCTTGTATAACAGTGTAAATTTGCTGTCCTCTCAAAATAAGCGCACACAACCATTAATGTCCAAACCACTGGCAACAAAAGTGAGTACCCCCCTAGGTCAAAATGTCCAAATTGGGCCCAGTGTGTCAATATTGTGTGTGGCCACCATTTTACAGCACCACCTTAACCCTCTTGGGCATGGCTTTCATTTCCATAGCTTCACAGGTTGCCACTGAAGTCTTCTTCCACTCCTCCATGACGACATCACGGAGCTGGTGGATGTTAGAGACCTTGCGCTCCTCCACCTTCCGTTTGAGGATGCCCCACAGATGCTCAATAGGGCTTAGGTCTGAAGACATGCTTGGCCAATCCATCAACTTTAACCTCAGCTTCTTTAGCAAGGCAGTGGTCATCATGGAGGCGTGTTTGGGGTCGTTATGTTGGAAGTACATGTTGGCATTAATGGTTCCCTCAATGAACTGTAGCTCCCCAGTGCTGGCAGCACTAATGCATCCCAAGACCATGACACTCCTACCACCATGCTTGACTGTAGGCAAGACACACTTGTCTTTGTACTCCTCACCTGGTTGCCACCACACAGACTTGTCACCATCTGACCCAAATAAGTTTATCTCGGTCTCATCAGACCACAGGACATGGTTCCAGTATGGTCTGAGCACTGACCGCCTGAGCCCCCCCTTCAACCTTTGCAGCAATGCTGGCAGCACTCATATGTCTATTTCCCAAAGACAACCTCTGGATACCACGCTGAGCACATGCACTCAAGGTCTTTGGTCGACCATGGCAAGGACTGTCCTGTTAAACTGTTGTATGGTCTTGGCCACCATGCTGCAGCTCAGTTTCAGGGTCTTGACAATCTTCTTATAGCCTAGGCCATCTTTATGTAGAGCAAAAATATTTTTTTTCAGATCCTCAGAGTGTTTTGCCATGAGGTGCAATGTTGAACTTCCAGTGACCAGTATGAGAGAGTAAGCGTGATAACACCAAATTGAACACACCTGCTTCCCATTCACATCTGAGACCTTGTAATACTAATGAGTCACATGACACAGGGGGAGGCAAAATGACAAATTGGGCCCAATTTGGAAATTTTTACTTAGGGGTGTACTCACTTTTGTTGCCAGTGGTTAAGGCATTAATGGCTGTGTGTTGAGTTATTTTGAGGGGACAGCAAATTGACACCGTTATATAGGCTGTACACTCACTATTTTACATTGTAGCAAAGTGTAATTTCTTGAGTGTTGTCACTAGAAAAGTTATAATAAATCATTTTTAAAAATGTGAGGGGTGTACTCACTTTTGTGAGATACTGTATTTCAATAAAAAGCAATCCTGGTTGTCCAAAAAAAAAAAGGAGTAACTGAACCAGGAAGTCAAATAAGAACAGCAATAAGTTTTTGTAATGTTTATGTTGAAACATCAAGATTTGCATTCTCAAACTGGAACTAACAGCTTTTGTAATGTAACGTCTTTGAAATGCAAATAAATATTAGATTAGAAAATGCAAAGCAAAATGCAGTTTTCCTAAACCTGCAATGTAGTGCAAAAATATGAATGGGCCCAATTTATTTGCATGTTTCTTGTGGTCCTCTTGCTGTGGATGACTGAATTTTAACACTGGTAACAGCTTAAATGTGACCATAGGCTCAAAAACTCAGAAAATAGTCATGGCATGAAAGCAACTAGTATTTTCATAAGCAAACTACATCCAATGTAGTTTTCTCACCATGTTACCTTTATTAGGTGCACCAAAGAACATAAAATGTTCATGCAAGATATACCTATATTGTCTTATATTTATGTATAACTTTAATTTTGCTTGTGTAAACATAGGTTTTTGTTTTTTTATCCATTTACTCTACCACAGATTTTGCAAATGACAAATGATGATGTACTGTACCTGAATGCCATTGGATGCATAAAAACGTTTATTATTAATACAGAAGAAAGCAAGCTAAAAGCATCCCCTTGAGGGAAATTATCTCACATGCTGAACATGATCTACCACTTTTGACATTTAGGTTAGAAAAATTGAAGACTGTAGAAAGAAGAGAAAGTTATTAAGCAAAATCTCACCTGTCCTCTTTGGTGACTTGAGAATAGTAGGAACGCTGTCGAATAGCAGAGTAGAATGAGAATGCTTCGTTAAGGTAGCTTGTCTCTGAGGTGCGAAGACTGTAGGAGAAAAAGAACCTCTTGCTACAGGATACAACTAAAATTAGTGATAACACTACATAACTTTGCATAGCTGAACATGCAAAAATGTAGTAATCCTTTATAAATGCGTAATATAAGTAAATAGAGTGAAAACAGTGCAGCGCCAGGAATCAAATGTTGAGTATTGACATATCAACATACTGTGATATAGAAACTTAATTGTGATTAGCATATACAAAAAACACTAACACCATCATCTGATTGTTCGTGTCTCTAAATAAAGTGCACTGTGCAAATTGTAAATCAAAATTGGTAGTTGAATTGCATTAGTGATTAATATATATTGATGGGAGGGAATCCAGGAGTGCAGGGCTGAAGGAGTCCAGAATGCAGCATCAATCAGGCATGCGATATCAAAGCTCTGAATAGCGAGTGGTGCAATTCCTCCTCCTCAGCTGAGCCACATCAGGCCACCTCGACCCGGCATGTGAGAATATGGATCGGGATGGCAATGTTCCAGCTGGTAAAAAACCTCCTTCCATCACAGAACCGTTTGGTAGGTTTATGGCTAACAAAATCCATAAAAAACAGAAAGCCTCCACAGCGTGAAAAAACGTATGGTTACGGGTTTATTTGGTAAAAAGGCTTTACATATATTGCAAGATGAATTGCATCAAGTAAAAAATCTCCACTGTGATCACAAAAGCATAAAATTCAAAAAAGGCATAATGGCATGGAAAGGACTCAAAATTGATGCATTTCGTCTACAAAACTTCAACGGGAGTTGAAGTCTTTGTAGACGAAACACATCGGATTTGATGAGTTCTTTTCATAATATGTTGATATGTCAATACTCAACTTTTGATTCCTAGCGCTGCACTTTTTTCACTCTATTCTATTCAGTCACACATTTTTTGTTAAGATTGTAGCGCTGGCTGCTATTGTTTATGTGTATAGTGCAGTATTTTTAATATTAATTCCTAATATAAGTAAATGACAACTCATTTAAGTTAAAGTGGATGTAAACCAGTCTGGCACAATATAGAGTATGGGATTTCAGATCAGCTGTGCCCAGTCTTGCTACAAAGAGTTAATCCAGCTCTGAGCAATCCTCACATCTTTTTTCAGTGAAATAAAACGGACCAACTGTGAAAACTTTGTCCGTTCTTCCCCCTTGCTGTGATTGACAGGTGTTTTCTCATGCACTAGCCTAAGACATGCATTATTTTTTAATTCCCACCCCCACCCCTTTCTTCAGCAGCTCTGCAGGGATTGGCTGTTCCACACCTCAGCATGATTTGGCATGCTG